>JAQAHW010000010.1:13160982-13792679 GCA_027580185.1 Tuta absoluta | reverse complement strand
TACAAAATTTCATAGATCTTATTTTGTATCTCTTGGGTCCTTGGTAAGTTAAGCCTACCCCGCTGATATATATATATATATTATATATATATATATATAGATTTACTTGTTAAAGAAGGCTGTCTTAACCAGCCGAAACTTAGAGGGCTAAACTGTCTACCAAATAAATAACAAGTAAATCGCGTAAACCTACTCCCTGGAACGAAGACGATGAAAAATTCATGTTTAATGCACAGTACATAATATACAGGCAGGATATACCTGAATACGTCCTATGTAACATCTATTTCAGCCCTTATTTATAGCAGTCTGAGTTACTGATACTGACCTCCTTTACGGTCAGTATCAGTAATGCTCTTTGATTATTTATTGCCATCTTACTCTGTCGTGGCACGTATGCCAGTAAGCCGACTACGTAATGATGTGCCTAGATATGGTTATGATATGAGGAAGGAGTTTTTTTGTACTGAGTCGTCCAACAACCCGATGAACCCTGGTGTCAGATTATTAACTGCCTACTACTACTTACTAGTAGGAGTCTGACAGTTGTATAACGACCGCCGTCTTAGTTATTATTGGAACAAATTCACTAAGTGATAAACATCAACTTTGTGTGAGCTCCACCGGAAATCAAACCCGGAACTTTTGCGCCGCAGCCAGCGCACTACTTCTACGCCATATTTTTTGCTATGGAATGTATAGGACGCTAGTAGGTACTCATAAATTTATTACACGTTAGATGCCTACAGTAGTAATATAAAAGTTTATTGCTTCTTACATAGTAACTACACGTTGCCTGTGTTGGGTAGTTGAAGGTAAAATAATATCCGGTTAACATAATCGACATCTTACCTATATCTACCTTGTAGACCACTCTATATAAATATTAATAAAAACTAAATAAATAAATAGTTGATTCTCATAAAACAGTTGCGTTGTTACAATTTTTACAGTCTGCCAATTTGTACAACAGTTTGTTGTCAGAGAATAGCTCCCCTTAACATATAACTGTATTTTGACAATAATAATTATTTTTAATTATTATTACTTATTTATTATTTTATTTGGAAAATATTTTAAAACATCAATTATTTTTAAAACTTTCTTGCTTTTGCTTAATTTTATTTATATCGGCGAGTGGACTATTATCGTTTGTTCTAAGTGTTTCTCCTTACAGTTCAAAAAAGTTAGTCAGCGATATCAAAATACGCTTAAGACAATTTAGGAACTGGATAACTGATATGAATTGAATACATATAAGATATGAATACGTAAGAGGCGACTAAGGGACTCGAGGGTGTATATTGCAATTTAAGGCGATTGGCTGACAACCTGTCACTATGGCAGTTCACAATTTTCGGAATGACCCTCAAATAGTTGTCAGACGTGGCGTAAATGTCCGTTTTTTTACGGCCGTCTACGCTCTGCCTACCTTGCAAGGGATTAAAGGCGTGATATGTGTGTGTATGTGATAGTATACGTATATGTATTCATATGAACCGTGTCATTGGACGACTCGGTGTCCCACACGAAAAGAGAAGAGATACTAACCTGTATTCATATCAGTAATCAGTAATGATAAATAAATACTAAGAAAACCTCAACACAAATATTTAAGAATTGACTATAACAAATATTTGTGTTTTGTGGGGATCGAACCCACGACTCTCGGCGTAGCAGGCAGAAGTACTATCCGCTTCGCCATCGGGACACCATTTGGTATTCGGTATTTGTTCGT
Organism: Tuta absoluta; assembly: GCA_027580185.1. Classification (NCBI taxonomy): domain Eukaryota; kingdom Metazoa; phylum Arthropoda; class Insecta; order Lepidoptera; family Gelechiidae; genus Tuta; species Tuta absoluta. Next base: position 13,790,941 of record JAQAHW010000010.1, on the reverse strand, counting down.
TGCTTCTCAACTTTATGTAACAAAAGAAGCCATTTTGCGAGTAGGCCCAAGGCTGGACCTTTGATAACAAAAGGATTTGGCCTCTAGTTATTTATGCTCCTTAAAACACAATTACCCTAGAAATTGCCTTTGTAGGTAGTTTATTTGAGGGTCAAATTGTTCCTGTTGACCTTTGATTGAAGACTACAACAGTATTTTTCACGAAACATTATTATTGTAAGTAATTGTTATTGTTACGAAAAAAAAAAAAAACTTACTAAGTGATTATTGTTTTTCATTACAATTAGTTTTTTCTAGTACTTAGTTATATTTTATTCCCTTAAAACACGTTGCTTCCTTATTTTACGTTTTTTACACACTGAATTAATTTTAATTTTAAGGGACTCGAGGATGTGTATTGCAATTTTAGGCAATGGGCTGACAACCTGTCACTATGGCGATACACAATTTTCCGAATGACCCTCAAATGTTTGTCGGACGTGGCGTGAATGTTCGTTTTTGCGGCCGTTTACGCTCTGCCTACCCCGCAAGGGATTATAGGCGTGATATGTGTATGTATGTGTGTGTGTGTATGTATTAATTTTGTGTTTTACATTATTTATCGAATTAAATGTCACTTTTTGTTTCTTTTCTTGTGCTTATTTATGACGAGAGTAGGCAAGTTTCACATTATGTCGGACTGACGGATGTATTTTTACGTCTGCGTCACACAGCGTAACGGACTGCAAAATAACGCACGAGTTAGGGTCGCCGCAGACCTAACAGCTGCCGCGCGACAATTGCTCGCGATGGCTCTTGACATCTCGTGACATTTGTCCTCTGCAGTAGAAGCAGACACGACGGCTGAACTGCGCGCGCGTCGTTTTGCCAACTACATCATATTCAAATTGAATTCGGTGGTTTGGATGCATCCAGTAACAGGAAATAATACCAACTACGAATACCTACTCACCACAACTATTTTTATCATGACAAATATTCCAATTTCAGCAGAGTCATATTGAACACACTAATTTAAATAGTTTAGATGTAAAAGATTAAAACAATCGAAATCAAAATCCTGAAAATGTTGATTTTAATGAGGTTGATCTTAAGTGAGCTCATTTTAGTAATTAATATATTTTTATATAAAAAAACAGTATTTTTTTATTTCTACTGTGATGGCAACACCAAAAATTAATCGCTTGCAACCTGTCATCGCCAGACGGACACAAGCGCACTCAAGATGCGGCGCGAGCATGCTCAGTCGCGCGCCGCCGCGCGCGTACATGCCAGAGCATTTAAAGTGTCACCGGCCAATATCGCCCATATATCAATTACCTAAGGGTGATTTTCGGATTTCTATGAAAAGTGCTCGAGCTGCCGCTCGCTAAAACGGCGGTTTGGTCTGCGGCGGCCCTTACGGTGCGTAAAAAGAACGCACCGACAGATGACAAGTAAGAGTCGCCTTACCTAAGAATGTTCCAAAATTAAGAACATGGTCATACTTGCTAGATGGCTTGCTACGGCGTAGCACGTAGGTATTCGTTGGCGTAGTAGCACCATACTTGCTAGATGGCTTACTACGGCGTAGCACGTAGGTATGCTTTGGCGTAGTAGCACCATACTTGCTAGATGGCTTGCTACGGCATAGCACGTAGGTATGCGTCGGCGTAGCACATAGGTATGCGTTCGCGTAGTAGCACCATACTTGCTAGATGGCTTGCTACGGCGGAGCACGTAGGTATGCGATGGCGTAGTAGCACCATACTTGCTAGATGACTTGCTACGGTGGAGCACGTAGGTATGCGTTCGCGTAGTAGCACCATACTTGCTAGATGGCTTGCTACGGCGTAGCACGTAGGTATGTGTTGGCGTAGTAGCACCATACTTGCTAGATGGTTTGCTATAGCGTAGCACGTAGGTTTGCGTTGGCGTAGTAGCACCATACTTGCTAGATGGCTTGCTACGGCGGCGTAGCATGTAGGTATGCGTTGGCGTAGTAGCGCCATGCTTGCTAGATGGCTTGCTACAGCGTAGCACATAGTTATTTGTTTGCGTAGTAGCGCCATACTTGCTAGATGGCTTGCTACAGCGTAGCACATAGTTTTGCTGGATGGCTTGCTACGGCGTAGAACGTAGACCGTAGACGTAGAACTTACTACTGGTTTTTTTGCGGATAATATCGGAGTGGATATACGGTTGGCGTTTTCCAATGGTTTAAAAAAAAATAGACACTTGCAATAGATTGTATATGTCGTAGCCGGTTTGAATAAACTGCCGTAATACAATACGGCTAGCAGTTTCCAAAAAAAAGCGCTGTATGATCAGCCGTATCGACATTGTGAAGCGTTCTACAATAGGTAAGGCCGCTTAACTTTAGCCTCATTGTACTCATTTTACATTAAGATACCTGCGGGAAATAAATGGGGTGATGCTATTCTAAACCGGCATCGCACGGCGCCAGCCGGATGCGGATAGTATGATCTTCATAAAATTATATTTATGCACCGATAGATCTTTAGAACTCCGTCGAATACTAGAATCCATAGTCCTTTACCGGTTTTTTTTTTTTTTACTAATATCATAACAGTTTTACACCAGGGCAATTGGGGATTTTGTTTGTCCAAAGCTATTCCACAGGCTTTTTTATTGTAAAGGGAAATCCTCTAATTGCACATGAAATTTATGCTTTAAGTAACCGTCTGCGCATGTGTTTGACATGGTTCGACATAATTTTTTTCTTTATAAGTATTTCCGTGATAAGTTTTCTGTGTTCGATGACATTTTGGTAATTTCTAACTAAATTCTGTTATGCAGGCTGATCATGACACCCTTGATTACATTACAGCTGTCTTTATTGAAGAATGTATAGCGCCGAAATCTTTCTGGCGGACTCTCACTTGCACAGACACGTGTTGAATACGGCTAATCGTTGCATAGCCGTTATACTAGACTGCGCTGTTTTTTAAAACAGCTAGCTGTACTGTAATACGGCGGTTTATTTGATATGCCTGCGTGCGACATATACACAGTTGTTTCGGGGGAAATAATTTAAATTTGACATGTTATTTAGGACACCGTACTGAAAAAATTTCTTTATTTGACCAATGTTGGCTAATGATATCATTTTTTGATCTTCCAAAGAAATAATCGTGAACTTTGTATAAAAATACTGGTTTCCTACATTATGAAAATTGACCAGTAAATTTGATGCCCTAAACCACGTGTCGAATATAATAAATTTCCTCCGAGTATACTCAATAATGGAAATAGAAGAGGGAGGCCTTTGCCCAGCAGTGGGATGATGTAGGCTAATTAAGATAAGAAGAAGATATTAAATAATAGCAATGAGTTGCAAAAGTTTGTTTTTTGGAACTAAAAGGAGCACAATAATGTTAAAAAAACTCGCAAAGAGCCAACTCGCTCTTGACCAGTTTTATAATGAAACTGTCTGGAAGTTCTTGTGTTAATTGCTGTTCTTGTGCAACAGTGTCAGTATTTTTACAGCTTGTTTTTTTTCTCACTAGTTGTGGGCGGGTAAGAGTGGGGAGTACCTTCTTTTGAAATGACAAAGCTTTCATTACTAAGTCGTTGTATTTTCTACAGCACCAGTCTAACCTTTTGTACATGAATATTGGACTTAATTTCTTTTCAGAAAAATTGCATTGATGTCTAAACTATTCTTTATACTGAAATATATAGGTACCAATTGTTTTCTATTACGACAAGAACTTTCTTCATCTCTATTATTTTACTAAAATCCAAGAAGCCTCCTATAATTTAAAAATAATTATTCTCATAAATAAAAAAAAATCTTCCTAACTAACGTTTTATAATATTATTATATAGTAAGGAAACAAAAGACAGCGGTAGATTTCTTGTACGTGTTTGAAGACGATAATAAACCACGAAAATTTCCTGTCAGCATCGACAATTTTGTCTGAACTTACCTCAGTACTTTTTTATATATATTTCGATAATAATGTTGAAACTGCGGTCCTAACAAGGTACGCCGCCCACTTTGAACATAATGTATACGAATACAATAACATCAGCAATGATATGACCTCGTTAACCTCATCATTGACAACACTAGCTTGCCATGTCTGCAAGTTTTTGCAAGGGTATTGGTAATTCGATCTTTTTTATGATGTGAGGTCTTTTGTTTTCGTATGTTAGGTATGTGTACCGATAACTATGTCCATGAAAGGGAACCACTTTCCACAAGAAACTGTGCCTCCACTCCATTCAATGCAACGCCTCGCTCGCCAACTCACGTGTCAAGATTGGTGAAGCTATGGTAATGGACTGCAAGTGCTTTTTTGCCCCCTACGTCGGATCCGGAAAACGTAAACACTATAGATAAAATAAATTGAATATTTACCAATTTTTAAAACACTTCCCGTGTTAGGTATAAAATGATTAAAAACTTGCAAAATTTTCAAGCGCGGTCAGGGTTTGAACCTGCGACTTTCGCCGTTACTAGTGGCGACCTCTTTTATCTGATATTTTCGTTGGTTTGTTATGTGAAAGATGAAGCTACGCCTTAAAATAGACATGCTACCTCAATGAGTGATGGTAAAGGTAATAATTGCTACCGTACCCGAGGTAGGGTAGCAATGCTTAGCAAAATGACACGATTTTGTAAGTCATATCGTAATGTAACGATTTGACTTCAGTTATTTTAGTTAACAAATAAGGAGTAGGTTAATTTAATATAAAATGTGTTTTTCATTTTTTAACTTCTACTTAGGTATCTCATACATAATAAATATAAAATAGGGCATATGTTTGTTTTTTCCTATAGTGTCAATTGGATCCGATCCGGTTGGTGCAAATCCGGTTAAATCTACCCGGAATGAGAATCAGTCCGGATTGCAATCCCTAGCTATCAAAGAAGAGACCTAAGTCCAGCAACGAATTGATATGGCTGTAGACGATGATAGTAAGCTTTTGTTTTTCTGTTGGTCGTTGGATTCACAAATAGAATAAACAAGTTTGGATATTTTCTACCATCCGCTCTTGTTCAACTCTTTACCTTTTCAGGTTCAAATCGCGACCGCGCTCAGTTTTTATCGCAACAAAGCGACCTCGAAACAACATAGTTATAATTTTAAATACTCTCATTAAAGCACGTCCCTTTGTCCGTCCAGCCAGGGACCGACTCTGTGGGCGGTTATTCTTGTCGAGATAATGAGTTTTAATGAATACACGCTACTAGTTTCACATTATGCCTTAATGTTGCTTTATTCCAGGAGTTTTAAAAATCTGTAAAAGACAAAGGTTAAGGACTTGTAAAATCAGCGAGCTAATTAAATCTACAAACCGTTAAGAATATTTTTTTGTTGATAAGTACGAAAAGTATCGCATTTTACTACAAAAAAATCTAATTAAAAGCGTCCTTTGTCCGAATGGTTTTGTGCCATTCTAACTTTTGTATTTTACTTACTTTCACTTCTAATATCACTAATAGCACTTCAAGTTGTCTACATTTCCTTTTATTCATTAGTACCTATCTATTTAAATATTGTTTATTATTATACATACCGTATCAATTTCAAAGGAAATAAATAGGTAAATAATAAAAAAACAAACAGAATAAGGACAGAAAAAAGTTAAATACTCGTGGAATTAGAAAGCTAACATTCTGTACCTAATCCTACCGAATCATTTATAGTCACTGTTCAAAACTCATGATAACAACCAAAATTTTGAATCCTTTTTGTTTAATACAGCTACGTGTAGGTAAATATACAAAATCGTTTCTCTAATAGATGGACCGCAATATTTGCAATTTCTGACAACCCCCAAAGAAACGAAAACCTGCACTTGAACATCATGGGCTGCGTGTGATCACCATCACCGACTGATTTTTCTGAATGTCCTGCCTTCTGTGCATTATCAAACTACACGCTACAATTTTACAGCTGAAATTCGACGTTCATTGCGTAGGCGGTTAGCCATTATGATACCAGGAATATAACCCGGCTACGCAATGTACTAAGAACTTCACGTGTAGACTTGAAGCCTGTGGTTTCATAACTTAGGGCACTGGTTGGTATTCCAATCAATCTCTCTGCCACAAATAGACGAAACTTGATCTACTTACGTCGAACGCAAATTGACGAATAACAAATGTCGAATCATAACTTGGGAAAAACAGGTTTTTCATATATCAGAACCACTCGCGTGCCGTAATACGTCTCGTGTTTTCGATATGCCAGAAGAATTGTACAGACATAACCGATGTCATGCAATTCGACCCTAAAATATCGTACTCTTTATTCGTATTCTTTAATCATTCCATAAAGATGTAATATTTATGACATTTCAATGTGATTTTATTATGTACGTGTATTTTTTTGTCCCTTTGTGTTATTACCTTTAGTAACTTGAATAAATATATTTAAGTACGTCAATATAATTTGACCTACATCATATTTTATCTGTTGCCTACAATGCATATGATACACCACTGCTGCCTTATCACATATTAATTTACCTTGCTTATAGTTTTTCTTTGCTTTTTTTTCTCGTTATGATTCTGATTAGGCCATACATTACGCCTTGCGGGTTAGGCAGAGCGTAAAAGGCCGTAAAAAACGAACATTTACGCCACGTCTGCGAAACTTTCTGATTAGTTCTAATTAATAATGAATTACAAATTGTTTAATTTGCATTACATTATTGCTGTTAATAGTTATCTATAATACGGGGTGTAAGGGACGGTGTACCGAAAACTTTATAGGCATGATCAGACCATGAAACTGAACAACTTTTTTTATGGAAGCTATGTTGGTAAATGAGATTTTTTTTTCGACTTCCCATACAAAATTCCCGATCAACTGACTGACTTTATATGGAAACTTGAAAAAAAAAATTCGTTTCCCAACATAGGCTCCATAGTAAAAGTTGTTCAGTTTTATGGTCTGATCATGCCTGTAAAGTTTTCGGTACACCGTCCCTTACACCCTGTATATAAAAATAATAAATAAAAGTATGTTTATTTAATTGTGTAGCATAACAATCGTACCTCTTCAGTAAGTCTGTATAATACTTTTGTTAGCATTGTGTTCCAGAAAGTAAACAAATAACTGAAGGTTTAGAAATATTGATCAGGGAAATAATATACACAATATTTTGTTAGCAATGCTCAGAGATTTCATATAATACTCCCTTTCGATACGATGGTACTTGATTTAGGTGGAATTTCGGCTACAAGTGCTTTTAGTAATAAAGTACTTACGTAAGTAGTTATTCTTATTTTTATATTGCTATACTTACACACACAAAATATATAATGCGAAACGTAACTGAATACATGTTGTGAGTTGTCTTACAGCTGCTGACAGAGCGAAATCAGAATTTATTCTTCAACAATAATAAATAAATGGACAACTCGAACTGTGCAGTTTAGCCCCAAACTAAGCAAAGCTTGTACTTTTGGAAATAGATAGGTGATATTATCATATTTATACTTGCTTTTTTAAAAATAAATACATATTATACATATAAAACACCCAGACTTAACACAAATAAATGACTTAATAAATATTTGTACCTTGTGGGGATCGAACCCACAACCCTCGGCGTTGCAGGCAGGGGAGTACTATTTGCTACACCATCGGGCCAGTCCAAGCGGCCACAATAGCGAGCAAAAAGTGTAGGGAAACCCCATAAATAGTATTTTAAAAATAAAAATAAATTTTCTCATACAGTATATAAATAAGTACTAATTAATTTATCATAAATGTAGCAACACACCTATTTCATTTCATGCTAATGAATATGACTCCTTTCCTTTTTTATACAAACTTGTTCGAAAGTAACTCTCCTGGAAACTTTTTTGTTTGACTATGGAAAATGTAATACGCTACTTTTATGCGTAGGGTCTAGATGAAAGTTGAACAACAGTCAATTTCCAACCGTTCTGTTAGAACGAGCCTCGTAATCGGATTTTTAAAAAAAGAAATTTTATTTGAACTGAAAGATTTATTAAAAGAGTGAAAATTAGTTTAATTATCTTTAGAATTAATTTTGGAAGCTGGCGGCTGACCCGGACGAGTGTTGAGACGAGACTGCAGTTGGAGCGCGATGCGCTGGGAAAGAAGGTTCCTATGCTGATTCAGCATCAGGCAGGCGTCTGTGCTTAGTCAGCAAAGTCCCATAGAAGTCAAGGGTATAACATCTCCCCCCTTAAGAAATAAACTTCGGTTTTATTTCGAAGTTTATGATAAAGTAACCTTAAATATGGCTTCTAATACGCGGCGTAGGAGATATTTGACTATCTTCTATGTCGTTCTCGGATACATGATCTGAATTTTGGGGTTCATTAGCATTATTTACTATTTTTAAAACTTTGAGGTTGCCACCAGTTTTCAAAAGACGATACATTTTATAAAAAATATAAACTAAGATTATAATACCAAGTAGTATAGTAACGATAGAGTAATGGGTTCCGTATTTTATTATATGAGGACTTTCTTGTATTTCTTCTGTTTGTTCAATGAAAGACTGCAATATTTCTTTCCTTCCTTTTAGGTCATCTAGGTCAACGTTTTCTAAGGTAATAGGGGACACATTACTTTTTATCTTATTTAGCTTAGAAATACTACAACATGAATCATTTATTAAATTAAAATCGTAATTTATAGCTGGTAGACTAATATTAAAAGAACTTCGTTTTGGAATAAGTCTACTGCTTTTACAGTAAGCTATGCAGTGACTGGGTAAGTTAAGTATGCCTGTACCAATTATATTAATTTCGAATATTTCAGAGTCTGTACAATCTATAGAGAGTTTACTAAGTTTAGACTGCACGTAAATCCACCTATTATTCACAAGAGGTTTCCATATGTCCACAGAACCATAAACGAACCGCGTTTCACATTGATTTGGCACTTTACTAATAGTCCGCGATAATAACTCACTTTCACAACTTAATTTAGCACTTGTTTGATATTCGTTAGTGACGTCACACATAAAGTTTTGCGCGGTGGTTCGTTTGCACTCTTTTAACGATTGTATGTTGCAGTAATACGTCTTATCCTTAGTTATAGCTATATACTTATTACTAGGGGTGATCATGCTAAACGTATCAGGGTTATCTAGTTGGTAAGGTGTAGGTAAGGCTACACTGTGGTACAGGTTAAATTCTTCGGGAAGTACTAGCGGAATTTTTAAGATGAATACAATTCTGTTATTTGAGTAATAACAACTTACGGAGCAAACATTAAGAATAGCATGAATCAAACTTAAATCTAAGCTTATAGGTAATTCTAAGTTTTTAGGTAGGTGCCTTAAGTTATCGGCGAGCTCTCGAAACAGCTGTTCTGGACTAATAATAGACGGGTGCAGAATGTTTTGGCTACTCAGCGTTATTGCGTTTATTATATCTTCCAATTGAAATGAGAGTGTCAATATGGCTGATTCAAGCATGTTTAGAACAGAGTTCAAATGGGATTTGAAGAGAAGATCGTCGATTTTAATTGTAGTATTACTTAAAACTTTCGAGAGGTTGTCGAGAACATAGTTTAGTTTTTCTTCATTGGTCCTAATTTTGTAAATCGTTTTGTTAAAAGAGGAGATTGTAGACATAGATATTAAAATATTTTCTTTCACCAGAGAGGCTAATTTCTTTACATCACTTTGAGCAGTTTCTATGGCATTATCATATCGCAGAGCGTCATCTTCGTCCAAAGTACCAATAATTTGTTTAAATATTGTTCCAATTCCTCCAATCCAAGCTCCACGTCTCATCCTGTTCTCGGCTAAGTGGGATAAGGACGAGTATTCTCTGACTATATCATGATAGCGCGTTGTGAGTGGCTCTATGAGGTTTTGACACTCTAGAATACTTATTGTTTCTGTTTGTTTACACATAAATTTGTAAGTGCCTATTACTGAATTTATGTTTTCTATATGGGACTTGAAATGCGCAATATTCACTGGTAAAATTACTCTTAAACAACCGTTAGCAATTTTGATTTTTCCGATATAATCAAAATATATTCCTGGGCTAGATGTTATCGGTTGGACATAGTCTTGATGAGCCAAAATTGGGACACTGAAAGTAAATAAATCTAAATCAATATTTGCAGGCTACCTATACCACTTAAAATAACTATACTATTTTAACTCAATTATTAATGAATGATAAAAATTGTATATATGAAACTTAACTATCCTAAACTAAGGGTTTCACTGTATGTCAGTGTTCTAGCCAAAACCGAGGTCACGATGCGATTAAAGTTCAAGGTGGGTCAAGGTTTATTTCTGCCAGCTTCATTTCGTCGAAATGATGTCGCACGTGACGTCTATTGATAAGCAAGGTAGCCGTATGATTGTTGTGCACCTTAATTATCTTATACGGTCCCTTCCATAGAGGTGAGAGTGCCTTGCGTAGGCGCAAGTGATTTTTTAGGTATACTAAATCATTTTCTTTATATTGTACCGGGCGAGTATGGGAGTCATAGTATTGTTTAGATATGGCTTTGGATTTTTGAATGTGTTCTAGGGCCTTGTCACGAGAACATTTTAGGCGATGCTGGAGCATCTTGACATAATCAGGGTAAGTAGTAGTTGGCGCTTCGTCATAGAGTGAATTAGGTAGAAAAGGTTTGTGCCCGAACACAAGTTCGTATGGTGTGTAGTTAGTAGTTGAATGGACGGTGCTGTTGTAGGCAAGCATAGCTGTGTATACGTAACGGGGCCAATTGTCTTGGTTTATGTTGACGAATGATTTCAGATATTCTTTCAGGGTAGAGTGACTACGTTCCAGGGCGCCTTGAGTTTGTGGGTGATACGGTGTACTCCAAAGTTGTTTGATTTTTAAAAAGTCGCACGTTTTTTTAAATAAATCGGCGGTAAAATTTGTTCCTTGGTCAGAAAGTATATTTTTGGGTATTCCGAATAGGGAGATAAAATGAATAAGACAGTCGATGCTTTCTTCGGCACTTACGGTACGGATTGGGTAAGCTGCTGAATATTTTGTTAAGTCGTCCTGAAGGGTTAAAATGTACTTTAGTTTTGCCGTGCCGGATTCAGGAAGGGGCCCAACAATATCAAGAGCGAGGCGTTGAAAAGGAGCAGTGGATGTGCTTGTCATAATCATAGGTGCTCTGTTCACTCGCCTGAGAGCTTTATTTGCCTGACACGAGGGACAGTTTTTAACGTAGTTTTCGATATCTGAACGCATTGATTTCCAGTAAAATAGTTCGCGAATGCGATTTAGCATACGGGTGGTACCCAAGTGTCCAGCGATAGGGATGTCGTGATTCTCCTTGAGAATTTTCGGAATTTCGCTGAGTGTCGGGTATATGATTTTGTTGTGATACACATGGATTGTAATCCCAGTATCTCTGAATAAAAATACTAAAATGTTATATATTTTGGCAAATATCAGTTTTTCAAAAGGGTTTTGAAAATCTGTAATGCCGACTTCACTGACATCGGGGTTTTCTTGGATTATTTTGTTTCTTGCTGCTTTTATAGAATCGAAAATATCAGCATATGTACTGTTGTCGAAATGATGAACTTTTGTATATAAGAAATAATAAGTCTTGCTTCCGATGCAAAGTTTCTGAGCGGAGTGTAAAGACCTTTCGGATAGTCGGAAATCGTCTTTATTTTCGTATTCACTTAGTATTTCGGAAACGAAAGGCATAGACTCATCTAAGTCAAGTGATGTGGGGATAATGATTGACTTCTGTGAGGATTTCGATAGGGTCTCATTGTGTTCTGTTATTATGGTGTTATGTATTTCTTTGTTTTTCAGGAATTTGGAGTATGTTTCTTCATCACTAGGAGATGGAGCATCATGGGATTTCTCGGTATCCGAATTCGATACAGAAAGATTAGGGACTTGGTTATCAAGGGAGGTAAGTGGTTGATTTTCCTCTTGTTGTAGGTTAATGTCTGGTGTGATTTTTTCCTGTTGTTTTTCAGTTAATACATAGTTATCCGGAGAGACAATATCAGGTAATTGTGATGTTGGATTTTCACCTTGTGGAGTAATGGAGTTTTCGATTGGATTTGCTTCCAAGTACCGGAATAAGTCGTCTGCGACATCTGAGTTCGTAATGTCGGGACGGAGATCTGGTGGAGACATCAGGTCTGAAGGCTGAATAAGGTCGGAAGGTGAAAGAAGATCTTGGAGTTCTATTAATTCCTGCTCCAGGTTGTCAGGACGTTCTTCGACTTGTTGTGTGGGATTTCCGTTAGAAGAGTCAGTGTTTGATTCAGGGTTGTTCGTACTAGGATATATAGGATTAACTGGGAATCTAGAAAGAGCGTCGGCTGCAGAGTTGAGTTTACCTTTGCGGTAAATTATTTCATATTCGTACTCTTCCAGTTTCAGTCTCCATCTCTGAAGCTTACTACTGGGATCACGGTGATTCATGAGCCATCTGAGTGGTCGATGATCTGTCACGATTAGGAATTTCCTCCCGTAAAGATAAGGGCGGAAGGTTTTGCACCCGAAAAGTATAGCTAAAAGCTCCTTCTCGGTAGTACTGTAATTGGACTCGCTTTTATTTAGGGTGCGAGATGCATATGCTATTGGTCTTTCCTGGCCTGAGGGACCTTGGGATAAGATTGCACTTATGGCATAATTAGAGGCATCACAGGTTAGTGTGAATTGTTGAGTGAAATCAGGATAGCACAATACTGGAGCGGATGTAAGTTTGTGCTTAAGATGGTCAAACGCTAATTGTTGTTGATTCTCCCATTTGAATGGTATATCCTTTTTTAAGAGTGTTGTTAGTGGTTTGGCAATTTTAGAAAACTCAGGGATAAAGCGACGATAGTATGATACGAGTCCTAGAAAGGATTTGATGTCTTTTGGATTCTTTGGAATAGGGAATTCGGTGACGGCCTTTACTTTTTCAGGATTAGGCTTGACGCCGTCTTCACCGATAATGTGACCGAGATAGGCCACTTCAGTTCTGAGGAACTCGCACTTATCGGGTTGGAGTTTTAAGTTGTTATCTCTGAGTTTTTGGAACACTGCCTCAAGGTTTGCAATATGGGAAGGCAGGTCATGTGAGTATATGACGATATCGTCAAGATAAACGAAACATCTTACGCCTTGAAGTCCTGTCAAAACAGTGTTCATTAGGCGTTGAAACGTTGAAGGGGCATTCTTAAGCCCGAAAGGCATGCGTGTGAATTCGAAATGTCCGTCGGGGACGGTAAATGCTGTTTTCGCAGTATCAGCTTCATTGACGCAAATTTGATGGAATCCGGACGCTAGGTCTAAAGTGGAGAAATATTTACAGGATCCGAGTTGATCTAAGATTACAGAGATCTGTGGAATGGGGTAGGCATCTCCGATTGTGATGTCGTTAAGTTTACGGTAGTCTATGACTACTCGCCACTTGCGTAGACCAGAAGCGTCTAGTTTTTTCGGAACTACCCATATGGGTGATGACCAGGGAGACGATGAGGGTTTAATGATTCCTTCGTCTAGCATTTTATTGATTTGCGAGGCTACTTCGGCCTTGTGACATTCTGGGAATCTATACGATTTAGTATTGATAGGGACAGATGACGTCGTTGGAATACTGTGACTAGTTGCAGTTGTAAAAGAGAGTTTATCTCCAGGCAGGTGGAAGATGTCGGCATATTTTGAACATACCTCCTGAAGACCTCCTTCTTCTTCGCAATTCAGATGCGACGACCGTAATAAATGAAGAACCCTTTGAGCACGCTCGTAAGAATTATTGGTATTATTTTCAGACGTCATGATGCTGTTCACAGGGAAGCTGACGCTGAAGGACTTCATTGGAAGGAGTGTAAGATTTAGGTTGGAATTAAGTGTCACTGGATCTTCGGATATGTTGATTACAGAGATATTTGCTCTGTTGTTATTCTTTACTTTCAGAATTGAATTGGGGAAAAGGAGATCTTTGGAATGATGGTAATCGATGACAAAGCCTTCTCTTATCTCTGGATTTTGGACGGAGCATTCTATGATCATCTCCGTTCTGGGAGGTATAAGGTAAGTGGGCTCTACAAATTGAAGTTTAATAGCGATGTTACCGATTTCCAGCATATCACGCAAATAATTGACGTTACAGCGGAATCTTTTAAGCAGGTCGGAGCCAATTATACCATCGTAAGGTAAGTTGATTTTTTCCACAACATGGAATTTGTGACGTATGTATGTATCTTTAGGTAAGTTTAATTGGAGTTCGAAATGACCTAATGTTGAAGTACACTCTTGGTCTGGGTCAATGCCCTTGATATCAATGGACTCATTAGTTAGCTTTTGGCGCTTACTGATGCATGAGCTCTTGAGGAGACTGATCGCTGATCCGGAGTCGACAAGCAAGGAAAGCGATGGTTTAGAGACACTCGTTGTCAGCAGGACATGAGGGAGCCATCGTTTTGTAGGATCAGTCGTGATTTCGTACACTTCCATTGCAGGGTGTTGCGACTTGCGAGCTTTAGAATTGAGAGGTTCAGAGGTAAGTGCGTTTTGCTTTAAGTGAGTATTAGAAGGTTTAGGCAAAGGGGTGCCGGCTTTAGTAGACTGTCCCGTGCGACACCGGGGCGAGACACCTACTCGTTTAAAGAATCGGACTCGGTATTATCCTGCTCGTTTTTGTCAGGATATTCTATCTCATAGGAGCTTTCTTGATTCTCCTGGTTATCGACAAAGTGCAGAGGAGCAGCCCGCTGATTCTGGGCAGCATAAGGACGTTGGTTTGTCCGGTTAGTTTGGTTATTGTAGAATTCTCTTTTTCTACAGTTTGAGATGTCGTGACCAGGATTTTTGCAGTACCGACAAAATAGCTGAGTAGGCTGAGTTCTAGGAGCTGAATTGGAAGAACTCGGGAGAGCCAACCTTGATTGGCCTTGGTTTTGAGGTGTCACACTGCGACGTGGTGTTACTTGAGTAGAATGTTTCTTATACAAGGTTTGTTGGATTCTTTCTTCAGATACAGCAGTGTTAATAGCTTCGTTAAGGTTTTTAGGATTTCTACATCTGACAATATTGGATATGCGAGGGTGCAGTCCAAGCATAAAATGATGAAGTGCTAGATCTTCCATGGCCGCTGTACGACCAGGGAGGTCTTTAACCTTAGTGTTAGAAAGTGTTGTTTCAGTGAGAAGCTGGGACAGACATGTTTCGATGCGCAAGGCATACTGACTGACATTTTCTGCTGGAAGCTGCTTGCTCTCTTGGAGGTCGGCGAGGAGGTGGCTGATGTGTTTCCTCTCACCAAATTGTGTTTTAAGAAATTCTTTTAATTGTTCCCAATTTGTAAATTCTTTGATTGAACATGCAGCTTCCGCTTTGCCTGTTAATTGACATAGGATGTATTTAAATAATATAGGTTTTTGCGCCTCTGATGCAAGTTCGTGGGCGTTATTGCAATTTGTAATAAACGCGTTAAGTGTGTCCCGGCTTCCGTCATAGTGTTTTACAAATTTTAAAATAGTATCAATGCTTAGTTCTGCCATTCTTAACGGTGATTTGTTTCTCGTAGCAGTGTCTTTAGAGTTTTGTCTACTAGTAGTATGCACTGGAATAGTTTGCTGAATCACTGGGATAGACTGAGTCACTGGAATTGACTGAGTAACTGGAATTCCAGGAATAATCTTAGTGTCCTCAAACATTTGAACTTAGCGCAATAAATTGTGCGCAAAACACGTTGGATAAAAGTTCGTTGCGATGAAATAATTGATTGAAATAGATTCACTTACAGGAAACTGGCTGCATACAGCATAAACACGTTCATCCTTACATATGCGTAGGCGGTGAGCGCGCTGCGACGAGGTGAACGCGGAGCTGCGGAGAATGCGCTGCGATAGCGCATCGGATCGAGTTGCGTCTAGCTGATAAAGTGTGGGCGAGTTCTCGCACACGATGAATATGTTTTCACTGATAGACGAATGTATCTCGCCGGATCTGAAGATGTTTTGACACCACAGGTGAACACACAAATCTGGTGAAACTCAGGGGTGTCGATCAAGGACGCTCCGTTTCCAAAATTTGCGATTTGGAACCGGGGATGAAATTGTTGGACGCTCCGTTTCCAAAATTGACGATTTGGAACCGGGGATGAAGTTGTTGGACGCTCCGTTTCTCACGATGAAGGGTGAGATCGGGGATGGACGCTCCGCCTCTCACAATGAAGAGTGATAGCGGGGATGCTTATGGACGCTCCAGGCTAGAATAGCACTCTACGCCTGGGGATGACGGTGGACGCTCCGCCTCTCACAATGAAGGGTGAGAGCGGGGATGCTGGATGCTGTTGACGCCACGGGCAATAATATGCAATAAAGTCCCGAGGTGATGGACGTTAGGTTACTATTTTTCATTAATATAACCTAATGAAGCACAAAATTCACTTTTTTATGAAAAATTCACTTATACACGTGATTAGAACTGATAGAAACTGGTTCACTCGCGAAACCGGGGATTTTACTATCCCTTTTACGCTGCCACCAATGTTAGAACGAGCCTCGTAATCGGATTTTTAAAAAAAGAAATTTTATTTGAACTGAAAGATTTATTAAAAGAGTGAAAATTAGTTTAATTATCTTTAGAATTAATTTTGGAAGCTGGCGGCTGACCCGGACGAGTGTTGAGACGAGACTGCAGTTGGAGCGCGATGCGCTGGGAAAGAAGGTTCCTATGCTGATTCAGCATCAGGCAGGCGTCTGTGCTTAGTCAGCAAAGTCCCATAGAAGTCAAGGGTATAACAGTTCGTAAGTTTTACTACGGAAAAGAGATGCGGATGTAAAAATATTAATCTTGATAATTTTTGAGTAATTTAAAAGATAAAAATCTTGAAGGGATTATCTCAGCTGATACCAAAATTTCAATTTGTACAAAAATGTTTTTTTCAGGTTTGCCCATTTCCTTGAACAGTCAACTTCACTCTGCAACATTGATAACTTAATCTTGATGACATGAAATAAGTAGGGGGAGAGTAGGGCAAGTAACACTGTCGGTAATCTTGAGTATGCTTTGTCTAATGAATTTACATACATACATACATACATACATATATCACGCCTTTATCCCTTGCGGGGTAGGCAGAGCATAAACGGCCGAAAAAACGGACATTTACGCCACGTCTGACAAACGTTTGAGGGTCATTCGGAAAATTGTGTATCGCCATAGTGACAGGTTGTCAGCCCATCGCCTAGAATTGCTTTACACGCCCTCGAGTCCCTTCGTCGCCTCTTACGACTCCCACGGGTAAGAAATGGAGTGATGCTATTCTAAGCCGACATCACACGGCTAATGAATTTGTTACTAGATAAGATTGTTTCTGAGAAATTGAGCTCTAGAAATGTCAAGTCCTCCTACTTTGTTGTCGTAGCAGCACCCTGATTTTTCTTGCACTTCCTAATCTCCAATATAATTATTTTGTCCCTCAAAAGAAATATTTTTGGAACTACTCAGGCTTTTTGAATATGCTAGCAGTACAGTACGGCCTGATAAATAGGTTGTTCGGCTATCTTCGGCCCTCTCTCCCTTTGGTCGAAAACTAGCGAACTTTTGTAATGCGTAGTTTTTCGTATTTTTTCGGAGAAGCATATTTTATCGCGGTAAAAAGCTGCCTATATTATAATGTTTCTGATCCGTCAAGTTCTTTGAGTGTGAAAAGGTTACAAACACACCCACATAAATTCTGTGATTTATTATATTAGAATGGAAAGTAAGAGTCGAAATGTTCGCCATGGCCAAAATTCGGAGAGATCACCATCTTCATCACCACAGATAGAAATCAGACTTGATCAAGACTTGATTCAGAGTATTTTATGCAAGTCATTGAATACATACATACATACACATAATACGCCTATTATCCCTTGCGGGGTAGGCAGAGCGTAAACGGCTGCAAAAAACGACCATTTTCACCACGTCTGACAAATATTTGAGGGTAATTCAGAAAATTGTGTATCGCCATAGTGATAGGTTGTCAGCCCATCGCCTAAAATTGCAATACATACCCTCGAGTCCCTAAGTCGCCTCTTACGACTCCCACGGGAAAGAAATGGGATGATGCTATTCTAAGCCGGCATCACACGGCAAAATTGAATCATTGAATACAAGACAAACAAATTCTAAGAAAGGATAAACATACACTTATCCGGACTCTTATCCGGTTGCTTTGTTTGTTGTACTGAGCTTCAAACCTAAAACATCCCAACTTGCCTCTTATTCCCTACATTTTGTTCATACTCTTTGGATAAACGGTTATACATACTTAGTAGTTACTAGTTTTTGGACCTGTCAGAGAAATTGGCTTGGTTTGCTGATAATTTTGTATGGGAGGTTCAAATTTATTTTTCTTATCTTTGTTCCTTGGGGAAAGTTGTTAACCATCACCAGCTCACCCTGAGCTTTCGATACCGGATTATATAGCACGGTTGCCGTCCTCGTGTCTTGTATAACATGATTAGTGTTTACTCTGAGAATTGAAACAGTTCCTTACTTCTAGTACTTAGTTTACAGTCTGGGAGTGAAAAAATACTTTTATTTTCAGTCAGAGTCCTAGACATTGCAATGTTGGCGAAAAAATAAAAGAGTCGGAAGCCGTAAGTCGACTGAATAAACACAAAACGGATATGTTTTTCGCAATTTTCATAATAAAATAACAAAACCTTGGGATACCCTCATATCGACAGCTCTAAAATGTATGCCGCTGCCTAATTGATTCGATAAGACCTCGTTTTATTGTGTTTGGTTTGCCCCTGTTGCTTTTATGTGACACATTGTAGCCCCAAAGCCAACCGCAGGTTTATTTGTGTAACACAATCGGCATTTAAAATGCCTGTCTGTGTGTTATAATTATTTTATGAATGTTCACTAGCTTTTATGCAATCAAATTTCGAGATTTTATTTTAAACATCAATTTGATAATCGAGTGAAAACGTTGACAATGCGGCCATCGGCCATACTGTTTTATTATATCCTCTTTGATCCGGATACTATCCTGTCTGTGTCAGGTTTAACTTTATTAATTTGGTATTTTTTTTAAATATTATTATTTTCTTATTTACTTTTTGTTTCTATGATATTTTTTGGTATCGTAAATTAATAATCAAACCGTTTCGTAATTTTCAAACATCTAGCAATATTAGACCCTTAGATAATTCAAATGTTCTCTAATAGAAAGCACACATAGTTCATACTGCAAGGCATTGCAAAAGACAGTCATGTTACATAGGTAAACCTGCAGTGGGCTTACAGGCTATTCTTTTATATGACGAGATGAACATCGCTTTCATGTGCCACAATAGCTTGTGATGTATAAAGTAAAAGCGATTGTTTGAACTGTATTATAAATTTCTGAGATATATTCCACAGTCTATTGACTTCCGTAAAGAAGACTGCCGTAAGCAGTTTCAACCTCTACAAAATAATGCAAGGGTATGTCGATATTATAATTTACAATACTCCGCAGTTGGTTTTGAAAAGTGGTCAATTGGTTTTAATATGCATAATATAATTATGGCCGTATGATGACGGAATAGTACCAGGCCATTTCTACCCATGGGTGTCGTAAAAGGCGACGAAGGGATAAATCCAGGCAATGGGCAGCAGCGTTCCCTGTGAATACAACACTTTGCACTGCGCTCGCCAATCCGCCTGCCAAGCGTGGTTGATGTGGCTATTTCAGAAGATGCATATAATGACAATATGTAAATTGAGAAAGCCTCGATGTGGACAGGAAACCTATTTAAGAGATTCTGAAACTTTCATAAATTAGTAAAATGAAAACAGGTATGTATCGTATATGTATACATATATTACATGTCTGTTTTTTTAAATTAAATAATGGAATAATGATAACTGTTTTTTTACTCCGCTCGTAAAAGCATACATGTGTCCTTGATGTATAATACAAATCTATTGTTGCAAAACTTGCAAAATTCGACCTGAGCGAAGAGGTTAAGCTTCGGTTTCCTCTTGACTCTAGTCTAGGTCATAGGACAGAGACAGAGTCTAAGATGGAGCGAGCTCACCCAGAAGAAGACTGTTCAGTTCAGTCTTACTTTGAAGAGTTTGATAAGATGATATATCAACAAAATAACGGATAATTAAATAGCATTAAAACATTCTCAGCTTTTCTGCTGAAATAAAATAACAATTCATATCCCAATATATATTTTTTGGTTCCTTCTGAAATAAATTTGAAAAAATATTCCTAACGCCTCCAAGCTTTAACTTGTGCCATACTATTATTTATTTTATTCAGACCTTCGTTAGCCTCGGTGAAAGCACAAAAGTAACAGTGATCGACGCAATAAAAATCGCCACGTATTGTTATTTCCCGATAAGTTGGCAGGTACACATAGCAAAGGAATAACCTACACAGGGGTTCTTTAACAGTTATGAAACTGTTTTTAAGGAATATAAAAATCCTTGAATAATTAAGTAAGTATTGAGTACCTACCTTTGTGTAGTTTATTTATAAACAGATTCCGTACATTTGGAGCTTCTTGAAATTACACAAAAATATAGTACCTACTTAAACACGATACCTACCCAAAAATTTCACTTATTCAGGATTCAAATTTTCGGTGCAGGCAATACTTGCCGGTGGTCTAATCAATATTCATATAAACATACGTTCGTTACGCCTTGCGAGGTAGGCAGAGAACTAACAGCCGTAAATCTTACATCTACACCACGTCTTATAAATATCGTGTGCTCTAATGTAACTTGGTCGTCGGTGGTGGTTTGTGGCTTCTATTTGCGACAATGAGGGACTTTAACGACATTGCAAAAATATTGTGCTAAAAACTCACCAACTCTACACTTTTAGGTTAGGTACAACTGTCTACCATACTATATTGGATCAAATTTTATAGACATGGCATTGTCTTACCTAGTTTAGCACATTTTGTAGTAAAATAAACAAGTTCTCACAATTTTCTTTGTAAGAAGCTTGCCATTTTATTTGTCAATCTGCGATGTAGTTCACAATGAGAGCGGGCACGGGCGCGCGTGTATAGTGCAAGCAGCAAACTCATTCAATTCCCAGAGTAAACATGTTGTTGGCTGTACACGGGGTGTTGGAGCGTGGAGGTTAGAGGAACGCGACCGAAACATGATTCTTTCTTAACGTACCTAGTATAAGTCGTATTAGTTTTTTTTTTTATTCACGAATCAAGCCGAAACTTGAATTTGAAATTGAAACGAAACGTGTAGTCGCGTACTTCAAACAATGTAGTTGCTTCTTCGATATATTGACTGAAATTTTACTTCTGGTCGGAAGGAAACACTTTCTCCAAGAATGTTTCTTGGGTTAAAATATGAAAAAATATTTTGAGAGTCTATAGTAACTCAAATTATCAGATGGAAAATAATGTATGGGAGGCCCAAAACTTTTTCGTGTTTCGTATTTACTTATCACCAGTATGTCTTAAGTATGCACTATCGGTCATTGGTAAAATTTCACGTTATATGTTGATGCTTTTAATTGGCCTGATGTAGCGCAGTGGTAGTGCGACTGCCTGCGACGCAAAGGCTCCGGGTTCGAATCCCAGTGGGGCACTCACAAAGTTGATATTTATCACTTAGTGAATTAGCTCCCAGTCATGTTAAGATATTGCAGGCTGAACCACCTGATTGTCCGAAAAAGAAATATGGTTCCGTGCTTCGGAGGGCACGATAGGCCGTCGGTCCCGGTTGCTGTCTATGTTTACTTAGACGGAGGTCGTTACACAACCATGTCAGAGGCCTACTACTAGTAGCAGGCGGTTGAAAAACTCTGACACCAGGGTTCATCGGGTCGTTGGACAAGTCAGTGTCCCACACGAAAATAGAGAAGAGAGATTGGCCTGTTTATACCTAAATTGAAACCAGTTTTTGTAAATTGGAGCAATTATAAAAATTGTTAATTTGTTGAGCAATTGTTATCCCGCAAAAATAGATTAGTTAGAAATTGAAAGTATTTTATTGACTGCAAATCCATTATATTTTCTAACCTCCATTATAATAGATTTGTTTTTGCTTTCAATTTTTCTGTAATATCCACTATGTACGAACAGTTGTAACTACGACTTCTTCTACCCAGTTATAAATCATCAGGGATCACCCTGGGATCCATCTCAATCCTATTTATATTACTTACTGCACAGTAAAAGGCCTTTCATTCAAATACATTATATTAAAAATACGTGCGCGATTGCCAAATCAAGAGCCATTTTACACAATAAAAGGACATCATCATTTTGGTGAGAAAGTTGAGGCCCCACACAAATCGTTGTGGTTGGTGTTTGGTAACAAAACTTTTACTAATATGGTTCTCATTATCTCTTGTTCTCATTGGTAGTGGTATACTAACTTTATCATATGCACTCTTATACTGATGCATAAATATGTTCCCATCAATAACATTTCTTGATGCAAAATTCGATAAATATTACAGAACGTGAATACCAAATTTTAAAACACTTCCCGTGTTAGGTATAAAATTTTTGAAAACTTGCAAAATTTAATTTAGTTTAATTACAGAACGTAATTGTCAACCACTTATGTTTGTCAATCTTTGGTCTCAATTCGGGATATAAATTCTATTAATTTACCTTAAATTAGTACTGTAAATTTCTGTCAAAAACGTTTATAAAAAGATGGGAGATATCTAAGTCTAGTCTAAGATAGTAAGTATCAAAGTAGAAGTACTTGACATTTCCAGAGCTTTGTTTCCTGAAAACCAAGTTTATCGATTTCCTCTGAAACAATCTTACCTAAGTAGTAACCAGCTATCATGGAAGGTCATAATTCATAAGATTACCGACCATGTTAAAGCTTGGCTACCCTATCTTGCCCCACTCTCCCCTACGTACTTCATGTCATCAAGATGAAGTTGACAATCTTGCAGAGTGAAGTAGGTTGTTCAAGGAAATAGGCAAATCGGAATAACTTATTAGTATTACAATATCCTTTTTTATACAAATTGCAATTTTGGTATTGTCTGTAGTTATAGATATAGTTTCAAGATCTTGATCTAAAAAAATATATCATTATTTTTACATTCTCAAATATTACCGTTATTTGATTAGCTCTTTTCGGTAGCAAATTGAAATTATTCGTATTGTCCGAATTGAAATATACTTTGCCTTGTTCGTGGGACAAGCCAATGTGACAGATACAATTACATAAAGAAACTCTTTGACAGTTGTAAATTGAAATAAAGTACTTAGTTATTAGATTGGTCGTTAGAATATATTACATACATACATACATACATACATAAATCACGCCTATATCCCTCACGGGGTAGGCAGAGCGTTAGCGGCCGTAAAACGGATATTAACACCACGTCTGACAAAAGCTTGAGGGTCAATCAGATAACTGTGTATCACTATAGTGACAGGTTGTCAGCCCATCGCCTTAAATTGCAATACACATCCCTCGAGTCCCTTAGTCGGCTCTTACGACACCCATGGGTAAGAAATGGGGTGATGCTATTCTAAGCCGGCATCACACGGTAAGTTAGAATATATTATTATTTTATATTTTGTACTTTTTAAAATTAATTAGCCTAAATGTATTTTTATCACAGTAAGTTGTAGGTACACGTCAATTGCCTCAATATATGCCATCTCACTACCTTATGTTTGCTGTAAGACATTTCTTTTTAGAAATAAGTTGACAAGTTGAGATTTGTTCTATATATCATGTCATTTGCGTAAACTGTGTACAATAAACTGTTAAATAAATAAATAAGTAGACTATTCTTCACTCTACTGTTAATTTTTAATTATTTTCTGACTATAGCGCGCACCTAAATCCGTACTAATATTATAAATCTGAGAGTTTGTGTGTGTGTATGTATGTTTGTTACCTCTTCTCGCTCAAAAGGATTAACCGATTTGGATGAAATTTGGAACACAGGTAAAGTATCACCTGGAATAACACATAGGACTTTTTACCGCGTGAAAAGAACTATTACCACGGGAAAATGAGCGACAGCGGGTAAATCGCTGGGCGGAAATCTAGTAATAAATAAGTAAGAAGCAGTATTAAGTAGACGTGTGCCAGCTTCAAGACTCTAGAGACAAAAAACTTGACTTTCTTAGTTTGAAACTTAGCTTTCAATAGGTAAGTTAGTGGCTCTCTAAAGTTACCTACACTATCAAAAGTTACTAACTCAACTAAGGATGTTATGTACTTTGCTTTTAAAACACAATTTACCCTATTTTCTTTACGTAGGTAGTTGAATAAAATTGTGCAACGAAAGATTACTTTGTTTAAAGGGCAATAAATTGTAGGTACCTAAAGTAGGTACAATATTAACGAACTTTCTTGTTTCTTTTTTAGTAGCAGGTATAATTAATATATGATTTTAAGTAATTTATTAAAGAAATGTCTCATTCCTTAGATAAATTTATTGTATCATCGGAAGGAATCAGACGATTATTTATTTTATAATTTCTCACAATAGAATTAAAAAACCTATTAACGTCTACCGATTCCAATTTTTCCGATTAGAGACATCATGACAGAGAGCACTAATGAGGAAACTAGAATCAAATTGGACACGACTCCAGAAGAGGGTTAATCCACTGTGTTCTGTTGTTCATACCATTGTATACAACTGGCTCAATTTAATCTAGTTTTTATGACAAGCCAATTTGACACGAAACAAATTACAACCCGATTACTTTATCTCTGTGTTTTAAATTTAATCATACATTGCCAAGCATATGCACAGCTTCAAAAAGTAAGTATTGGCGGCGGCGCGCTGACAGTTTCCAATAAGTATAAAAAAGAAAGAAAATTTTGAAAATTTAACACGGGTCTTAAAATTTGGTATTTGAAAAAGAAACAATCTGTAACATTTATAGAAATTGTGTTAGTCTATCAAGACACTTTTGAATAGGAGGAAGTCTAACTTTTTGTATCCTATTTTGTCCCATGTTCCTTAAGTATCATATTGGTATATCTTTAGTCATGGGTTAGTTCACCCATATAAAAACAGACGAAGGAAACATCTATTTAGGACGTATCTTCTACTACCAAAGACTCAATTCACGAATTAATATGATATTTATTATTTTGAGGCTTTGGGGAATAACCGCTATAAGTACACGAAGAGTTCCGAATACCTACAGCGGTATTCCGAACCATCTGTAATTAGCCGGGTTGCTGTGATTGGACACATGAACAAGACTACGAGTATTTGCTACCCTGCAAAATCATTTGATGGTAATCACAGTTAGGCGTAAATATATACGTAATATAAATTATAAAAGGTCATTAACGTAGCCACTTTTTGGGCTCAAAAACTTTCATCCGGGGTTTTATTGGACCCGAAAAGAAGAAGAATTGTGCTTTATGACACGAAAATATGTTGATTTTATTTGGCTCAGTATACAAAAGTAACAATTGTCAAGCACGCACATCGCATTGTATTTTGATAAATAAATAAAAAATGTTTTTTTATTCAACTCCAAATGCAGTAAAGCCAGTAAATCTATTACAACCGGCGATTACGTCTACTTTTTCTACTTATGTGCATTTTTTAACATCCGTTGGAAATTCTCCCTCTAGACGAAGATAAACTCACTTTAACGTTGAAATTGAAATTCCTGTTCAAACTAGAATATTTTTCCCTATAGGCCTGTTTCGCTCACGTGAAAGAAGCAATATGTAGCGCCATTCCTGCTCCGTCGAAAGAAAACAACAGAACTTGTAAAACTACCCACAGAGTTCATACAGATGGATTGCAATATAAAAAAAACTATTAGAAACGTTTTTCAACTGCTGAAAGTTATTCGTTCTGAATCAAATAACTAAAAGATTAACTATTACTACAGTATTTTAGTTGATTAACCGGGTCTATCCAGGTCAAGTCTATGTCGGGATCCGGGTAAAACGTTTATATTTACCTCCAAACTATCGCGATAGACCTGGTTATTAACTTAAATTGGCGGGCAAGGAACGAGCTGCGGTAGCCCAGATGGAAGAGTCGTCATCACTACTAATGACGAAAGTCGCAGGTTCAAATCCTGCCCGCGCTTGAAAAATTTGCAAGTTTCCAAAAATTGTATACCTAACACGGGAAGTGTTTCAAAATTTGGTATTGAAGTTAAATGAGTGAAAGTAATCGCGAGTGTTTAAAAAAGTTATATTACTATAATGACTGTAGTAAAGCCACTGATTTACCTGGGTCCATCTTTTCAGAGTAATTACATGACATTAAAACTTTTCGAAGCAAGGTCTCATATTTAAATTCGTAATAAAAAAAACGCTCATACTAAAAACGAAGTAAGACTGATAAGGCGGTCTCAACGCACATGCCACACAATAATGTTGCAATATATCGTCAGCAGTCTAATTGACAAAAGGAAGGAGTTGTATGAAACTAAACCACAAGAAGAAACACGACGTCAGACCGCGCCGCGCGACAAATAGCCGTTAGCCGTAAATTTGTTGTTCGTCTGTGTGGCAATTGTGTCCACATAGTGGTTTTAGTGACGTTGTTGTTTTGAGGACCTGTTTGTGTTGATCATCCCACGGCAAATCAATGTTATTGCAATGCTACTGCTCCCGTTTTCATTCACCAACGTAATTGAGGCGTAGAATAAACAAAACTTAGATAAGATGTATGTTTGTAGATAGTCTTAATTTGCTGCGCGTTTGGCTGTACCTAGGTAGGAGGTATTCTCATTTTTTTTCGTCTTTCTAATGATGTATATTAGTATATATTTATTAAATTTACAATTTGTTTCATATAAAACATTACAGGAAGAACACAGACATAAATAATTATAACACAAAAAGTACAGCTTAATAATTTTTTTGTATTGAACATCCCACAGAGCACCCAAACGTCATGCGCTGCGCGTGAATTCTTTTCTCTATGGAACATCCAAAACCTAGGACTGACGACAATATGATGTAACCAACGGCCACAGTTGTTTTTTTTTAAATATAAAATAGACCCGCATTTGTCTGCTATCTACCCTGATGGTAAGTGACGATGCAGACGAAGATGGTACATGATTATGCCTATTAAATCTTGCTTTGAAAAGGCCAACATTTCCTTTATCTATATAGTACGTTTAGGTCAACCAGTGCTGTGTAATGCCGGCTTAGATTACCCCAATTATAACTGTAGGTGTCGTAAAAAGCAACGAGATAAATTCATCCAAGAAATGGGCAGCAGCATTCCCTATAACTGCAACATCTAACACTGCGCTCACCAATCCGCCCGCCAAACATTGTTAAATTCTCAAATACCCTCCAATCGGGGGTGGCCCATGTCCAGTAGTGAACTGTTGTGGCTATTGAAGTTATATACGGTTGTGTTGCAGTTATACTGCAACATCTAACACTGCGCTCGCCAATCCGCCCGCCAAAGATGGTTAAATTTTCAAATACCCCCCAATAGGGGGAGGCCCATATCCAGTAGTGAACTGTTGTGGCTATTGAAGTTATAGAAGGTTGCGTTGACCAGAACAGACTAAACCATTTAATTCGCTGCGCAACTTGTTCACAGACTATGTGACCGCAGAAAGTCCGCTTCATTTTGTTTTTACTGGCCAGCCTTTGTACATGGGCAGAGTAACTCTATCTCGCGTTTGGCGGTTTCATTTGAGCTTAAAGGCTTTTGCGATTGGGTTTTTATTTAGGTGTTGTGAAAAACATTAGACTTTTATTCTTATTAAATAAAAATAGATTAATAAGATTTAATCGCATGAATGTGGCATATTCGGCAAATTTTTTAGGGAATCTTCCATATTCCAATGTATATGGCAAAATCGTAGTCTTTATTTTTTTATCGTTCCAAACAAATTCAGGAATTCGACCAAATTCTAGGGTTTTAGAAGAATTCCTAAAGTTCTTCAAGAATATGGTAAAATGGCAAAACTTTTTTCTGATTGAGTGTCGTCATGTGGTGTTCGCCTTTATGGTTATTTCTTGTTTCTCTACGAAGAAAGAAAAACTCAACAGGAAATAAAATTTTAGTAAGATTTAAGCATTTGGAGGCCCAAGACCGACACTCGTGGCGTGAAGTGGGGAGGCCTTTGCCCTGCAGTGGGACACAGACAAGGCTAATAAAAAAAAGAAAGATAAACGAGTATTTCACAAATTGATCCTACCACGTGATGCTGGTTTAAATACATATCACCCCTATTCTACACGTGTAGCAAAAAGCGACAAAGGGATAAATTCGTGCAGGGACCGGGAAGCAGCATTCCCTGTGAATTTTTCATCTTAAACTACGCTCGCCAATCGGCCTGCCAACCACGTCCAGCAATTCGGCTATTGTGGCTGTTAATGTGATCCCTAATATTTTTTTAAAGTTTTTACATCCAAACATAAATCCCACCTATATCCCTTACGGGGTAGGCAGTGCGTTAACACGAATATTAACACCAAGTTAAACAAAAGCTTGAGGGTCAATAAGATAACAGTGTATCACTTTAGTGACAGGCTGTCAGCCTATCGCCTGAAATTGCAATACACATCTAGCCCGCGAGTCCCTTAGTCTCCTCTTACGACACCCATGGGTAAGAATTGGGGTGATGCAATTCTAAGTCGGCATCACACGGTATACTTTTTATAAGACACGGTACATTTACGTATACAGAAGATCACACATAGGTTTCTTAATAGAACAACATTAACATCATAAACGTTTCTCGCTGAGACATAAAGATGAGACTCGTAATCCGTTTATAAGTTCTTAAATGTTAAGGTATATACTTAAATTGAAGTTATAATTTGATGTGCGCATAACAACAATTGAATCAAATCGCCTCTCAATCTCTCAATCACCATAAATTTACAATCTTATAATCTCACCTTAAATTTGAATGTAGGATTCAAAGTGCAGTGGAAAAATTCAAATGTATTTTTTTATATTGATCAACTTAGTTACAGCTTAGACCTCAACACTAGATTCAAGTTCATAACGAACCTTTGTGATGTAGATATGCTACGGGAAAAACACAAAGCCCTGATAGACGGCACACTAGACATATACTTTGTGGCATCACATCAGACCTATAAGTCTAATGTAAAATCGCGCGCATTGGTTAATTAGTAGTAATTTATGAGATAACGTGACCATTGCACGCAGCCGCCAATACTTACTTTGTGACCATTGACTAATAAGCACGCACGCATTGCCCACCCCCTCACTTAGTTGACAGAATGTTTTGAAAATGACACAGTAGGCGTCTATGAAAGGTGTCAGTAAGTATGTCCACAGCTACTGTGACAGGAGCCAATATGTTATTGCAACCAGAGATTGTATAACCCAAGTTATTTTTATTTAAGTGAAAACGGTAAATGATATGACTTCTAACCGAAATATTTCGATATCATAACAACGATAGAGAGATAGAGCCGATGGCGTAGCGGATAGTACCCCTGCCTGCTACGCCGAGGGTCGTGGGTTCGATCCCCACAAGACACAAATATTTGTTAAGTAATTTTCAGATATTTGTGTTTAGTCTGGGTGTTTCTATGTATAATTATGTATTTATTTACAAAAAAAAAAGTATATAAGTATTAATATCAGCTATTTAGTTCCCATAGTACAAGCTTTGCTTAGTTTGGGGCTAGATGGCGCTGTGTGAATTGTCCAGGATATTTATTTATTTATTTATTTATTTACGTTTCGGTACCAACATTTTCTGCAACATCCCTGAGTACAGCCACAATATACAAAGGAGCACCTTTCCGCATTAAAGTACTTAGATCCAAGGATTTCAACAAATCGGTTTTGCGAATCCGAATTTATGTGATGTCACTTTTAGGTACAATAATGCTAAGTTACAGTAGGAAAACAATGAATTGCATTATTATTAAAGGAATAGGTTAGTTTCGAGCTTCGAGCAACGACGGCCTTCCGTCGGAACGAGACGGAAGACCGTGTTGCTCGAAGGTTTCGAGGTATGAATTCTCCCGATTTCCGGATTCTCAAACAAAAACGCGTGGCGGCAGTAGCACTCATCATCATTTCGTGTGGGACACCGAGTCGTCCAACTGATACAGCACTGTGATACGAGCGGCACGAGATCCTATGTAGCAGTCGTGTACGTATAGGTCGGTCCGGTGTTCGTATGTGCGAGTGCGCAAACCGGGCGTAAGTATGAAGTTAAATACTGCTCCTTGGTATATTGTGGTACAGCGCAATGTATTTTTCGATATCGCTAGCAGTACTGGTATTTTCTACCGATCCCTGATTGCCACTATACCAACGCAATTATTTCTTTGAAACTTCGTTAAACATTTAATGAACTTTGTTTTTAAACAAAAAATTCTTCTAGAAGCAATTGTTATTTAATATAATTGTGACTAGTTACAGACTGGCGCAGTGAGAGTGCGACTGCCTGCAGCGCAAAGGTTCCGGGTTCAAATTCCGGTGGGGCACTCACAAAGTTGAAATAATGACTTTGTGAATTCGTTAACATGAACATTTGACATGACATTGCAGGCTGAACCATCCAACTGATGGTCCGTAAGAATGATGGTTTCGTGTTTCGGTGAGCACGTTAAGCCGTCGGTCCCGGTTGCTGTCTATGATCGATAGCGGTCAATATTTAAACCATGTCAGACGCCTACTAGTAGAAATTGGCGGTTGAAAAACTCTAACACCAGGTTCCATCGGCCCGGTGTACCATTAAATACGTTTGCTACGTATGAAAAACATTTGAAGGCCGTTCGAGAAAAATCGTGTATCACTAAAGTAACAGGTTGTCAGCCTGTCACCTCAAATTGTAATAGACATGAAACCCTCGAGTCCCTTAGTCGCCTCTTAGGACACCCGCGGAAAAGTAGTGGGGTATCTACTGCTATTCTAAGCCGGTATCACACGGAGTACCTACATACTTGCGGGGAAGCCAGAGCGTGCACGGCCGTTAAATACTCAATTGTGTTACACAACACATACTTTTCCGTGTGTAACTATCTTTATCTATAAGTACCTACGTGTAATCACTAACAATAGGACCATTTGTCGACTCGATATCCTACACGACAAAATAGTAGTTAATATTATACTACTTCTAGTACTAACTTAAGTTGGCCAAACAAAGTCCATTGCTCCGACGCCATCTTACTTCTGCTCTCAAGGGCTGTTCGCTTCGCCACTCGTGTTTATCAAGTAAATAAGTTACTAACTGAGATACACAGACTAGGAAATGTTTCAAAAGGAACCCCAAAACGAATAATCAGAACTAAAGCATAAAATATTGTTCAAAATGAGACTTCGTGCGCGCTTCACAACTAACTCGACGAAATACACAAATTTGTGTATTTAATAAATAAAAAATTTAATTAAAAAACATCTTTTACTGGACTGAAGTATCATGTGTTTTGTCCTTAAATTGTACTTTAGCATGATAATGTCTGTCTGATTTCGACGAGTTTTTCATGGTTTCACTCTGGTTGTTCGTAGTGTTCTGTATTTGCTTCCTTGCTCTGAGCTAAGAGAGTAATTTCACCACAGTCTGGAGCTATTTATTAAAGTATGCGGCGATCCATGAACCACTGTAGTTCGTGGGACGCTTTTCTGATACCTAATTGGGAAATTTGAATTTTTAAACCAAGAATTTGAATGTAGACGTATACTAGTACTTACGGAAGAACATCGTTGGAGAATAGTTTTAACTGACCTGAAAAAAAGAACAACTTCTTTAATAAAAAAAAATACAGCAGCTTCCAGCACCGGGTTAAGTTAAGACGAACAGATATTAACAGTTGATATCCGAACCCAGCCCCAATTATTGTTCGTCGTAGAGTTTTGCTACGGCGTAGCAAATAACACCAATTGAGGACTTGACTAACAGGTCAAACAGGCTACTCTATACATAAAATATGACGTTATATTTTACAATTTAAAAATAATAACTCTTTTATTAGTTTTACTGATAAACAATGCTCTGAATTGTATCTTAATGTTGATTGAAAATAAAAGTATTTTTGAACAAAACTTAAAGCATACAATTTTGTACTTCTTTAATAACCCAGTAAAGTATCTAATTAAACCGTAGACTATCGTCAGGTAATATTTCAATTAACTTTTACCACGGAGCGAACGCCTCCCGTTCGCGTGCTGCTTCTAATTGCGCCAAGACTTAATGGCACAACCATCTGTTGCGTCGTCACGAAACACAGCTAGGGAACGAAAGCACGTGCGTAGAACTAACACAGTTAGAACGACAACTTGCTTAGGGCAAGTGTTCCCGTGAACGATCTCGACGATGACGCCACTCCACAAAAAAAAATATTTTCTCTTTATACAAAAAATCTATTTCAACAATAATAAGATTTTAGTATTAACCTTAAGTAAAATTAGAACCTGCAAGCTCGTGAATGGCGAAAGTCCAAAAGCAAGTTCAAATCCTGCCTGCACTTAAAAATTTTGCAAGTTTAAAAAAATTATAGATAGGTATGTATAATTCTCAACACTCACACCTTACTATTTCCAGTTATTAATCTTAATTTACACTTATCGAAACTCAATGCATGTTCTAATGCTCTAGGAGCTTTACGGAAAATATCAAACGAATCATACAGTAGATATTTCTTGGTATCTCAATATCTACTACAACTGCCAACAACGGTCCACTGCTTGACATGCCCTCCCTCCACGTATTTATTTCTTACTTATGTTAATGAAACCATACATAAAACTTATATATATATATATGGTTAAAATTAACCAAATGTTTATTTCAAATATTCTGTATTTTTGCACACCAGTAACTGAGAATAAAATCAAACAGACAGGTTTGATACTAAAAATTTAAACAGAGCGATAAATTAATTAAAAAACTGAGTTGGATAGAAGGGTTCGGGTTCCATAAGATTACTTAAAAATGCATAAAAATCAACACGTATATTGTAAAACCTTCCAGAGTACTAAATTTATTAAAAACAAACAGTATTTGTTGTTATTAGTGCCATTTTCATTTGTCTAACTATCACGGTTCAAGAGATTAAAAATGAGCTAAACATTTATGTTCAACTACCTAATTATTTATACAGCCGAGGTTCGGTAATTGGGTTTGTTTGTTTGTTTGACCGTTTTGACCCGTTGCGTATGGAACACAAAAAATTCAACTTCATTTAAGACATAAAACAAAAATAAAATAGTAACGAAATATACTCAGACAGAAGTAAGTGAGTTAGTTAGCGTCGCGTGCACCCGCTAATGCAATCACGCTACGCCCCACATCTGTTGCACTCAATAAAACAAGCCACGTCCACGTCACGTACACGTACCTCGTAGTGTTCCTACCTATGTGTGATTCAATGCAAGTTGACGTTACGCACACAGATGTCAGATTATTAAATGAACCAAAACATATTATTATACGCTTGATTGCCGCCGGCGTCGACTCTTAATTGCTTAGGTATACTAATTTAAGAGTTATTTAGGTTGATTAAAAACTGTTTAAAATATAGAGCGTATAGTAAACTAATAGTAGTATAAAAATGTAGTTATTAAGGATTCATAATAAAGTTTTATTACTTTTTGTTTTTCAGTTTCCCGCGGTCTAAGCTTTTATAAGTCAGGACGTAGAGTTTTCAGGGTGATTTAAATCATGATTATGAATAAACAAACAAACAGCAAAAAAAGCTGTAGGTCCAGCCACACAGTAGTAGCAACACAAGTGCATCACGCTACGTAATGCAATCATGTGAATAATGGCCCAACAGCTGGTGCACTAAATAACATGAAACATCAGACAAAGACGTTTTTTTTACTGTAGCTAACGCTAGTTACTAGTTATTATTCTGTGCTGTATGTAGCTGACAGGAGTCCTTTGATAACCTGGGAAAGGCATCAATAAAAACCAACAAACTCAAACAAAACTGCGGAAAAACAGGCGAAATTTCCGAACCGTTTGAAATAAGACAACTTAGGCGGAAAATCTTTGATGTCACAAAGTTTAGGTAAGTCTAAGTCTTATTCAATCTTCAGATCTCATAGTTTCTTTTACCACCTAAGCACAGGGTGAAAAAATATAATGAGACTAAATTAAAAATAACACCGGAGTTGCTAAGTAATAATAATTAAATAGATGGAATTTCTTTAAGAAAGGCGATATTTTAAGGTTTTAAATGGTAGACAATTTGAAAAGAAATTTGACTAATAAAATAAAGTCGGCAGGGGATTTTGTTAGTAATAACAGTTCCTTTGTGAAATAATGTAAATGTAAACTAAAGATTATAGGTTGACATTTCTGCTTTGATCACCATGTGGTGCAGCAGAAACTACACAAAATTCTCGGGTTTGATTCCCGGACATCGCTGATATTTTAATGATAAATAATTTTCTCAGTTCTGAAGTTTTCTTTGTAGCTACTTTTGTGCTAGACCGTGTTGCTCTAATTTTCTGTCTATGTCCGTCCGTAGCACTTACAGGATCGCCACTCCAATAATCCATATTTGAAGGATTGAGACACAGTAACAGTGTACCAGTGTACAAAATACAAAAACTAAAAACTATAACTTTTACTCATTTTGATCAAAGGATATTTTTTTTTTAAATCTGGTATGTACCGTAATTATTTTTAATTTTAGAGGCTGATATGATATTTAAAAACTATTTATATAAATCTAAAATTTTAGTGACAATTGAATGTTACGTCGGTGACCCTTAGTGAAGTTACTTTAAGGTCCTCCCGGACCTAAGTCGGCGACTGTATCCGACATTTAGATACATCCGAACTTGTCGTCGGATGTCGTCGGATGTCGTCGGTTGTATACGGTTGTCGTCGGATGTCGTCGGTTGTTGTCGGTTGTCGTCGGTTCTTGAAAAACACGTGTTGCAAGCACAGAAACAAGAAAGGGAAAAAATAATTTTGACTATTCGACACTAAATACCATTAAAATAACTTCTAAAAACATACTCTACAATCTTCACTATCGACTCACAAATACAAAAAAATATTCTTTAAACGTATCAACTTTTTCAGTAAAGCTTATATTTTTTGCTTTCTTTGACAATAATACACAATGAGCATTTACTCATTTATGATTTTAATGTTGACTTTTTAAATAAATCATTTAAATCGTGTTTAAAACCAATTCTTTGTGCTGCTATCTTTGATAAAATTTGTAAACAATCCTTTATAAATATATATAGTATCAGACATATTAAATTGTGCTGATAACACTACGTTTGACGGTACGTTGATGACGTGTACATAGTGATGTGTATTATAAGAAAAGATAAAATATAACAGATACTATAACACTGGCCACCAAGATAAATGTATCAATTTGAAATCTTAAATTTTAAGACCGACTCACACTGGATGCGTGTGCAACAGTGTACGTTACAGTAGAGGAAGTATCTACTATGTTGCACTGAAAGTGTGTTAAATGTATTTGCACATGTATTTATATATATTTATCTCTTTATCAATGTGAAGTCCTTCCGTAACCAAACATTTAGCCCCTCTGACGTCCAGCACAATTTTGTGGTTATAATTCTGGTCCAAAATTACTGATGACAATAGTTAAATGCAACCGCACTACACACCGCATCGCTGTGCCGTAAGCATATGTCATATATGACACATCACGCATCATACTGCTGAACGTAAGTGCCATACGGATATGCCATAAGGCATGATATCCCGTTTCCGCCATCAAGTCGGAAGTCTTTAAGTCTTCAGTATATTTGCATGGAGAACGTCCCGCCGCTACGCTTGCTGAGGCATGGGATCCACCCAAAAACCGGCTTACTCTACCATACATCGGCATCGACAGATGTGACCAGACCACTGCCGCACTACCAGATCAAACATGTTTGCCATATTAACTGTCCAATACCACAACATCGTGTGGTACGCGTGAAGCCAATCGTGTCATCTTTCCCATGCCCTTAAAACCACTGTTTACATACCTACTTAACATATTTTTTGCAACATTTCATTCAATCGAAGATTTTATTTCGCGAAATGTTAAAGTCTGCAAGTTTGCATTGTTGCAAATTATATTCTCTATCATTTACATATCAAATGTTTAACTTAAACTTGATTAAGAGTATAGGCAAGGTATAGGTCAGGAAAAGGGACTCGAGGGTGTGTATTGCAATTTTAGGCGATGGGCTGACAACCTGTCACTATGGCGATACACAATTTTCAGAATGTCCCTCAAATATTTGTCAGATGTGGCGTAAATGTCCGTTTTTGCGGCTATTTACGCTCTGCCTACCCCGCAAGGGATTATAGGCGTGATATATGTATGTATGTATAGGTCAGGAAAAAGTAATTTATTTCTATCGACTGATAACGCCTCGGCGTATATTGTGTGAGGGCGAGTGTGTGACTGATAAATGTTAACATAAATGTTATTGCGCAATCCTGATGCTGTGCTGTATGTTATTTTTTTTGCTGCAACGTATAATCGCACGCACGCATTTTGCTCGTACAATTGGTCTGCTTCAGTCTTTAAACAAACTAACTGACTGATGGATACAAAAACTTCATAGAAATCTTCATGGAAATAGTTCCATCATGGATCATTGTCTAGTTCTCTATGGGATTATAGTTGTACTTTTTAACAAAAAACTAAACCACCTTCAAGAATAAAATCACTTATAAACGAAAATCATAAAATACTGAAAATGAATTTTCATGGGATATCTATACCATTTTTTTTCTAGTTACCTAATAACTTTATTATTTATTTATTCATTATATTAACTATTTAACTACATTATATTATCCACACTAATATTATAAATGCGAAAGTAACTCTGTCTGTCTGTCTGTCTGTCTGTCTGCTACGCTTTCACGGCCAAACCGCTGAACCGATCTTCATGAAACTTGGCACAGAGATTGCTAGCATACCGAGAACGGACATGGGCTACTTTTTATCACCATTCGAGGGTCTGGAGTATAGATGTAGACCACCAGGTGTACCACCAGGAGCCCAGCTAAACTATCAGAGATACAGGCATGGTTCCAAAACAAAAGTTGTTCAGTATGATGGGCCGCTTCTTTTCACAAGGACATTGGGGCTCATAAGTACCTTATGTAGACCACCAGGTGTACCATCAGGAGCCCAGCTAAACTATTGGAGATACAGAAATGGTTCTAAAACAAAAGTTGTTTAGTATGATGGACCGCTTCTTTTTACAAGGACATTGAGGAGCTGGAGTTCCTTATGTAGACCACCAGGTGTACCATCAGGAGCCCACGTCATCAGGGCCCACGAGCCCACTAAAGCAAACTTTATTAGTAATAAGATAAAGTCTTCAGATAATAAAATAAAAGCTGTCTGGAAAGTTATTAATAGCGAAACAGGTAAAACTAAGCCACGCGAAAATAACTTTTCACTTAAAACCGACAAAGGAGTGATTAGTTTAAATTCAGATGTAGCGCAGGAGTTAGAGACATTTTTCACAAATATACCTCTAAAAACTACTGAGTCATTAAGATCTTCACCTACAATTTCATATTCATTGCTGAAGCAAAATGTAGATGTTTGCAATTCTGAATTTAAATTTACTCATGTAAGTCCCCAGTATATTTTAAAAACTTTTAAAGATATCAAAGTAAAGAGCACCGAAGACTTATGGGGGATGTCAGTTAAAGTTTGTCAATCAGTAATCGAAATATTAGCACCATACTTAGCAGATGTCTTCAATGAATGTATTGATCACGGCATTTTTCCTGATTTAATGAAACATAGCAAGGTAGTTCCGCTGTTTAAAGCTGGTGACAAACAAGACCCCAGTAACTATAGGCCTGTATCAATTCTGCCAGTACTCAGCAAAGTGTTTGAGAAGATCATACTAAATCAAATGCTGTCCCATTTTAATCAGAACAATTTGTTACACAACCAGCAATTCGGTTTTACAAAGGGACGTTGTACCACAGATGCTGGTGTTGCTCTAATCAAACATGTATTTAATGCTTGGGAAGAATCAAAAGATGCCATTGGTGTTTTTTGTGATCTTTCCAAGGCATTTGATTGCGTGGATCATGAAACTTTATTGCTAAAATTAGAACACTACGGTATTCGAAACGCAGCTCTGAAATTTTTGAATTCATATTTAGATAATAGAACTCAAAAGGTCCAAATAAACGGCGCCAAATCACTGGGGTCTCGTGTTAAAATTGGTGTGCCTCAAGGCTCTATTTTAGGACCATTTCTATTTCTAATTTACATAAATGATTTGCCTTACATGGTAGAGAATTTGTCCAAGATTGTACTATTTGCTGATGACACATCCCTTATATTTAAGGTCGATAGACATGCACATAACTATGACGAAGTAAACAACACTCTTGGACAAATTCATAGTTGGTTTACTGCAAATAATTTAGTTCTTAATGAGAAAAAAACTAAATGTGTATTATTCACTTTACCTAACGTAGTACATTCTTTGAATAATCATGTCGTACTTAATAATGAAAAATTAGAGTTTACTACCAGTACAGTTTTCTTAGGGATTACTCTCGACTCAAGTCTCCAATGGGGCCCTCATATTACATCTTTGTCGGGAAGATTAAGCTCAGCTGCATATGCGGTACGTAAAATTAGAGAGATCACGGATATTGCAACTGCGCGACTTGTTTACTTTAGTTATTTTCATAGCATTATGTCCTATGGAATTTTGCTGTGGGGGCGCGCCGCTGATATTGAAACAATTTTTATTCTCCAAAAGAGGGCCATTAGAGCAATTTATAAACTTTGCAGTCGTGATTCCCTAAGGGAACTGTTTAAGGAAATTAATATTATGACTGTACCGTGTCAATATATTTATGAAAATATCATGTATGTTAGAAAAAATATAAATACTTTCACTAGAAATTGTGACAGGCATAACCGCAATACAAGGAGTAAAAATAAAATAGATCAACCTAAGCATAGACTCGCTAAAGTTAGGACTTCATTTGAAGGTCTAAGTATAAGATACTATAACAAAATACCGGAAGATATATTGAGTTTATCAGAAAGTAAATTTAAGTCTGTTATCAAGAAAACATTATGTTATAAAGCTTACTATAAGTTAGATGAGTACATTAATGACAAAGAGGCATGGAGCTCTGAAATTCCAGCGCAGCACAAGAAACACGCACTCATTTTTAATACCAAAATGGGGCGTGCGTGGAGTTTACAACTGACATAATTTTACAAATCTGCATGGATGTAATTTCAATTGTTTAAAGTAAATATTTTATAAGTTAAAACTGGTAGATTTATCTACTTCAATTTTTACAACAAAAAAAAATATGTAGCCATTTTTGGTCTTAACATATTTTTTTTTTTACTTACAGAATTAGCTAGGGTAGCTTAGGGGCTAGTAAGATTGTTAATTTAGAGTAGGAGCACTTCTGGGCAGGTTTTTTGGTGGGTTTTTCCTGTTCAGGAGGTCCGATTAATTATACGCATGTAAACTACACGCTTTAAAAATCTTGACTTCAATTTGAAACAAATATCGTTTTCAGATGGTGGTGGCGTAAAGTTACATGCCGTGTGATTAACCTGGCCAGCCCCGTGGCAGTGCTTTGATTTTTATTTTTTTCTCCCGCCCGAGCCGGTTTTCTATTAGGACATTACAAAATTGTTATAAAAAAAAGAAAATTGTGTGATACAAATTTCTTTTTTTTACAATGACGGTTCATGACGTCAATAAGTGATATGATAATACTATCCTACATTGAATAAAGAATTTCAATTTCAAATTTCAATTTCATTTCAAACGTAAACTATTAGAGATACAGAAATAGTTCCAAAACAAAAGTTGTTCAGTATGATGGGCCGCTTTATTTACACAAGGACATTGGGGATCTGGAGTATCTTATGTAGACCACCAGGTCTATCAGCAGGAGCCCACCTAAACTATTGCAGATACAGAAATGGTTCCAGAACAAAAGATGTTCAGTTTGATGGGAATAAGTTGAGAAAGGACATTACCTTTTTTACCGAGGACAGAAATACAAAAAATGTGGTATAGAAGTATAAAAATGTATAACAGTAACTTAAGTTACCTTCTTATCTGTTTTATCTACTTATGCTGACCATTTTAGTGTGCTCAAATCGGCACCTTTTGGAGTAAGTACTCTGTTATCTACTGACTTTTATATTCAATGGTTATAAATATTGATCTCTCAGCCCGGATAGCTAATTTTGAATTATCCCTTTAAGAACAGAAGCAAGCAAGTCATCTTTAAACAGTAGAGATAAGAACTGTTCTAATATCACTGTCACACTTACTATGAATACACATACCTACTTTAGAACTTCTGCCTAAAAAAACTATCTAACGCGGACGAAGTGGCGGGTAAAAGCTAGTTGTAAATAAAATTGGCCTAGAATGATGCACCTCTGAGGAGGGTTCAGGAGGGCAAGCGAAGACTTCATATTAACTTATTTAAATATAAACAAGCCAAATTTTTAAAACTTGATTCATTGAAATGGACTCAGTAGCCAAGCTGAACGTTATGGCCTTTATTCGGGATAACAATTTTCTTTACTTGTGAAGTTTTTAAACATGATAGGACTTGGATATCTCATATCCTTCTCCATACCTATTTGACAGAAAGAGGCAGCGCTAATATAAGGTAAGTAAGGAGGATACCTACACTCAGCATTAGGTGGCAACGGGTTAAAAGAGAAGAAGAGGTTGAATAGAATTGTTATTCTGATTTGAGACTTACCCACATTACAACAAAAGATATAATCTACCTCTAAGCAAAAGCACTCCAAGTACTCAGCTCTGGAGGCCTCGTACCTGTTCGTACCTTTTGCCGTGGAGACGGTCGGACCCTGGTGCGGAGAGGCTAGAACCTTTGTGGCTGAGATCGGACAGCGAATGCGGGAGAAGGGCGGGGATCCACGCTCCGGATCTTTCCTGGTCCAACGTTTATCTGTGGCCATCCAACGCGGCAATGCAGCCAGCCTGATGGGGACGTTTGGACCGGGAATGATCTGGGGTGGTATTTTTGATAATAAGGTGACGAAAACCTAGTTGAATATTGTGATTTGACATATATTTTAGTATTATTGTATTTTGACATGTATTTTATTCAATTGTAATTAAATAAAATTTATATCTACCTCTATAATTGATTAGATTTAGAGAACATTGGATCACGAACGTTACCTACCCTTTTTAACGCTTTTGACAAAAAATTACGTCTTTTCTTGTAGAAGGAAGAAAACCAAAGAAAATCTTATTTATGTACTCCTACTTCTTTCGCAGAACATTCTCTATGGTATTTCAAGGCAAGAGAAGATTTCAGAGAGAACCCTAGAAGCAAGTAAAATGACGCCCCGAAATACTCATTGCAATCGAAGGCATGCGTTAAAATAAAACAAAAACAAATGCTTAAAAACACAAAATACTACTTATTTAATCAAGCTTATGAGAGCATATTTAATCTTTACACAGAATATACGCACCATATTTTTAATAGGTATAGGTATTTTTGGTAGTTAACACGTTATGACACTATGAATTTCGTCTGACTGGATTATTTTTTCTAGCCAAAACAGCAAATCATAGTGTGATAAACCCCGCTTCTGCCACTCCACACATGACATGTAACATAATGTTGCTGATTTACATGTTTAATGTAACTGGTGGTTTTGATAATTATTAGACTCATGATTAAATACAACTATTACTCAGGTACGAATAATGTTCGTAGTTCGTACCGGCGGCGCGACGTTGCTATTGCACATTTTAAGATGAAAAAGTAGTTATTGTGGCATAACTGTAATAGATAGACACATAGTATTGCGGCTTTTTTTTTTTTAGATATTATGTCTTTTATAAAACTGTAGTACATCATTTTGCTCTATTGTCAATATTTACCACATCGTTCGCGATATAAGATTTTTTTTTGTACTTTTTTCACGCGTTGGGTTACAATATCGAAATTTTCACGCGGATCCCTATTTTTCCTCGTACCAAATAATAAAGAATTCTAATGGTATTTTTTTATTGGTTTAGTAGTTTCGAAGCCTATTCAATTCATACAAACAAACAACCAAATCTTTCCTCTTTATAATATTAGTGTAGAGAAGCCAAGTCTAATTGCGGGGAGATGAGTTT
This sequence comes from Tuta absoluta, assembly GCA_027580185.1. Taxonomy (NCBI): domain Eukaryota; kingdom Metazoa; phylum Arthropoda; class Insecta; order Lepidoptera; family Gelechiidae; genus Tuta; species Tuta absoluta. The sequence goes on along the minus strand of JAQAHW010000010.1, from coordinate 13,748,933 downwards.
TTCATAGCTTCAAGTATAATATTGGTAGGTTTCACTTTTACTTGCTCTGAGTCTGACATGATATTGACCTGTAAGTTGACATAACTCTCTGGATCACTGATATTGACTTATAGGCTGTCAAAGTAGGCTGACTGCGTGCTGACTCTTGGAACCATAAATGCAGGACATTGATTATGCCCAATACGATTACGCCCGACAACGTTTTGTACAAAATGACTATGTACGACTAGCAATGTGCCGTTCCCGGTAACAATGGGAATATTCACCGAAAACCCGGGTACCCCTGCCTGCTACGCCAAGGGTCGTGGGTTCGATCTCCACAAGACACAAATATTTGTTAAGTCAATTTTCAAGTATTTGTGTTTGGTCTGGGTGTTTTCTATGTATAAAACGTATTTATTTACAAAAAAGTACTGATATCAGCTATCTAGTTCTCATAGTAGAAGCTTTGCTTAGTTTGGGGCCGGATGGCGCTGTGTGAATTGTTCTGGATATAAAAAAAAATTACGAATGTTCCCTTTTTTTTATTAATCAAGAATATTTAATAAATACTAAATAAATATCCTGGACAATTCATTTTCAGTGTTTTTTGAAGTAACATAAGTATAAATAATAAGTAAGTAAACATTACATAATCGTATATTAGACAGAATGTGACAAAATACGATTATTTTAGGAATTTTGAAGTTAAATATTGTAGTGAGAGATTAGGAATTACCAATGCGAAGAATATAATGCTGTAGGCATGTATTTCTGTAGGGTGCATTTTAAAAAGTGAATACTTAAAGGTTTGCTTTAGTTCGTAAACATTCGCTTGGGAATATTCCGAACTAAAGTAGTAACGTCACATATTGCTTTGTACGATACAGTCATTGGATCGTGTTCAGTAACTGGCCCGGATAATTAATGTACCGGGGTATAATTCGAATTTAAATAAAATTACGTCGACGAGTAAATGAACTCATAAACTATAGTGTTGCTATAATCGACTTCTTGATTAATTATTGGAATATGACATATAAGGCCGTGGAGGGGGGGTGAAACGAAGCCCCCCGCATTAAAATTTTCTGACACAAATCCGACCCAGTAGGTTAGGTCTGGTACGAGTTGTGACCCACTGGAGCGAACGAAGTGAGCGAGTCGTAAAAAATATAAGAAAAAAGCAATATCGATTAAGTTATACGAGAATGTAAAACTATCGATTAGGTTACATCACTACTAGCAGATTTTAAAAATGGTCACGTGATGTCTTTGATATCGTGTCGTGCATGCGCGGGGTGTAAATTGTTACTGCTAGGGTGTTTTGGGCGAAACTGTTTTGATTTCATTGCCATTGACGTGCATGTTTGGGTTGTGCATAGCTCTGACGTTCATGATTATGCTGTGCAAAACACTGTCATACATTGTTTGGACTCTGACTGTTTATATTTACAATTTTACAATTTATTTAATTTACATTAATTTCAATCCTATATTTTATTTATTTTTGGAATAATATGTGTCATCACGACAAATATTATGCAGGTGTTTTATGTAGCCGTGTTTGTGTTATATTTAACCTATCTGTAATAACAAAACTATACTGTGACAATGACTTACCTACCTACTTGTTTCATTTATTATATAGAATGAATTATTCTATCTATCAGTAACGGCTATGTAACTCAACCGTATTACAAGTAAAATACATATTTGTTATAAGTACTTTATTTAGAAAGAGATACATGCATAATAATCAGATATTCATCGGGTATTTCGTTGACTTAGTACATTTTGTACCTATTACGTAGACAGGAAGAATTTAGACGACAAAACGGGTATAAGGTGTTAATTTCATGTCGTCAAATTGTCGTCAGCTGCTGGTTTTAGATTGGGTTTTACTGTTATATTGGTCCACCGACATAAGCATCGCTCTTATTGAAGAACAAGATCGACATTAATTTGGAAAGATGGTCGCAGTTCTCCCTGCAGGACCGTCCACAAGTTCCAAAACCAGATAGAAGCTTGATAAGCTGTCCGTTGTTTATTATCCTCCGAACTTCGAAATCTTGCTGAGATTCTGCTACGCAGAAGATCCAATATCATCCAGTTCTGAAGATACCGAGTATTCAAGTAAACCGAGATGATTAGAAATTGAAAAACTAACCTCTATATTTATTTATAGCACCGAAACACCGTATTTAAGTATTACTATCAGAATGATGAATAATATCCATAAAAATAAACAAATTATTATGAATTCATAAACAAATTTGACACAATAGGTAACTATGCGGTGTAAATCGAAATTATGAGAGTTTTAGAGTTCCGTAGTCAACTTCTTGCAGGCTGCAAAAAACGCTCATAATTTACCTAATCGCTATGCTGGTCTAGTCTAGTGGCGCATACAGCTTCTGATCATGGGGGGTCACAACACATACCATAGCAAGACTACCGTCGGGTGAAAGAACATATTCATCACAAGAAAAGCGACTAGACATATCACATTAAAAAAGACAAGGGATGCACACTACAACACATTACCACTACACGTATTGCGAGCGAATCTAGCTCTACATTTACGTTTTTAAAGCTTGAAAATTTAAAAGCCAAGAGAGTTCCGCCTTACAGCAACAATAAACATATTGCGAGCAAAGCGAGCTCGACATTTGACGTTAAAAAAGCAAAGCGAGTACCTACACCACGCTCCACGAATATAACTTATAATATAGAGCGAAGCAAGCTCTAAATTTCATATTAGAAAGGCAACAGAGGAGCCTGTTGTCTTTTTACTTTGCGCCACAGCAACACTAAACTTAACATGTCCCCCCCTCTATGAAAAAATATCCTCCAAATTTTTGGAAGGACAAATATTTTCGTTCTTAGAAAAGTAAAAAAAGTTTTTCAGTTTCACGTCCAGGAAACGCTCTGAAAGTTTGCATTCATTTCTAAGACACACTGTATACAGGGTGGCCTGTTAAGTGACGTCCAAAGACGAAATTTAAATGCCTTATACTGATGGGTAACCAAATCACTAACATGTATGTCCCGCAATTTATTGTAGTTTCCGAGTTATTCAACATTTCTGGCAGGATTCCTTCCTTCTGTTCTTTAGTTCCATAAAAGGGCTATTTGAGTTGTTGTTTTTGTAGCATTTTTATTTATCGCGAACAAAAAAAAAGGCCTGCCAGTCATGTTTTTCTCATACAACTTCAAAAGTTGAATAACTTGGAAATTACCAAAAGTCGCAGAACATACATGGGGGTGATATAAATAGCCCTCAGTATAACGCATATAAATGTTGTCTTTGGTTTTACTCTACCTACTTAAGTTTTACGCATGCGACACAGGCCAGCAAAGCCAAAAATTTGTAATATAAAGAATATCCTAAAATATGGTTACAGTAGCTGCAAATGTAGAATCATCTCGAGGCGTTCACGGTTTTTCATCACTTTTTTATATTTTTTATTATAAGATTCGACGTATTTGATTACAAAAACCCTAGATTTAGGTGTGACCGACACGCTCTTAGCAGGTTTTTATGCCACGTAAGAACAAGTATTGAAGTTTAACAGGTATCCCATCCCTTTTTAATCAAATAAAATTAATCGAATAGCTGTGACGTCATATGTATAGAAATGTAGAGAAAAGTCGGAGAATGTAGAAAAATGTCGGCGGCCGACATGCCGGCATCGCTCCCACACTGGATGTATGGAACAGTCGCCGACTGTAGGGAACAGTCGCCGACTTAGGTTCGGGAGCACCTTTATAAATGAAATGTATACTAAATTAAATTATATTATTTTAGTTATTTTATCTATTATGGTTAACAATTGACTGCAATGGGCTGATTTAATGTGATATGATATTTTATTTTATCAAAATGTTCATTTGCGTAATGCGTAAATCAAAGAACTAAATAAGGATTCGTAGAACCAAGAACAGATATTTAATGTCATCATTTATAGGTATATCTGCTCTGGCCCGGAATCAAATTGTTGACATCTGCAGCGAAAGCAGGTAAACTACCATTGCGCTATGTTAGTCGCCCGTCGTTACAGCGCACATACCAAGCATAATCAATTAATAATTCAATTACTTGTAACAGCTTGAAATACTCGCTACATATAAGGTAAGTCAATTTAGCGCAAATGTACATCGCTTATTAGCCCAGAATGGCTGGCTTTTCATGTTTCAAAATCAAAGTTGTTTATTTTTGGATTATAGTTTCTGGCCCATTGGCCGAACCCAATTTATTATTAAGTTATTTTAGGGAAATCCTGGACAATTCACACAGCGCCATCTAGCCCCAAACTATAGGTATATGCAAACATACTTTCGTTTGCAGTAGATAAAAACGTCTCACACTGGGTTTGTACACTGTATTAACTGTCACATTGACAAAACTGGTACATTTTATAATGTTAATTTAATTATACAGCCTTAAATTTTTCATTTAATAAACGAGCAACTATATATTGAATTGAAAATTTACGCAAGCGTTAAAATTACACAAAATGTAAGTATGGTTTACAGGCACACATTACGCAACGCAATCGTACAAAAAATAAAGCGACTCTAGAATTTTTATAAATTACTAGCTGTTGCTCGCGGCGTTGTTCGCATAAGTGGTGATAAAAACTTTCCTATGTGTTAATTCATGTAACCTCTATTATGTGTGACAAAATTTATTACAATTGGTTGAGTAGTTAGTGCGTGAAGAAGTTACAAGCAAACAAACGAACATACTAACATGCACGCATTTATATTATTAGTAGGATACCCTCAAATAATGCCAGCCGTATCGGAATAAATTTCTTGAAGGTCACAATTGTTAAAAAATGGTTTATTGGAGAGGCGATACTAGATACAGGCCGAGTTATTAAAAAAAGTTTTGCACGCATTTAGACGCTGCTTAAATATTTTTCCATACTATAAGACGTTGTCAAACGACTTAGACACTATTTAAAGGAAATCTTACAGAGGCTTAGTTTTTCTAAGAGGGTTTTTTTGGGAGTGTGTCTTAATTGATTATTGATTTTTTTGCAGACGTTATTTGAGACCTATGTACACTTCAATGTGTTAGACACTATGCGTGTATCAAAAGATTCTTGGTAATATTGTAATTTAATAGTTAGTTTGCTAAGTGGTTCTGCTCGAACTTTAATAGCTTCATCGTAAACTGCACAGAGTTGTGAAGTTTAAAATTAAAATAGTTCTACAGTACTATCGTTTAAGAAGGAATGGTTTACTTAATTTGTTTGCCGTGTGATGCCGGCTTAGAATAGCATCACTCCATTTCTTTCTCGTACGAGTCGTAAGAAGCGACTAAGGGACTCGAGGGTGTGTGTGTATTGCAATTCTAGGCGATGGGCTGACAACTTGTCCATATGGCGATTAAAATACACATGCAAAATTGGCGGGCAAGGAATGAGCTGCGGTAGCCCAGACGGAAGAGGCGTCGCCACTGGTAATGCGAAAGTCGCAGGTTCAAATCCTGCCCGCGCTTGAAAATTTTGCAAGTTTACAAAAAAAAATTGTATATGTAGATTTTAATAGGCCTTCCTTTAAAGCTAAAACGTCTACTATATCAAAAATCAGCCAAAGTGACAGGTTGTAAGTCCATCGCCTAAAATTGCAACACAAATGTAACCCTCGAGTCCCTTAGTCACCACATACGACACCCACGGGAAAAAAATGGGGTGATGCTATTCTAAGCCGGCATCACACGGGGTTCTAAGCCGGCATAGTAAACGTTGATCATAATCATGAGTAGAATCACCTGCATCGTTGCAAACTGACAAAAATACCCTGTAGATATTTAGTTCATTCGCTAACCTCAGCCTTTTTAGATACACCTTTATTTTAAAAGTATGATCAAATATGATAATAATCAAGTTTTTTCGACATCCTAAATTAATAACTTTCTTTTTCAAGAATCAAGGGGATTTCGAGTTTCAGAAGATAAGACACGTATTTTTTGATACGCTAAATTATAAAAGGTGCTTAAAATGGGTGACAGACACACGAAATACGCGGGACTAGATTACATGCGCACTAGGCGGCGTATTCCGACAGGGTTGCAGTAAGCATGCCGAGGTTAGGGCTACCGAGACCGCAACCGCGATCTAAACGAGTACCTATAGGGGCGCGCGCACACACATTTGGCGCGCGGTCACAAACAAGCCGGCTATGACCTTTTTTTTTAAACACTGCGTTTTAAGCCCCGAGGCTTTGAAATCTACACCAGACTAGTTGCTCGGGAGCAAGCACTCACTGGAGCGCGACTGGGCTTAGATATTATTCTGGAAAGAACGGATCGGACTGAAGTTGGCTATGACCGCTTCAGATCGCCTTGCGGGAAGGGCGAGAGCAGGGCGGGGTGGTGTTGTAAAATATCAGAGAGTGGGTTGGAGTGTCGTTTCTTAGGCGGTTCACTCACTTGTCGTCCGTCGGTCGTTTCGTTTTTTTAACGCATAGTAACGACTTGACTGGTCCATGAGCGCGTTCTGCGAGATCCTGAACAGCATGAGGGATGATGATGAGCTGATGATGATGATGTGATAGACTCACCCACTACCAGATGTCGTGGCTGGTGTTGGGCTGGTCCATGAGCGCGTTCAGACGCCTCCGTTACGCGCCGTACACCTACCGTAGCCGTATTTGAATGGAAATAAGATTGGAATTCGCAATTTTCTTTCGTCCACCAGATGCGTCTGTTGAGTAAAAAAACGTAACGACGAACGACATGTCAGTGAACCGTCTTAGCGGTAGCTTTAATTTAGATCCTTTGCTATTTGGTGTCCTACACGTAGGTAGCGTATTTGAGTATGTTGACATCTTAGAGCAAAAGCCGTGGCCGTTAAGGCACTAAGGTTGATATCTATTTATTATGCAAGAGGAACAGCAGCTGTTTTCTCATGAAAATAACAGAGAACATTATTGTTTTTAAAGTACCAACCTAGCATTGTTTAAAATATCCGACAGAGGTGCGAGCCAGACTCGATGTCATCTATTATTTATAAGGCTGTTCGTGCAACTGACTAACTAGCTTTGGAGCTAACTGAACAAAGACAAAGCTTATCCAAGAACAATATTAAGTTCAGCCGGGGATCACACTAGATCGTACGTTGCTGCGATTGTCAGACGAATAGAAATTGTAAATTCCCATCTAATTCCCATACAAAAACGGTGACGGTGCGTTTCTCAAACTGCACAAATTAGCTAGGGGCTGAATGAAATCGTAAGCATGTATAATGTGAATAAGACATTGAAAAAGTGTTAGCGGTGGCCGGGGCTTGAAACTTGAAGCTGAGCTTCCGATGACTCGACAGCCACAGCAAATCTTTCTACATTTCTTTCAATGATATTGTATATTTTAAAACACTTCCCGTCTTTTGGAAAACTTGCAAAATGTTCATGCGCTAGATGGAGCCGTGCCACGCGTTACTTTCATCAATACACTTGCAAAGTTTGCGGGCAAGGAACGAGATGCGGTAGCCCAGATGTAAGAGGCGTCGCCACTAGTAATGCGAAAGACGCAGGTTCAAATCCAGCCCGGGCTTGAAAGTTTTTGCAAGTTTTCAAAAACATTTGTATTTTAAGTGCAAAATAAACCAAACTAGCATGTATAATAACGAGTATATGATGCAGTGGAATAGTGATAATAATTGTCTATGATATCAGTGATAGTCTCAATAAAAATATTGCTACTATTAGCATTCCCTCAAGGGTACGCCAATAATGTATGGATAATCAGAATAAGTCGACCCTTTAAAGGGGTAGCTTAAGGTGACTCTATTCATGAACAGAACCTTGTGTAATATGAACCTTTCTGGTCACCTTACCCTTAAAATAAACAATGTAGCACCATACACACCACCATAAATAAAAATGTCTTAAACCATTGATGCAGCGAGTATGTCAAGGTTGGCACGCCATGCCAGTGAAATAGTGAATCGAACCCCCGAATATACAGGCTGTTTTAGAAAACCGTGACTTACGATCCTTTAAGGGTATGACATATTATGTATCTTGACAAATATATGCCCGGGTTGTACGTAGTAAGTAGAAAATTCAAGTTTGGGATTAAATTAATTCATCTTTCTCGAGGTAAGTTGTTTGTAATGCACATAGTTAACATTTTGGTCAACTGGAGTTCAACTTTTTTTGAGGTTGTTTCAGAAAATTGTGTATCACCGTAGTGACAGGTAGTCGAAAATTGCAATACACATGTACCCTTGAGTCCTTTAGTCGCCTCTTACGACACCCACGGGAAAGAAATGGGGTGATGCTATTCTAAACTCTAGCCGGCATCACACGACAACACATCATCATCAATTTCCCAAAATATTGTCGTTATAGTATATTTTTTGAGACCTGCACATTTCAGTCAAAATCCCCGTACATCGCTTTAAGGTTCTAATGGTACTCGCGCGAAGTCGCGTGTGAATCGCTGTCAAGGATGCATGGTATGAATAAAAGATATCCAAAAGCAGTCATAGACCGATTTCACAGTGGTAGTTTTGTACCTTTTTTGTTTAAGCACCAATTTTAAATAACCTTGCATACATACACACACATTATTAACCTTTCCGGGGTAGGCAGAGCGTCCACGGCCGTCAAATACGGTCGCCAGCATCAGTACCACACAGCAGTTTTGTACCTTTTTTGTTTAAGGACCTATTTTAAATTACCTTGCATACATACAAACACACATTATTAACCATTGCGGAGTAGGCAGAGCGTCAACAGGCCGTCAAATATGGTCACCGATAAAAATTTGAGGGGCGTTTTAGTTAAATCGCGTATCAAAATAAAAATTCCCGTTGAAAAGTTGCTTTGGCCATGAGTAAAAAAGTATAGGCTAATTTTAAAACGGCTTATGGTGGGTGGGCTAATCACAATTTACCAAAATTTCCTGTTTTTTTTAATAATGGTTATATATATGAAAGATGTCATGTCACTCGAATAATTGATTTCTTTTATTTTGAGAACATATTTTTGCGAGAAATTGTATTGGCTCGCAAACATTAGATACCTACATGAAGATAATTGAAATTGTATAGTACAGGTGTGAAAATATTAGCCGCAAATATTGGGTGAACCAGCCCATGAAACTGAACAACTTTTGATCGAAATATGAAATTAGAATTGGACCTCCCGTATAAAATGTTTCAGTCTACCGGTCAATTCGTATAGGAGGTCCAAACTATTTTTCCTATTTCGGCCTATTTTCAGTTTCATGGACTGGTACCATATTAAAAAAAAATCTCATCAAATATTTTTACCTACATCTTATATCACATAAGGTTACGAGCACACTATGGGTCAACGAAACCAAAATTCAATGCGTGTAAAGCTTAGATAAAAGATTGGTCCTCGCCGCGCCGCTAGCGAACCAATCATTTATCCAAGGTGTTAAGGTTTCAGTTCAGTTGCGGAATGTTTGCATGACATCAAAAGGCTTTCCCTTAAGTTGGCATATCATATACTATCTGCGATTCCGCGATTTACTGAACCACACGTAAGTACTATCAGCAGCACAATGTCGTCAACCTACCCATTAAGGATAACTTTTACTTGTTATTCTTAGTTATTGTAAAAAAAAAATGTTGGTCCCTATAATGGATAGGTTGATGTGCTGCTGTTTTAAGTGAGGAGTTCGAATCCTGAAGTTGGTTTAAATGAATATTATAATACTATTTACTTAATTTGGGTTCCCAACAAACACAACAGTATTAATTAATTCGGTGACAAGTATGCACAAAGCTATGAACACATTCAGTTGGATTGTGTATTCAAACGAAAACCATCGGATACAATGATGTTCGTGAAATACACGTGAAATGGAAACAATGTGCATACGAGTCAATTCTTGTTTGCGCAAGCTTTAGACGGAGGATAAATTATACGCTAGTCTAGCTAACTTTTTACTTATAATTAGAATCAGACAATGTACGATGTTCTCTCTTTGGATCGGTCGTATACGGGCTGTAAGGGACAGCCGTCCGAATACTGATAGGGTGAATTCAGACCATGAAACCTAACAACTTCCCATAAAAATATTTCAGGAAACGTCAACATTTTTATGACTTCCTACAGTAAATGCAGCCAGCTGATTGTGATTTTGTATGGGAGATTGTTTTTTTTTGTCGTTTCCTGACATTTATTTCAAGGGAGTCATTCAGAGGGCAGTCCCTTCCACTCTGTATATAGTCTTAATATCAGAATGATCAGTGATTTAAAACACCCAAAATTTAATAGATTGTAGATCCAGATGTAAATCGAGATAGTTTTTGGACTTGAAAATTTGTATTTTGAAATTTTTCGACGTAAAATGAATCGCATACTCACCGTACGATATTTCGATTCTGGGACAACCAACATACATATATCAACCTGAGACTGTCCTAGTTTGATGCAGCAACGTTTGTTATTATATCTGGGTTTTATGAAATCTTGTAAGCCCTTGCGTCAAGAAACCAGATTTAGTGAAACTAGTGCGGTGCGTGTGGGAACCGTTGTTGACGATAAACAAGCGCCTACCCCATGCGCCTACCGAACATTACCTTTGCTTGCTACGGCGTAGCATTCGTAGCAAAGTTACTACACGGTTCTTCTAGTATTCTACAATTTAATCTATGCTTTAAATTAAGTGCCAAAATTTATTTATTCAATATGTGATTAGTATTATAAGTATATCCTACACACATTTTGATCTTTGAACTTTGTCAAAATACATACCTACTTATGCCAACTTTTGTTTGCAAATTTTTTCTATGATAGGTAGGATTGATAGTTATGTCACCACTTGTAAGTTATGTTTGCCATGCATGGGACAGGGTGCCAACAGCCCGCTACTCGATTGCCAAAAATACAGTTGTGTAACTTGCACCCCTACTAAGAAACTTTAAACTTTTCTAACTAAATAAATGAGTTTTGGATCCGTTAGTTATTTTACGGTATAAAATACTCTTAAAGTTTGCACTTTAAAAAGGCACTATCTGTGGATCATAAACTCATAGAACTACTAACAAATTGGAAACTGGTTGGGCCCGCAAGCTTGCTGGATTTGGCAAAATACAAGAGCAGCACTGTGTGACGCGCGTCGCCGAGCCCAACACGCGGCGCAGGCACGGATAGTACAAGCGCAACCAGTACAAACACCACGACATCTTGCCGTATCTTATAAATTCGAACGGGTTATAAGGGCAGCCCGGCCCGCACGGCCTGCCCGCACGAAACAATGTCGGTGCTCATAGATAGCACGTTCACACAATGTCAATTTGGGCAGGGAAATAGTAAGGGCAGCATGAATGTGTGTAAACAGGTTACTCGCGCTGCTACTCGTCATGCCGCTGCCACTTCCCATGGTCCCTCAAATGGCAGCAAGAACGCTTGTGTAACGTATTGCTATCTCGCTTACTTGTTTTGGTGCGAGAAGAGTATAACGGCAGTGTGTGAACACTCCCTCGCATTGATACTTCCACGGAAGTATTTCGAGCAATATTCGCGACAACGGCAGGAGCAGGAGCAGGTGCATGAAAACAATGGTTAAAACTGACACTACTAGACCAAGGGTCATCTTACTATTACTAAAGACATTATAGAAATCTCTTTGCCTTGTTGTGGCCAAACTTACATTTATGTTAGTCGATCAATTTTAAATTCTATGAGATTAGATCAGATGTGAGATATGATCCAAACAATCCGAAAATCCGTGAATGAATTAATTATACGACCATTGCAATAAAATCTCTAGGGAGAGGGTATGTAAATGCCTGTGTTTATGACTGTTATTACCATGCTCCGTACATCGGAATGTACGTAATAAGTGATATCCTCCAGTTATGCAATATTAGCGAGATTGACATTCTTTATTTATTCATTCATTGTGCTCGCCCGAGGATTTTAATATGTTTTACTTGCCTAATTGGACACAGAGCAGGCTACATACACAACAGTGCACTGCTGGACTAGGGCCTCCGCCTGAAAGGGGTATCACCATACTCAACACGCAGGCGGATTGGCGAGCGCAGTGCAAGATGTTGGATTTATCCCTATTCGTTCTTATACGACATACACGGCTAGAATTGGGGTGATACTATTCCAAATCGGCATGACACGGCAAGGCTACATAAGAGGCAGATAGACACACAGACAACTAAGTCTCTGTAATAGGCTCCCGATTTGACCCTTTGGGTACGGAACGCTAAAAATTGGAAGGAAGTTGCAAACACTCTTGCACCGGCCGAAATGGCGCCTCGTGACAGCCGCTATTGAACCTGCGACGTATGTCATAATATATCTGGTTTTTGTTCTTGTTCGAGAAAATCTTTACGTATAAAATCCGGATACGGAAAAGCACCAAGAAATAATGCGGTGCGTATTTCTAGAACAAAATATACTAAGCTAATTATTTTGCGTGCCCTCTGAAGCGCAGACAAGCAGGTGGTTCAGCGTGCAATGTCCTAACCAAACTGCAAACAAATGTTTAAATACTTTGTACATGTCCCAGCGGAAATAGAACCCGAAACCTTCATTGATAGTTGATATCTACAATAACCTGAGCAAGAACCATGCCTGATGAAATAATATTAGATAATATTCATACTCATATTGAAAAATGTCAAGTCAATATGAATAATAGAAATAATAATGAAAGAACATGTCTCGCTTTATAAATCAAGAATGTCACGAAGGAAACGAGTGTACCAGAAATAATTTCAGAAATGTAAGTACTCAGTGCCTATTGAAATGGGGCGTTGATTACAAAGATTCGAATTCGAAGTGATTTCGAAGCAGGTGCGAGTGTATTTTCATATTATTGCATCATTTGGCGTCGGCCAAATATAAATTCGCTCGTTATTAAAGGTGGCTCCTACACGCACCGCAGAATTTTCCTGATCCGGTTTTTGACAAAAATAGTTTGAAAAGTCTCATAGAGAAACTGAAAAGCAATCATGGCAAAGACCGTTGCATCAAATTGCGGCTGTCATAGGTTTTATTTTTGTTTGGTGCGTGTGCGATCTACCGCGCAGCACATACATCACAATAAGATAAGAATCACCTTAAAATGTACTTGTCCTATTCTAAGTACCTACCTACTCGATGTTGTTTTTGCGCTTTTTTTGATAATAGGGTATCATTTTTCCGTGTTTTGAGAGTTGTGTGGGTAGGTATTGGATTATAATTTAATCTTCCTATTCTGTCTGACATTTACAAATGATGTAGAGTATTAAAAATCGAGTAGGTAATCCTATTAAAATAAATTGATACGATAAAATAAACCCGAACAAATAACTTTCCTTCTTAATTTCGTTCCAATAGACGCCAATCCCGAACAGAATCTGAATATTACCGAATTTTCATTACGTTGGGAGCACTTAATTGGACCAAATAAATGGAAAACGTAAAATATAAAGGACAACAAAACAATTTGGTGGTTTCGTAAGTATTTAAATTGTGCGGGTTTAGTCTTCATTTTCGTGCGGGACACTGAGTCAACGAACGACTCAGTGAAGCCTGGTTTCAGAGTTTTTCAACCGCCTACTACGACTAGCAAGCCTCTGACTTGGTTGTGTAACGCCCGCCGTCTGAGTAATCATAGACAGCAACCGGGACCGACGGCATAACGGGCCCTTCGAAGCTTGGAATCATCTTTCTTACAGACAGTGGTTCAGCCTGCAATGTCCTAAAACCAGTTTAGGAACAATTCACAAAGTGATAATTTCAACTTTATCAGCGGGTTTAGGTAGGCGGATGCGGATGTCATTGTAACGAACACTACGATAAGTCCACACTTAGAGTTAGAATTCAAGCCATGTTTAGCTTATTTTCACGAAAATAATAAAGCACTGTCAATGCATGTATCGATTCTGAACAGATGAATTGATTGACAGGCATTGCTTTTATTTGACTGAATACTTGATCTTGTTACATTAGAAATTGTAATAAAACAAGGTTTAAGTTTGTTTTTAATCCATTATTTCTAAATTACTGGAATGATGAATGAATGAAAGATTTTGAACTCACTGTCAGAATGCTTAATTACCCCTGAGTGAAAAAGCTGGGCGATCCTCTGGTAGGTAACGAGATGGGTAAGTATCTAATTTATAGACCTTCCATCCTGACTTTTTCATTTATTTTATATTGATTAATGGTCGTACACTACGTTTGCCGGGACGTGATCACCATACAAAAACCATGCTATGCCAGGTCTCCCTAATTTCTGCTGCTACTGTACCGTTCCTTGGGTAAAAAAGTTGCAAACTCACAACCACTATGCTACAGACGAGCTGAAAGGTATGATAAAAATTGCTACAAGTATTTTAAGGAGCAATAGTCAACTTTGTTTCTCTATGGGTGAGTTTAGCAGTAAACCGTGAAGATTGGCGCAATATAGAGGAGAGGCTTATACCCTGCAGTGGGTGGATGTGGGCAGATTATGATCATGATGAACATTTGTCGAAATGTAAAAAACAAATTGACCCACGCAAAATTGATTCGGCCGGCTTATTTTTATTTGTTTGGGAAGTTATTTTTTAAAATTTACTATGGTTTATTTTGCAGTTGCAGGAGCTAATTTGGAAGAGCAGTGGGACAGTAGACAGTACTCTACGGTCTCGGGTTCAAGTCCCGGTCGACGCTAACATTTTTGCAATTTATCTTTTTCATTTATGATTTTTTTAATATTACAACCTCTTTTCTTGGGTTCAGTTTTGAACTTTATCACCCCTTTAAATATTTGCAGCGCCTTTTGTACATCTCTTGTATTAAAAACTATAGTTACTATATATAGTTACTGTAGTTACTGTGTATGCATATTTCCTGCAATCCTCTGAGATTGTCTGTTTTACGTAACGAGCTACTAATTTGTGGCTAAAGATAAACACTGCGTTTTTGTTTTTATCATCCTGATCTATCTATCGATAACCTGGCAACACTAGTAGGCTTAGATGTATAAAGTGTAGAGTGATTTTCCATTGTTTTTATTCCAGTGCTAGGGTAGGTCTATTGCCATACGTTAACACTGAAATGAATCTGAATAGTACGATGTTTTCTTTCGATTAAATGCACACAGGTCGTGATTCTGACAGAAAGCCCTTAGCTGCAATTCTTGTCTCTTTCGTAGATGTCACAACTTCATATGTTATTATGCTAAAGAGTGGCGGAAGAACTTTACCCCTTAATAGAATGCGACAAATTTTTCTTTTGTTTCTTGAAATATAACTTGGTTTCGATTATTAAAAGTTATAGCACTCCATAAAATACTTTAAAACAATAAGCAATCATTGGAAGTATGTTTTTTTGAGCCTATGTTCGTTTAGGCAAAAAAGAAGTGGGAAATTAGTTCTCTATGTCCACAGCAAAGCAATTTGCTACATAAGTAGTTGTGTTTTATGGGTTTACCTATCGAATATTTTTAATTCAATTAATTATTTTATTTTATGATGGACTTAAGTGTGATAATGTAACGACGTTTCGTAGTTGCCGCCTTTTACCTTGTTGACACATCAAAATTATCAATTTTACATGCCATTCTGTTTGCCTGATTCCTTCGAGCAACGACGGCCTTCCGTCCGGGTCGGAACGAGACGGAAGACCGTGTTGCTCGAAACCTGATTCGAACCATCGTGACATTTAGTAATCTATTTCATAGATAGTTTACTTTTAAAAACTAAAAAAAGTTATTAAACATCTAACTCAGAGGTTAAACTATTTCCCACTTGATTTGAAAGCCCGATTGCTGCAGAAAAAGCAAAGCTATGCGCGTTCTTTTCATGAAAACGTTACTATAGATTGATCTTATAGAAAAAATAACCATTAAATATACTTATAATCAAAGAATTTTTCTGGGCGTAGGACAAAAAAACACTCCACAAAACTACAAAGTTTGACCATTTTACGCATTCAAACAACTGATCGTGCATTTGACATTGACAGGTGACATGTTACGCAAAGGTGTTGCTATAAATAAATGTGAAATATAGTAGGCTATGGATGCGTTCAGAGTTTTTAAATAATAACCAAAGACTAAAAAAAATGCGTTTGCTTAAGCTAAGGTGTGGTGGGAAATAATTTCCCTATGTCTTATTAAGAGTTAAAATAGACGCAACAAACACCTAACGACATGCTGATACTAGCCTCCATACAGGATATAAATTCTCTTAAATTACCTTAAATAAGTGCTGTCACTGTTGTGCTGTTTAAAATTTCATTCATGTCTTATAATTTGACGCAAAATACTTGTTATCTTTCAAAAAAGGAGACGATGAAAACAATGGCGACTAAATTGACAAAAAATTGCGAAGAAACCATTGACACTTTTAAACATGACAGGACTTAGATATCTCATATCCTTTTTGAAACCTATTTGATGCAAAGTGACAGCACAAATTAAAGATAAGTTAAGAGAATTTATATCCCGAATTGAGGGCAATGGGTACCTATATGGAACCGACAGGTTTTTTTTTAATTTTAGGAGAGGGAGTAAAAATTAAGTGCTCTCATTTCTTTTCAAATGTTCAAATGGTAGTTCATGAGTTGATTCTTATTTACAACGCTTTTTTACGCGATCAATGCTCTTACTTAAAATCACTCAAAATACAACGTCGCTTTAGAAAACAAATGACTGCAAACTATGATACACAGCAGCTAATTATCTACTTGCCTCAAATGTTTGGTTAATTTAAATATATTATCGAAATAGTTCGGAAATAGGTAAGAAAAAGGCCCGCCAAATTTGTGGCCAGTTTGCAAAGTTTATTTTAGCTAGATAAAGCACTGTTTTCCTTGTGGAGATGGATGTCGTATCTTCAAGGAAATTCAGAATGTGTTGATCCTTTAAAGGGTTATTTCGATGGTCTAGAAGACAAACATGATAATTACAGTTTATCCAACTTTTCAGGAGGAACATTTTTAGTTACGTAAAAGTTCTAGATGCTGTAACTTAAAATGGAACATAGGAACCATGTATATACTACCTGTATTTGGATAGGATATTTATCTTTTTAATGATCTATTTATTAAGTGAACATGATTTTCATCTAAGATTCTTTAAAAAAATGAATGTAGTAAAAAAAGGCGTCACTTAATTTGTTTTTACATAAACTTAAAATACGTAATAATCATTTAACACTTTTGTGTAGTGTGATGTGATACCAAGAAAAATCAAGAAGTAAGTAATAAAAAGTCTTTATTAGTAAATAATTCAAACATGAGATCAAATCTTAATAATGTAGTAGGTACCTACCTAATAATTCAAACATAAGTTCAGTCATCATCAGACTCCGAATCAGAACAATCGTCAATTAAAGTTTCTTCATCAACAGCAGGAATATGGGTGGGCCTAATGCCACGCGGCATTCTCTACCGGCCAACCAAAAGATTAGCGGTTGCCTATACAAAAAAAATACTATATAATCGTACGTCAAGTGCTCACTTAAGGTAGCGATACAATACATAAGAAGAAACAATCAAAAATACAAAGTAGGTACTTAATAATTTAACATAATAAAATAAAAATACATAAACCTACATAAAATTAATACATACATAAGCCTACTGCAGTCCACTGCTGGACGTAGGCCTCCACCAGGGTATGCCACAGGGCACGATCTCTCGTTTTCGCCATCCAGTCGCTACCAGCCGCCTTCTTTAAATCATCGGTTCATCTGGCCAGAGGTCGTCCAAAACTACGCTTTTCGAGACGTGGCCTCCACTCGAGAACTCGTTTATTCCATCCCGTCGTTTCTACGACAAATGTGCCCAGCCCACTGCCACTTCAGACTATGCCCGTTACTTTGGTCTTTTTGCGGATATTTCTCATTCCGGATTTTATCCATTATAGAGATACCGAGCATAGACCTTTCCATAGCTCTCTGAGTGACATGTAACCGGTGGGCCAGTTATACTGTCAGGTTCCACGTCTCGGCTCCATAGGTCATGACTGGCAGGACGCACTGATCGAACACCTTGGTCTTGGGGCATTGTGGCAAGGTAAAATAAATACATGCATACATAAATAAATAAGATATACCAACGACAAGCTAACAGAAAAAAATAGGATGAACGCTCAAACAAAATAACTAAGAACCAGAGAGACTAGCCAGGTATGGCAACTATTTTAGGATAGATGGGGCTGCATCGTCTGAGTCAACCAAATATATGTCGAGAAGTAGTTGCTCTGTAATATTCATATTCGATGTACTGGGAAGTGGTGACTGTCTAGATGTACATTGCATAGAAAGTAAGTTCAAGGCATTATTTCTATCACAAGATGCGTAAGCAATTTCTGTAAGAGCGTTACCGAATTCTGTAGGTGGAGAAAGCGGTACTAAGGCAGCGCTGGTGTCGTAAACATCGGTAAGTTTCGTGGATGTATCGGTGATTTTTGAGGGAACAACAGTCGTTTTTGTTTGTGAATCAGAGTTTATTTCAGGTGGGGACTGCGGCACCGGGGCAACAGTGGCGAGCGGTGAAGCAGCGCCGGCATCAGGGGCTAATGCTGGAACGTCAGCGTCAGGGGCTAATGTCGGAATGTCGGCGTTTATTTCAGGTGGGGACGGTAGCATCGAGGCAACAGAAGCGAGCGGTGAAGCAACGGCGGCATCAGGGGCTAATGCTGGAACGTCAGTGTCAGGGGTAATGTCGGAATGTCGGCGTTTATTTCAGGTGGCGGCATCGAGGCAACAGAGGCGAGCGGTAAAGCAGCGGCGGCATCAGGAGCTAATGCTGGAACGTCAGCGTCAGGGGCTAATGTCGGAATGTCGGCATTTATTTCAGGTGGGGACGGTAGCATCGAGGCAACAGAAGCGAGCGGTGAAGCAACGTCGGCATCAGAGGCTAATGCTGGAACGTCAGCGTCAGGGGCTAATGTCGGAATGTCGGCGTTTATTTCAGGTGGGGACTGCAGCACCAGGGCAACAGTGGTGAGCGGTGAAGCAGCGCCGGCATCAGGGGCTAATGCTGGAACGTCAGCGTCAGGGGCTAATGTCGGAATGTCGGCGTTTATTTCAGGTGGGGACGGTAGCATCGAGGCAACAGAAGCGAGCGGTGAAGCAACGGCGGCATCAGGGGCTAATGCTGGAACGTCAGTGTCAGGGGTAATGTCGGAATGTCGGCGTTTATTTCAGGTGGGGACGGTAGCATCGAGGCAACAGAAGCGAGCGGTGAAGCAACGGCGGCATCAGGGGCTAATGCTGGAACGTCAGTGTCAGGGGTAATGTCGGAATGTCGGCGTTTATTTCAGGTGGCGGCATCGAGGCAACAGAGGCAAGCGGTAAAGCAGCGGCGGCATCAGGAGCTAATGCTGGAACGTCAGCGTCAGGGGCTAATGTCGGTATGTCGGCGTTTATTTCAGGTGGGGACGGTAGCATCGAGGCAACAGAAGCGAGCGGTGAAGCAACGGCGCCATCAGGGGCTAATGCTGGAACGTCAGTGTCAGGGGCTAATGTCGGAATGTCGGAGTTTATTTCAGGTGGGGACGGTGGCATCGAGGCAACAGAGGCGAACGGTGAAGAACGGCGGCATCGGGGGCTAATGCTGGAACGTCAGCGTCAGGGGCTAATGTCGGAATGTCGGCGTTAATTTCAGGTGGGGACGGTAGCATCGAGGCAACAGGAGCGAGCGGTGAAGCAACGGCGGCATCAGGGGCTAATGCTGGAACGTCAGTGTCAGGGGCTAATGTCGGAATGTCGGAGTTTATTTCAGGTGGGGACGGTGACATCGAGGCAACAGAGGCGAACGGTGAAGAACGGCGGCATCGGGGGCTAATGCTGGAACGTCAGCGTCAGGGGCTTATGTCGGAATGTCGGCGTTTATTTCAGGTGGCGGCATCGAGGCAACAGAAGCGAGCGATGAAACAGCGGCGGCGGCACCTTGTTGCTATCCCGAGATTCCCGCCAAAATAAAATTATACAAAGTATTAAAATCCTTTGTAAATGCAACGTTATAGTATGAGATATCACTCACATTAATATACGTTTTAATGTTTGTCTGTACCTTGTTAAATAGATTAAATAACTTTAAAACGTTTGGGCTCCAGCATTTTGTTTAGTAATTGGTGATTAAATCATTTGTCAATTATGATGTCTTCATGTTTAAAGCACTTAATATATTTTTCTGTATGCTGAGCAGTGTCCAGTAGTATTAAGACTACTTAAACCATTTGTCACTGGCATCTTCGAAAGATTAATATCTTTTATTGTAATTGGCAATCAAGATTTACCAAATGACAATATTAATAATATCATTTAGCTTATTTGTGTAATTATGGTAAATCCAAAAAATATGCTATAAGTATATTTAATATTTTTGTAATTTAATATTAATGGTAAATAATTATAATTATTTTTTTTGGCATCAAACTGACATCACTTACTATAAGTGTACATCTATAGTTTGGGGAGAAAGAGACGTAATTAGGGTATTTGGGTTGGTGTAAACGATACAGCATCTTCATTTAATACATATGGCATTAAAATGTTAAAATCGATTTCTTTGTAGTTAGCACGTTTGTCTTCTAGACCATCGATTTATAGTGCAGTTACTGCTGCATAAAGAAGGTACCGCGTATAACCGAAATTATTAAAAACGGTACAGGATATGACGTCATACTGAAACGGTGTTAACATAACGTTTCAGTACCGAATTTTTCTGTCACTACGTCGTTTACGGTATCTTTATTTTTGCGGTACCTAAACCGCATCTCGTAGAATTCCGCAACTTAGCTTGATAGAAAGCAATGTATATTTTGATCGAAATTATTTCGGTAGCGGTACCGCTTTATTTTACCGGTACCATAACTAAATATATCATAACGATAACATAAAAAAATATTATAAACTATTTCCGTCTTCCTCTAAAACATTTACCAATACCTTAACCTTGTTCTTTGACCGAAATCGATCCTTGGTACTCGTAGGTACTACTTTTCCGAGAAAGTCGATAGAGCTAATGCCGATCTATTTTAGATCGCTGGTTATGTATAAAATGTCGAAACGATAGGAATTTACCTCTGCGCCGACGAGAAGTCGAAAAGAGTACAATAAGTGATTTTCTGTTGTACCTACATTTATACAGGGTTATTTTTTATTCACCTCGGAAAATCTACAGGGTGATTCTATTCATGATTCTGAACAACTTTTATTATGGGGTCACCTGCGAAATCGCAAAACAGATAGCGGCTGCTCCATAGAAAAATTCCCCTCGCGCGTCGTTCGGCAGATTCGCTATAGGACAGAAACTTGATACGGCAGAAGCTGGATTGGGCAGAATCGTATTTTGGCGGAGTACAGTCAGGATGTTAATAATATTATGATGTAAACTTTTTAGTTTATCTCATCATCAATAATGGCCACTTATGGTGACATGACAAGTTATAAATTTCACAATGACATTCTCATAGTCACATCAGTAATTTTTCATTGTATTGTCATAGTCATATCCTAATTGAAGATATTTTATGATACAGCTGTCAAACTTTAAACGCGTATTTCTCGGAAACTATACATGCCAGAGAACTAGATTTTAGGGGAAGTTGTTGGTCTTGACGAAATCTACATTTCTGGTGACAGCTGTCAAACTTTAAACAAGTCAAGCGTTTTTCTCAGAAACTATGCTTGCCAGACAATTTGTTTTTTAGAGGAATTTGTTGGTCTTGACGAGATCTTCATTTGGTATGACAGCTGGCTGTCAACTTATTAACTCGTTTTTCTGGGAAACTATGCATGCTAGGCTACTAGTTTCTTTGACAAAGTTGTAAGTCTTGATAAGATCTATTAACCACTTTGCTCAGGTCGAAATTTGCAACAATAGATTTGTATTGTACTTCAAGGACACATGTGTGCTGTTACGAGCGGAGTAGTTAAATGACAGCTGTCAAACTGAACAATGCTTTTTCTCTAGTTGTCTGGCAAGCATAGTTTCCGAGAAAAACGCGTTTAAAGTTTGACAGCTGTCACTTGAAATGTAGATTTCGTCAAGACCAACAACTTTCTCTAAGAAACTAGTTGTCTGGCCTGCATAGTTTCCGAGAAAAACGCGTTTAAAGTTTGACAGCGGTCACCTGATATGTAGATTTCGTCAAGACCAACAACTTTCTCTAAGAAACTAGTTGTCTGGCATGCATAGTTTCCGAGAAAAACGCGTTTAAAGTTTGACAGCTGTCACCTGATATGTAGTTTTCATCAAGACCAACAACTTTTTCTAAGAAACTAGTTGTCTGGCATGCATAGTTTCCGAGAAAAACGCGTTTAAAGTTTGACAGCTGTCACCTGATGTGTAGATTTAAATAAATATTTTCCAAAACGATTACACGAGCAATGCAAAGCGAACACATGTGGTGGCAATTAGTTCCCATCCATCACTAGTGGCGACTGGGATTTTTGTGTCCCATTCGCCACTAGTGGCGATTAAAGTAGTGGCCAATGGGAACAAAGGTTCTAAACGGGCAATGTTATTCAAATAATATGCAATAATAATAATAAATGTCTTTAAATATCTAAGTATTTTTATTTTTTCTTTTCGAGTGTACCACAACTGCCAAAACACGATTCTGCCCAATCCAGCTTCTGCCTTATCAAGTTTCTGTCCTATAGCGAATCTGCCGAACGACGCGCGAGGGAAAAATTCATACCTACTCGATGTATGGAACAGTTGGATTTTTTTTCGCGATTTCGCAGGTGACCCCATAATAAAAGTTGTTCAGAATCATGAGTAGAATCGCCCTGTAAAATTTCTGGGGTGAATAAAAAATAACCCTGTATGAAATTCTCATTTTGTTGCTTGCTATTTATATACTAGTTAAAATCGCCTAGTAGTTTCAGCTGCTAGTACCGAATTAGTTTTCCCACGGTAGCCTATTTATCTTAGAAATAATGCAACCACAGACCAAGGAACTCGCACAGCGCATGACATTTCGGTGATCTGTGAATATAACTATTTGTTCTCGTAGATTCGGATATTATCAGTCACTATAATATACATAGTATAAACAAAATCGCTTCCCGTGTCCCGGTGTCTCCGTTTTAAAACTACTTAACGGATATTGATGTAAAGTGACTCAAGAGTAAGGTTATACATACACATATCTCACTTATACTCCCTTGCGGGGTAGGCAGACCGTAAACGGCCGCAGAAAACGGACATTTACGCCACGTCAAACAAATATTTGAGGGTCATTCGTAAAATTTTATGTATCGCCATAGTGACAGGTTGTCAGCCCATCGCCTAAAATTGCAATACACACCCTCGAGTCCCTTAGTCGCCTCTTACAACTCCCATGGGAAAGAAATGGGGTGATGCTATTCTAAGCCGGCGTCACACGGCAAGCCGGCGTCAAACGGCAAAGCCGGTTTCTCACGGCAATTATATGAAGGTATAATCCATGCCGGGAAAAGGTCACATTCCTATGGGAAAACAAGTAGCAGCGGGAAAAAATCGCTTTTTAGTATTAGAAAGATAAAAGTAAAGATAAACTATCGTGATCTGAAAAAGACAAATAAATCTAGCAATATTTCTTTGATATTTAGAGCTTTTATTTATTCGCGAAGGATTTCGGATAATTCTTTCATCACATCTTTTATTCAGTCGTGGCGATCTTTTATTTTAATCAACTTCTTTTATTTTAAAAACCGCGATGTTGCCAAGTCTTTAAGTCACTCTATTACAATAGGTTAAATATTTCAACAATTTTGTTGTTAAATAACATGCAGAATATAAGAATAGCATTTGTATGCATTTTGACCTTCAGCAAAGACTAACCTCTAGCCAAAATTGATTATTATGCTTTTCTTAAAATCCCTAATGGAGCTTGCTGTTACGACTAGACTTTTTCAAAACGATAACTAGCTGTAGTTGTTAATATCTTTCGTCATATTTAAAATCATACAAAACTAAAAATCTGTTTAATGCCATGTGTTTCCTGCTCGCGGGTGTCGTACGTGTAAGAAAGCCTGGTAGAAATTGCTATCTCAGCAATAAGGCCGCCTAAATTGTACCTATTTTTTATTTTTTTGTATCTGTTTGTTTTGTTGTATTTTGTACAAATAAAGTATATTGTATTGTAAGAAAGAGGCGAGAAGATCTTTTCGACACTGATTTTAATTTCATTTCGGAATAACAAGTTCTCATTCATTGTTTTTCAAAATAGGCAAGATAAGATTTATAAAACTGAGAAACATTTCAAAAGTTACTATTTGAGTGCCATCTTAAATAGTGTACAGTGGCGTCAATTAAATTAGTTTGCATACAAAATATTGCTTTAAAAAATTGCTCGTTTGACTAGTAGGACACAAGCCTATTTACCATCAAATATTTAGTCAATTAAGGCGTTAACGACCGTTTTACGGCTGTTGACGTTCTGTCTATCCCGCAAGGTGTGTGTGGTGGTAATCTTTTACTTCGGATCACAAATCAGTAGAGTACCATTTTATACTGAGTGTCGCAGAATATCGTCACATAAAAAGAGTAATCAAGTTCTAATATTAGCTGGTGTGTGGCAGCTGTTCGTCGATACGTCGCGCTATTTCCGCGAGATCGTACTCGCATCACGCGACGCAAAGCTAAACTGCGGGTTTGTGAAAACAACAAGAAATTTAAAATTTGAGTGTTTTTTGTTACGATTTGGTGTTTTTAATTAAAGGAATTGATTTACTTTTCTTTTACTTATAAAAACTTACAATATATAGCATACCAAATTTTAAAACACTTCCCGTGTGAGGTATACAATTTTTGAAAACTTGCAAAATTTTCAAGTGCAGGAAATTTCGTCATTACTAGTGACGACGCCTCTTCCATCTGAGCTACCACAAGTTCAAATCCTGCCCGCACTTGAAAATTTTGCAAGTTTTCAAAAATTCCAATATATTTAATGAAACGAAATGAGCTCTGCCGTAATGGAGAGCAATGTAGGTATAAGTAAATTTTTATTACGATTGACGCAGGCCGATGCAGCCACCAATATGCTAAATTAAGGCGGGGACATAGTGCGAGAAAGATTTTTAAAGTAAGTTTTATACAGCTATAAAATTCTGAAAAAACGGTATGTTATTGTCGAGGATCTAACAGATAACATATACCTATCAGTGACACAATTTGACAAACATGACTCGACAGAAAAATAAACAAAGTATTTGAATTTCATTTATTAAGAAACATTTTTTCAATATTAGGACTACAGTTTTAAAATTATTACCAAAAAATATGCTTTAATTTAGAATCATACTTTTTCTAGTACGAATACCTAAATAAGATATTGTAACGGTATTTTCGCGAGATTTTACGGTTTTTTCAACAAATACACAAGAGAAATACCGTTACGATGTCTTATTTAGGTACTAGAAAAGGTATGTATCTAAATAAAAGATTATTTATTATCTTTAAAACTATAGACATAATATTGCAAAAATGTTTCAAATACAGGTTACTTTAGATATATTTTTTCTATCGTGTGAAATTTGTTAAATTGTGTAACTGAGGATAGGATGAGGATATATAGGTATTTAAGGTATATGTAAGATCCTCAACACAATTATTTTTTTCAGCATTGTATTAAGTACAGCTTTATTGTATAAATAAAAAAGGCTTAAAAACCTTGCTTGCGATGTATCCCCGCTTTAAGAGAATCTGTCGTTACTCATTTCTGCTATAATAGTTTAAAAGTTATTGGATGAAAACAATGATTAAAAAGCAAAATTACCGACTGTGGTAAACGAAAAGAAAGAAACAAGCTGCAAGTTCAACCGTACTTTTTTATCATTGTTAAATTAAGATGGACGGAGACAAACATCAGTTTTTACAAAACAGTACAATAAGATGTTTGTCCTCGTTCACCATATTTTATAATGGAAAAGGTATGGTTGAACTTGCAGCCTGTTTCTTCCTTTTCGGTTACCGCAGTCGGGTATTTTGTTTTTATAATAATAATTTTCATTTATTTTAATATATTGTGCTGTGATGGAGAATCTACAGACAAACCCCATGGTATTGCCACAAGAAAAAAAATTTAGTTATTTACATACAATTTTAATAATAATGTTACTAGCGCTCTCGATATAATTCTAAAGATATCAAAATCCATCAAACTATTTGGACTGTATCCCGTAAAAAACTAAGTTATATTTAGATTTATAAATCCACAATTTTTAATTTATGAAATATTTATTTAGCCAGTGCCCCTCTAATCTAACGACAGCGTGAATGTCAACATCCGTCTTGCCGTTTTGGCTGTAGTTACGAGCTAAGCTTCGAGCAACACGGTCTTCCGTCTCGTTCCGACCCGGAACGGAAGGCCGTCGTTGCTCGAAGGAGCTAAGCAAGCAAAGAATTGACTTGTCCACATACATACTTACTTACATACTCTCGAATAACATAACCCCCCTTCTAAAGCAGTCGAGCAAAAAATAAAAAACGAGGTACTGAATTTCCAATTAATCCGTCCCAGGGACCATTAACACAAACAATCGGCTGAACGAAGCTTCGGGTTTCGGACGGCAGTATAAAAGAGTAATATTACAACACTCAGTAATTCCCAGCATAATATTGTTAATCTCTGCGATTTCAGCAATTTTGTTATCCTCTTAATGCCTATTTATATTCCAATTGAATCAATCCTAATGTTTCATTTTGCAATATCTTAATGAATACCCACTTAATACTTTCTTCAACTTTCATTTAGAATGAACAAAAATATGAACAACAGTACATAGGCGTAAAAGACAGCCTCTGAATACTGCTATAGGGAGCATTCAGACCGTTAAACTGAACAACATTCCCGTAGAAACATTTGTCAGCAAACGACAATAAAGTATCGACCTCCCACACGAAACCACGATCAGTTGACTGACTTTACTAAGGGCAGTCAAAATTATTTTTACGTTTTCAGACATATGTACCTAGGGAAAATTTGTTCAGTTTCATGGTCTGCATGCACTCTATCAGTATTCGGTGACTGTCCCCTACACCCCGTATATTTATACATTTACAAGCGGTGCACCCAGCGGCTTCACCCGCTGCGAACCGTTTTCCCTTGGGAATGATATCGTTTCCTAGCCTGTATTAAACATGTTGGCCTCACCTTAAAACACTCTACGAATTGAAAAAATCAACACAACCAAATGTTAAAACACTTTCCATGTTAGGTATACAAATTTTGAAACATTATTGCATTTTTTTAAATTTTACATACATACATACATATATCACGCCTTTATCAATTGCGGGGTAGGTAGAACGTAAACGGCCGCAAAAAACGGACATTTAAACCACGTCTGACAAACATTTGAGGGTCATTCGGAAAATTGTGTATCGCCATAGTGACAGGTTGTCAGCCCATCGCCTAAAATTGCAATACACACCCTCGAGTCCCTTCGTCGCCTTTTACAATACCCACAGGAAAAAAAATGGGGTGATGCTATTCTAAGCCGGCACCACACGAGAGATTAAATTTTGGTACGTATTTGATTGCAAAATTTTCAGAGCAGTGCCTTAGACATTCAACGTTTGTTCGTTTATTTTTTAAAACCAGCGAAAAGCTTTAGCGACATTTTGCAACCGTCAAGCTACATTGCGGTACTCGCTAGTCAAATTGAGTCTAAATGTTATTTTATCTACACTCGTCTCATAATGTTCGAATTATGAATTCGAAAACAGATGCATAATGACCTACTTTATGCATTCTGCCTATAAAAACTAGGGTTTACTATAATTTACAGAAGCGTAATGACTTAATGAGAAAACTCTTAATACGATAAAGTTGAGAAATGAAACGAAGTTTTTTTTTCCAATACTCAAATCGCTATCTTCCGCCGCACCTGACAGTTGTTGTTGTACGGTAATTTTTCGGATGTTGTTTAGTTGTTTTAATAGGTTTTTGTTCTGTTGTTGTTCTGTTGTTGTTCAGATGTTGTTCAGTTGTTGTTCAGATGTTGATTGGTTGTTGTTCAGATGTTATTCCGATGTTGTTCAGTGTTGTTCAGTTGTTGTTCAGTTGTTGTTCAGTTGTTGTTCGGTTGTTTAGTTATTTGCTGTTGAGACTCGACATCTAAACAACTGTTAGTAAAGAATCTTCAAAAATTCATATCAAGCCATATTACGTTCTCGTATTGAATTTGACCATGTATCGGGCCTTGCAATCGCCGGTGCGGACGTTTGGAAAAGTGTTCAACTGAGTAAATTTTTTAGAGTGTAGATAAAATAGTGTATGCAACTGCATATAATTAGGCATTAGAATGCTCGTGTCAATCTATTATCACACTCGGCTACGCCTCGTGTGATAAACAGACCCTCGCATTCTAATGACCCCCGTTATATGACAGTTGCATAAATTACTATTTCTTTGTAGAACAAAAATAGTTGTTTTTAAAAAGAAGGCATGCGTTCGACCCGTATGTAGGTCAGAAAACTTGCAATATTTTCCACCGCGTGCAGGCTTTGAACCTGCGACTTCGCTATCACTATTATAGTAGCGACGCCTCTTTTATCTGGACCGCGGCTCATCGATTGCCTGCGAATTTATAAGTGCAAGTATATCTTGATGCCAATAAGTGAAGCTTGGTTCCATCTACCGGGTTAGTTTTGCGACTAATAGGGAGTTTTTTTTTGGGAATTAATAATAAGTTTAATTGCAGAACCTGTGCAAAACCTGTGCAGATGGCTTTGAACGCCAAAGGCATAAAAAAAGGAATTGATCTTTACGAATCTATTCTTGTTTTTTGCGCTTTGTCATTAACTAATACACTGTTTTTTTGTACGTTTTTTTTTCGTTGTGGATTTCGTTGATATGCTGTAAAACCCATACGAAAGTAAATATGTTTTTGATGTGACTGATGTTACAATGATTTCTTTTTAAGATCGCACACATCAAACTCCAAAAACCGCTAAATTATTTGACATTCCGTTCCTTACGTTAACTTACCTAGTACAGCACCATCTATCCAGCGACTAGGGAAGAGTTAATAAATAAATAAAAATAAAACTCCCTATTGCGAGCGACTCATTTATTTTTTCAGATTGAATGTAGCCGCGATAAATGGAACAACAAATTTCTAAAGCACTTTCCATTTCAGAAAACTTGCAAAGTTTTCTATCGCGGGTATAGTTAGTTTTTTTTATTACCGTAAAATTCATATTTAATACGTTTGCCTCTAAACTAAAATGTGTGTAAACCAAAATTAGTTCAGTATATTTTTACGCACTATTGTTATGTTCTGTTTATAGGTTTAGTTTTGAATTTTAAGTGAGGTGAATAAGGTTTATAATCATTGTTAGGTAAACATGCTGTAATTCGTTAGATGAGGCCTTAATAGTACGAACATCACATGATACAGTATATTTACCAGGACCGCTTGAACTACCGAGTACCACTAGTGGTTCTACAAATGTGTTTTACGGTGAAATCGTGTTTTTTTATTATTCTAGCGTTAGAATTAGACACGAGTACAAAGGTTGTTTTCGTTTGTAAATAAGTAAACGATTTTCAGTGCCTTTATTCTACGTTAGGACGTACCTTCTTGTCGGCGAAAAAGGGGTAAATGGGATACTTTTGTTTATTATACCATAGAATAAGTAGGTAGTAACATGTCATCAAGAGTGTTTCTATGTATTATGTTTTATTTTAAAAAAAGCATGTAAGTATTAAAATCTGCTATTTAGTTTCCATAGTACACGTTGTGTGAATAATCCAGGTTTTTAAAATTATTATTTGATTACTTATCCTTTTAATAAATTTCAAGCGCAATTCGTTGTAAGTAGACAATGTCATGTCTTACTAAATTTGACTGTAGCTACTTTTTAGATACCTTAGTCTATGGGAATAAAGATATAAAAATAATGCTTCTGAAAAATACTACCTACCTACCTTATTCCCCAGAGTTAATCAGTTATGCAAAAAGGCGGCGGGAGCTAGTTGCTAAATAATGCATAAAAGATTGGATTTGAAACACTGGTCCAATCTCCGGCTGATTTGAATGCTTTCAATAATAAAAATGACTAAAATTTATGAGCATTACTTCTCCATTTTCAAAGGCTGGTTTACTTCCGTGGGCAAGTTGTTGTGAGCTTCGGTTTTATAATACTGAGGTCATGTCAGTCATGGCAAAGAGCATATAACCACTTACGTTCTAAGTCATAGGTCGATACTCGGGGGAAATTTGTCACTTTGAGGCATATTTTTTTTTGTATATTATGGCAATAGAATTTATATATGCCAACGTCAAGTTTTTATCAAATATAAAGCTAAGAAAACTTTTCACGATAAATAACTACAAACATAAAGTTAAAAAAGATGAGGATAGTCTGTAACGTATAATTCATATTATAGTTTGATATTGTTTTCAATGATAAGTGACGATAGGTAATAAGTTACAATACAATAGAAGATACATTTACAGACTGACAGACCCTCGGAAGTGAGACATTACAAAGAAAGGCAGAAAAGACGTGTACAACAGCACAGTTATTCTAATAACTAAATTTAATAACATAAATATTAACTGCACTTACCTAATCTGACAATTGATACCTATGTTATGAAACTACTGGATACAAATCTACAGGAGAAATTTGTAGTACATTGCGTAGTCGGTTAATATTTCTGGTAACATAAATTCATAGATTTTCACCTGTGAAATTGTAGAATGTAGTTTGATAATATCTGGCACTGATTGTACGTTAGAAACATAATGTTAGAAAACTGGTTCAGTGCTACGGAGGGTAAGTGAAGCCGTTGCGGGATAAACAAAGTGAAACGGTCGTAAAAACTTAAATTGTCAGCTTATCGCCTACAATAAAATTCAAACTTATGATCGTTTCTTACGACATCCGCAGATAAAAAAGGGGGTGATGCTTTCCAAGCCGGCATCACATGGTAAACACCAATCAGTTCCTCATATTCATATGTGTTGATTGTCAATTTCCCACCTGGCGCCGTTCTGTTGATTATCCGTTGCTTGAATGAGCTCTGTTACGTGGGGATGGGGGTAGGAGAGGGGGGGTCATTACGGCATAATTTACCAATAGATTGCTAGATAAATTACACATGTGATGTGATATCATTCTGGAGGAGTGGATAAAAATAGCCACCGGAATCATTATATATAGGCGTGTGTGGCGCAGTGGTAGTGCGACTGCCTGCAACTGCAATTTGCTTCTTGGTTTGTATACATTCTTTATCTAGTTTCGTTGTCCTTACTTTAGCAATAGTAAAACATGACCAATGACTAGAAAAGGTTGGAAGAACCGTTAAAGATTTGATAGAGCTTTATGAGAGGCAGTAAGCGCTCTTTTAAAAGTTTGACGAGCTTACGTACAGTCAAATTATTGTTGTCGCTTTGGAAGTTAGAGATTATGCTTTTAAAAGTTTATGTGAGAACGTTATTAGAATCATCTTTTCATTACAAAATAAGTGGTATGCAGGTATGTATACTTACTTACTACAGTCCCTTTAAAACTGATAATAATGATACATTTTTATTTATAAAGAACTAAGGGTTGCTACAGGCTGATGTGTGTGTGTTGTATATGTCGCAGGGATTTAGTCAAAGACGTTATATTATAATTTCACCAGTGAAATTTTAATTACACTGATTATTGTCAATCACGACAGATTCGTATAATTTCACGGGCTTATTTCAGTGATATTGTAATTTCACTGGACCGTGAAAGTGATATTATAATAAATCTAGGTTTATTATGAGTTATGTTTGTGGTGGGAGCCCCGCGTGATCTGATTGGTCAAAAGTTTGTTTTTTGTTATATTAGTTTATTAAATATTTTTGGTGTCTTTGAGGTATTTACTTTATAATTCTAGCCAATATCTTCAAAATTAGTGATCATGAGCATTTGGCAGCGTTACAATCGTCAGATTTATCACATTCAAGTGGACTAACAACCTAACCTAACTGTATGCTTAATATTTGTAGCTCAGTTGGTAACGAAAGTGGACCAATCAGCGATCGGTCTGATAATCTAACGGCTATCTCAAACCATTGCTTTTGTCAATATATCACTGTCTTATAATTTCATCGTATTGGTCTAGTGAAATTATAATGTCACTGAAACTAGCCCGTTAAATTGCAAGGAATCGAAACGATTGACAATAAATCAGTGCAATTATAATGGCACTAGTGAAATTTTAATATGACGGCTTTTTTAATATCCCTGCAACATATATAAAGGATTAGAAAGTTTGTTATGTGAAAAATATAAGAATCTACTCATAAGACGTAGAAGACTTGGGTTATACCAAAAGTTAATGCTTTTGCAAATATACAGCCAATAGCATTGCACTTTGTACAAACTTGAAAACAAAGAAATCACTTTCATTCTGCTAGCCCCATAAATTTAAGCTTTCAATCCGACTAATGCGAAAATATTTTCCGCGCATAAATTTTCCAACACCACCGCTGGTGCCTTATTTACAACTGTCTGATACTGAATGGAGGAGTGGCGGTGTGGCAAGTGAGTAATCAGTGGTTGTTAATAGCCATAGACTTACGGTTAATAGCTATTTGAGGTCGAATAATGGATTTATGAGCTATATTCGCCGAGACTTTACGTGATGCTTGTTACCCGGAGCAAGTCACGAGAGAAAGGTGACAAATGTGACAATCAACCTAGTGCCTGGTTGTTGACCGTTAAATACATCGACAAGTTAAATCAAGTCCGACTAGTAATGTCCCAGTCAAATGGTTGAAAAGGCCCTTCAACTACACAGGTAGCTCTTTAATCAACAACGCAATTCAACCACATGACTAAACGTCAATTAGCTAAGTGGTTGAAGATCGTGTTGTTCACGTACAGCTAAACGTCGCATAGATAACTGGTTAAAGATCAGTTAGAAGGGTGATCATCGAAATTATGGTGGTCAATACAATCATCATCATACAAACACAATATTGTCAAATCTTGATATCATGATGATGATGGCAATGGTAGCATGATGATAACTTCCAGTTATAACTTTTACGTCACAATAACAAAAAAACTATCATAAACTCCTGCTGCGGACACCATTTTGTTAACAATACGACACTAGCACCGCGGTGGCTAAAAAGCATACTAATTCAATCATACAGCGGTTTATAGTCAGTTGTTACGATGAATGATTGGTAAACTCGAAAATTTTACTACACAACTAGGTGTGTGGTTGAATGGCGTTGCTTGATTAACGAGTTAGCTGTGCAACTAAATGGTTTTTTTGACCAGTTGGCTGCACTGCAACAGTAACACCAACACCTACATCTACATTGCACAGTATAGTTGTATAGTAATAGTTGTTGGTAACATAAAGCACATATTTTTTTTGGGAATCGTTTTTTACGGCTGTCTTGGCCTTGGGCTGTCGAATTCACCTTCAGTTTCTTAACCGATATGCCGTCAAGACGGTTAATCAATTAGAAAATTGGTTCCACAAATAAAAAATACTTAACAGTTTTCTGACTAACCAGTTACGTATAAATAATTTAGTACTGTGATGGCTTTAGCGTTGAATTTTAATGTGTCTATATTGCTACTGTTTTTTCGATCAACAAACCAATAGAATATTAATTCGAAAAAGGGTTGAACATTCAGAAACTAGGGTTCTTCGGATCGTTCGTGAACTTGGTGTTCTACAAGTCAATTTACCTATTAATCCGCTAAAGGCCACAACAGTCCACGGCCGGACATGGGTTTCCCCTTATAACATCCCTCATGTTTGCCGCACTCAGCAAGCTTAGCAGGCAGCGCAGCGCCTTATACCTTTTTTTCGAAACCAAACGAAACCCACGGGTAGAAACGGGGTCATGGCGCAAGAGATAGATCCCTATCCTATACGTATATCTGCTGTATATCTGCAGGTGCAACACGTCACCTATGCAAACGACGAATAAATAACCCAAATAACCTAATTTCCTAAATAACCTAGGTGATGTAGAGTAGCCAGGCTAATAGGTCACGGATTACAGAAATAGTGGATCTCTGCTTGTGCGTCTATCATCTTCAGCATCTGATAATGCTTGATCATTGGTCATAGTATCGCACACGCACCGGTCAATATTGCGGTTCATAACAGCCACCATACAAATGACAGATAGTGACAGCCGCAATTCAGTGCGGCTAAGTGTGCCATTCTATGCGTTTATAAAAGTGAGTTAAGTATGCGACGGTTATTGGCTTGTTCCAGATATTTCATTTCTGTTCTTGTTTATTTTAGGAGCTTCTAGCCACTTCAATGCAAATATTGGGTCGTGATGGGCATCAAATAGTCACAAATAGATACGTTACGGGTTTTTACTGGGTTGACTCTACAAATAAAATGTTTTATTTGATAAAATATACTTACTTAAAATTATATATAGTTGTTGCCACAATAAAACAATTTTAAACGGATAAGTTGTGTTTATTTTGTAAATATTTTACAATTTTTTTTTTTTTTTTTTGTAATAAGAAGTAATAGTTGTGCAAACTCGAGAAAATATTATGATAGTTGTTGTGTTTTGGGTTTTGAACTCATAGTTACTTCATTTATTTACGCTTTATTGTACACATGAAGAGACAAACACATAAGGAATACAGACACAACATGCACTGCATATCTGTAATAAGAAACTTCTTACAGCAGACCTAGGGAAGAGTAATGGTATTAAACGAAATGCGGATAAGACGGAACTTTCAGCAGCGCATTGTTTTCCATTTAAGGGACCAACGTATTCAGGTTAATTTCCATAGAGTAAACTACCCAAGGCTCAAATTCTGCTATTTTGAAAACATCTCAGTTGTGTGATGCCGGCTTAGAATAGCATCACCCCATTTCTTTTCCGTTGGCGTCGTAAGAGGCGAAAAAGGGACTCGAGGGTGTGTATTACAATTTTAGGCGATGGGCTAAACCTAAACCTGTCACTATGGCGATACACAATTTTCTGAATAACCCTCAAATGTTTGTCAGACGTGGCGTAAATGTCCGTTTTTTGTGGTCGTTTGCGCTCTGCCTACCCCGCAAGGGATAAGGGCGTGATATATGTATGTATGTATGTATCTCAGTTGTGTTTTGATAGCTATCAGTTGGATGATTTTGGTAGTTGCGTATTTAGCTAAAGAATATCACAGTAGCAATAGAATGACACTTAGTGTCGATATAGCATTACAATTACTAAAAAATAAGAGGATAGGGATCCCGTATAGATTCATGTTATAAATGGGTAACTGACTTATTTTGGTGGTGAGCTGTTTTATCTACAATGAGATATTTTCTTGCAATTTTTCAGGTGTCATGTAGAGGGCGCTGAGCTTATCGACAGTAACGTTTCTATATTCGGGAAATCTGTTCTTATCAAGTTACCTATTTCATTTATAAAATCTATTTTTTCTCAATGTTTTGTTAACATGAACCAAACAAGTTGAAGAAAAGAAAAAGAATGAAAGATAAGCCTGCATGATCGATATCTAAAAAAGATAATCATGATAACTTGACAGGTGCAGGGACCAGTGGGGATGAAATACGTTCGTTAAGAAAGGCCATGGTAGAGCGAACAGATCTGACCTTAAGTCTTGTCTCCCAATGGGGCGACGACAATCTGGTCTCATTCAATGCCACCAAAACACAGGCGTGTCTTTTCACTGCAAAAAGGAGTCCTTTCGACTGGACACCTACTTTTCGGGGTACATCTGTCCCAGTCACTGACAGGCTTGAGCTTCTAGGCATGGAGTTGACATCAAATCTAAACTTCGGCGCGACCATCGAGTACAAGGCTCAGACGGCGGCTAAAAAGCTGGGCGTCCTGAATAGAGTGAAGCGATACTTTACGCCTGGACAGCTTTTAACTCTTTACAAAGCACAAGTCCGATCCTGCATGGAGTATTGCAGTCACCTTTGGGATGGCTCAGCCGAATACCAACTTGCCGCTCTTGACTCGGTGGAACGCAGGGCCAAGAGGCTCATAGGCGACATAAAACTGGTGGACACCAAGCTACATAGCCTGGCACATCGCCGCAAGGTTGCCTGCTTGTCGGTATTTTATAGATTGTACTTCGGAGAGTGTGCTCAAGAGCTTCACGACCTTGTTCCACCAGCTCCCTTCTACCATCGGAGTTCCAGACGCACCGCCGGATACCATCCGTACCTGGTAGCCATTCCACCACTTCGGACTAAGCGCTTCCAGTCATCATTTATAATGCGCACTGCTAAAGAGTGGAACTCACTTCCTGCGTCTGTGTTTCCAAAAGCATACAACCCTAATCTCTTCAAAGTAAGAGTGAACAGGCTTCTTCTGGGTGAGCTCGCTCCATCTTAGACTCTGTCTCTGTCCTATGACCTAGACTAGAGTCAAGAGCAAACCCATCATTAATAAAAAATAAAAAAAAAATAAGATAATCATAATTATGAATGACACGCCATAAAATAGCGAGACTTTATATGAAAGTGCTACACAAAAATAATTCCTAATCTTATTCTTATGAAATAGGATCTAAAACTTTCAAGGCTTTCAATAGATAGACTGTATTTTCAACTTAATGATTGCAGGAACAATGGTGATTGCGCCAACGTATGTACTATAATGTCACATATATATAACAATATGTAGTAAACTTCAAGGTCTGTCCTGTGTGGTGCAATTTACTTTTTATTCCTTCGTTGCACCGTGTCTGTAATTTGTGGTATTAAACTGTTTCATATATTTCTTTTATACCACATGTCAAGGTTGAATCCTTGTTCCCCGCATCAAATAGAAAATGATCTTGCACTTTTCTTTATCTAACAGTTCAGAAAATAATTAATCCAACTTAATAGTTGCAGCAGTTCACCATTACAGACGGTAATTACCTGACAAGACATTTTATGAGAGCAGGGATCATCATCACATCAGCCTATAGAAGTCCACTGCTGGACGTAAGCCTCGCCCAGGTCAGGGTACGTAATTAGGCTCGATCTTCTGTTTCCGCTATCTATTCAATACCAGTCGCCCTTCTTAAGTATGCGGCTTCATCTCCATCTGGCTGGAGGAAATTGCAGGAGCAGGAAGGGAGTAATGAATGAAAATATGAAAAATTAAGACTTAAAAAGATCAGTATCGGTAACAAAAAATATACATATCGCTACATAGGTAGTATAAAATAGGACCGGTGAAACTTACTTCTACCAGAATCGAAGACCAAAGTCCAAAAAATATCAGAAAAAAATCACATCATGATAACCACACAGTTGAGTAGGTACCTAATTAAACTTCTACTGAAGTAGTGTTATATTATTATCTTACACACACACATATCACGCCCATAATCCCTTGCGGGATAGGTCGCAAAAAACGGACATTTACGCCACGTCTGACATATATTTGAGGGTCGTTCGGAAAATTGTGTATCGCCATAGTGACAGGTTGTGAGCCCATCGCCTAAAATGCAATACACACCCTCGAGTCCCTTTGTCGCCTCTTACGACTCCC
The DNA here is from genome assembly GCA_027580185.1 of Tuta absoluta. Classification (NCBI taxonomy): domain Eukaryota; kingdom Metazoa; phylum Arthropoda; class Insecta; order Lepidoptera; family Gelechiidae; genus Tuta; species Tuta absoluta. The sequence goes on along the minus strand of JAQAHW010000010.1, from coordinate 13,711,530 downwards.
ACGGGAAACAAATGGGGTGATGCTATTCTAAGCCGGCATCACACGGCACACACGGCAATATTATCTTCAGTTATGTATATTCAATAGATATTGTTCATGATAAATAATATTAATGTTTGTGAATATAATCTTGATGATGAAGGCCGTGTTATGCCGGCTTAGAATAGCATCACCCCATTTCTTTCCCGTGGGTGTCGTAAGAAGCGCGTTAGGGACTCGAGGGTGTGTATTGCCAATTTAGGCGATGGGCTGACAACCTGTCATTCTGGTGATACAAAATATTCCAAATGACCCTCAAATGTTTGTCAGACGTGACGTAAATGTCCGTTTTTTACAGCCGTTTACGCTCTGCCTACCCCGTAGGGGATTATAGGCGTGATATATGTATGTATGTATGTGTATGATATTTGAGGAATGGGTCCTGGAAACCTATTAAAATTCACCAATAATGTAGTTACGTACCTATGTCTCTGGCCTGCCTACTAAATAATTTTGCGTTTTTATGTACTTAACGGCCTTCAAGGGCAACCACAAACCACTGAACTTGAGGCTCATTGGGGGCCATAAATCATACAACATAAACTGCAGCCCAATCGATACCAACTTTACCCAAGGGCATAACTGAACGACATACATCATTATAGGTAGTTTTAAGTTACTCCCAATCGCGCACGACATCTAAAATTGCTTTCAATTGACAGTAATTTAAATGTTTGATTTGAATTTCTAAAGCTTCGGAATATGAATATAAGGTGTAAAAAAATTAGCTGAGAATATTTTAAGGGGTGAACCAGTACGAGAACCTGAACAACTTTCCCCAAGGAACATAGGTCGAAATATGAAAAAATAATTTGACCCTCCCATACTTAGTGTGTTACCCGGCCCGGCCGGGATAATTTGTATGGGAGGGCCAATTTTTTTTTTATATTTCGACCTATGTTCCTTGGGGAAAGTTGTTCAGTTTCACGTACTGGTTCACCCCTTAAAATATTCTTAGCTAATTTTTTTACACCATGTATGTATAGTCTATTGATAATAATTTCTTCTTCAGTTGCCATGCCTTTACAGATGTCGGCGACAGTTTCACGTATTCAATTCTATTCTTAGGCGGCTCTCGCTCTAAACGTCCGTTGCTGCGCGTCACAAGTGCATCCGTAACGCATGCGTCTGTCAGATGGAAAGAAATTTCGAATTCCCATCTTATTCCTATTCAAATACAGCGACGTTGCATTGACGGATGCGTCTGTCAAACGACGTCTGGCGATCGTGGCTGCGTCTTTGATATTATTCATAATTAATGATTACTCGTTATGATCTATTTCATGACTGGAGCAGCTTTGCAAAAGGAAAAGAGAAAGGTTCTGCCTTTTAAGATAACGTCTATCATAGCCCGCATCTTATTAAACCTAAACTGATTCGGTCGGACAACGGAACCTGCCCAGATAGCACCTGGCTGACCAAGACTTGTACGTTTACTTAACTGGTTCTAGTATTACAATAATGCTAGAAGCAGTTCATTCTTTATATTATTTGATGCCTTTGTGCCTTACCTTTTCTGTTATTTGTGTTTTTCTATGTTTTATTTTTATTTGGTGCAATAAAGTTATTACATACATACATACATTGATGAGGTTTCTTCATGGTCACGAGGGCAAAGTTTTTGCTACTACAACACACGTGCCAAGCTGAGCTTTGACCGAGACAGGACCAATTCAAGTTACTAGAGGTACTGTGCCCGTAGATAGTTAGTAAATTATAGAGTGTATTATAGTATATATATGTTCGCACTCTCCATATAACCCAAAAGTTGCCTGGAAGAGAATGCTACTTTTAACATTAAGGCCGCCTTATTGTAATGTGTGTGTGTTTTTTCTGAGTTTTTATTTTCAAAGTTATTATCTTTTGTGCAATAAAGCTTATTATTATTATTATATTATATTATGTTGCAAGGTAGGGTTGCCAGCACCCACCGCTCGGGCTACAATGCTATACAGCTGCATTCTGGTGGCCAAAGTTTACACACAGTATTGGTATTGGATTACAATGGGAAACAGTACTTAGGTACTTATACCTACATTGCTAAGTACCTATCTAGCCACCAAAACAAAAAAGATCGATACGTCCTTCAACCTTGATTTATAATTAAACTTAATTATTGGTTTACTGTAGCTTGTATGAACGTGTGTTCCCATCAGTGGGAAAGCATAAAACTTGGCATGCGTGTAGCTTTCCATATGTTCAAAATTAATAATTTAAGGAGAAACACACTGTCAAATAAACGTTACTCCACTCCTTATTATGCCTCTTAATTCAGTGTTACAACTTTTATTAACAAATGGATAAAGTTTCTAAAATAAAGGAAAGTTCAGTATGTTTTGAACTTCTACAAAAAAAATTACATAGTTATATTTATAGCCCCTTAGGTCTCAAGTGTATTGATTTCATGAGCAAGAATAAAATTACTAACCGAAAAATGATTTCTATCGATCGTCGCTAAACCGTAGAAGATACGGTAATGCCTTCTTGGCAAAATTAAAGGCTTTTTTGCTGGCATATTGAAATTGAGGATTTGGAGTGGAGTAAGTAATATGGAACACCAAGAGCAGCTAAATTAATTAAGATACGACAGTTAGTTGCTCAGAGTGATCACTTTTTTTTAAATTGGCAGTCAAACATTTGTCAGGCGTGTTAATAAGGACCACCACTTTTACGGCCATTTAGGCGTGATTGTCTTTTTTTGCCAGTTGTCTTGAATAAAATAGCGGACTGGCTCAAATAATTCGTTGACTCATACGTCATACGTGTTGTAAGAGACGGTGTACCTAACACTTTTCTTAAAGGTAAACATAGGTTGGGAAGGAAAGTAAACGTGTCTTTTTTCGACAAATCAGTCAAGAAAGTCATTTTTAATACTTCGTGAAGCATTTTTCATCAGTTTCATCAAAGTTTTCGGTCCACCACCACTTCCACCCTATATTATGAAAGAACTTCATTACAAAACAGAGACTTAGTGAGTGATCCCGGGATTCATAAGACGCCCCCGACAATATAAGCTGCTTATGAGTCGGCTAATTATCTAGTATAATAATATATTCGTACGCAAGCAGGAAACTGTATTACTTTACAATGGCGAGGAAATTTCAATGTGAAGTTGAGTTTGAAGTAGATGTCACGTCACAACCTTGAATTGTGCCTTTATTTAATTTGACTCTAACTCTACGAAAGTACACACAGTGCCATCACGCTGTCTTCGCGTTCTAGCGGTCTCAGACTTATATTAAACTTACAAATAGTTAATAGTTGTCAATGGAGACTTTGCTATCAATACAAACCAGATGGCGTTGTGATCAGTTGATATGTGGACATTTGAGTCACAAATATATTACATCTAATATCTTAAATTTCTTTAAAAAAATTTTTTTTCAATTTAGCTCCGCGCCATATATACATGTACACTTTAAAATTAGCTCGAAAGTTTTCCATTTATAATTTCGTTAGATTGTACTCGGTTGGGTTTGGGTTGCAGACTGAACAACCAGATTTTCCGTACATAAAATACTGTTCTGTGCTTCTGAGGGCGTGTTACGCCGTCAGCATAAAAAAGATCCTGTATTTGTATGTTCCATGATGTCGCAAAATTACAAAGTCAACAATTGTCAAACAGAATATTATTAACACTGGGTATCATAAGTACCTATCATACTACGAACTTAAAGTTTAATAGCCTTAAAGTTGTAGGTATATGCATGTACCATACCCAGTTTGTGTGCTTAGGGTGGTGCGTAATGTGTTTGTACTGTATGTAATAACTGTACTACCAGTGGCATATTAACCTACAGTCGGGCCACTTGTAAAAGCCCATTTTGATAGCTGTCAAATGTATACTGGAAAACATGTTCACCAAGAAAAATAGACCTTATGCCATTGCACTACTTTATCTATTTAGGAAATTAATTTGTTAGGAATTACCATGAAAGAATGTGCCATGTGATGCCTGTTTAGAATAGCATCACGCAATACTACCTTTGGGTGGGTGTAATTAATTAATCCATGGAATCCATGGAATGGACAGCAGCGTTCCCTGTGAAAGAAATATCTTGCACTGCGCTCGCCAATCCGCTTGCCAAGAGTGTTGAGTTTGACAATGTACCCCAATGTCTAGCAGTGGACTGTTGTGGCTGACTGGCTCGATGGCGTAGCGGATCGTACCCCTGCCTTCTACGCCGAGGGTCGTGGGTTCGATCCCCACAAGACACAAATATTTGTAAAGTAAATTTTACAGATATTTGTGTTTGGTCTGGGTGTTTTCTATGTGTATTATGTATTTATTTACAAAAGAAAAGTATATACAGGGTTATTTTTTATTCACCCCGGAAATTTTACAGGGTGATTCTACTCATGATTCTGAACCACTTTTATTATGGGGTCACTTGCAAAATCGCGAAAAATATTTTAGCTGTTCCATAGAAAAATTCATACCTACTCGAACAAAATGTATGGAACAGCTGGAATTTTTTTCGCGATTTCGCAGGTGACCCCCTAATAAAAGTTGAGTAGAATCACCCTGTAAAATTTCCGGGGTGAATAAAAAATAACCCTGTATGTAATAATATCAGCTATTTAGTGCCCATAGTACAAGCTTTGCTTAGTTTGGGGTTAGATGGCGCTGTGTGAAAATGTCCAGGATATATTTATGTATGTTTGTATGATCGGAATTAATTGATCCCTCAAATTATCGTAGTGACCTCTAAATTCTGCAATACAATCGGCAGCAGCGAGAGTTTATTACAATTTTACTGATAAGATAGTTGACAACTAAACATACTTACACCAAGCCTTACACAAATTATTGTTCCAGTTTCTTTCTAGCTACCCCTGGGTATATTTCAATGGTATAAAATCATATTAAATATTTCAAATACTATAAATACCCTTTTAAACGTTTGAAGATCTACTTTTAGTTGTTACAAATGCTTTTTATTTCAGCCGTCGGTTGGAACGTAATGGAGCCACATTATACCGATTTTCCAGTCCATTTTACGGAATCCATCGGCAGTTAAAAGTAGAGTTAAAGGTATAAATTGGTTTAGACCACCAGTCGGTGTCTCAGAAGGTCTTCAAAGCCAAGTTTTTTATATGCTTTATTATGTGTGCGGTCAGTTTTTTATGATCTTGATGACACTAATATTATAAATGCGTAAATGACGTCTATAGGTGGGACCGAATGTAAATATAAATATGAAAAAAACTTTATTCAATTTAGGATAGTATAAATTAGTTATTGACGTCATGATCCGTCATTGTAAAAAGAAAAAATGTATATTCTTTGAATATTCTTTTTTATAATAATTTCGTATTGTCCTGATAGAAAACCAGCTTAGGCGAGATAAAACAATAAAAATAAAGGCAATGTCTCGGGGCTGGTCAGGTTAATCACACGGCATGAAACTTTACGCCACCACCATCTGGATCACCACCATCATCTATATTTTATCAATCCATACAAACCATTGTGTTGACCGACACCTACGTCTATTGTAGTACCGACGTGTCGTTCACTCTTTATTAGTACCTTAACCGTTCGTACATATCAAAGATAGCAGCCCGCCCAGCGGTTTCACCCGCCGCTAACACTTTCCCCCCGGGAATAAGACAGTTTACTATAGCCTATGTTTATCAGGGATAATGTAGCATTCTAAAAATCTTGACTTCAATTTGAAACAAATATATTTTTCAGATGGTGGTGGCGTAAAGTTACATGCCTGTGATTAACCTGGCCAGTCCCACGGCAGTGCCTATATTTTTATTTTTTTTTATCCCGCCCGGTTTTCTATTAGGTCATAACAAAATTGTGATAAAAAAAAAGAAAATTGTGTGACACAAATTTATTTTTTTAGAATGACGGTTCATGACGTCAATAAGTGATAATACTATCCTACATTGAATTAAGAATTTCAATTTTAATTAACGGTAACAGATTTTTTAAAATCGGTCCAGTAGTTTCGGAGCCTACAAACAATAAATAAAATCCTGTTTCTAATATTAGTGAAGATTATATAATTGTTATTTTAGTGTGATGCTGGCTTAGAATAGCATCACCCGATTTCTTTCCCGTGGGAGTCGTAGGAGGCGACTAAGGGACTTGAGGGTGTGTATTGCACTTTTAGGCGATGGGCTGACAACCTGTCACTATGGCGATACACAATTTTCCGAATGACCCTCAAACATATGTCAGACGTGGCGTAAATGTCCGTTTTTGCGGCCGTTTACGCTCTGCCTACCCCGCAAGGGATAATAATAATAGGCGTGATATGTGTATGTATGTATTATTTTAGTGTAGATTTTTTTACCGTGTGATGCCGGCTTAGAATAGCATCACCCCATTTCTTACCCATGGGTGTCGTAAGAGCCGACTAAGGGACTCGAGGGATGTGTATTGCAATTTAAGGCGATGGGCTGACAACCTGTCACTATAGTGATACACAGTTATCTGATTGACCCTCAAGCTTTTGTCAGACGTGGTGTTAATATCCGTTTTACGGCCGTTAACGCTCTGCCTACCCCGCAAGGGATATAGGCGTGATTTATGTATAAAGATGTTGTTAATGCATTATTTAATGTTTTTGTCGTCTTTTTATACCGAGCAAGGGACAGCCCTTCGAATACTGATAGGGTGCATGAAACATAAAACTGGACAACTTTCCCCTAGAAACATATGTCAGGAAACGCCAAAAAAATGACCTTGCATACAAAATCACAATCAGCTGACTGCATTCACTATGGGAAGTCAGTTGTTTTACGTTTCCTGAAATATGTTCCTAGGGGAAAGTTGTTCAGTTTCATGGTCTGCATGTACCCTATTAGTATTCTGAGGGCTATCCCTGACACCCTTTAATACAGTAATGATTAAATGTAGTCATTAAATGTAATCATTACACTACTGGTACGAATAATGTGGCGTAGTTGGTAAATTTTTAAATGAAAAAGTAGTTATTGTGGCATAACTGTAATAGTTAGACATATGGTATCGCGGACATTATTATAGATATTGATGTCCTCTATAAAACTGTAGTACATCACTTTGCTCTATTGTCAATCATTTCCACAGCGTACGCGATATAAGATATTTTTTTGGTACATTTTTCACACGTTGGGTTACATTATCGAAATTTTCACGCGGATCCCTATTTTTTTCTGGTATAAAATATAGCCTATGTTCATCAGGAATAATGTACTATTCTAATGGTGAAAGAATTTTTAAAATCGGGCCAGTAGTTTTGGAGCCTATTCGATGCAAACAAACAAACAAACAAACAAACAAACAATCAAATCTTTCCTCTTTATAATATTAGTGTAGACCAATCGCAATACAGGTGGCAGCTATACGGGGTGTACGGGACGGTGTACCAAAATCTTTGCAGGCATGATCAGACTATGAAACTGAACAATTTTTTCTACGGAGGATATGTTGGTAAACGAGTATTATTTTTGACCTTCCATACAATTCCAAACAGCCGACTGATGTTGTATGGAAACTCGAAATCTTTTTTCCATAGTAAAAGTTGTTCAGTTTCATGGTCAGGTCATGCCTGCAAAGTTTTCGGTACACCGTCCCTTACACTCTGTATTAATTGTCTATATGACTTATGGCGTGCGTGAGTGGATGAAACGGATGAAATATTACTCACGTGTTATTTGACAATTGTTAATTAATTGGAATTGACTTCATCCTTCATCAATCTAAACGATGATCTTTTCACCAATATTGCCAATATTCAAAAGAAAAAAACTGAGTTGAAGTGGTGAAAACACACCTGCATAATTAAATGAGTAGCGTAATTAGATTATGTGAATATTATATAGGGTGCAATTTTACTAGTGCCCGATAGCGAAAACTCAAGACGGGCTGGAGAAAAGGAACAATATTCCCAAAGGTAAATTATATTTAAAAAATTATCTCTAATACAAAATTGGCGTTCAGCTGATTTGGATTACTAGGGAAGCTCAAAATATTATTTATTGTTTTATTTGGGACAAGTTTCTTAGGGGGAAAGTTGTTCTTATCACCATCCCGTCCTCTGTTTTCAGTATCGGTCACTAATCAAATTTCACCCGATATATCCAGGGCTGTTTTTCTTCTTGTAGATAGCACTAGTCATAAAATATGCCTTGACCGCACTACTAAACAACTTTCTCTCAACATGTATTTTTTCCAATACAAGTATTTCTGCCTTTCTCCCGTAATCGAAATTGTCGAGTAACGTGACTTAAACAGTGAACCTCAATTTAATGTTACTTACAAGTACTATTTCCTATGGAATACAATGCATCATTATGTAGGTAAGATGCAAAGATGAAAATTTATAGCATTTATATTTTACGGAGAACATTTTTAATTCCATTTGAATCTTAATGTCAGCGCAAATTCCTAAACTGAAACTCCGAAGGAAGAATTTAAATTACCTTTAGATGGAATTCCGACTTAATCCACTTTTTTGACCACTTCAAAAGTACTTCACTACGTCAGTTTCGATTCACTAAACTGTGGAAGTTTTTTCAAAGTTGGCGGATTGTGTGAGTAATATTTTCCCGTGATTTTCGGCGCGGCGTGCGCTAGGGCGGGCGGCGCGTCCGCCCAACGCAAGCAGTCTCTATCAACTGAGGCGGCAAGGAACAATACTGTTGTCTCACTGAAAACTACATTTAGATAAAAAAAAACGTTCGCTGTAAGATAAAATCCTCACATGGGCTTGGGCAATATGTACATACGATGCACTGATACGTTGGTTTTACAATAATAAAAAGTTTGTAAAATGTACAGTCGGTTATAGCACATAAGGTACCAGGGGTACTCCAAAAGAACTGGAGGCCTATTTAGCTGTATAACGGCGTCGAGTTTTTGTATGGAATGACACATGCGGGCATTACGGCGTCGGAATTCGGACGGAATTCGGTCGAGTTTCATCTAGGTGTCAAACAGAATGACAAGTAATTTACATACAAAGTTCTTAATGTCATCGGGTTTTTGTCCCTTTCTACGATTATTTTGTCTATGGTGTCGAAAAGCGGTCGAGCTATGACAACCAAGTTTCTGTCATTGTGCTCGACCATGAGCAGTTTCAAGCATAGGTGCCTTGCCGATGTCGAGTTTCATTTAATTAAGATAACTTATAAAAAATTACCCATAACTATGAGATTTTTAAGGTTGGTAATGCATCTGTAGGATATTTTAGACCGCATGAGCAGAATAAAGTCGTTTAAAAAAGTAGTAAGCTAACTTTACCGACACACTAAAAGTACATATAAAAATTACCACTTGCCATCAGCTACTGTTGATTTTCGATTATATGTGCAACTGTTTTTTTTTTGGGTTCAGTTTTAAGCCTCATATATTTACATTATAAATAATTATTTCGATTACTTTTCTGAGTGATGATGATAACATTATGATAGTTGATATTCAATATTATAATGAATATCATTACAATAACAAATGTGTTATAAATGCTTGATCTCGTGATCAAACTTTGTACTTCTTGTGCTTGTCAATAGTTGGAGTTGCTTCGTACTGTATCAACAAACATCACTGTAGGATTGCTAAATATTGAATACAGACTTATCTATAGAAGATATTTTATAAATTTTACGTAACATACATAAATCACGCTTCTTTCCCGCAGGGATAGGCAGCGTCTACTTCCTTCCACTTACGACGATCCTTGCATACTTCTTTTGCCTTCTCTATATTCATTTATCTTTTCATGCAGGCTAGTTGGTTTATTTTTTACTAACTAAAATGTATGCACCAACGAGCGTACATGCGTGTGATGATGATTGCCGTGTGATGATGATTGCCGTGTGATGACGGCATAGAATAGCATCACCCCATTCTTTTCTCGTGGGTGTTGAAAGAGACGACTAAGTTGAAGGTTGTACTCGTGTACGGTGTGTGCACTATTCGTTTATAACTCGTGCTCTACATACATTCATTAGCCTATTGCAGTCCACTGTTGGACGTAGGCCTCCCCTAGAGTAGGTACAGGGCACGATCTCTCGTTTTTTCCATCCAGTTATCAGTCCATCTGGTCGGTGGTGGTCCAACGCTACGCTTGCCGCGGCAAGGCTTCCATTCGAGAACCCGCTTACTCCACCGTCCGTCCGTTCTATCATAGGATACACACACGTTTTCTACGCGCGCTCTATTCTTGTGAAACGCGTGCTTTAAACGTTGGTGACGCGTATTATACTAGTGTACAACACGTGTTCGATACGTGTGTAACGCGTTCTCTACACGTGTATTACGCGAGCTCTACTTGTATACAATGCTTGCTTTACTAGTATGCAACGCGTGCTCTACATGTGTACAACGCGTGGGCTGCGCGGGCGTATAACATGCATAGAGCACGCGTGGTGTCAGCGTACGTGTAAAGCTGCCCAACATCCTAATAGACCAACATCCTAAGTCTTACAGTTTTCGGAATAATCACTTTAAATTACTTGATACTAAGGTACAGATTTTCCATACATTTTAACTGACTATTAAATACTCTTTACATCATACTTAACAATCCTTGATCAATTTTATTTATGTCAGTCACTCAGAATAAAATGTGTTATTCGTCACGTCAGACAATTCATAATCATAAGTCATTTCATTATTGTAGAGGAGCCCACAATGCTCAATGGGGTTTTACTCGAGCGTCAGAGACCTTAACATAAGATCAGCCAAGATTCAAAATTAAGAGCAATACATGACAAAATTTAGTGATAGCTGTCTTAATTAAAACTTGGAAACTATGCATGTATGTTTCTGTGGAAAAGTTGTAGGTCTTGACAAGATCTACATTTGAGATGACAGCTGTCAATTTGTTGTGCCCATCCAGTATCTCTGTTGAAATTTGGATGTTTTTGAATTTCTAAGGCTTCCCGTACTTTCCTAGGAATGAATCTCTTCTCTCTCGCTAGGATTGCTGCCTTATCGAACCTGACATAATGGGTGGGGTTATCCATGATATGTTCGTACATATTGCAAAGCGAGATGAATAAGTTCTTTGTTTGACTACAAAATATACATCTCGGCAAGACCTACAACTTCTTCAAAGAACTAGTAGTTAAGCATGCATAGTTGACGAAATAAATTAGTTCAAAGTTTGACAGATGTCATCTAAAATTTCAAGACCTACAACTTTTACAAAGAAATTAGTTTTGCATGCGCGCTGATTATTGCGCATGACTTGAACAAGACAGCGACATAAATTTGAGAAGGTGGACTACAGGCAATAGAACTTGAGTAAATAGCGGTTAAAAATTTTGGTGGACCACGCAACGAAAAAAATGTGGTATGGCCCACCAGGTGGATCTATTTAAAAAAATCCCAGCTCAGCTCTATTGGTGAACTACGCGAAGAAAAAAAAAATAACCTATAGGTGGACTACGGGTTAAAAAAAAATTGCCCAACTCATTTCATGGCAGAATTGACCAGCTTAGCTTTTAAAATAGAGACCTAAAGAAGATATAAGACCTAGGCTTGATTCGTTCTTTTGCTGTTGTCTACACTGCACCCACCATTAACCTTGCATTTTCTTCTGTTACAATATATTTAGGAAGTGGACGAGTTCGGAAATGGACGAAGTCGATCTAAAGGATCCAGCAATCCCCACTTAGGCTCCTCTACTATTAGAACTTGTATCAGTATTCCTATTTACTCATAATGATTAAAATAAATTATCTGAATTATCATGACTCGTTATGAATAAAACTTTGTTCAGATGACTGAATACTGTAACATACCAAAATTTCATCCAATTTAATTAAAACTACATTTTTCCCACTTGTGTTCCGGGGCACAGATTAACTACAATATGGTCTGGGGTTGGAGTGGGAAATTGCACAATCAAAAACTGTAGTCTGCTATGTACGTCGATCAACTCGGCCTTCTTTTATGTAAGGAACGAGACGAGAGACCGCTTGTCTTGCTGGCTATGTGTTTATATGCGGATGTTAAAGAAAAGCAAAAAGAATTTCAAGTTGGTTGTTTTTATTAATTTTGATCCATTATAGCGTTTCTCCCTAATAAGATGCCATCTAAAACACCTCGAGTAAAACCTTAAATGGGTATCTTGAGGTGATGTTAGTAGAACAATCATAAGTTCATAACTATTGAATGCATAAAAATCCTTTCTTGACTTCTCGAGGTTCGAGTCTGTCGCGTCTGAGTGTTCTTTCTGCTCGTCTGCTAAGTTTTTCTCAAGCAAGGTCTTAATTTGTCATAAAATTTGCGCTGGCAAATCGTGTGAAAACTGCAATACTTCACACAAATTATAAGGTTTCCTGGAGACAGCTGAGCTACAATGTAAACAAAGTATATTAATGAATGTTACCATCTACCATCAAACTTAATAAGTGAACTCTGCCAGTATTCGCAAAAACTGAAATATAAGGAAACCATGCAGATTAACTTCTACAGCGGTTCGATTATAGAGTAAGCGACGAGTTTGCTAAGATATCTAGCATAAACATTGTGTAGGAACCATGTAGGAACTAAAATTATATGTGATCAACAGCATAGTAAGAAAAACAAATCTAACCTTCTAGTAACGAGTGGGTAGGTATTTCGCCAGCGCGTGGGGAAAAATACTGTAAATCAAAACCAGTTCTTCGCCTTATACAATTCGGTGTTTATTTAATATTTACAAGAACAAATTAGGAAACAAAAGTAACAACCAAAACGTAAATAACCAAATGAGTCTCCATGACAACCAATCAACAGGAAGAGACCGCGCGCGCCGATGCGAAATAACTATATACAAACAAAAAAAATCATGTTGTCGCGCTGTCTATCTGTAAATTAAAAAATCTTTAAATAAACTAAATAAAAAAGCAACGGTGGCGATGCACCAAAAGTATAAATATTTTGTGTAATTATTATTATTTTATTTTATAATTTTATAATGAAACCACCCACACCGAGACGACGCCGCAGAAGACCCCGTCGCAGGTGGCGAGACAAGCTACATGCCTTTAGCAAAGACTGACACTTGGAGGCCCAGAGTAGAACTGGATGAAAAGAGAAGAGGGAGGCCTTTGCCTAGCAGTGGGACGATGTAGGCTAATTAAGATAAGAAGATAAGATGACATAATGAAACGCGTAATTACCTGTTCTTATGGTGTCCATGACTGCAAAGCTGGAATGTTGTGCATTAAAAAAGTTTCAAGCTTTTAGCTTTGTATCTAATGCCTCAGTTCCTCAGTTTATCCTTACGTTTTACGATCACTTTTCAGCTGAATTACTGGTAGAGTTTCTGCCGATTTGCTCAATGATAGTGATAAATTTCAGCTACCCGTTCGGACGGCCGTTGTAGCGTAGTGGTAGTACGACTGCCTGCGGCGCAAAGGTTCCGGGTTCGATTACCACTGGGACACTTATAAAGTTGATATTATCACTTTGGTAATTTGTAATTTGTTTACAGTCTAGTTAGAACATTGTGGACCGAACCACCAGATTAAAAAAGATTCTAAAAAAAGAGAAACTCTGCCAGTACTTAAGTTTATTTGTTACGCACCTAAACTACACTTTGAAGAATCACACATCATATATGAACACATTAAAGTTTAAACATTACAATCTTATTTTTGGTTGTGCTCACACACACACACACATATAGGTATATCTCACCTATAATCCCTTGCAGGGTAGACAAAGCGTAAACGGCCGCAAAGAACTTAAATTTGGGCCACTTGTGACAAATATTTAATGGTCATTCGGAAATTTGTGTATCGCCATAGTGACAGGTTGTCACCCCATCGCCTAAAATTGCAATACACACCCTTGAGTCCCTTAGTTGCCTCTTACGACTCCAACGGGAAAGAAACGGGATGATGCTATTCTAAGCCGGCATCACACTGCAAATTGGTTGGGCAGTCGTGTAAAAAGGTATTGTATGATCAACATCAATATATTCCTTTGTTAAAAAAGTACTTTCAGCAGCATAAGTATATCTATAACAAAGCACCAATTTAAACTGGCTTTTGTACAGTTTACAAGAAAAACCAGTAAAGGTTGGTTCCCAGCTCCACTATTGGCACAAATTGTACATAATATTTTATAAAATATTCATTATTTATTATAATAATAATGTAATTAATGTGTATCCCATCTCACACTTCTCTCAAACGGCCTATACTTGTTTGGCCTATATATGCCCCACGCGAGCCCCGTGATTTCATAACGAGAAATAAAAAGCTATGAAAGCTAATGTGATGACTTCTTACGGGCATCACCTCACATAAGTACGTGGCATCACATAAGCCCAGTGGGTCTGCACCTTTTATTCTTGCTTAATGAATATGTCCCTTCCATGGACGTAAAAAAAAGTACTGACGGAATCCCAGCTAAGACACATCTGAGGAAGCAAAATGGCGGCGGCTGTCTATGTATAAGTGAATTAAGGGTTGCCAAGTTAGCAAATTTTTTACCAATAAAAGAAAGTTGATAGATAAAAATATTTTTATTGTTTATTCCGCGGTAAAATATAGCCTATGTTGACTCGGTGTCCCACTCGATAAGAAGAAGAAGCAGAGATAAATATAATGTAGCTTTCTAATCGTAAAATAATTTTTGAAATCGTTTTAGTAGTTTCAGAGCCCATTCGCGTCAAACAAACACACAAACAAACAAACAATCAAATCTTTCCTCTTTATAATATAAGTGTAGAACTGTAGATAAGCTTCCCATATTTTGGGGAAATGGTTTAAGTGAATACTAGCAACACTGGATGTTTGACAAATAGTTTTGTTCTTGAAAATGAAAATTTATTTTATATTGAAAAACTGTAAATAAGTAACTGAATTATCTATTTACCTGTGAAACGTAATTCCTGGATGTTTTTTCTTTTGGTCACTACGGTTTTTACACCATTTCACCACGCAAGACATATTGTTTTTCCGAAATTTTCGGTGGGTATTTTTGTCCGCTTATGTTGACGTTTGCGCGCGTTATGGCCGACTAATGTGTGAATGTGTGCGTGTGCACTTGTACGTACAGAGAACTGGCCGACTTTGAGCGACACAGTTTGTTATTAGCCGGATTCTGTCCGTACTTTTTTTTACGTCCATGGTCCCTTCGTATAAAATATGAGCACGCAGGCTAGTCCGCGGGTAACAGCTAGTCTACATTTATGCATATACGAATTCCAAATAGAACCTTCAAGCAATTGATACATTGACCTTCAACGTATAATAAAAGAAAAGATTATCTGTGGTTACTATCTTGCCTTCCCTTCTAGCCTCTGCGTCAAACTGATGCAAGCCGCAATAGGTCTAATACCGTCGCGTCGAGACGTTATTACCTCTATCGGCCCCCAGAACTATTTTTGTCTACAGCAATATTTTTTTCTTGAAATTAATATTTATTAGTAGAAAATCACTTCTTTTATAAGAATAACTTTAAATTTTTATTATGTATTAACTAGGAATAAAAATAATTGAGTTCTTTTGGAGTACCTCTGGTACCTTATGTACTACAACCGACTGTACAATAATTATACAATAGAGTTTTACAGAATAATGTTAAATTTTCATTTTATCTTATTCTCATATCCATTGGACAGGAAATGGTCTAAAAACCATACAGCCTCGTCTTCAGTTAGTATTCTTCTTTTGCCTTAACCTTAAACCTAACCTACTCCAATGCTCACAGAACTTTACACGAGAATATCAAGACGAATCGAGCAATTTCCTTTTCACAACATTGTTCATCACTGCCGTCACATTATTAAGTAAGCTCACCACAATCACAAATTTATATCGGCGAAAAATCTATTTAGAAAAATAGGAAATAAAAGTTACCTCTGAAACCTCCAACACTCACGTTTAAGTTTTCACAAAGAGTACCAAGAAGATGAAAATCAGAGACAACGTATTCTTTGATTCTATCATAATATTAAAGTCTGAATGACGTGTGTCTATTTACTTTTCCTGTTCTATCTATGGGTTTGGCCTTCTTGCGCTATTTTTAAGTGATAAATAATTTTATATTGATAATTTTACTTAACTCTGAACTTTTAGAAGTTGTTTATGATTTATGGTTGAACCTGGTAAGATATTAAAATGTTTTCCTAGATTTACTCTGACCAGGAAATACGTTACCTTGAAGATGCCCAAAACATAGCACGTGGAAGAGTTTATGTGGTGAATTTGATTGCAGATAACTTTGTAGCTGCAGGATCTGAGTTAGATTTAAATTTACACTGGCAAAAGCTGTAAGTTTCACACACCAACCGAGCGTGTTGTGGAAAGTGTAGATAATACTGGTTGGTGCGTTTTAAACTCGGATAAAAGTTCATCAACCCCTCGTACAAACTAACGCAAATCAGGACGTGACAAGTCTGTTTTGGGTGTAAGGGGGTCTATGAACTTTTATACGAGTTTAAAACGCACTTCTAGGTGGTATAAGTCCATGTCCTGCAGTATAACCTTTGTCTGTTAGAGTAAAAAGCATCAAAAATATTAATAGATCTTGTTGTTACTAAATTTGCTACTATGGTTTTATTTTGCACTCACAGTGCTATATTACTTTCATAAATGAAAATAAGAAATTTCAAATAACATAGACTAGATGTCGCTTGTCGTCGCTTCGAGACGAGTACCAAGAGGTTGAAGATTTCGTCGGCTTACGTCGGGGCGCCGGTAGCTCAGTTGGCAGAGCAGTGGAACGGTACTCCACGGTCCCGGGTTCAAGTCCCGGCGGGCGCTGACATTTTTTCAATTTCTTATTTTCATTTATGAAAGTAATATAGCACTGTGAGTGCAAAATAAAACCATAGTACATTTAATTAAGCAAAGCTTCATCGCATGGTTCGAATTTCACTCTTAAGTGGACTGACCATAGTATTCGTTTCAAATAACTTATACTAGATGTCGCTTGTCGTCGCTTCGAGACGAGTACCAAGAGGTTGAAGATTTCGTCGGCTTACGTCGGGGCGCCAGTAGCTCAGTTGGCAGAGCAGTGGAACGGTACTCCACGGTCCCGGGTTCAAGTCCCGGCGGGCGCTGACATTTTTTCAATTTCTTATTTTCATTTATAAATTTGCTACTTTGTCTACGCCTTTTCAGGCCAAGTTAAAAGCATTAAATCTCTGTTATAGGCAAGCAACCTAAAATAAAACAATTTTGACACAATGTGTGCCACAACTGTTTGAAATCTGATTCCCCACAAACACCAAGACTTATGTTACAAATGTAAATAAAAGTATCATCTTTTCCTCATCTTTTGTTTGCAATTTTCTTCGCGGGTATTAGGAGAAACAGCGGGTAAGAGTAAGAAGCGCAACGATTTAAGATGACTTTCGACATAGGAAAAAGAAGAGCAGTAAGTCAACACTGCCTGTAATATCCTTAAACTAATTGTCCTACATACCATAAGCTACACACGTAAGTCGGGGTGAATCGTTTTGTATAAGTAACATAAGCAGCTTATGCGATATTTTAGGTGCCAAGCAGATTTCTATTGCCGGATGGGTTAAAATCTTGCTCGTTTAGGATCTTACGATAAATGGTTACTACAAGGATTAGGCCTCCTGATTAACCTTTCCTGTGAATGCAACTGTTAAGCGAGGCAAATACCTCACTACTCATTGGAAATTCGTTGATCAACGTTTTTTTTAAATACTGAATACAATTTTTTTTAAACAGTTCCCGTGTTAGATACAATTTTAGAGAAGTTGCAAAGTTTTCTACCGCGGGCAGGATTTGAACCTGCCCATGACTTTCGCCTTTTCTAGTGGCGACGCCCCTTCTGTCTAGGCTTCCGCGGCTCGTTCCTTGCCCGCAAATTTTGCAAGTGTACTTTGATGCTATTAAGCATGGCACGGCTCCATTTACCGGGTCAGTTTTGCATCTAATACCCAGCGACTGAAAATCCGCGATACATTGAAATTTTCTAAAATTATATACCTAACACAGGAAGCATATTAAAAATTTGGTATTCAATGTATCGCGGATTTTCGGTCGCTGGGTATTAGATGTAAAACTGACCCGGTAAATGGAGCCGTGTCATGCTTAATAACATCAAAGTACACTTGCAAAATTTGCGGACAAAGGACGAACCGCCGTAGCCCAGATGAAAGAGGCGTCGCCACTAGTGTTGGTGAAAGTCGCAGGTTCAAATCCTGCCCACGTTAGAAAACTTTGTAAGTTTTGTAAAAGACTTATTTATAATGCACCTCAATCAAATTGAATTCAGACAAAATCAATATCAAGTTTTTTTTACACGCAATTTATAATAATTTATTTTATTTTTTATTTCAGCACACCTATAGATGCTACCGTCGAATTAGACCTACTACATAGTGGGCTACGATACTTGGTTAAATTTTGAATTGTCATGTGTTGCATATTTAGCTGTTTTGCTTGGGCCTTGGACATTGTGCAGAGGTAAATTTAAAAGGGGTCAGTCACGTAAAATAAATAAGTAGCACTATCACGTAGACTAGACTACGGCTGCTACGGCGTAGGCATGTTGCTACGTCCCGCATTATAGCCTTTTTCTACAAACTTATTAAGATCATTGCACTCTTGTTGTGCTCTTGTTGTAAAGGAGAAAGTTTTTTATGTTCTTGATTGAACTACCAAACGTATCTCTATGGAATTGATTAAATATCCGAGAATACTCGACCGGCTACTTTTTTTTTTTTTTTTTATTAGTGATGGGTTTGCTCTTGACTCTAGTCTAGGTCATAGGACAGAGACAGAGTCTAAGATGGAGCGAGCTCACCCAGAAGAAGCCTGTTAAGGCACTGGCACTCCCACACACTGACGGAACGCAGCAAGCTACTTGGCGCCAGACTTCGGTGGGATGGTGGTCGCGAGCCAGGCGGCCCCTTACGGAGCCTTCCACCGCTTATTGAAATTATCTCCGCTCTTTATCTCTAAAGAACACAGACTACCTATACGATTGAGAAAACGGGCAACAGAAAAAGTCGTTAAATTGTTTGATGACCTCTAGTACTAGATATGACATTATTAAGACACAAAGTGAGTATTGGCGGCTGTGCGCCGAATACAGAGAGCTCACTTCAAGCAAACGTCACGAAACTCTCGCACAATTTGACACGCCGCCGTTTAAGGGGAAATCCAAACCAATCCAAACACACTTTCAACCATATTCAACCGCGTTTGGTGCGGACATGCAAATTGGCTTCACACAAATATAAATAGGTAATATATAGGTTTATTAGTATACGATGTGATTTGTACAATATTCCTATAATATTTTGTACCAACTTAAATAAAAACTTGCGTTCATAAAAGAACAAACAAGATTAATAACTCTAATCAGTATATTTTTTATAATGTGATTTGAGTTTCAACTTAAATAAAGGCCAAAACTAACTTTTCATTTTTGATGTACGTACATGTACATATCACGTCTATTATCCCTTGCGTGGTAGGCAGAGCGTCATCATCATCATCATGGGGTGCCATCTTCAAATTGAAGTTCGGAGGTCAGCATGTAGTAACCCGCGCGGTCTTGCGCCGCACTTTTCAACTGGTAGTACCGAAGTCCGGTCCAATCTCGGATGTCATCTATCCACTTCCTCTTGGGTCGGCCTTGTGCTCTTTTGCCAGGGATCTTGCCCTCGAGTATTAGTCTTAAAAACTCATACTGGGTTCCTCTCTGTATATGGCCAAAGAAGGCAACTTTCCTTTTTAAAATAGCTGACATCAATGCACGTTTGCATTTTGCACGTTGTAACACTTTAACATTTGATGTAAAACTGGTCCAAGATATTTTAAACATTCGTCGTAGGAGCCACATTTCGAAAGCTTGTAGTTTGTTGCAGCTGTCTTTTCTTAGGACCCATGTCTCACACCCGTACAATAAAGTGGACCAGACGTAACATTTCATAATGCGGTGTCTTAAGGGAAACGAAATCTTTGGGTCACATAGCACTTTAGACATTTTAAAGAATGCCGCCTTGGCTTGTCCAATTCGGCATCTTATCTCCAGCTGGTGGTCTAAATCTGACGTGAAGAATCGGCCTAGATATTTGAACTTTTTGACGCCTTCGATGCTCTTTCCACATAGTTTTAGGTTTGGAGTGGGTAACTCAGTTTTTGCTATAACCATGGCTTTGGTTTTATTAGCATTGATAGACAATCCCATGGCTTCGCCAGCAGCTGCCACCTCATCCAAGAGATCTTGTAGTCCAGCTTCTGAGCTCGCAATAAGAACTGTGTCATCGGCATATCTTATGTTATTGACCAGCTGTCCATTGACGCGTATGCCCTCTCTTTTATTGCGTAGTACTTCTGTTAAAATGTCCTCCGAGTATAGATTGAAAAGAAGGGGGGAAAGTATGCATCCCTGTCTGACTCCTCTTGTTATCGGCTTAAACTCGGAGAGCTTCCCTTCCACTCGTACCGCAGCTTCCTGACTCCAGTAGAGATTGCCAATAAGTCTGAGATCCTTTCCATCCAACCCTCTTTTGCGGAGAACTTCAATGAGTTTACTATGTTGGACGCGGTCAAATGCCTTTTCATAGTCAATAAAGCACAGATACATTTGCTGTTGATTCTCAAGTGCTCGCTCTGCTAAGGTATTAACTGCAAATATGGCCTCTCTTGTTCCCATCCCCGCTCTAAAACCGAATTGCTGTGCGCATAAGCTTTCAGAGCATTTTTTCCAAATCCGGTTGTAAATTACTTTGAGCAGAACCTTCATGGTGTGGCTCATTAAACTTATGGTCCTGTAATCGGAGCATTTCACAGGTTTTGACTTTTTAGGGATGGTAACAAATACGGAGCGAAGAAGGTCTTGAGGTATTATGCCCGTGTCGTAAATTCTGTTAAACAGAGATAACATACAGGATTTGCTCTCGTTTCCCATGTGCAGAAGTAGTTCCATGGGTACGCCATCTATTCCCACAGCTTTGCCTTTCTTCATTCTAGCTAGAGCGTGTTCTAATTCGTCCAGAATTATGGTTGGTCCAGATAAGTCTATTTCTCTCATTAGGCTGGGTCTATCATCATGGAAGAGGTCTACTATGTATTGCTCCCATGCATGTATTTGGTCGTCTATATTGAGAATGAGCTTTCCGTCTGAATCTATAATAGAGCAAGTTGTGGAGGGTTTTTTACCTACAGCTATAGTTTTTACGGCTTTGTGTAGCTCACCAAACTGGTGTGTAGCCTGCAGATATTCTATTCGGTTGCACTGGTTGAGCAATTCTGTTTCTTTTGCTTCCCGTATTTTGGTTTGCAACTGATGATTAAAACTGCGGTATTCTCCAGGGTTCATCTTGCTGTCCCTCCGCTTTTCAAATAATTTTATTATTTCATCAGTGAGGCAGAGCGTAAACGGCTGCAAAAACGGATATTTACGCCACATCTGACAAAAAATGTAGGGTTATTCGGAAAATTGTGTATCGCCATAGTGACAGGTTGTCAGCCCATCGCCTAAAATTGCAATACACACTCTCAAGTCCCTTAGTTGCCTTGTACGATTCCCACGGGAAAGAAATGAGGTGATGCTATTCTAAGCCGGCTTCACACGGCACCACATTTTCATGTATGTTTTGTATAATATACCTAAATATTACTACGTACTTTTCAGTACATCAACGTCATCAACCAATTATGATTATAAAACCTGCGGAGCCAAATTCATAAAAAAGAAGGTCAATTTGTCGATTTGTCATATCTGTGTCACCGCCGGCCAGAATCGTCACCATGCCAGCCAAAATGGTCTCAAAAGCCCCAGAGCAGATATCTACCTACTTGTCATTCCCCATTTCATAATAATTGTGCTATGTAGGTAGTATAAGTACCTTACGTAAATACAGGGAGTAACAGACAGGGTATATCAAGCGAAAGGAGGTTAAATTGGGGAAATGGGGAAAGTTGATCAGTTTCATGAGCACCTTTCTGCTTGATATACCCTTTCGGTTACTCCCTGTATGTTTAGGTACGTACTCCATTGAATATAATCGGTAAGAAAACAGTGGCAGCCCTTGCCGAAAGCGTAAATAATCGAAAAAAGGCCCGAGTGATCCTTCTGTACATTCTCTATTTTGTGATTATGATATCTCATACCCTTGTCTAAACTTATTTGACGGTATGTGATAGTGTTTAAATAAAGAAGTTTAGAAAATTTATTACCTGAACTTAGGCCACTGTATTGCTTTGTTTCAGAGCTGTAACCCTCGTGCTAGCTTGTTTAATGGCTTGTTTCATTTGCATCGCCGTCTTTGCTGCGATGGCTGCTGGCGCCGCTTACGGGTACAACTACTTCATGGCCGAGTACCTTACCTTCGCTCGTAAGTAAATGGGTAGCTTAACACTAAAAGCTCAGTGTAGATGGCAGCAGGCGCGACACTTAAAAACGCACAGTCAAGAGTGACGCCATAAGCACAGAATAACCAATACCAAATAGACCAAATATGGCTACATGTATCCTGCACTGCGGGGTACACACTTTACAAATCGCGTGACCAACTAGGATCATATTTCTAGGCGAGTGTACTCGTGAACGGCCTCGACAATGGCGCCACTTCGCAAAAAAATAAAGTTCCTATTTATACAAACAATCTATCAGAATGTCCGTGGTCGTTCAAGGGTACACTCACCCTTAAAGAGAGACAAATAGGAAAGATTGGCAAGTAGTTGCAAAAGCAAATTGGCAGCAAAATCCCTGAATTTTTAATACCTATAATTTTTTACCTGCCTACCCTTGGGTTTGATTTACTTTTTACCCGACTACGGCAAAGCAAAAAGGAGGGTTATGATTTTGACCTGTATGTACCTATGTATGTATGTATGTGGAAACGAAAACGTTTGTTCCGTCCTAACTTCTAAACAACTTATCAGAATTTGGTAAATGAGGTATCATTTGAAGCGTCTAAACAGTCCGCTGGTTATAGGCTACGTTATGTCACTATACATTACATAGGGCGCCCTCTAGAGCTAAGAATTGAAAAAGTTTATACTACTAGTAATGTCGTGTTGGGTATCAAATGAAAGGGCTTAATAAGCACAGTTCGAAAAAAATGTTGCCGTGTGATGCCAGCTAAGAATAGCACCACCCCATTTCTTTTCCGAGGGTGTCGTATTAGGCGACTACGGGATAACGGGACGCGACGGGTGTCGTATAAGGCGACTAAGGGACACGAGGAGTTCATGTGAAGGTATTACAATTAGGCGACAGCTGACAACCTGTCACTAAAGTGAAACACGATTTTAAGGGTTAACCTATTAGTCTTTGATGACTTAATGCAATTACCACCCGTATCTGCAACTCGTGTAAGCGCATATTGTTACAAACAACCTGACATTTATGCAGCTGAACCACATTTATGAAGAATGTTCATTTTCTGTGAATTGGGACAAAATATGCGACAAGTAAATGACAACAGTTTTGTTGATCTGTTGAACAGCATCAGAATAGGGAAGTTGACAATGGAGCAATTAGCAATATTAGACACAAGAAGAATTGTAAACGACACAATTGAATACGATGAAATTGTACATTATTTCCAACTTTAAAAAATGTAGACCAATTTAACAAAAAAATGTCAGAGCGCTTGGCATTACGAACAAAAATCCATACGATCAATGCAATAGACACTTCAACAGAGTCTAAAACATATGGACAAATACCTAAGCAAGAGCACATACCAAACGATCCAAATAGAACAGGCGGTATTATAAAAACTATTCAAATCGGTCGGTCAGCCGTGTGGTGCCGGCAGAGTAGAATAGCACCACCCCATCTCTTCCCGTATCCAGCCAGGAAGTCCGAGAGGTTGGCGCAGGTCCTGGGCAGCCCTGCGTTTTCCATAATTGCGTCCCAGGCAACGCAGTGTCTGTGGAGAGGACACTTCATCCGCGTCACGCGGATACCAACACGGGAAGTGGCAGTGACCGGTTATAAGTCCGCACTTAAGGGCGTAAGTGCGGGCGCCAGGGGTCGCTTCCGACAGTGGAAGGGTTCATCGTAGGCCCACTGATCAGTTACCGCCTGCTCCAAGTTGGGCAGCCCCCGACCAATAAGATACTGTTCCGCCCCGGTGCTGGTTTGCTCTTTTAGGGTGTAGAGTGCACCAGCCTCAACTGGACAATCGGCGCCGTTACATTTTACACCTGCGACTAAAAGGCATAATAGAAACAATTCCCAACACCGCTTATCCATGCGATTTGTAACATGGAATGTCCGTACTATGAGGACAGGCCTCCCTGACACCTGTGTAGGCTCTTCTACACTTATACTGACGCACAAGATCTGCGTAAAACTGCCATTATCGACGCCGAACTCAACAGACTTAACATTGTTGTTTGTGCCTTACAAGAGACCAGACTCCCTGACGAGGGTTCCTTGCGTGAGACACATTACACATTCTTTTGGAAAGGAAAGGACAGCAGCGCTGTGTGTGAGCATGGTGTAGGCTTGGCTATCCGCAACGATCTCTTAACATCAATAGAGGCTCCTTGCGGCATATCGGAACGCATTATGTTGGAGCGGTTAAATACGAATCATGGATACGTAACACTTATTTCTGCTTACGCACCAACATTATCCTCAACGGATGAAGCCAAAACACAGTTTTATGACCAGCTCGACCAGTCTCTACACGGGTTAAGACTATCTGACCGCTTATACAATCTGGGCGATTTTAACACAAGGGTTGGACAGGACAACGTAGCTTGGCCTGATTGTATAGGTAACCACGGTATAGGGAAGTTAAACGAAAACGGCCAACGTTTATTAGAGCTATGCTCTAAAGACCTACTGTGTGTTGCCAATACCTACTTCAAAGGCAAATCATCTCCCAAAGTATCCTGGAAACACCCTCGTTCTGATCACTGGCATCAACTAGACCTTATCCTAACCAAAAACAAAATCTCCGCGAGACCCTACACACGCGTACATTTCATAGCGCTGATTGTGACACAGATCACTCCTTGGTGGCTTCGCACGTTGCTATAACTCACAAAAAGATCCACTCGTCCAAGTGCCCGGTAGGAAGAAGATCGATCTTCCCAAAACCAGGGATGATGAGTTTTTCCGAAAGTTTGAAGAGTTGGTACGCGATGAAACTGCCACCTAGGACGTAGACGCTCCTATAGAGGAGGACTGGGGCAAAGTAAAAAGTTTCTAACAGATGTGGCTGATACGGCTTTCGGCCACCAGAAAGTCAAAAACCAGGACTGGTTCGTTGAAAATCTCGAACACATAACACCCCTGCTCGAGTCCAGACAGCAAGCTGCGCTTACTCATCGCCTTAACCCTTCCGAAAAGTCGCGTGTCGATTTAGCGAATGCAAAAGCTGTATTACAACGCACATCACGGTACTTTGCTAATGCATACTGGACCGAGCTTTGCCAAAGTATCCAATCGTGCGCTGATGTCGGAAATTTTGGTGGTGTGTATGCTGGCAGTAAAAAGGCCCTTGGTCCTTTGCCTAAAAAAACAGCCCCCCTTAAAGTAGTGGATGGCACTGTTATTACAGATGCCCAACGCCAACTTGAACTATGGATAGAACATTATATCGGTCTCTATTCGGGACCATTTAATATAATGCCGGAAGCTGCAGACTGCATGCCAAAACCAGCTACCTGGGCCGAGTTAGATGACCTTTCTACCATAAGGGAATACCACAAGGCTGTTAAGCAGCTTAAGACCGTAAAGTCTCCTGGAAATGAAGGTATCCATGCCGAAATCATCAGGCTCAAGTGCATATTACCCATCCTGCACAATCTGTTGAGTAAATGTTGGGAAGCGGGATATATACCACAATATATGCGCGATGCTAACATCGTTACCCTATACAAAGGTAAGACTCCAGAAACTAGCTGATCGTGTATATCCCGAATCGCAATGTGGATTCCGCGCCCAGCGTTCCACAACAGATATGATCTTTACCCTTCGTTAACTTCAGGAAAAGTGTAGAGAGCAGAGAACACCTCTGTTTGTGACGTTCGTAGACCTTAACAAAACCTTCGACACCGTTAGCAGAGAGGGCCTATACACTGCACTTGTAAACATCGGGTGCCCGCCAAAACTTCTGAGCCTCGTTAAATCCTTCCATATGGACATGAAAGGATCTGTTGTATTTAACGGCAATACATCCGAGCCGTTCGTAGAGGTGTTCGCCAAGGCTGCATGTTGACTCCTACCCTGTTTGGTAT
The DNA here is from genome assembly GCA_027580185.1 of Tuta absoluta. Lineage (NCBI taxonomy): Eukaryota > Metazoa > Arthropoda > Insecta > Lepidoptera > Gelechiidae > Tuta > Tuta absoluta. The sequence continues at coordinate 13,685,346 of JAQAHW010000010.1, read as the reverse complement.
TTTCTTTACATTGCTTTTTAAAGTAGCTTTCGGCGATGACTAAGATTATGATGAGTGTATTTTGTTTAATTAACGAGTGATGTTTTAATTGTGAATTGAGCTGCATTTCTATCCAGAAAAAACATACATACCAAAGTGTTAAACTTACCTTCAACTCCAAAATAATTAAAATAAAAACCAGTTCAAAAACTAACACCCGACTACTGAGATATCGCGCTCTAAAAAGTAAGAAACAAGAAATCTGGAATATTCACTACAAACAATTTAATATCTATAGTCCACGAAATTTATACGAAGATATGACATATAATTATATATTTAAATGTATATTTAATAAAAAAATATTTTGGTTTATAGGTGATAGCCGTGGTCGTATGCCACCTACTCTAGTACTTAGTAGGTGATATCATAAACTTGCACAACATAATTAGGTAAGGCAAACTGGCATACGTCCACGGCTATCACCTATAAACCAAAATATTTTTTTATTAAATATACATTTAAATATATAATTATATGTCATATCTTCGTATAAATTTCGTGGACTATAGATATTAAATTGTTTGTAGTGAATATTCCAGATTTCTTGTTTCTTACTTTTTAGAGCGCGATATCTCAGTAGTCGGGTGTTAGTTTTTGAACTGGTTTTTATCTATATTAACTAGGATCTTCAAACATGATGAATGTTTGTCTATTTATCTGTTTATTTGCTTCTGGGCTTTTGCACGCTAATCTCTAAAACTAAAGGACGAATTTGAATGTTTTTTGTGATGTATAGCAACTTAGCCAAATTAACATAATATGGGATACTTTTTACCGCCGGAAATTCGCTAATTTCTACGGGAAATACGTTTCAAGGAATATTTCGACCACCAAGAGCCCAGCCAAACTATAAGAGTTACGGAAATGACTATGTAGTAAAAGTTGTTCAGCATAATGAGCCGCTTCTACTAGCACATAGACAGCGAGGGTCATATTATTAACGTTGGGTCATATTATTTAAAAACATAAAATATATCACCCGAAATGAGTCAAATTCGTTTAGTATGTTTGCAGACTGATCTTCTGGTGGTGTAGAGAAAAAGCTGTCTTTTGGTGTAAACTAATTAGTTTGCACGTGGGAGTTGAATATTGCTACAAATTTCTGATAATATTGTGACATTGAATACAAAATTTTAAAACACTTCCTGTGTTAGGTATACAATCTTTGAAAACTTGTAAAATGTTCAAGCGCGGGCAGGATTTGAACCTGTGACTTACGCATTACTACTGGCGACACCTCTTCCATCTGAGCTACCGCAGCTCGTTCCTTGCCCGCCAATTTTGCAAATGTATTTAATGCCAGTAACGCGTGGCACGGCTCCTTCTACCGGGTTAGTTTTGCAACTAATACCCGGCGACTAACTCTATCTTTACAGATTGAATGTAGCCTAAGCGATGAAAACCCGTGATAAATTGAATACCATCAGAGTAGTCGTTGACGGCTGCTCCTCTGACCTTATGGCCATTGATGCCGGAGTTCCTCAGGGGGCTGTTCTCTCTGCGATTCTTTTCCTGCAGCACATCAATGACCTCCTTCAGCATGGTATTGTTGGATACGCAGATGATAGTACCGTTTCAGAGAGATACTAGACAGGTGCAAAATCCAGTGGGGATGAAATACGTGCGTTAAGACAGGCCATGGTAGAGCAAACAGATCTGACCGTAAGCCTTGTCTCCCAATGGGGCGACGACAATCTGGTCTCATTCAATGCCACCAAAACACATGCGTGTCTTTCCACTACAAAAAGGAGTCCTTTCGGCTGGACTTTTCGGGGTACGTCTGTCCCTGTCACTGACAGGCTTGAGCTTCTAGGCATGGAGTTGACATCAAATCTAAACTTCGGCGCGACCATCGAGTACAATACTCAAACGGCGGCTGGGCATCCTGAATAGAGTGAAGCGATACTTTACGCCTGGACAGCTTTTAACTCTTTACAAAGCACAAGTCCGATCCTGCATGGAGTATTGCAGTCACTTTTGGGATGGCTCAGCCAAATACCAACTTGCCGCGCTTGACTCGGTGGAACGCAGGGCCAAGAGGCTCATAGGCGCCAAAAAACTGGTGGACACCAAGCTACATATCCTGGCACATTGCCTGCTTGTCGGTGTTTTACAGATTGTACTTCGGAGAGTGTGTTCAAGAGCTTCACGACCTTGTTCCACCAGCTTCCTTTTACCATCGGACTTCCAGACGCACCGCCGGATACCATTCATACCTGGTTGCCATTCAACCAATTCGGACTAAGCGCTTCCAGTCATCATTTATAATGCGCACTGCTAAAGAGTGGAACTCACTACCTACGTCTGTGTTTTCAAACGCTTTACTTTTAAGTGATTAGGGTTATATAACAATTAAATTGGTGCTAATCTGGTCTGCGACTTATGTATGAAGAATCGTGCCAATAGGTGGAAGGTGTAACATATGCAGGTCAAGTGTATTCTCAATGGCTTAGAATCACAAAAATTGATAGAGATAAGTCAAAAATAACAGGAAGTTATTGACACTAGGGTAGAAAGTCCACTCTGGTGCTGGCTATTTGTACACACTAAAACGCCATGAATCTACATTAACTAAAAAGATACGGAAATTGCCAAAATAAAAAATCTTCAGCATGATGGGCCGCTTCAGCTATCAAGTTGACATCGAGGGTATGGAGTACGTAATGTGGAACACCAGTAGCCCCGCTACAATATATGACATACGGAATTGGTCACAATAGAAAAATCTGTACAACATGATGGATCGCTTTTTATCTATTATATAAGGAACATGTAGTGTAAATAAGAATTATATCTAATTATTCGTAAAATTAGCATCAACCAACGGGAGTTATATTGTACCAGCATCAACTACGACACTGGGAGTTGAGGCGAGCTTGCCCTCCACTCACACAAAGAATATAAGGTGTAAAAAAATTAGCTAAGAATATTTTAAGGGGTGAACCAGTACGTGAAACTGAACAACTTTCCCCAAGGAACATAGGTCGCAAATTTTAAGAGGCTAATTGACGAGACACTGGAGCAGTCATAGTGCTAACTAAATAAAATGTGTTGGGAATAGTCGGAAAGTTATGAAAGACACTGACTTTTTTTATAATTTACTTAACGTTTTCATCTTCGGCGCAAATAAATGGGCTGTGTCCGATAGCTACTGGTGTCCGGTCAACCAGCTAAATTACCCTATGAGTCGAAATTCAAAGAAGAGAATTGATCAAATACAAATGTAGTAATTTAGTAGCCCGCGTAGTAATTTATGTTCTCAAGGACTTTTTGTTGTTTAAGGCATTCAAATCGAAATACTTACAATGCCACCGTGCTAACAAAGTTGTGGGCACCAGCAATAAAACTGTAATACATCATATTACAGTTTTCTAGCTAGTGCCCACGATTTTATTCGCACGGCGTGAAATCAATTTCAGGTCATCCCATATCATTATCAGCGTATAGCAGTCGACTGCTGGACGTAGGCCTCCCCCAGAGTACGCCACAAGGCACGAACTCCCGTTTGCGCCATAAAGGTGCTATCAACCGCTCTCTTCGAGTCAAAGGTCAATCTGGCTGGAGGGCGTCCAAAGCTACGCTTGTCGAGTCGTGGTTTCCACTTAAGAACCTGCTTACTCCAACTTACTGCTTACTGCATCGGTTCTAAGACAAATGTGCCCAGCCTACTACTACTCCGTTACTTTGGTATTGTGGCTGATAATCTTATTATCCATTAGCGAGATCCCGAGCATAGACCTTTCCATAGCTCTCTGAGAGACACGTAGCCGGTGGGCCAGTTTCACTGTCAGGTTCCACGTCTCGGCTCCGTACGTCATGCTCATGACATATCGAACACCATTGGTTTGGGGTCGGTTTGCATAAAATTTTTAGTCATATTTGTATTACGCATATGTTTTAAAGTCATAATTATTCAATGTCATCAAAATAACACGCATAACCCTTGTAGCATAAATTACCAAGTCATAATGTCTATAAGCATAGAGATAACTAGGCATATTATTCATTAGCATAAAAATAACTAGGCATATTATTCGTTGGCAATTATTTTAAAAACATGTTCGCGGCTTTGGGCCACCCCCGCCGCACCATAACCAGGGTTGGCAATGTTTAAAACATTCGTTTAAAACATAAGTTTAAAACACCATAAAAACACGTTTGTTTAAAAGATGTTTTGTTTTAAACACGTTTAAAACATAAAAAAACAGGCCCGTTTTAACGGTCTTTTTATACACAAATTTTATAAAAATTATAGAGTTTTAGCAACCTCGGTAACGCACGGGGCGGGCACTGAAATGTGTAACTGCGCGGGTATTCCCCAAACCAACACGCGGGAGTTTCCCTTTGGAATGGTTTTGTTCGGCAGTAGTTCAGTTGTCCGCATTTCGTCCTGAGCTCTTGAGTCGTGTGAATACGTAAATATAAAAAGTCGGAATTTTGAAGAAAAAATGTCAAAACAAGAGTTTAATGTTTATTTTATGTTATGTGTGCGTAGCTTGGTAGGGTACCAAGGTGCAACCTATGTTATGTTTTGTTGTTGGGTACGATCATATTTTAAATCGAAGTTTAATTTTAACTTCAAAGTTATTGTTTTAAACATGTTTTTTTTTTATTTGAAATAAAACACAATGTTTTGATCTTTTAAAAAAAACATGTTTTTTTCCAACCCTGACCATAATCTATTATGAAGAAAAACATTAAGCACAATAACAAATATGCGACTCAAAACTAGTCTAAAATAAAATAGGTGAAAATAATAGTATGACTTTCAATGCAGTATGACATATAAACATTATGCCAAACAAATAGAATGACAAAGAATTTTATGCAAATCGAGATATGCCAAAGTATTTTAGGAACTTTAACAATATGCAAAACGACGGTATCCCAACACTATTACCTAAAAACTAAGCGATGCTTGCATCACCTAAAAACTATGCGATGAATATTGATGAAAAGTTGGTATAGTGATAGCTGAATGTCCTGATCAACATCTATGATATGATAACCTAGCTGTTACCCGCGGCGTTGCTTGCATAACCGTCGAGTGGTGATAAAAACTATCCTAGTGTTAATCCATATTATCTTCTATATGTGTGCCAAATTTCATTACAATCGGTTCAGTATTTTTTGCATGATAAAGTAACAAACAAACAAACATACAGAATTCCCATTTATAATATTAGTAGGATACTGCTCTGTAATACCTGACGTAGAACACCAAGAGCATGGCTACACTATTAGAGATTTGAAAAAGGCTTCAAGGCAAAAGTTGTTATGTGCCGATTGTATTAAAAAAAATGTTTACTTAAGTATAAACACTCCATAAGAGTTTTCCTATTGTGTGAGCTCAATACTATTGTTGTTGGATTGATTTGTGTTGACAAACTGGTGGCAAAGTGTAATCTTATTACCATCCGCATATTTAGGTATACAGGGTGTTACGGAAAGGGTATATATAACAAGCGAGAAATGTCGGCTTTGGGCGTCGATTTTAAACGCATTAGCGTGGTTTGTAGTGGTTAATTCACTCATATAAAAAAGTAACATTATCAAAAAAATATACCAGTTCCCCAAAAGAATATTTACCCATCACTAAAGTAGCTCCTCACAACCCTCACCTGCAAAGAGTGAAATAAGTCATGCCACCTCCTACAAAATATGCTTCCTTGCCGATATTATACATTGGAGTTTCGCAAAACCATTTGCAACAAACACAACACTAAAAAGCAGCAATGATCATAGTTTTCTCAGTATGTTTATGTTTTCCTGGTATTTCAACAATAATATTATTTTTTGCCAATTCCATTACCAAAATGGGTTCAAAACTAAAATACTCCATGTATTTTTTTCAATTTGGTTTTTAACAATAGTTTTCACGTGACACGTGACATGATGAACCAGCTGACAAACAGTCAGAATTTTCGTGGTCAAAATCAAAAAGATTCTAATCTATGATAAAGTAGGTTGGTTATGGTTCGTAGTCAAAGAAACTTAAAATATTTTGAAGATGCCTTGTCTATTGCTTTCCTAATAATCAGGATGAACGCTATAAAGGTATGATCGCACTAGGTGGAATCATCACTATGATTGGAACTGCGCAAAAATGGAGCGACAAGCGGAGGCGATGACAAGCGACACGCGTGGCCACCTCACACAGTGCTGTGATGATGATGACGTTTGGCGACAGGTTCATGGGTCTGATTTGATCTGAATTTTTCAATTTTACAACAGCATGTGGATTGGTGAACGCATTTTAGGGAGCGCAGCTGCCCATTCCCTGGATGAATTCAATGGATCCCTTAGTAGCCTTAGAAATGGGGTGATTCTAGACTTAGCCAGTACCACACGGCATAAACGTCAAACGGCAATTCTCAGTAGCAATTTTGATTGCCGTGATAAGCGAGCGGCGCTTACGTTCTGCTTCCGGAGCAGGTTTGGCGTCGCTCCTAGAGGTCACGTGCAAGCCACGCCACCCAGCCGTGCTGCACAGTCGCGCTCATCAGTAAGCGTTCAATAAAAATCTCTACAGAGCGGTGTGCCGCCCTCGCGGCTGCAGGGTCCCGACTGCCCAGATTGGAATACTACCCTTAGGTAGATTTTGAATGACGGAAGTGGTGACGGACCGGGGCTAAGATTTTTTAAAGAATAATGTAGCTCTGTGACGAATCAGGTGTCGTTTTTATGTGTGAGGAACCAGTAATACGGCAAACCGGGTTCTGTTAAACGTTTCGATCCAGAAACTGTTGATTCAAGTAATCCTGGATTAGATATTTTGAACCAAAAAAAAACAAAAAACACCTGTGCTGCATACTGCGGATAGTGTACGGTACAAAAATGTATGGTCAACACGCCTTCTGATTAGCTTTGAGAAACGGGCCCCAGAAGTACATTTAGGGCGAATTCAGACGTACGCGACGTGACGGCAACATGTTTGTTCGGTGACCAAATTTTACGAGGACAATAAACAACAGGCCAGTTGTAGCCGACTTGCCTATCAAAACAAATTGAGCTGCATTAACCTGCGTGGCCTTCTAAGCCGTGGTTTGTTACACACACAAGAATTAGAAGGAAAACAATACACAAATAAGGAAGCACGCAAGACGAAATAATTATCAGAAAGCTGACTGTATATTTCTTGAAAATTCGCGGACAGTGTAGGATACTTCTACGCTTTATACTTAATTTTTTATTAAAACATAAGTCTCAAAGCTTGTTTTATTTAGTTTGATTTTGTAGAAAACCCCAAACTTTCTCGTTTGGTTGAAGGTGCAATTTCGTTCATTGCGGCCGACGACATGCAACTAACGCGGATATTGTTGCATCGGCGAAGCGACAATTGTTGCATCGGCTGCGCACGTATGTCGCAAGTGGTCGGCCGCGATGTACGAACTTGCACCATAAAGGTAGGTACAGTCCAGTTCGGGCTAGGTTTTAACATTCTTCATTATCATCAGTCGATAAAACCATCACATCACAAGTCTAGGTCAGTAACAAGGATTTTACAAGCACAACGCAAACAACCCTAATCTCTTCAAAGGACAGTTTGGACTTTGTACCGTTCTTATGCCGTGCGCTTAAGACTTCCATTGGCGGTCTGAGTGTTGGACGGAGTCGGTTTGTTCGTCGCGCACTGTCGCTCAGCTCAAACTCGGCGCAATTAACTTCATACTAAGACTTTAGTCGCATCGCTCGGCCACGCGGGTTATTTGCATGTTACTCGTACATACGGCTGCTATGGAACGCAATAGACGAACTTGCACCTTACGTGGTAAAACTTGGGACGCATGCGCGACTTTGGATGCGCGGAACGGTATTGCCAGTTTGTGTTGAGACCTACCAGGCTCTCATAAAATGTAGAAAGTAAACACTGTGTTTGAGGCTTTTGAGGGAATCGTGAGGGCATCAAAATCTTTAGTGATGGGAACGTTCTAATTTGTACTAGCTTAGCATACTAGGTTACAAATGTTATTACCGGAATTTAAAAATTTAACGTTTTCCGGTGTTGTACTTCACTCAAAGGTTCCACATCACCTGCACGTTCTGCCACTTTCGGCTTGTTATACCCTTTTCGTTACACCCTGTATATTTTTTCTACTGAAATACTTATTAGGTATCTACTACGCTAACTAGAATTAGTCATAAATTTTATGTAGGTATGTAAATTACTTAAAGTTTCTCTTAATGAGTGATTTGTAATCTTTTTTGAGAATTAAAGTTTCTTCAACATAGACATGCCTTAGCAAAACGAAATTTGGGGGCACCAGCTAGTGTTAAATTATTACATAAATACGGTTGCTTGATAGAACTCCTATTCATAAAACAGGTGACAACACAACGCTGTATTTGGGAGGTGGAAAAAAGGTAGAAGTGATCCTTAATCCCGAAAAGGCCACAACAAGAACTACAGATGGAATAAATAGTACGTAACCTTATCATTATATTTTTTTTGCCCTTATCCCAGTGAATAGCACAGCATTTTTTTATCTACCTACACATAATCATGTTACAAAGATTTGGCTCAGTTTTACAACTAGCTGCCTGCCTGACGTCAAACCTCTTTGGGAATTATCGTAGATTAATTCATGCGGTTGACTCTGGTCAGCAGATATTCAGCCAAGGTGAAAAAAATCTTTGCCTTTTTCCACGAAACACTCTAAGTGGACTAGGGGTGGCAGAATTGACAAGCGCTCAAATTTCATAATATCCACTTTTTCTATGACCATTTCGGAGATTTCTGATTGCAGATTCATAGTGAAAAAGTTTCAAATTTTTCTGTTCAAAATCTAGGAAAAAATAATCAATTTTCTGAAATCGTGCTTGTGACGTCACAATACGATGATTATCCTGCAAAAAAAACACATCCGTTTGTAGACGTAAATTTACAAAAATAAGCGCATCATGAGCGCCAAAACTGTCAATAACGTCAAAGTACATAGTTGGCTGGGTTGCCAACTGGGATTTTTTTTCGTACTGAAGCACTTAAGGCTAGCGCAGACTGTGGCTTGTACGTCTACGCAAATAAAGCACGCGCGTCGACGCACCGGTTGTAATCTATGGAACCAATATGGAACTGGAAGCTTAAGAAACATGCCATGAACATGCCACATCAGATGGGGGCCGTGTTGATATGTCACACGCCAACAAGTAGGTACCTACCGAAGAGTACCAACTGACTAAGTTACTAGATTAGATGCCAATGGCAAAACAAAGTGCTTGTCAATATCAATATCTACCCGGGTGTCGTATAAGCCGACTAAGGGATGACTCCAGGAAATGGGCAGCAGCGTTGCCAGTGAATACAACACCTTACACTGCGCTCGCCATTCCACCTGCTAAGCGTGGTGAGTATGGCAAATAACCCCTTATAGGGGGAGGCCCATGTCCAGCAGTGTGGTGTTCCCACACTTGTGTCTTTCCTGCTGGGGTTTTGACCTCTAAGTACTACACGACTCTACTAAAGTTACGTTAGTCACGACTCTAGACTCTCCGTTTCTTAATTTGAGTAAAGTTTGTGCGTCTTCGTCTTTCTCTTTTCCCTTCCACCCTCTCATTCTGCAACGTTTTTTACTTCCTAATTAAGGCGGAACTATACTATCTGACGCGTCCATTAGCCGCGTCCGTCAGCCGCGACTTATTTGAATCTGGGTAGTAATTTATGTGAAACTGCAAACTATCTAAGTCGCGCACCGTCTGAGAGAGATATTTAGCCGGTCGGATGCCATAGACAATGTGCACTGGCCTTTTAGAGTCGCTTTTAATTTATTTCGTGGACGTAAACACGTAAACGCTTCTTTTTATCTAATTTCTTGGTAGACAATACAATGTGGCCACAGTTAAATAAAAATTTCGTCCTACTCGTTGCTCGACGTCATCATCGCGACCGCGACCATAGACGAATTTCGTCCGCGGACACTCCGTGCACACTGTCTTAAGCCGCGGCTGATGGATGCGTCAAATAGTATGTTTCCGCCTTTAGACTTCTTTTCCATCCAATTTAATCAAAACATTTCAATACGTAAAATCGTTTGCAATCAGCATTTGCAAGCAAAATTATGAAAAATTCCAAAACCTCGTCAAGAAGTGAATACTTGTCCTCGCGTGTCGTATGAGAGACCATAGTTTCGTATTCGTACGAGGAACCTTGTATTGTACGGTTGGCAACCCTGGAAATGTATGGTAATGTCGCTGTCAATCATCAGTATTGCCATTATATTTTATTATTTTTAAGAATTGTAGTGATACCATTTTTATAATCGTATTCTGACGTCATCATGCACTTACGACCTTTTAGAATGAGCAGTTTTAAATTATTTAAATAAAAAGGAATAAAAGTTTTGTTTTTTCTAAAATGTTACTTGGGGGCTCCACTTGTTCACTAAAGTTCAATTTAAGCTAATAATATCGGTAGGTTTACGAAATGAGCGGTTATCAATTCTTGACCGCTATCACACTGTGCTATCTCAAAATTGTTTTATTAGCGGGTCACGTCATTTATACGTATAAGCAGTGGGACCCTATCCCAGAATGGATTGATACTTGTGTGGTCTTGTAGGTAGTAATTTGTACCTACATAAATATGAAATATTATAAATTGTAACTCTGTAAAATAAAAGATTATCGACAAGCCAGCGGGACCCATGTTAAATGACATTGCACAGTCAAAATAAACATATTTTCGGAAAGCCCTTAATTTGCACCTTCCAAATATATATTTGTATAGCGTGTAGCATTTATAGTTTTTATGTAGTTCAAAATATTTTTATTTATAGTCCAAGTGTCGGCCACCAAACCGGTTTATAGAGAGTGTAGCTATGGTGTAGCTATACAATTTTTCTTTACAAATAGAGTACCCAGGTAGGTTTCTATGGAGATTTACTTACTGTCTCTTTTTTACCGTGAAAATTGATTTTAGCTAGAGGGCCCGTATCATGGATGTAGGTAAGTAATTTCCATTGACCACAGGAACGAGGATCTCGTCAAACGAAATGATACTTGCACGAAATGTTGTCCGGTGGCTTGACGCTGCGTAAAATGGTCGATAACTTTTTTTACAGAGGTACATAATTTTTTATTTCATATTTCTGTACAAATCAATAAGTATCTACAAGACCACATCAGTATCAAAACATTTTGGCTAGGGTCCCGCCGCAGCCGCCAATACTTACTTTGTCGTCCCGCTGCATATACGTACATTCACGTTATGTTAGATTTAATAGTTTTTTGGACCGAGAACGTGTCCGACACGCACTCCCAAATCTAGGGTTCATCCACACTATAATATAATAATCACTACATAGTATAAAATAAAGTCGCTTCCCGTTTGGTGTCTCCTTATATCTTTAGAAGTACCCAACGGATTTTGATGCGGTTTTTTTTATTAGATAGAGTAACTTGAGAGGAAGGTTTATAAGTATAATTTATTCCGGGAAATTGTCAAGTTCCCATGGGAAAACGGGTAGCCCAACTGGTAGTAAACTTTTGACCCCCTTTTGACACCTTTAAGGATTAAAATTTCAAAAATGCTGAAACACGTATTTAATTATTTTAAGTTATCAGTCTAATCAGAAATTTTGAAACAGATCCCATTTAAGATAAAAAACTTTCATACAAACTTTTTACCCCCTTTTCACCCATTTAAAGGTTAAAATTTCAAAAATGCTGAAACACGTGTTTAATTATTTTAAATTATTAGTCTAATCACTAATTTTGGAACAGAACACATTCATTTAAAAAAACGAACTTTCATACAAACTTTAAACCCCCGTTTGACCCTATTAAGGGTTAAAATTTCAAATATACTGAAACACGTGTTTAATTATTTTAAGTCATAAGTCTAATCACAAATTTTGAAACGGATCACACTTAAGACAACGATCTTTCATCCAAACTTTTAACCCCCTTTTCATCTCTTGAGGGATTAAAAAAGAACGGAATTTAAAGTAAAGTCGCTTCTCACGTCTGTCCCTGTCTGTTTGTTTGTTTGTATGCTTAAATCTTCAAAACCACTAAACGGATCTGGATGAAGTTTTTTTAAAAGATAGAGTGATTCAAGAGGAAGGTTTTTATGTATGTATGTACCTATGTATAATTTATGTCGGGAGAAGATCTGTTTCCCGTGGGAAATCAGTTAGCAGCGGGTGAAACCGCTGGGCGGGCCGCTAGTATAATATAATATAATAATATTATAAATGCGAAAGTAACTCTGTCTGTCTGTCTGTCTGCTACGCTTTCACGGCCAAACTGCTGAACCGATCTTCATGAAACTTGGCACAGAGATTGCAGGCATACCGCGAAAGGACATAGGCTACTTTTTATCATCATTCGAGGGTCTGGAGTATAGATCTAGACCACCAGGTGTACCACCAGGAGCCCAGCTAAACTACTAAAGATACAGGCATGGTTCCAAAACAAAAGTAGTTCAGTATGATGGGCCGCTTCTTTTCACAAGGACATTGGGGATCTGGAGTACCTTATGTAGACCACCAGGTGTACCACCAGGAGCCCAGCTAAACTATTAGAGATACAGAAATGGTTCCAAAACAAAAGTTGTTCAGTATGATGGGCCGCTTCTTTTCACAAGGACATTGGGGCTCTGGAGTACCTCATGTAGACCACCAGTGTCCGATATTATCAAACTACATGCTACAATTTTACAGGTGAAATTCGATGTTCATTGCGTAGTCGGCTAGCGATTGTGATACCAGGAATATTAACCGGCTACGCAATATACAATGAATTTCACCTGTAGACTTGTAGCCTGTAGTTTCATAACACAGGCCACTGGTCTACCATCAGGAGCCCACCTAAACTATTGGAGATACAGAAATGGTTTCAAAACAAAAGTTGTTCAGTATGATGGGTCGCTTATTTTCACAAGGACATTGAGGATCTGGAGTACTTTATATAGACCACCAGGTGTACCATCAGGAGCCCAGCTAAACTATTAGAGAAACAGGCATGGTTCTAAAACAAAAGTTGTTAGTATGATGCGCCGCTTATTTTCACAAGGACATTGAGGATCTGGAGTACCTTATGTAGACCACCAGGTCTACCATCAGGAGCCCTCCTAAACTATTGGAGATACAGAAATGGTCCCAGAACTAAAGTTGTTCAGTATGATGGTAATAAGTTGAGAAAGGACATTGCCTTCTTTACCGAGGACAGAAAAACAAAAAATGTGGTATAGAGGCATAAAAATGTATTACCTACAGTAACTTAAATTACCTTTTTATCTGTCGTATCTACTTATGCTGACCATTTTAGTGTGCTCAAATCGGCACCTCTGGAGTAAGTACTCTGTTATCTACTGACTTTTGTATTAAATGGTTATAAATATTGATATCATAGCAATTGGCCGGATAGCAAATTTTGAATTGTCCCTTTAACAACAGAAGCAAGCAAGTCATCTTTAAACAGAAAAGATAAGAACTGTTCTAATATCACTGTCACACTTACTATGAATACACATACCTACTTTAGAACTTCTGCCTAAAAAAACTACCTAACGCGGACGAAGTCGCGGGTAAAAGCTAGTTACTAATAAAATAATGAACAAGTTCATGCTGGAACAGTTTTTGTCAGCTTGCGTGCTTAAATTAAATAAGTTGGTATATGCTTAGACCAAGTATATGTATCTCATTACCAACTGAAATACAAAAACCATCGATACATGAGCTACTAGATAGAAATTAAAGATAACAAAATAATCACTTTATTTTTTTATTTTCTATATTTTAAATTTCTCAATATGGAACAGGAGAAACTAAAAAAATTAACGTGACGAAGAGCAGAAAGAAGGATTTTAAAACTATCTGGAATCAGTCCAAAGAGCCCACACAGTATGATAAAATCCTACCCGAAGTAACCAGCACTCCAACTCCAGAAGTTACGGAGCCGGCAACACAAAGCTGGGTATGACATAACAATACACCACCTCATCGTGAAAATAGATGCATGACTGTACTTTAAAATTGAATTTCATTCAGAGATTTTTGGAACAGTCCATAAAACTGATCAACTTATCCCTCGGAACATAGTTTTTTTGGGTTTCCTACACAAGTCCTCTTCCAATTCTTAAGGCAAAAATTCAACTTCATAGATATACTAACTCGTAGACTGTTATATTTAAAGGATTTTTAACACTTTATTGCACATTTGCTAAATTAAAATCAAGTAATAATCTAGGCATCATTTTGTGTTTTTTTATGTGAATTTAGTATTATTTTGTAAAATGTGTAAAGAACCGTAATTTTTGAGAGGAACCGTAACGTGCCCGTTGTGTAAATTCAATTAACTATTTCTGTTTCAGCCTACAAGGACGGCGTTCACGACGCCGTCAGTAGAGCAAGATGTTAGTCGAGTGTTCGCACCCACAGAACACAGCCTTGAGTTCTCTAACTTAGACCATCCCAGTCTACCTGATTTACAGTCTGATACCTTCGACCTGAATCTGAGGCCCACCTTGCCACCTGGCAGCTTCCGGGTGAACCTAATGCCCACTTTATCAGATTTACCGCCTAGCGCTATCCAGTTGAATCTCAGGCCCACCATACAGAACTTACCACCTGACAACTCCCAACTGAGTCACAGGCCCACTATGCAGGGTTTAAAGCCTGGCACCTACCAATTAAATCAGACGCCTACCTTGGTAGACATATTTCCCGGCGCCTTTCGCTTGATCCCTAGGCCTACCTTTTCATACATATCGTCTAGCGCTTTCCCGATGAATAAAAGACCTATAACATCAAATTTTCCACCTGGTGCTATTAAATATAATACGAGGCCCACCTTGCCAGAGTTCCCACCTGGTGGAATGAAATATAGCGCACCATATTTCATGGCACCACTCCTGAGACCCAGCTCGCCGAAGTTATTACCGAGTGGTATGAAATACGTTACAAGGCCAAGCTCGCCAGAGTTATCACATGGTGCTGTAAGGCTCAGCTCAACGGGATTACAACCTGGTGTCATGAAGTATTATACGAGGCCCATCTTGCCGGGGTGGCAACCTGGCCTTACTATTAAGCACTCCAAGACGTCTATTCTGCCAACCTGGCCACTACTACTATACAGCACTATCGATATCAGCGAACAGAGGTATGTTTTCCTTCGTGTCAATACTTTCGATAAAAAATTACTAACAACAAGCTTTTCATCAACAGCCACAACAGTGTACTGCTGAACGTAGATAGGCCTTCTACTATTGGCGAGTGACAGCCAACCTTATCACGCGTGGCAGATAAATCGGGGAGCTCAGTGAAAGATGTTCTGTTTCAAGGGGAGCGCTACTCTCCATTCCCCTGATTCATTCCATAGTCGCGTTTTACGATATCGCCACGGGTAGAAACTAGGTGATGTTGTTCTAAGCCAAACTGGTTTTGAATAAGGCTACATCAGCTTCAAGCTCTTCGTTAATAGGCCATAAAATATTAGAACGAGTTTTTTTATGTGGTGCTACTCGTACGGCACAACTCGCCATCATTGAGATTTACTCAAATAGTATATTGGTGCGTATGTGGGTATAACCGTTAAGATCGAGACCTCGAACCACAATAAGGTTTTGTCCTGCGTATTTAATAAACAAGACAAGACTTGAATGTTTAAATTCAGTGTCCAAAAATATAATAGTTCTCTAAAATCGTTTTTCAAAAAATGCATGATAAGATTTATTAAACCTAGAAACAATTTAAAAGTGTATATTTTGACGCCATCTTAAATTGTGTTAACTTACGCCATAGCATCAGTTTGTGTAGAAAATACCGTTTCAAAAAGTAGCTCGTTTGTTGACGACAACGGTGCCAATGAATTATTTAATGTGTTACAGGTTACGAAATGAAGATCCTATGAAATATAGGACTACTACTAAGGCACACTTGGAAAAGGACCCTTTTATGTATTACAAGGATTATTCTAGCGATGATAATGAAATATACATGTACAAACCGATTTGAAAAAGAACTTGTAATAAAAACATATTTTTTAATATATTTCATTTAATACATCACATGCTACTAAACTGTACAATTAAGAAACTCTACTGTTATGGCTTTTCCAAGGTAACCATGTTCTACCGTGACTCTCAGGGTCAGGGTCAAAATGATGGTCAACATTCTTCTTGACAATACCAGCATCATAAGGATTTTCATCAAAGTGTAGATGATGGTCAACAGTCGTATCCTTGTCAATACCAGCATAATAAGGATTATCATCAAAGTGTAAATGATGGTCAACAGTCGTCTTCTTGATAATACCAGCATTATAAGGATTATCATAAAAGTGTAGATGATGGTCAACAGTCGTCTCCTTGTCAATACCAGCATCATAAGGATTATCATCAAAGTGTAAATGATGGCCAACAGTCGTCTTCTTGACAATACCAGCATCATAAGGATTATCATAAAAGTGTAGATGATGGTCAACAGTCGTCTCCTTGTCAATACCAGCATCATAAGGATTATCATCAAAGTGTAAATGATGGTCAACAGTCGTCTTCTTGACAATACCAGCATCATAAGGATTATCATAAAAGTGTAGATGATGGTCAACAGTCGTATCCTTGTCAATACCAGCATAATAAGGATTATCATCAAAGTTTAAATGATGGTCAACAGTTGTCTTCTTGACAATACCAGCATCATAAGGATTATCATCAAAGTGTAGATGATGGTCAACAGTCGTCTCCTTGACAATACCAGCATCATAAGTATTTTCATAAATAGCAACAGCATGAGTAGTCCTAGTTGTAGGGTTATTGGGATAATTGGGATAAGGATGGCAGTCCATTAGAAATCCGAGATTGAGTTTTTTTTTATGATTCGTATTCTCGTCAGTAGCATCAATAGCCTTTTCAAGTACAGCTCCCAAGTGTTTTGTTATTGCTTTAGAAGCTTCCTGCACCAGGTAAGCTTTGACCAAAGAATCGGCAGGCATAATTTTGGTTGCCTGACTAATAGAGATAAGTTCCCTAAAAAAATAAAATGTTTGAATTTTTGCAACGGGTATAATATGCGATTCTTGATTCATTGTACAGAACCTGGTTGACCATTGCTCGGGTTCAGTTAGTAAAACGCGTTATTTTAGAAAATTAAATTAGTTAGATCTGTTTATTGCCTCCTAAACCCAGTTTGCCTTAATTATGTTGCGCAAGTTTATCACCTACAAAGTACTAGAGTAGGTGGCAAACGACTACGGCTATCACCTATAAACCACAATAAATTTATATTAAATATACATTTAAATATATAATTATGTGTAATATCTTCGTATAAATTTCGTGGACTATAGATATTAAATTGTTTGTAGTTAATATTCCAGATTTCTTGTTTCTTACTTTTTAGAGCACAATATCTCAGTAGTCGGGTGTTAGTTTTTGAACTGGTTTTTATTTTAATAATTTTGGGGTTGAAGGTAAGTTTAACTCTTTAGTAATTGAAGGAAAGAAATGGGGTGGTGCTATTCTTAGCTGGCATCACACGGCAACTATTTTTTTTAACTGTGCTTATTAAGCCCTTTAATTTGATACCACGTTTGAAACCCAACACGACATTACTAGTAGTATAAACTCTTTCAATTCTTAGCTCTAGAGGGTGCCATATGTAATGTATAGTGACATAACTTAACCTATAACCAGCGAACTGTTTAGACGCTTCCAATGATACCTCATTTATCAAATTCTGATAAGTTGTTTAGAAGTTAGGACGGAACAAACGTTTTCGTTTCCACATACATACATACATACCGGTCAAAATCATAACCCTCCTTTTTGCTTTTCCATAGTCGGGTAAAAAAGGGAACCATGTGCATACACGGACACCTCTTTGACACAAAACAGATGCGTTTGCATCGGTAGTTAAAATAATAGTAATAGGGTTTGATATTTTTTATTTTTATCAATGATGGGTTTGCTCTTGACTCTAGTCTAGGTCATAGGACAGAGACAGAGTCTAAGATGGAGCGAGCTCACCCAGAAGAAGCCTGTTAAGGCACTGGCACTCCCACACACTGACTGATATTGTTTAAAGGACTGAATACGTTTTATTGAAACATTAAGAGATTTGGGAAGTTAGCCCCGAGTGGCTCAGCGAGGTAGACGCGCGCGAAAACAAACTTGCACACAAGTGAAAGTGACACTAATTCTAATTTATTATTTTCTCAGAGTCTTAGCGAGCTTCTAGTCCTTCGTTGGGATTTGTCCTTCCACAGATATGGCGGTTTACCGGCGCGGCAGACTCCAAGCTTAGAAGTTGCTAGTGAGCTGATTTGTTTGTGTCCTATTTTTTTGTTTCCATAGGTACGGGACGCGGTGCGGTGGACGAGCGTCGTCTTTTTCAAAATGTTATAGGGAAATACTATTTATTTATTAGTAAAATAGGGTTTAGGTGCACGAGTTGTGCAGAGTATAACAAATGTGTGTGCAAGATTTTGTTTTATTAGAAAAATAAACTATCGCTAAAAGTTCTTCTTTCATGTTTGGTGCTGACACATTAAAAACGCACGGAACATTAAAGATGTTTGTTAGGTATACATTTTTTTTGTAAACTTGCAAAATTTTCAAGCGCGGGCAGAATTTGAACCTGCGACTTTCGCATTACTAGTGGCGACGCCTCTTCCATCTGGGCCACCGCAGCTCATTTCTTGCCCGCCAATTTTGCAAGTATATTTTAATGCCAGTAACGCTTATCATAGCTAAATCTACCGGGTTAATTTTGCAACTAATAACCTGTATTTTTGTAAATTTTGCAAGTTTTCAAAAAATTTTGAAAATTTTGCAAGTTATCAAAAATTTTATACCTAACACGGGAAGTGTTTTAAAATTTGGTGCTCAAGATGTTTGTTACTTTCATTGTTCGCGCTAAAATGCGTTATCTAGTAGGAGCGGATTAATGGTGTATAACTTGACCTATGCGAAGGGTCTGGATACCTGCGTAGCGCACAAGTACGGCATTCGAACCCGGACGTGTTTTAGTTTACTCGATCGTTTAGTGACCCTGTTGTATTTGAATTGTTACACATCATTAAAAAAGCTTCGCCGTGTGATGCTGGCTTAGAATAGCATCATCCCATTTCTTACCCATGGATGTCGTAAGAGCCGACTAAGGGACTCGAGGGATGTGTATTGCAATTTTATGGGCTGACAACCTGTCACTATAGTGATACACAGTTATCTGATTGACCCTCAAGCTTTTGTCAGACGTGGTGTTAATATCCGTTTTTCGGCCGATAACGCTCTGCCTACCCCGTAAGGGATAAAGGCGTGATTTATGTATGTATGTATGTATTAAAAAAGCTCAAAACTATATTAAGTTCTGCAGACCGTAGGATAATACAAGCATGAAAGATGCGTGAAAGGATTCATTAAAAGTTAACTACTCCGCTCGTAACAGCACACATGTGTGCTTGAAGTACAATACAAATCTATTGTTGCAAAATTCGACCTGAGTGAAGTGGTTAAATAAAGGGTTTGAGTTCTAAGATGATCAGAACGTTTAGCGTGAAGGTTTGGAAGTTAGAAAGAGTAGGTATAGGTGGTTAGGGTTAAACTTTCACTGTTTTGCGTGCTGGGTGGACTATATGGTGTGTTGGGAGGAGGTCCATAAAGTTCTTAGCTGCTAGGTCCCTTTTAGACTTGAAGTCTTAATCAAAACATAACCTTCCTATTCCCTAGAATTTGAGTCCATTCATTTACAGCACGTGAGACATGGTGCAGCTACGGATCTACGGTCAAATTGTTTCCACTCTCTCTCATAATACAGATGCTACCTCTATATCCAGAGCTGGAAGGGAGGATCACGAGGACGGAACCAGACATGCGCGAGTTCCTGAAACATCCGGGATATTTCCAGCTATGTGGCCTCTTTCATAAACCTATTACTGTGTTTCTTTATGTTTTGTTACATTTCAGCAATTGTTAAATATTAGAAGCGTACAAACCTCTTATACGATTAAAAATACACAACCTAGACAGAAATCTGGACGATCACAAAATATGCTCTTCGGCCATACATAATAACTTCATTTTGTTAAATACAACAGGTTTAGGGAGATTTTAGTTACAAATTATCGATGGGACACTCACAAAGTTGATATTTATCACTTTGTGAATTTGTTCCCGGTCTGGTTAGGACATTGCAGGGTAAACCAACTGATTTTCCGAAAATAAATGGTTCCGTGCTTCGGAGGGCACGTTAAGCCGTCGGTCTCGGTTGCTGTCTATGATTACTTAGACGGCGGTCGTAACACAACCATGTCAGAGGCCTACTAGTTGTAAAAGGCTTTTAAAAAACTCTGACACCAGGGTTCATCGGGTCGTTGGACGACTCGGTGCCCCACACGAAAAAAAAGAACATTTTACTATACAAATCCCTTCACACGCATCATATAACCTACAGACAGATGCTTGACTCCTGGTTTTGTCTGCACCATTGATGTGACATCAACAAATTCGAGTAGTAGAAAGTCAGTGGCAATATAAAGATCTAACCCAACTTGCGACTGCCTTGTAGGCTATGCCAGTTATGCCACACTTGATGTGTTGCAGTCAGTACCCTAATACCTGCACCTTGTCCGATTTGTATGACGCCACCGACAGCGCGGTAGCCGTGGCAGATTTCTGGTCGAACTATTTGTGTACTAATTTGAGTCATCGACACAGAAGTGGAATCAAACGTCCTTCTAGGAGGCTTCTTCTGTAAAGTTATTACGTTGTTCTTTCAAAAAGTTGTCTCTGGTAAGTGTTCAACATTTATATGTGAATAATAATGATACGAAATTTAATCATTGGAAATCATTATTTGTGGAAGAAACTAGCACCGACGTGCTACGCAGTGAAAATAGAAGAAATTTCGTATACTTACTTATTTCTAATTTGTTATGAAATTAGATTATGAAGGGTAATTTTTTTCTAATCATAATGTGTCCTAGATTATATACAAAAGCGGGAAAACGTTCGTTTTCACCTCACTTCACGGTGAGTCAACGTTTTGGTCTGTTGCGAAGAAAACTGGGCCATGGGCGCCTCCCTGGGTGGGCATGTCATCGTACATCGACTCGATAGAAGTAGAATCGACAGCCTGTTAAACAATCGACGTTTGTTTAAACAATGCCAGGTGACAATCCGACAATTTACCGATTTCTTTTTTAATAAAGAATGTCATTGACAAAGTCACGGCAGTGTAGTGTATTTACCCAACTCCAGTATGTCGGAGGGGAAAGGGGGCGATCAAAGTAGCGCGCTACCACGTTTTATAAAAAAATATGGGGTTGAATTTACCCACATCTACAAGTTTAGTACCAATTTTGCATAAATCGAGAATGTGGCTTTCATTTTTTGTATAAAAATAGCACTATTTCTTACAGAAAATAAGAATAAAGTAAAAATAACTGCAAAACATTGTTCAAATTAAAAAATTTGAGAACACAAAAATTGGGTAGATATGACAAAAAAAATAAAGTGCTGGTACCGTACTGCGCTTCTAATAGCACTTTTGAATTATTTGTTACTTTATTATTTGACCACTAGCTGGTGCCCGCAAACTTCGTTTCGGTGACTGAATGTGGTGGTTAGCATACCACCGCCAATACCAGTGTTTCTTGCCTTTGAGTGTTACTTAAACTCCAACCAGGGCACCCAAGTTAATATGACGAATTTCATCACAATAAAACAATTTTAAACGGATTTAAGTTGTGTTTATTTTGGATTTTACAATTCCTACGTTTCGAGCTCTTTACAGAGCCCGTGGTCACGGATGACTAAGGTGTTAGACGTCATTATTTAGAATTGAAATTATTTTTGTTCTACCGCCATCTATTTCTTAATTGCCTAGCGTAACGTCCTGGTTCCACACAAAATGCTGAAACCTTGTGTAAAATCCAAAATAAACACAACTTAAATCCGTTTAAAATTGTTTTATTGTGATGAGTAATAGTTGTGCAAACTCAAGAAAATATTATGACGAATTTCTTTTTCCACGCCATCGTCCTTCAATTTTCTTGCTTTGAAAATAACCAGTATGCTGTTGTTTTTATTATTACATTAGCTTCAGTTTTTATACCACAGTACCTACATTCTACATTGGGTCGTTCATTGGCCTAATGCACCGAAAAGAAAGCATTACTGCATCTTTACGTATATTTTATCTTTTTTTATAATGTAATTATTTTTGTACCGTGTGGCAAGTGATGCCGGTTGTATGGTAATGGTTCGTTTATTGTTCAGATGTTCGATGTTGTTCAGTTGTTGTTTCATTATTGTTATGATGATGTTTCGATGTTGTTCAGATGTTGTTCAGTTGTTATTCAGTTGTTGTTCAGTTCTTGTTCAGATGTTGTTCAGTTGTTATTCAGTCGTTGTTTCAATGTTGTTCCGATGTTGTTCAGTTGTTGTTCTGATGTTGTTCAGTTGTTTAGTTTTTGTGTAGTTGCTGACTCGACATCTGAACAAATGTTTAAGTATAGAATTTCCAAAAATTTAAATCAAGCCATATTACGTTTTTGTACTGAATTTGACCTTGTATCAGGCCTTACAATGGCCGGTGCGGACATATGGAAAAGTGTATTACTGGTTTAGATAAAATAGTGTATGCAACTGCATATAATTAGGCTTTAGAATGCTCGTGTCAAACTATTATCAAACAGACACTTGAATTCTTATGAGCCCTTTAAAATAAGCGGCTGGTAGTGACTGAATGGTGAAAACGAGAGATCGTGTCCTATGGCCTACCCGACATCAAGCAGCGAACTGCTACAGCCTGATGTATGTATGTACATACACATATATTTTTTTAAGAAATAGCTTGCCAATTAAAAAATTAAATAATATTTAGCAGTTTTATATTGTTCTTGTCTATGAAGTGTACTAATTAGGACACAGGGTTAAATATGGCATGGAGGGGTTGTATCTTTTTTGTTTTTTTCTGTAAGAAATGGTGTTATTTTAGTACAAAAAAAATTAAAGTCACATTTTTGATTTACGTGAAACTGGTACCAAACTCGAATTTGTGGGTTAAGTCAACACTACATATTTTTTACTGAAACGCGGTGGCGCGCAACTTTGACCCACCCCCTTTCCCCTCCGACATACTGGAGTTGGGTAAATACACTACACTGCCGTGACTTTGTCAATGACATTCTTTATTAAAAAAGAAATCGGTAAATTGTCGGATTGTCACCTGTCATTGTTTAAACAAACGTCGATTGTTTAACAGGCTGTCGATTCTACTTCTATCGAGTCGATGTACGATGACATGCCCGCCCAGGGAGGCGCCCATGGCCCAGTTTTCTTCGCAACAGACCAAAACGTTGACTCACCGTGAAGTGAGGTGAAAACGACCTAAGTTTTGTATATTTAATAATCTAGGACACATTATTAATAAACAAATTAGGTGATTTATTTTTTGATAAAGCAAAGTCAGAATCACAATACTTATAGTCAACAACTACAAATAAAAAGTTCAATTAAAAATATACCTCCACGGGTCACACCAGCCGCAAAGGTGCCCATGACACTTGCTGCGTTGCCGCGTTAAATGGCGATGGACAACCTTTGCGCCAGGTTGGTAGGTATCCCCGCACCCCTTCCCCCTCCGACGTGCTAGAGTTGGTTTGGGGTCGGTTTGCATAAAATTTGAAGTCATATTTGTATTACGCATAATATTATATAGTCATAATTAATTATTCAAAGTCATAAAAACAACACGCAAAAGCCTTGTAGAATAAAATACCTTACAAGTCATAATATAACCTATTACTTTAAACTCGGACTTGAAAGTGTTTTCGATATGCGACTCAAATGTAGTATAAAATAAAAAAGGTCAAAATAATAGTATGACCACAGAATAATAACTAGTAACTGTATGACTTTCAATGCAGTATGACATATGAACATTATGCCAAACAAATAGTATGACAAAGAATTTTATGCAAACCGAGCTATGCCGAAGTATATGTATACCTATATAATTATCCTTCAACAATATGCAAACGACGGTATTCCGCTGGAATTGGGTAACCGGGCTCAAACACCTTTATAACACGTTCAAACTATGCACCTGCTCCTGCTCCTGCCGCTGTCGCGAATATTGCTTGAAATACTTTCGCGGAAGTATCAACGCGAGTGAGTGTTCACACACTGCCATCATACTCTTCTCGCAGCAATACGAGTGAGCGAGATAGCAATAATTCCACACGCGATCGTGCTGCCGTTCCTTTGACAATTAAAAGCCAACATTCGTAGACGAGTGGCGGGCGGCATGATTAACCTGTTTACATACTCGCGCTACCCACTTCCCTTACTATTAGGTCCTTACATATGAAATGTCGTTTTGTCGTACTGGCCACTTTGATCACAAATTTCTCCTATTTTGTTAGGAATTCGAAATTCAAATTTATACAGCTATTTCCACGTGTAGTTGTGTTTCGTAAACCGTCATTCATTTGTTTTTTTACTTATCTTTTTTCTGTTTGCATCGCTCAATTTACAAAATGGAAAATTTGAAATATCGCGTTATTTACGAGTACGAGTTCCACCGTGGCACCAGTGCTGCGGAAACGGCTCGAAGGGTCAATGATGTGTATGGCGGTTGTGTCGCAAAAGAAAACACAGTGCGTTTTTGGTTCCAACGTTTTCGTTCTGGAAATTTCGACCTGCAAAACAAGCCCCGTGGACGGCCGGAGACCCAAGTTGATAATGAAGAATTGAAGGCTATTGTGGAAGCGGATCCATCGCAAACCACGTCCGAATTAGCTGCAGGCTTCGGTGTTAGTGATAAAACTGTTTTAATCCACTTGAAGCAAATTGGAAAGATTAAAAAACTTGAAAGGTGGGTTCCTCACGAATTAAGTGAAGCAAACCGGCAAACGCGCGTCAACTGCTGCGTTACATTACTTGACTGGCACAATAACGAAGGGATTTTAAATCGAATCATTACCTGTGATGAAAAGTGGATTCTCTACGATAATCGGAAGCGCTCATCGCAATGGCTGGACCCTGGCAAGCCAGCCAAAGCCTGCTCCAAGCGAAAATTGACCAATAAAAAGTTACTTGTAAGCGTTTGGTGGACTAGCGCCGGTGTCGTTCATTACAGTTTTCTCAAATCTGGCCAGACGATTACGGCAGATGTCTACTGTCAGCAATTGCAAACCATGATGGAAAAGCTAGCTGCTAAACAACCGAGGTTGGTCAATCGCTC
Organism: Tuta absoluta; assembly: GCA_027580185.1. NCBI lineage: Eukaryota > Metazoa > Arthropoda > Insecta > Lepidoptera > Gelechiidae > Tuta > Tuta absoluta. Next base: position 13,660,117 of record JAQAHW010000010.1, on the reverse strand, counting down.
TACGCCACTGTTGCTTCACGACAACGCTAGACCACACACTGCACAACAGACGGCTAGCAAATTAGAAGAGCTTCAATTGGAATGTCTAAAGCATCCACCGTACTCCCCGGACCTTGCTCCAACAGATTACCAATTCGAAATTTGGATAACTTCTTGCAAGGGAAAAAATTCAACTCAGATGGGGCAGTCCAAATCGCCTTCAAAGATTTTATTGATTCCCGTCCGAATGGTTTTTTTTAGTAAAGGGATCAATGAACTACCTATGAGATGGCAAAAGTGCATAGATTACAATGGCTCATACTTTGATTAAATAAATATACTATATTTAAAAAAATCGACTTTTTGTTCCTCCCATACAAAACGCCAATTTCATATGTAAGGACCTAATATTTCCCGGATGTTTCCGGCCTATATTGGTATTGTGTGAACGTGACTTTAGATTGAGTTTCTCTATATGCCCCTATATCGGGTTTTTACTGTATCAAGTTTTGTCACATATTGCCAAAAGTTACAGTTCCTACTATAAATTTTACTACGGCGACGAATAGCAGAAGAAGAGAAAATAAATTAGCGGTGAAAACTAGATGATGTCGTAAATTTTAAGCAAGAAGTGGTATATAATATAACGTTCCAAGAACAGTTTCGAGTGTTTGAAACTACCGTCGAACACTTTAGTGACCAAAATTAGACAGCAGCTCAGATAACAGCTAGAAAAAGATGTACCGCTCACACCACTTGTATTGTGTGTGCAACGACAAATTTGTTACAAAAGTGACAAATGTCAACGACCAGGAAAAATAAGTTGTCAATATTTTGTTAGAATAGAACTCTACAGATAAAATCTGACAGTAATCACCATTATTAAACGGATTTGTTATGTGACACTTACTTACTTAATTCGCCGGCTCGACGACCCAAAGTGAGTCTCGGCTTCCGTGACAGTTAAGTATGTCAATTATCACCTAACGCATTTTTTTTCGTACTTTATTGCACATCGTACAAAAGGCGGGCCTAATGCCAGACGGCATTCTCTACCGGCCAACCAGAAGGTAGACAGAGAGAGAAAGAAGCGGGTGCACTACTGAGAAAATAAAAAAAATAACACTAAAGAAAAACAACATGTTAAAACTACTATTTAAATAAATACCTACCAATACATAGTTATTATTCATAAAAATATACTTACACAAATACTTATATCAATAAATAATACTTAATCTTACATACATACTCAAATACAAATAGAAATAAAATAATACTTTTTAATAGACACACAACTAGCTCCATCTCTCTTCAAATGCTAAAATTTACATCGTCTTGACAACGGCGTTGGGTTGATTGGTATACAGATGGCAGCCTTGAACCAATTCCTACGCTCTTTTGACAGTGACAGCTCATGCAACCAACTCACTCAATAAAGCATCACGCTCGCATTTGGACATATTATTGATGTTTATTATACGGCACGTCGTTCATCGAGTCGTTGACGATTCGGTGGCCCACACAAAAAGAAAAAAGAAGACCAGCTGACATTATTGTCAAAACGTGTCAAATTTAACACTAGTCACGCTTTATTTAACAGGCCCTGGGAGGTCGTCAGCAAATCGCTGGACGCACGCGTACACCTGTATTTGCAACCACCGACATCTGATAATGTACGAATTCGCATTGGAAGAACATTTATCGATGCGACGTTACATCCCATTGTGTGTCCAGCCTCATGGTGCAGCCTTACTACAAGTAAGGGTGGAGCAGACCGCATCCGAGTGCAGCTCGTGCACGTATCCACGCGCGTGATCACGCCGTGCACCTTTGCCACACCGGGTTACGCGCAAGGGGTCTGTTGCGTACAATCATTAGTTTTTTGATTATGATGACCGTGTTTTTGGTCTGGATATCGTTGGCTCATCTAATAATGAATCAAATTGACTTCCTTGATTTGAAAATGTTAATGTTTTTTTTACTTGTTGTGGTAATGTTTAAATTTTCTAACTTCAAGATTTTGGCCTTTGCCACCGATTTGTTAATGTCATTAGCGGTGTGTTATGTTTCTTGTTGCTCTTTTTTTATGTTAGCAAATTGCATGAAAGTCTATTATGTAGTAGAGTTTTTTCCATTTCATATTTTGGTGATGAATAATGCGTGCCGTGGCAATACAAAATCAACCGAATTTACGTCATATTACTTTTATTATATTTTTACATATTTTTATTATTTGATTTACTTATTGTATCTTATGAGCCCTACTTTATTCATATTTAACTTAATTTCATTTTATATCGATTATTATTCCAATGTCACCTAAAACTAAATTATTTTCATTAGGTTTATACAATGCAGGCTCACTTAACACTAGTCACGATTATTTTCTTATATCCATGGATCGATATAAAGCTGATATAGTTGCTATAAATGAATCTTGGTTACGGGCAGGGAGAGAAGCTTGCGCGCCTGCGCCACCTGGTTATCGACTACGTCTTACTCCACGCCCTAAACAGATGCGTGGTGGTTGGGGAGGTGGTGTAGGTTTTTATATCAGCAAAGATGTGCGCGTACGTTACTTGACCAGCCCGGATGATTCCATCGAGCAAATGTGGATCAGTACAAAGGTAAATGGGATCAGTCTGGTAATTGGTACTGCATATAGACCACATTGGGTGACGGTGGATACATTTTTGGATGCTTTGACTGATTCCGTTACAAGGTTTTCACATTATGACAAAATAATATTGATGGGCGATTTCAACATTAATATGCTTCACGCATATAATGATAAAACAGTAAAATTCTACCAATTTCTTAGGTGCATGAACCTACAGCAAGTTGTAAATGAACCCACACATTTTACCGAGGGAACTTCTTCATTAATTGACGTGGTTTGTACTGATTGTCATGTCCAGAAGGTAGAAGTCTCAAGTGTTACAGGATCATTGCACTCTATGGTTAATGTTACTCTAAGTATTAGAAAATCCAAACCAGCTCCTAGGTATATATCATACAGACCCTTAAAAGACATAGACATGGATAAATTTAATATGGATCTCAATCATGTTGATTGGGAGTGTGTTCTCTTGGAACCTAATGTTGAGGCTATGGTTGGTAAATATAACTCTTTGATTTTGGGTCTATATGATAGACATGCTCCTATTAAAAAAGTATTAGTGCGAAGTAATTCCTCCTTACCCTGGATCACCGATAACATCAAATTTATGATTGATCTACGTAATGAAGCTCATCTGAGATATAAAACATCTAATTTAGATACTCATAAGGAATACTATAAGGAATTTAAGAGATTGGTTTCAACAAGTTTATTCCATGAAAAATCTGCGTACTTCAATCATACGGTTAACTCTAATATTAAAGATCCCAAAAAGTTTTGGAGTAATATGAAGGAGAAAATTTTAGTTGATCCGGGTAAGGCTGATTGCTTACCAGACTGTTTTAATGATCCCGATGCAATTAACGACCATTTCCTGAATGTCCCTGGTGGTAACACCGCAATAACATCACAGTTTGACACGTCAGCCAAGTTTGGGACGTCGTCTTTTAAATTGCACCCAGTTGACGAAACTTCTGTCTCAAAGTTTATCATGTCGATAAAAACTAATGCCACAGGAATTGACAATATTAGCAAGGATATGATAATTCTTTCATTACCGCGTACTCTATCGGTCATCACGGGTATCATAAATGCGTCAATAGTTACAGGAGTTGTCCCTAGCCAGTGGAAAAAAGCAATGGTTAACCCGCTTCCAAAAGTGAACCAACCTTGTGAGCTTAAAGACCTTAGACCAGTCAGTATTTTGCCTTTTTTGTCGAAGGTTCTGGAAAAGGCGGTATATTGTCAGTTGCAAAGTTATGTTGACAGGAATAACATCCTGCCCTCTTATCAGTCAGGTTTTCGTAAGGGACGTAGTACCACTACTGCGTTACTTGATGTAACTGACAATATACTCGCTGACCAGGATGTTGGACGTGGTACTATTCTGGCTCTGTTGGATTTCACACGGGCTTTTGATTGCATAAACATTCAATTGATGATATCCAAATTGTCTTATTACGGACTTGACCAACACTCACAAGCATGGTTTAGAAGTTACTTGGAAGATCGATACCAGTCTGTAAAAATCCAGAGACCTGATGGTGCTATCCTGATTTCCGATGAAAAACCGGTAAATCGCGGAGTACCGCAGGGTTCAATATTGGGCCCTTTACTTTTTATAATCTACTGCGCTGATCTTACAAAAGTGATAAAACATTGTAAGTATCATATGTATGCGGATGATGTGCAGTTGTACATATCTGAGGTACCTGATAAAATTTCCCAAGCACTGCAGCAATTGAATGAGGACTTAGATAGAATATCGGAGTGGTCAGATGGAAACGCATTGGTACTTAATCCAAATAAATCAAAATGCATGGTCCTTGGATCTAAGTCACAAATAAAGAAAATTTGGTCGAAAAAGCCCGTCGTTAGTGTACTTGGTCAAGATGTTGAATGTGTATTAAAAGCAAAAAACTTAGGTGTTATGCTCGATAGTGAATTACGCTTTGAAAGTCACGTTGAGAGTATTGTTAGTAATTGTTTTTATAGACTTAAAATTCTTTATAAAATTCGTAATTTACTCAGTACAGAGGCTAGAATGTTGGTTTGTGAGTCGCTAGTTTTGTCCAGATTAAATTATTCAGACCTTGTATATGGCCCACGTTTATTATACAAAACACAGCGTTTAATACAACGCGTGCAAAACGCGTGCTGTCGTTTCTGTTTCAACGTTCCTCCCCGTAGCCACATTACACCATTTCTTAATAATGCGTCTATTTTGAATATGGAATCACGGCGACAATTGCACCTTGCGTCCTTAATGTTTGATGTTTTTAATTTTAATAACCCTGACTATCTCTTTTCAAAATTGAAGTTACCCACATCCTCGCATAATAAGTACAACCATGATCGTAGGTTCTGTCGTGCTCCACTTCAGATTCACAGACATAAAACAGTGGCATTTACAGGCAGTTTCCGCTACCACGCAACTAAGTGCTGGAATAACATTCCACCCCCTATAAGAACTCTAAAATCAAAGGTAACATTTAAATTAAAAATGAAGAAATATCTCTTGGAAAAACAAATTATTGGAATCCCTAAGTGCTTTCCGTAGGTGGCGGCAACAGTCACGCATGACCTCAAATTGTGTGTCGACTGTGGGTACTTTCTTATTATTATTTATTCGTATTACATCGTATTTATTAATAACTTCTTTTACTATAATGAAAACAACTAAACAATTTATTTTATTTCACATGGTTATAATGTATTATGTAAGTATTTCATCTATTTGTTCTTATACCACTATACTCAACTCTAAATACACGACAATTGTTTTAGTCGGTTACCGATACCGCGTTTATCTCTAGGTGATAGCTGAAAATCAGCGATTTGCCGTCAAAGCAAATATTGGCGCTGAGCTATGGCCTTTTGCATTGCTACGGCACACATACAGGTTTTGAGCAGGGCCCTAATTGTCACAAATTTAATATAATTATTGTATATGGAAAGATGTGTGTGTGTTATGTAAAGATTCTTTGTTGTTATTTTTCAAATTGTAAATTTTGTCTATGTATGTATGTGTGACTGTAGCAAAAATAAACTTTTTATCTATCTATCTATCTATCTAGTTTTGCGTTAATACATTGATTGCTCCTCCGCGGAGCCTGGAGGAGTTTGTCGGAGCAGTAGCTCCCCATTGCACGTTCCGCAGGAATGATGCATCGACTGAGAAGAAGACATTGATTTAGTCGCACAAATTCAATAAGTTTTTCTTTACTGTTCGAACTGACATCACTCATCTTATCACTCACCAATACCGGTGTTTTGTAATGCAACTGTTTCGCCCGTACACACGTCCGTACTACGCGCAGGCTGTGCGCGATCGAACACGTTCGGTGTTATGTAAAAAAGAGAATCTCATAGAATACAACGTTATCACCGCACGCATCGCGACGTTGCCGTTCCGCTCTGCGTAGGGTGCGCAATCTGTTTGTAGTCTGGGAGCCGCAATGCGTAACCCTACGCAATACGCATACGTACACGTCAACGCAACGCAAGCAGTGTAACATATCTCATACAGTCCCATACATTACAACGTCATAGGTACGCGCGTGATTACGCGCACGAACTGCATACGGACGCGGTGTGCTCCGGCCAGAAAAGTCGTCAATAAATAGAAAATATGAAGCAGCGATATGAAGTAAGTTTTTCTATGATAGCTGAGATTTCTTTTTACATTATTGAGAGAGTTTAGTTTTATAGATATAAGTAACTAACAAATGTGCACGCTAGAACACTTATTCCAAGCGTCTTACCTCCAGCACTGGACGTCTACTTTACCCAGAGATTTATGCGCTTTTACACCTTTCTTCAGATTTCCAGGTTCAATGTTTATTTCAATAACTACCGGAACATCAATCAGTTCAGCGGCAAATTCGTGCTCCGATTTCACTTCGCCACTTGCAATAATTTGCACTTTCCCGCGGACCTAAAATTGTTAAGATATGGTGGCACAAGTGTTCTAACTGTAAGTAATCCAAATGACAAATGCGACGAATCAATGGTGTCACCAAAGCTTTTACTCAATGAATCCAATCATGTTAGCAGCACGTGTAGCTGTAGAAAGTAACCATCAACTGCACAGCCTGTTCATGGATTTGATGCTATACAATATAGGTACCTGTTACTACTATCAACAGAAGATACATATCATCTGTACAAAAAAACAGAATTTGTTGATATCTTGAAAAGTGCTTCTGTGAGTACAATATCAAATTGTTGTCGACATTGTGATGTTAAAGATAACTACATACGTAGAGCGCACTGAAACTTTTGCGTAATTCATAAATAAAACAGTATATTTGTAACATGTTATATTTATATCTCTTCAAAATAATCTTATTAAATTAAATCTCAAAATATTACATTTTAAACACTTTTCCCTTCGTTCAAACCATTTTTAAAAAGATAAGGATTATTGGTCTAAAGACATTTTTTAACGTGCTCGTTGAAAGCTAGCACGACCTCTTGTGGCTCCATAAACGTTATCCCTATCTCAATTTTTTGATTTTTGGGACAATATAGAAATAATATGGTGCTAGGTCTAGACTGTGTGGATGTGACAAAAGCTTCACCTTTACAGAGTACAAAATTGACATTGCTCCTTTTGCGGAATGTGCTGAAGCATTGTCTTTATGCAGCAGTATGAGACTTCTAGGTCGGTTTTCACGAAATTCTTCAGGCACACTGGGCAAACAAATGGTGGTGTGTGAATCGTGCATACAGGACCCGTTATTGAGAAAAAAAACGCTATCATTTTTTTGCCTACGCTTTTCGTCTTCCTTATTTTTGTCGGTTTGTCCTCGCCTTCAAACACCCATACAGAAGACTGTTGCTTTCTTTCTGGAAGGTAATTATATCCATGTTTCGTCCCCTGTCACTATATCATAAACAGCATTTGAGAGCCCATGATCATACAAGTAGCTTTTTTTTAGACCAATCAACTCGAGCGTGTTTTTGTTCTGGTGTGAGTTTATGAGAAATCCATAGGCTACAAAGTTTTTCTTACTTTTAAATGCGTATGTAACATTTTATGAATTTGGCTATTTTGCGATAAGTTGCCGAACAGAAGCCACATTTCCACGTTGATCGCAGGTGAAAGCCGACCTTCACAAATTTTGTCATAGGGAGATAGATGGCCACGATTAAATTCTGTCCATTTTAATAGCTGATGGCGTACGGTACTTCAATGAATAATAAAAATAATTATCAAGCATATTACCGTATTTTTTTATCAATAAGTGATTGTCTTCTTTAAAAAATATAGCATTCGAAATCCAAACATTCATAAGAGGCCAGAAGTGCAAAACTTTTAGGGCGCACCAGGTAATTTAAAAGAAATAAAATCTTACCTCAAGATGTACCGAAAACCTTTTAATTTGGAAGAAACTTATATTCACCTGTAATCGATAGAACCTCAATTCTTCTAGAATTTTTGTCTTGGCCATTTTGATCGGTCCTCCTCGCAACGAACTGTAAGCCATGTCCAGGCCATTCATAGTTACTTCAGTTATTCTAATTGTGCTCAAGCCCTTTACCTGAAAATGGATAACATGTTGATTTTATATTCGATTCTTGGATAAAAAATAGCAATTGGGGAATTTAGGATGCTTAATGACATACACATTATATATATTTTAATGCAACTATTTCATAAATATTTTGAAAAAACATTGAAACGTTCCGAGTTAGTATAAACATGAACACATCTTTTGAATATTGTAAAAAATAACATAACGGGGCAATATAGTCTCAGATCTGTCCTAACAACCGACCGATCGACCAACCAAGACAACCGCCGGGTACTTATTTAGTCACTTTATAAAAAATTCTCTGAATAGCATTTAATAAAATTAAAAGAACGTGGCTATTATAATTGTAATGATGAGATAGACTATCTATTGATAAAATAAATTAAATTTGTTTGTTAAAGAGTCATGAATTGTGTACCTAAGTATCTATTCGATTTTGATTTTGATACATTTTATAACTTACAGTTACTGGTTAATTAATACAACTTTTTAAAAGTAAAAAAAAAAAACTTTAAAACGATCTTGTTAAATGTATGCAGCGGTGGATCGAATCGAACTCATTGTTACCATGTTAGAGCCAAGCCACACGATGCGGTGCGGCGCCGCACCGCAGGTCATCTCGCCGGACTACCTGCCACACGGTAAGTGCGGCGCCGCAACGATGCCACAACATTTTGCGGCACCGTAGCGGCGACGGAAGAGAAGGGTTGGCCCCATTCCGACGACAGTCTGTATTAAAATTGAAAATCCCCATACAAAGTTGAACGGGGCTTCGCACTTCACTCTGCCGCACTCACAACTGAGCGGTGCCGCTCCGGCGCCGCAATACTTACACCCCTCCCCGCCTCGTCTCCACTCCGGTGCGCCTGCGGTGCAACGCCGGAGCGCACCGGACGGCGCCGTGTGCCATAACATACATTTTTATATGTAGGAAACCGGAGCGGCACCGCTCAGGCGCCGCGCCGCCGCCGCACCGCATCGTGTGGCTTGGCTCTTACTTTTGTTGCGCGTTATCGCCGCGCCGCGGCTGGGACGCGCGAGCGTGCAGCGGCACTCAGCCTGAGGAATACCACAGACTGGTCGAAATACGTCGCGTTATCACGCAACAAAATAACAGTGACTTCGTCCCGCCGCTATTTATTTAACTATAGTTATATCTCATTTAAGTCTAAACAATGTAAGAGCTCATTTTACCTTGAAATATTTTTCGTCATCAAATGTAATCGATAGATCGCCGAGGCTGACGATGCCATGGTTTTTTTCAATACTGGCTTTGTTCAGCTCTTTCATCATCTGGATCATAAACTTCTCAGTCTCCTTGAAAATTGCTTTCTGGGATGCTCTGTGGCATTTAAATAATTCATGAGTTTTTGGCGAAGATTTTGACTTTAAATACTTACTACATACACATGTCACGTTCATATCGCTTGCGGAGTAGGCAAAGCGTTAACAGCCGTAAAAATACGGTCACTGTCGCTACGTCTGACAAATATTTGAGGGCTGTTTCAGTAAAATCGTGTATTATTAGTCTGTCGCTTAGAATACATAATTATTATGAAACCCTCAAGTCCATTAGTTGCTTCTTACGACACCCGCGGGAAAGAAATAGGGTGTTATAAGCCTCACTGCATCAAATACTTTCTTATTTATCTCTTTTCACTCTAATTTTTTTGAAAAGGAATAGAGTGCAGCCGTGCAGCACTCTTGGGGTTGAATTATGGATGGATTGGTCTACTTGGATAGAACTAGAGGCCATGTCGCTAATGTGTATCATTGTCCTGATTTATCAATTCAAAAGCGCAGTTTGGAAATATTTTCAAATTCAACCAATTATAAACGTAATACATAAGTAATTTTGGTCTGAACTTACCTGAACATAAACATATCAGTTCCAAAGACAGCACTGTTGTTGATGAGGCTGACCACTACACCTTCTAGCTTCGAATATAGTTCGTTACCGACTGGGTAGGACATCAGATGGTTTAGCTGATCCCCTAAAATATTAAAAATAAGTTTTGAAAAATGAACGCTAACTTAGATGCTCTACTTTGAATCCTTTGTATAAGGTTTAAAGAACTTTAACAGGTTTAAGTCTGCACATTCACAAACACTCAAAGTTAAAAAATATGTTTCCATCACTGTATAAGATTGTTACTAGTTTGGTTCAGACATTGTAAGCTGAACCACCTCATAGTCAAATAGATAGTTTTTTCTTAAGAGGGCACATTAACCTGTCATTAACCTATCGGTCCCGGTTGCTGGCTATGATTGATCAGGAGGTGGTCGTTACAAAAACCTCGTCCAAATCCTACTAAGTAAGTACTCGTGGTAGGCGTAGTTTCAACGACTTTGACACCAGGGTTCATTAAGTTGTTCGTTATATTAAGAGTCACCGCACACTAGAGAAAACACTGTTAAAAGACATACTAGGGAGGGATGTGCCGTCGTCGGAAATGTTCTTCAAGTGGGAATGTTCCCAAAAGTACTATAATAGTCTAAATAATAAGTAGTTTATTGTAAGGATTTTGATTGGATGAAGGTTTTTTTGAATAGATGGATGATCTTCTGATCAAAACAGCAGCTTCTGGTCAAAGTGGGCACCACTTGGCACCACCCCCAGAATTTATTAGTAGGTTAAGGAGTAAATTCATGCCGATTTTCGGCTTTCTAGCACGAAATGCAAAGTTAAAGGCTCTTTTTTGACGCGAACATATCAACTCAGTGTACAAGTGAATAATAAGTAAAATAAAAAAAGTTCTCTTACGTTGGCTTTTAGTAAAGTAAGGTGCGATGACAGGTGGCACAGGAGATCCAGGTTGAGATATCTAAAAACATTTTGTGTCACATATATATCTGAAGAGAAAAATTGCCATTACACCGATCATAATGTTACGACGTAAAAAAATACATATTCAGGCAGATGTAATTTGAAGACTCTTGCCATTTAGCCATCAATATGCTAATGAAATAAATTCAAGGTCTATTGAGGTGAAGCTGTAGGTACAAAGCGGAGCCCAGTGGTGCTTAATAACCAATAAATCTCTAAAACTCCGCTCCGCGTCAGTTATTGGTCAATTCATGTACCACTAGGATTTGCTTCTTACATCTAAAATACAAAATACAAATTTCTTTTTTTACAATGACGGATCATGACGTCAATAAGTGATAAGATAATACTATCATACATTGAATAAAGTAATTTTATTTTCATTTTGATTAAGACATGATGATATTATGTAAAATGTTTACCTCAACGCTAAACTGGCACTCTGTAATCCTAAAGTTGGATATGCCGATGTGAGGCGTGATGCCGACTAGAGTTATTATCGCTTCGCCGACCAAGTGACAGTCTTCAGCGACCACCCTGCAAATTTCGTACTTAGTACAAAATCATGATGCAAAAATCTCATATTATGTAACAGAGTTTCATGAGAGTAAACGTTAATCAGTGTGGTTTGCGTATTGAGTGTAATTGTAACTATGCCTGTACCTGTAACCAAAATTTTGGAGGTCTTCCGGAATTTTGGAGTCTCGGAAAATTGTTCTTATTATTAATGAAATAAATACTGTAATACTAATTTGTCCTAAATTTTTCTTAATCAAAAAATCGTTATTTATTTTTACTTTTTCGCAGTATGCATTCTTGGTTGATTTTAAATGGTACATCGTCGGTACAGCACATGTATTCAACTAGTTTCTTTCTACAATCGACCTCACCAGCAGAAGTCTTACGCACAGTGTCGACCTGTCTAACGAGACTGACGTCTGCTGCAACAAAATGTCGTCCACTCTTTACTGGTACCTTGAAGACAAAAAGCTATAGGACTCACGTAACAAGTCCTGTGGTCTGCACCTGGTGTCGCACGAATGGTGAAGACTTCAGCGCATCTGTCACCTCGAACCTCACATCGGATTGGTTCCGCATGAGGATGTAGTCCGCGTCCAGGAACATCTTGCTCAGCTTGGTCTCGATCCGGAGCACGTTGTGGGCCAGGGAGACGGCCACGTCAGGAGACACGAGTTGTGGCAGCTCGCGGAGAAACAAGTTTATGAAGAGACTGAAAATTGCTTATAATTAGAACGCAAGCAAGGAATTAAATGGTGCCGGCCGCGACTGTGCCTTCTGTCTGCGTTTGATCAAAAAGGTGCCAATGTCAAAGTAAACCATTTTTTTTGGTGCGTTTAGGCACAGTCACCCCTGGCGCTATTTGCCACAAGCTTTGACTTTTCTCCTGTTTAGTGAGCGATGTAATCACTCCTGGGACATTATACAGAATGAGCTTATTACTTGATCATTTTTAGTGATGAAAAATTAATTATTGTTACAACATTTGTTACAAAAATATCATAAAAATGAAAATTTTCACACGAGTGGGATGCGAACCGAAGTCTCCAGCGATAGTGCCATCCACTGAGCTTCAACATGAACTCACTATACATCAACAGCCACAACAAACCACTCCTGGAATTGAAACCACGGTATTGGACTTTGCGACTATTTAAGATGTCGGTAACATTTTATTACATAACAAAACAATTGCATTAGAAACGAATCCAAAAAATTTATCAAGGTTACCAGGTGCGCTCAAAGCAACCACAGCAGCGATCTGGACCTATTTAAGGTGGTTTTCCACCGGCAAAGCGAGACGAGACGCGGCGTGGCGAGAATTGAAATCGTACTGGCTCTTTTCCACTAAAAATTGGCATAAATTGCAAAAGCGATCATGCGCGAGCTCGCGATTGATATTAATGTCAATCGCGAGCTCGCGCATGCCGTAGAGTGTAGGCTTCATAAAAAAATGCAGTGCTATTAAGTTCGTCTTTAATAGTTAATTTATACTCTATGTCGAAAGCAATACGGTTCAGTTTTACACAAACTGATATTTCAATTCAAGTCTCGTACATCCTCTTCAATCCTTGCCTTTTTCACCGAAGATGCGCTTCAATTCAATCCTCGTCACGCTTCGTCTCGCTCTGCCGGTAGAAAACCACACCTTCATCTTATTCGCTGTTGAGAAGCGTGTTTCTGTTGCAGATTTAATTTAAACTCTGTGTCGGAAGAAATACGGTTCAGTTTTACACAAACTGATATTTCAATTCAAGTCTCACACATCCTCGTCAATCCTTACCTTTTCCACCGAAAATGCGCTAGGATTTAATTGAAAATTTCCCATACAATTTTCAATTCAATCCTCGTCACGCCCCGTCTCGCTCTGCCGGTGGAAAACCACCTTACTACAATGCAACATGTCAAGTCTATGCAGTGTAAGGTTGTAAGTAGGTAGTACTTACACATTAATGATGTTGTCGTTTACTAAGAAAGCATCGCACAGTTTTTGGTGGTCGTCCTCTCGATTCACATAGACGTTCATCGTGCTGCCACTTGCGCCGTAACTTTCTTTCAGGAACTAAATTAATCGATATGTATTTTATATATTAAGTAGGTAGGTACTTATAGTTACAATAATGGAAAATAAATACATACATACTCAAGTCATCACGATTCCCCGTACCTTCGAGCAACACGGTCTTCCGTCTCGTTCCGACCCGGAAGGGAGGAGCCTTAGCCATTTTATTCCATAGAAATAGTTCTGTCGTTTTTTGCGGGGCGCGGGGGGAGAGGTAGGCAAAGCTGTCACGTTAGTGCTTGACAATATCGATGCTTGACTATCGATGAATTTCAAAAGTGTACTAAGACGCTTGTGTTGTTTTTATATATTTATTTTAAAAGCAAGTTACATAACAATAAACTATTAAGTAGTCAAATCATTCCATTTTAGGGGTCCTCTAGTAATTATAAGAACCATGGCCCTTCAAAACGCAATCACCAACCAATAGCTGCTTAACATTTAGTATCTGGATAATGATTATCCAGATACCAAATGTTAAGCAGCTATTGGTTGGTCTCACACGAAAGAAGATTATCCGATAATCTTCTTTCGTGTGAGACACCAAGTCGTCCAACGACCCGATGAACCCTAATAGGCCTATGACATGGTTGTGTTACGACCGCCGTCAAAGTAATCATACACAGCAACCAGGACCGACGGCTTAACGTGCCCTCCGAAGCACGGAACCATCCCCTTTCAGACAACCACAGAAAAGTGGTTCAGCCTGCAATGTCCTAACAGGTCCGGAAACAAATTCACAAAGTGAAAAATAACAACTTTGTGATTGCCCCACCGAGAATCAAACCCGGAACCTTTGCGTCGCAGGCAGTTGCATTACCACTGCGCCACATCACGTTATTGTTGTTTGCGATGGAACTGCAAGGCATCTGCAACGCACATGTGCGCCTATTCCTTTACCTGAAGAACAACATTTGGTTCCAGTTGACAACAACTGTTAGAGAAAGTACGTTTTACTTGTTCCCTAAAAATGTTGAAATGAACAATTAATGTTTTTTCGTTGAGTGATAAACTTAAAATTGTAAACACGTTCGAAGCCGGGCAGTTGCGTAACGCTATTCTGAATGATTTTGACTTGCCGGAACCTACCTTTGTGGACATAGAAATATTAAAAGGGACAAAGTTGTTGAATTTCCCGAAGTTGAGAAGTGTCTCATAGAATGGATTAAACAAACTCTTGATAAAAATATTTCCATAGATGGAATATTGTTAAAAGAAAAAAGTAAAATGTTTGCCGAGAAACTGAGAATACGTAAATGATTTCTTTAAATAAATGACAAAATGTGTACACTTTTTATTATGTTTCTCGACTTTCATTCACCTCTATATATGAGAGATACTATTCCCAAACCTGTATCAGTGACAAACTGGTTAAGTAAAAAACCTCTATGAGCGAAAATAATATTCGGGTCCCTTGAATTCTCGCTTATCCAGGTTCGACATAGTTCATATAAAACCATGATAACAATTATTTGTCTAATACTTGTGATTAAATAATACCCGCCTCCCAAAGTTATCGACAAACATTATGACATGAAACGGTGACATCACTCTTGTTGCTATCGGCGAGAAGTCGGATTTATCGTGCGACCGATCTGTAATTTGTACGGGCGAGCAGACTATATGTTGCTGAACAAATCCAACAACAATTTTAGAATTTAATATGCTAATTCAGTGTTTAAATGTATTAAATAGCAATAATATGTTAAGAATTTAGTTTCATGTGAAATGTGACACCATCTTTTTGTAAACTTGATGTTCCAGACCTCTTTTTTACAACAAAAACTGAGCAATTCGGCATTTTTAATATTGCGGCGTTCACATGTGTTCACTTGCACGACTGGACTCGGTCTAGGAAGAAATCTGAACGTAACTTGTTTTTATAAACGTCAATACCCATTTGTATGCAATGTATACCAGTGTCCGAGGTGTGGTGTGGACGTGTTTTTGGCTATTCGAATAATAATTTATTTCATTTAATGTGACTAGGTCAACGTTAACTCAGTGTCAGCACTTGTGAACTATGTCGACGGCGACAAAATAAAATTGTGTTACTGTGTGATAAATAAATATTGCATAATTATATAATGCTATAAAAAGTAAATATATACTTTACTATGGCAACTAGGGTTGATCCTCTTTCACCCCCAGTTGGGAAAAACATAACATTGCCGGATTTGAACATAGCCACGACTCCAGAAATCCATATATGGCTCACGAAAATTGAAGATGCCATTTCCGACGTTTGCACAATCGTACGTGAAGCCACAAGTAAGCTAAACTCCGAACAAAAGCAAAAAATCTCAGCCCTGTGTACTAATGTGTTGGGTGCATCTTCGCATATGGCTTTAAATTACCAGATGATTAAGCAGAAATATATATCGGCTAATTCAGAAATGGAAGTCATGTACAATGATAATGTACGTGATAATGTTATAGCAACTCAATTCGAGGATATTAAAAATTGTGTCAAGGCAGTAACCAGCGCAGCACTAATAATATACCGAACGGTATATTATTAGTGAAGATTTGGTGCGTCAAAAACTTGAAGCCTTCGATTGGGCGCAATTACTCTTGATAACGTGTCCTATTATATTGTATAATAGTTTGTGCGCAGTTTTTGATAATATATATAAGGAAAGTACTGTATTAATAAACATACGCAAAAAAAGAAAAACACAACCTTGGATTGATAGACAGCTATACAACATGTTATTACGCAGGGACTTCCTATTTAGACAATGGAAAGCGACGCCTAAAAGTATGAGTAAGCGATTAGAGTACACGCGATTTAGAAATAAAGTAAACAAGTTGGTAAATGAGGCTAAAAATGCGTACAGACAGTCAGAGATTAAAAAGTGTCACGGTGATTATAGGAAGGTATGGTCAAATATTAATTCGTGGATAGGTCGAACTAAATGTAATCTCGACGATGTAATAATGAGATATTTAGGTAGAACAGACAGTGTATATAATATTTGTAGTAATTTTTCACTTACATTCACAAAGGAAATACAGGGTATCAAACATAACTGCAATAGAAAGTTTTTAGATAGAAAGTCGTATATCAGAGAAAGTTTAGTTAGTTTTAGATTTGGAAAAGTTAGTCCTTTAGACATAGAAAAAACTATTAACATGTTATCTTGCGAGAAATCCCCGGGCTTGGATGGAATACGGGTAAACGATATTAAATTTTTGAGAGTACAGCTAAGTCCAATCATTGCAAATTTTATTAATATGTGTATAAGTATGTGCATGTATCCAAATGAACTTAAATATGCTATCATACGTCCTATTTATAAATCTGGAAGCCACCTCGAATACGCTAACTACAGGCCTATTGCCATATTATCGGTAATAGATAAGATTGTAGAAAAAATCATTGTAGGTCGTATTAGTGGATTTTTGGAGCGTAATAATATTCTATCTGACACTCAGCATGGTTTTAGGAGGGGGCGCAGCACCGTCTCGGCATTGACGCGGTTTGCGGACTATGTTAATGGCAGCCTCGATTCAGGCAAACAATTGATTGCTTTATTTATTGATTTTAAGAAAGCGTTTGACACGCTGGATCACGATGTTTTACTACAGGCTATGAGTGAATGTGGAATCCGAGGTCCGATGAATAATTGGTTCAGAAATTACTTAAATAATAGGAAAATCAGAACAGTAGTCAATGGTGTGGCTGGTGAAGAGGCTGTCGTTGACCTTGGTGTGCCGACCGGGTCAGTGTTTGGGCCGGTGGGGTATATAATGCATGTTAACGGAGTGGCTAATGTAATTAAGGAATGCCAAGTGTATATGTATGCAGATGATATGTGCCTACTTTATGCCTCAAAAGATGAAACTGAGATACAAAAATGCATACAAGAAGATTTTGATAGAATTACAAAGTGGGCTCATGATAATGGCATAATTATCAATATTACGAAAACCAAATGCTTACATATGCATTCCCCGTATAATCAACGTGCAAAATTGGTTAAATTAAATGATATATCCATAATAGGGCACTCGTACGAATGTTTACATGGTGAAAAGTTACAATGTTGCTGCCCTGCACTTCAATATGTAGATAAGTTTACCTATTTAGGATTAACTATAGATTCAAACTTCAGCTGGAAATTGCACATAGGTAATGTTTGCAATAAACTTAGAGCCATTTTAGGAAAATTTTACCAGTTATGTAGATTAGTTAATAAAAAAACCTTATTTATTGTGTACTTTGCTCTGGCTGATTCAATTCTCAGCTACGGGCTTAGTATATATGGCCGTACCTTTGATACATACTTGTATGAGATTAAGAAAATACAAATAAGATTACTTAAGTTCCTAGTTAGCAAGGAATCAAAGTTAGATTGCAAGCAGGACTATGAGAAGCTATTTTCTAAGTGCGAAGTATTATCTGTTGACTGTAAAGTGCAATTTTTATTAGCTATTGAACATTATTATAGTGATAAATATAAAACAAAAAAGGAAAATAAGTATAATACACGTAGTATAAGAGAACGTAAACTAATACAACCGAAAGCCAATAACTACTATGGAGAGAGGGTAACTGAATATGTAGTACCAAAGTTATTTAATAAGTTACATATCTTAAGAACCGAACCTAGATTTAATACAATTGGGATATTAAAGGCGAAACTGAAGGCTTCGCTTCTTGATGCAAATCACTGATCAGCTGATCACATCTGTGATTTTATTGAGTAGCGGATCCATAGACGGTGGCCTTGGTGTCCCTAGTAATAAGTAATGCATGTTAGAATAGTTTAGTTATTAGTTTGTTTCTAAGGTAGGTCTAAATGGATAAAAGCAAGCGCATCTCGCCATCAAACTGTTAAGTTTGGCGAGTATAATTAATTGGAATCAAATGTACTTACCTTTAATGAAATAAATTGAAAAAAAAAAAAAAAAAAAAGCTACGTCAGTTCAAAATGCGTCTTATTCCGGCATAGTGAAAAAAGGAAAAGATTCTGTTATTTTCCCTCCTAGCACTGCAACTATTGCAATTTACCCAGAAAACAAAGAACAACAAAGCGAGCAAACCAAGAAAATTGTTCAAGAAATAATCAAGCCGGAAAAAATGCAACTTCACATCCGCGGAGTTTGGAACACCAAGAACGGTGGTGTCATTATTAGCTCTGACCAAAAAAATGATATCGAGAAACTAAAGAAATCGGAACAGCTAATCGCATCTGGCTTGAAAGTTGAAGAGACCACGAAAAGGAGACCAAAAATAATTCTAATGGGTGTACCCTCTGACATCTCTGAACTTGATCTATATGAATGCCTGTACGAGCAGAATATTGCAGGAAAAAAATTGAGCATTGATCGTGAGCTGTTTAAGAAGTCAGTGAGATTGAGTCACAAATCTGGACGAAAAGAAGTCCCTTATTGCAATTACATCCTAGAAGTGACAGCCGAGATTAGAAAAATGCTTATACTGCAAGATCGTGTGTTCATCGATTGGTCATCCTGTCGCGTACGAGATTATACTCATATAACGAGGTGCTTCCAGTGTCAGCAATATGGGCACTCGGCAAAACACTGCCGTGACGCTGACCCCACTTGTGGCCATTGTGGGTCCTTGGGACATCCTATGAAGGATTGCATTGCAAAGGCAGAACCAGCAAAATGCGCAACATGCACATGCACACGCTTTAAAAAGCCAAGCAATCACAAGACAGGGGATGAAAAATGTCCCGCGAGAAAAATTGCCGAGGACCGATACTTGCGCTCTACCGATTATGCCTAAAGAAAAGTGTATGGACCAGTCTGATTATTATAGGAAATTGTATGTGACCATTGTAGCATGATTCGTAACTTCTACGTTTTGTTGTTTGACATAGTTTTAAGTTGCGTTAATTTGAAAAATAAGCAAAAAATCCGATTTGGTATTTTATTTTTTGTCGCGTCCAAAGATATGCTGTATTTGCAATAATGTAATGATAAACTAGGACACGTTCATACATCAATAATATTGGCAATATTGCACGCAAAATGATTATTTAAATTTGCACTAGTACGTAATTAGTTATAGATTTTAATATTGTATAGTTTATTTAAGTTTATTTGTTTTGTATAGTATAGTATTTTTAATTATAATATTATAGTAATGTCGGCTATACATTTACCTGAGATACAGGAATTCACATTCTTAGTTCAGGAAATGGACAAGCCACATTACTATTTTGTATAAGTTTACCTATTTGTAATTATGTTTATTAATAAAGAATTATCTTATCTCTTATCTTATCTTAAAATTTGGGTTTGTACTTTGAGAGAGGGGAAATACTTTGTATGCCTACTCCCTTCCGGGACGGAAGGCTGTCGTTGCTCGAAGCCCCGTACCCTTCAAAGTGCTTTGGACATTCAGAAACGCACGCAAAGTAACACCGAAATCAGTTTTTACTATTGATTTTTTACAATTTAATAATATACTAAATGTTGTCTGCGAACTTTTTTTTGCCAAGCTAATTTTATGTGCTAACAGAAACGACACATTATTCTGAACGACTTTTGTCATAGAGCCATTTTCGTATCTCTTATAGTTTAGCCGTGCTCTTGGTGTTCCACCTCAGTGACTCCAGCACTCGAGGGGCTGACAAAAGTTATCAAATATGTTGATCAGGTTATTCACCTAACACGATACCAAACTTCATAAAAAACTATCGCTTAGATTTTAGGTAATGCATACATTATAGTTTTATAGCTGTTGCCTACGACTTAATTTGTTTTTACGGCGTTAATTCGATTTTAGGTATTCTGATTTCGATTAAGGAAAAGTATTCCTATATTTTTAATGCTTCGTACAGCAAAAATTTTTAGAGAACATAAATAAATTAAATAAAAATATCATTTGTTTCCCTTTAACATAGCACAGACACATGAAAACGTTTAAAATAAAAAGGCAAAAGGGGGCAGCTCAGTTTGTGCTGACAAAACCTAAATTTTGACGAAAAATAAGAACAAAGCAAATAAATTCGTAAGTCCTCTCCATTTGTATTAACTTATTTATCGTTTTTAATTTTTGACTTATATGTTAAATATATTTTGTTTTTATAGGAGCAAGCCCCGTTTAAGCTCCCGGTGTCGATGAGGAATGTTTTTTCTTGTGATATTTTGTAATTTATTTTCTAGCAGGGGGGCAATCTTTCCTAAGCCTACCCCTGTTGATTGATGATGCTGGTAAAACACCAAAAACATGTTTTCTATTATTTTTCTGTAATAGGAGCAAACTACTTCCATATGCGTACACCGAGTGAAACGCTGATTATTTTGAAGCACTTTCTGTAGGTATCTGTTTTAGCTGCGCTGGTCTCCTGTGCCATGTATTATCATTGTACAGGTACAGGTCCACATTTACAGGCGAAAATCCCCCTGTAGCGCCCTTGTAGTTACAATTTACAGGCGTTTTATGAAGACACTTGTAAAGCTACCATTGTCAGTACCGCTCCAAAATCTCGACTACAGGTAAATTTTACAAGTCGATGTACAACACTATCGATTCATTCACAGATTTAATAATGTGAAAGTATGTAAACACTTTGCAAAATATATAAGACATTACACTGAAAATCATTATTATATTAAAAGGAAATTACAAAAATGTAATCAACAATATTTCTAATTAAAATCATATAATTGATAGAGTACGTTAAAAAAGTACTGTTGTGAATTAATAATAGTAATCCACAATTGACGATAAAGTTTTACTTTATTTAACGCCTCGAGAAAAATAATTTGGCAAGGAACGCATTTTGAGTACTATTGAATAGATTTTTATACAGAAATCATGCACTTGTAAAATAATTACCTAGGTCAGACGACCTGTAAAATTATTCACAAGTTGTAAGTTTTTACAGTTGTAGTTGACAAGGTCTTTTGATGAACACCTGTAAATACATGCTCGATTGTGTTTTTAAAAGCGAAATCTACCCTATGGTTTGTCGATGGAAATCTACAGGTGCCTGTAGCTGTGACTTGTAAAATTGTAGACCTGTAGCTTCAAAAAACGCCTGTAGTTGTAATTTTTATAAGTGTTGCTATTTAAATATTAATTTTGGCGCGATGTTGCCACTTTTTCGCCTGTAGAATTGTAGTTGTTCAATAATAGCATAGGCCACTCATCTCCGTAATTTTTATAGTTCATCTCTGTAAGTTTTATACTTTAGCGGGGCTTTTGTCCACCAAAAGCCCAGGTAAAGCCAAATATTTCTTTCATCGTTATACATGGGAATGATCTATTGTGCCACGGTTAAAAGTTTCCTATGTGAAGTTGGCTTAATAGCTTTACATCGCATAAAGTTTCATTCAAATCCGTCCTTTAATTTCAAAGATTAGCCTACACAAACCCAAACAGTTTTTTCGCATCTATTTGCATTGTTCCGACAGCGATCTCTTAAAACTTTATTACTTATAGATGGATATTAATTAACGCTCTCAAAGATGTTCGGATCAAGTTCGCACACACACACCGCAAATCAACTGTAAAGCAGATATCTTCAAAATACTAAGCGGAAATTGAAGCATGTTTAGTGAAGGTGACGAGTAAAGTTTTGTGTCAGTATACGAGTCTAGAAGGCACGGTAACACCTCCAAATATCGTGTGTCCAAACAATAGTTAAACTCTTTTTTATTCATTTTGATGGAGCGGCTACTGTTCTGCGAATATCAGTAGGGGCAAATCTAGAAAGAACACTGTATTATACCATTCGGGGTTGGCTTTAGATAGCCAGTAATTGTCCTGCAGGTAAAATTTTGCTAAATCTGGCGTGCATCTACTCCACTAGGAATATTCTCCTGGTAAAACGAATAGTGCAAGCACAGTAGTACATATGCAGAACCTATGAAAAATATATCTATTTGGTGTTGTAAGTCCCTGCAGGAGGTTGTTCGTTGCAGTATTTGCGGTTATTTACTTTCTTCGTTATACTTTCGCAATTTGTTTTATGAGTAATAGCTCTGTCCAATACACACCAAAATATTTTGATGGGAACACTGGGATATATGCACTTCTTTCCATGATATGATGAGAATAATAGTTTGTAGGTGCAAAAAATAAATAATGAATAGCGTTGTTCCAAGTGAAAGTCATAATACAGAACAGTTATGATATCACAACATGAAATTATACAGGTTGTGAGGAAAAGAACTGGGTTCCTTTCAAGGGATGAACCAGCCCATGAAACTGAAAAACTTTCCTCATGGAACATAGGTAGAAATATTAAAAAAAATTACAATCAGTCATTCCGTACATAAAAAGCCAACCCACACAGATAGGTACCTAAATGGTAACTCCCACCATCATCCGAGCCAATTAGCTGCCGTTGGAACCTCTTTGTTTCAGAGAACACGCGGTAACTGTGACCACCAACACCTAGACTATGAGCTTAAGCATGTGAGACGAGTACTCCATGAAAATAACCTGAAGCCTACCCGTCAACGTCAACGTCGTCTTACATAGGAGACATAAAGAGAAACGTCTAAAAGAACATATTGCCGATGTAAAAAACCATCGTGCGTGATAGATAGTCTGCAGTGTGTGAACATATCATGGATAACCCCACGCGTTAAGTCAGGTTCGATAAGGCAGCAATCCTAGCGAGAGAGAAGAGATTCATTCCTAGGGAAGTACGGGAAGCCATAGAGATTCAAAAACATCCGAATTTTAACAGAGTTCCTGAATGGGGAATCTCATCAACTTGGATGCAGCGAAATAACCAAAACCAACATACTGTAAGACCTACTACACAAGATACGATTTCAGCGTTTTGCGTGAAACCGGGATGTTACGTACGCTAGGCAATTATGGATTCTAAATAATGTCGTCTAACGCCTTAGTCATCCATGACCACGTGCTCTGTTAAAGAGCTCGAAACGTAGGAATTGTTAAATCCAAAATAAATAATATTTAGAATCAGACTGGAAGCTTTAAACTGAAAGCTCTTTAACTCAAAATAACAGGCTTAAGAGACAAAAATTGCATTCTAAATGCCACATTGATAACTTCCATACAGTCACGTTTTGCTGCAGGAGACAGCTTTTGTTAGCAGACAGATGTTTTTCTTCAATGCAAAACCTTTCATTGGATAACCATGTCGTATATTTATTTTCGAGTTACTCTCAACAAGACTTTTTTTTTTGTACCCAAAAATTACATGCATGAAATAAAATAAACTTCTCTGCCATCGTAGATGTTTACCCATGTTGGATTAGGAATCATATTACACAACTTGCAAAATGCATTGCCACTAACACTCAACATGTAAGAATACAAAATTGCAGCTCAATTGTTTGAAAACTGCTTTAAAATCGAGTTGTGAAGCTTGACCCGAACATCTTAGGAAACGTCTTCCAAGTACCTTTCTTTGGCCTTTTTAGGATAAAAAAATCATGATTATTTTCTCTACTAATAAAGTGCTTAATATTACCATAATAGTTTCGTTATGCTATCATACGCCGTTAACAGTACCTCAAAATTGGTACGGGAAGTGAAGGACGGGACTTTTTCCAACTTTCGTAAAATTTCAGGTTCTGTATTATCTGCTTCTTGCTAAGTACAACTTTTCCGACCTGTTTCCATGCGTCTCATAATCATATCATTTTGGGGGTGGGCTTGCGGACTATAAGGCGTGAGTCTTGCAGCTGTTTTTTTTTATAAACAAAACAAAAAGATCGGTGTACATTGCGGCGTGGCCATACACAAATCTCTTTTCCGCGACATAAAAGTTTTTGTGTTTTGTTCCGAATTTTTGAAGAAAAACGTACGCAAGAGACCTGAACTTACCTCTTCTACACCATTTTCAAAACCTTTTCTAGATTTTGCCCACGCACTGTAGAACTTTTTCACGCTGTTTGCTAAAAGACAATGGTTATAAAATATTTTATTTACGCATCGCTTCTTAGGCCCTTTTTATAGAAAAACACTTAACTGAGGTGTGAAGTGACCTCACTAAGTCTGGTCAGGACAATAAGACCTCATTTACGGCCATAACCACGCTAATGTAATTTTTTATTTTATGTTGATGTACTTATAAGTAAAAAATATAATTATCGAATCTTATATTATACCTAACTGTCGTATTTACGTACCTTTGGAAACCTTACTTTTTGAACCTAGATTTTTTGTACCTGAAAACAAAGAACTGTTGATATTCGTACCTGTTTAAAAAATCTGAAATATATCCGTCTGTATGCCTCGCCTTAATAATGCTAGGCACTCTGATACAGCAGACGTAAGTTGCCACTAGGTCACAATATACCAAGGAGCAGAAGTTTACCTCGAGCACGTTTCCGCCTGAAACTACTCTTACTACTACCTACATTAGCAGGGTTGTCAACAAATTGGTTTTGCGAACCCGAATTTAAGTGATGTCACACTTAGGGACCATAATGCTAGGTTACTGTAAAAAATAATGTCTGACATTCGGTTAAAAGGTATTAATGATTAGTCGGTAATTCCCAATTATCCGATACTTAAAGAAAAACCAGATAGCTTACACAAGTAAGCGGCACGAGATTCTATGTAGTAGTCGTGTACGTATAGGTTGGTCGGACGTGTACATGTGGGAGTGCGCAATCCGGGAGTTACTTGTAGTAAGATTTTAAACTACTTCTCTTTATACATACATACATAAATCACGCCTCTTTCCCGGAGGGGTAGGCAGAGACTACTTCCTTCCACTTACTACGATCCTGGCATACTTCTTTCGCCTCCTCCACATTCATCAATCTCTTCATGCATGCTCGTCGGTTTAGGGTACTCTTGACCTGACCTTTCTTTAGCACGTCCCCGATTTGATCGAGGTACGTTCGTCGAGGTCTTCCCGTTCCGACGTTCCCATCCACACTTGCCATATACACCTGTTTCGTTAATCTTCTTTCATTCTTCCTCTCTACATGACCAAAACATCTAAGCATACCCTTTTCTACACCAGTCACTATGTCTTCTTTTATACCACAACGTTCCCTTATCACGCTATTCCTTATCCTGTCACTCAATTTTACGTCAATCCTACTTCTTAACGCTCTCATTTGTACTGCATTTATTCTACTTTCATGCTTTTTCTGCCATACCCAACTTTCACTCCCATACATAAGTGTCGGAACTAACACCCCTCTATGCACAGCCAGACGAGCCTTATCAGAGACTTTCTGGCTGTTCATAAAAGCGTGCAACGCTCCATTTACCATGTTGCTGGCATTCACCCTTCTTTCGATGTCACTTTCACACTTTCCATCTGATGTGAACATGGAGCCCAAATACACAAACTCTTTCACTTGTTCCACCCTCTCTTCTTCTATCATAATTTTACACTCTGTCATATTTTCCTCTTTCTCAAAAAGCATTGCTTTCGTCTTACTTACATTCACTTTCATTCCTTTCTTTTTCAAAGCCTCATTCATAATATTTACTATCTCCTGCAACCCTTCAGCCGACGACGCAAGGATAACTTGGTCGTTAGCATAGAGAAGACATTTGACGAGTAAACCATTCATTCTCAGACCACATTCACTCTCTTTCAAATCTTCCAAACAACTATCCATGAACAGATTGAACAGCCACGGTGACGCAACACATCCCTGTCTAACACCTTTCTCGATGTTAAAAAGTTCAGTGTACGCCCCGTTTATCCTGACACAAGCACTGGAATCCTTATATAAGGATTTCAGTGCTCGTATCAAGATACTGCTCACCCCATGCATGGATAGTGCCGACCACAATTCATCCACTCTGTCATAGGCCTTTTCCAAATCTACAAACGCGCAATAGACTTTCTGGTTTTTGGCCAGGAATTTTTCAGCTATGCAGCGCAAGAAAAGACCTGATCCGTACATCCCATCCCCTTACGAAATCCTGCCTGAGCATCCCATACTTTCTCATCCGTTTCTTTCAGCACTCTTTCACTCTTTCAAACTTCTCTTTATTATATTGTAAATAGGTACTGATTTGTATGAATGTCGTCAATACGACACTACCATGTCTGCTGCAACGACGTAAGATCTGTACCCAAATTACAACTTTTCTAAGTCGCGGGAAACAGCAAGATATTAAATCATAAGATATTATTACATAAGATATTAAATAAAGTTTCTGATCTAATACGAAAAATAACTCACTGCTATCAAAATATAAACCAATTCTATCTTCAATTCCAAGCACCTTAGTAGAATTTTCTACGTCATTCTCATTACATTCTGTTTGTGGTATAGAAAAAATAAAAACTATAAAAAGCACCAAAACTATTTGTTTTAAAATGTTTTCAGAGAAATACATTTTGCTTTAAATTTTGCATATAGATAACCATTGACTGCACAAAAGCCACGAGTACTTAGGTACTGGAAAAAACACAAGTAATCAAAAGGGAAGTGTATTTTAATATCCAATAAAAGTAAAAACGATAAGAAATTATTAATTTCGTATAACTTTTGCATAAAGGCTTGAAATGTAGTTTGAGTATTTATGTATTTACTCACGTGCTATTTAATCATTGCTATATTGCTAAAAATATGGTGGGTGAAAGGTGCTACATATATTAAGACAGAAAGCACTAATATGTTTTGAAAATTGAGATTGTATTCATGGATTTTACTAGTACTCATAGGAGTAAATTCTAGTTCTATGATTGCTTTGCATGCAAATATTTTATCTAACACTAAATGCATCAATTTCATCACAGTCGATGGAAGTTGATCATCGTGTTTTTTTTTTTAACAAAACCCCTTAACCGAATTTTATGAAATTTGACATACACATAGATAAAACACTGAAAAAGGATGAAGGCTACTTTTTACCGCGGTAAAATTTTTCATTTTCTCAAAATCAAAAGATACGTACTACTGCGCCACTTTCTTAGAGTAAGTGGCACGTTGTTACTACCGTCTATTTTTGTCTTAAAAAAACACAGACGATATTTTGAGAAACGACATAAGAGTAGAATACTACTTGTCGGCACTCGAGGGTCGAAGTACTTGATGTACACCACCAGGACCCCACCTAAATTATAAGATATACGAAAATGGCTCCATAGCAAAAGTTATTCAGTATGATTAGTCGCTTCTGCTGATACATAAACATTAAGGATACTCAAGGTACCTGATGTACACTACCAGGACCCCTGTTTAACTATACGAGATACGGAAATGGCTCCATAGCATCAGTTTTCATCGACAATCGGAGAACGGAACACCAAGAGCCCAGTTAAAAAAAGATATTTGAAAATTAAATAGTACATATTTGAAAATAGTTCTGAACCTGCCGCTTCCGACATCGGGAGTCTGTAGTAGGTACAAACTATACTAGATATGAAAATTACTCTGCAGCTAAAGTTTTTCAGCATGATTGGCTGCTTTTGTTGATACATAAAATAATATAGTCATAGTTCTAGGGCCACGGGAAGTACCCTATGAATTTTGATTCCCTTTCATACAGAGAACTAGTAAGTACTCGTAAAGTAGGTAGTTGTAAAATCCTTGGGGTCATAACGGATAACATAGTTCTTTTTTTATAAACGGCCGTATCTTTTTTTAACGTTGAGTTAAAAATTAAGAATATGAGGATTTGACCAAGATATTTAGAACTACTATGCCGGATCTCTTGGCATACGTTCAGACACCTTTTAAAAGTCTGTGATTTTTTATGTGGGAGAGCCAAGATATGACGTACTTTTTTAAATTAGAAAAAAAAATATGAAATATTTGTTGTGTGGTATCTAATGAGATATATCACATTATTGATATTAGTCAGTGAGTTCATTGACCACCGATGTGGCGCAGTGAACGTGCGACTGCCTGCGACGCAAAAGTTCCAGATTCGATTCTCGGTGGGGCACTCCCAATGTTGATATTTATAACGTTTTTTATTTTGGTCGTTTTTAGTCTGGTTAGGACATTGCAGGCTAAACCACCTGATAGTCCGAAAAGAAAGATGGTTCCGTGCTTTGGAGCGGAGGGCACGCTAAGCCGTCGATCCCGGTTGCTGTCTATGATAGATAACTTAGACGGCGGTCGTTACACAACCATGTCAGAGGCCTACTACTAGTAGTACGCGGTTGAAAAACTCGAACATCAAGGCTCATTGGGTCGTGGGACGACTCGGTATCCCACACGAAGAAGTTGTTGAAAATTAAATCCACATCCACACTATCCACACTATTATTATAAATGCGAAAGTAACTCTGTCTGTCTGTCTGTCTGTCTGCTACGCTATCACGGCCAAACCGATCTTCATGAAACTTGGCACAGAGATTGCTAGCATACTATTATTATATATTATTGCTAGCATACTATTATTTTTATTATATTACTAGCATAGCATAGTATTTTATCCATAAAAAGTATTTTATCACCATTCGAGGGTCTGGAGTACAGATGTAGACCACCAGGTGTACCACCAGGAGCCCAGCTTAACTATTAGAGATACAGGCATGATTCTAAAACAAAAGTTGTTCATTATGATGGGCCACTTCTTTTCACAAGGACTTTGAGGATCTGGAGTAGGTACCTAATGTAGACCACCAGGTGTACCATCAGGAGCCCACCTAAACTATTAGAGATACAGAAATGGTTCCAAAACAAAAGTTGTTCAGTATGATGGGCTGCTTCGTTTCACAAGAACATAGAGGATCTGAAGTACATTATGTAGACCACCAGGTGTACCATCAGGAGCCCAGCTAAACTATTAGAGATACAGGCATGGTTCTAAAACAAAAGTTGTTCAGTATGATGGGAATAAGTTGAAAAAGGATATTGGCAACTTTTTACCGAGGATTTTTTTGTTATCTACTGACTTTTGTATTCAATGGTTATAAATATTGATCTCTCAGGGCAGTATACCGGATAGCAAATTTTGAATTGTCCCTTTAACAACAGAAGCAAGCAAGTCATCCTTAAACAGTATAGATAAGAACTGTTCTAATATCACTATCATACTTACTATGAATATACATATCTACTTTAGAACCTGTGCCTAAAAAAACTATCTAACGCGGACGAAGTCGCGGGTAAAAGCTAGTAGGAAATAATTTTCAAACAAACCAAGTATAGGCTACGCCAGATATGATACAGCTGCCTATATTTTTATAAAATATATCTAGTATGACATGTAATGGGAGGTATAATTTTTTTAAACCGATGTTCCTTAGGGAAAGGTGTTCCTTATCACAACAACCGATATTAGCCTTTTTTCTATCATGCTTGTTTGCTCTCGCTACGATCCGCGAAATAAATAACAGCAAGCTTAACAGCTTATCATCTGAACGCACACACATTGCCAATAAACACTGAACCAATCCTATTCTGGTAAAAATAAGTCAGTAATTTCTCTTGAGAGCTAGCACGCGGGGTTCTCACGGGAACCGCTCGGATTGCGACAGCGAGGATATAGCATAGCGTGCTATTTCCAGGATTCATTCGGTATATCATCTGGGGCGGAGTTGACAAATGGCCCGATGAACCCTGGAGTCAGAGTTTTTTAAATCGCCTACTAATAATTTGTAGGCCTCTTACGTCTAACGATCGTAATCAAAGTAACCATTAAACTTAGAAAAGTTACCATAAATAACAACTAGGACCGCCATGGAACTATGGTGTTTTATGGACGAACAAGTGATTAGACCTGCCGTCATCAATCTGGGAACAATCTCACATGAACTTTATGTGTACATGTCGAGAATAATTGTACCTACAACTAAAGAATATGTGTTTAGTCAAGCTTACTTTCAAAATAAACACAACTTAAATCCGTTTAAAATTGTTTTATTGTGATAAGCTCACTACCGCCAATGTTACTCTTATGCGCGCGACATAAGATCGGTCCAAAGTCCAAACTGTCTAAACCAGCCTGATCTTCACAGTACATGCGTAAGTTCAAATAGTTTATATCAATCTGTATTTACTTACACTTTCCATCGTACCGAAAAAACCTTCAACCAAGTTACCCATCGATTTGCTATAACAGCAGCTACCTGCACGTTTAAATACGCAATTACTTGGGACACATGGACATAATACCTTTTACGGCACACGTAACTTTTTACGGCCGATTGCTTCTCTACTCTCTCGACTCACACAGACATGTTTCGTTTGGGATCTATTATTACACGACTGCCCGATCGAAAAAAGGAGTGCAATGTTTATAGAGTTAATGTATGTAAGTATGTATATATGTGCGATTCTTTAAGGCAAGTATAGTCGTGAACGGCCTCGACAGTGGCGCCACTTCACAATAGTTCGCTATAAAGTGTTGTAACTCATCAACCACTGAACAGATTCGAATGGGAATTGTATCGAAATAATCCTTACATTATCCTTGGCTAGGCTTTATCTAAAAAAAAAGTCGTGTTATATTTTTTTGAAATGTATTATGCTTGTTTGACATACAGGGTTACTAGTAATATGTCACGATCCCGACAATGGGTGAACTAGTTTAAGAAACATATTTAGAGTAGAAGCACTTCTGAGTAGGTTGTCCTGTCCAGGGGGTCCGGTTGTAATACGTACCTTAATTAATTTGAAACAAGTGTCGTTTACTGTTTGTGGATACGTAAAGTTACATGACGTGTGGTTAACCTTCCCAACCCACTAGCACCGTGCCTTTATTTTGATTTTTTCAATCCTACTCAAGGCGGTATTCTAATAGGATACAAAATTGTTATATGAAAAAAATTGTGTTGTACAATATTCTTGTTTTTTAATGACAGATCATGACGTCAATATCAACCATCAACATCAACCATCGAAACCATCTTTTACATCCCGTTTTATTTATTTCTATTTAAGAAAAGACAGTGGGACACAAAACAGGCTAAATAAAAAATAAAAAAATTTTTAGACAATAATTTTAAACAATCATGTTTTATTTAATTAAATACCAATGTAAGTAATTGCATAAAAAGCAAATTGTTTTCAATCAATCGAAAATTGACTGTGCGGCAGTATTTTTCTTCACGTACCTAGTACAAATCTACGACGAACTACTTTGCTTCATGTTCCTCTTTGTCACACCAATTACAGAGCAAGTAACTTTCTACCAAGAGGTTTAAACTGTTAATAACCTAAGTGACAATAATGTTAACATTGACTTATTCTGCAACAGCACTGTGATTATTCGAACTCTAATGCAAGGAACCTCTAATGAGTAGCAACTCCTCTGTTTCTATAAGAATATAAGAATAATATAAGAATATAAGAATAATTTATTTATAAGCTTAATGTCAGTATTTACATATAAAGTAAATATACTTAGAAGTACTTAAATATTACAATTTAGCCTGAACTAGGATTACCCTGTATCTCAGGCAAACAAGGTCATATTTATTAATTACATAATACGTCTTTTTTATAAATTATATAAAATACCTAAAATGTTTACATTATCTAGGTGAATACAGTTAAAATATTAATACTTATCAACTAGGTGTGTGCCTTTTTTACTAGTAGCTTCTGTTACAGGGTCTAAGAAAAGACCGTCAATAATTTCTCTGTTTCCTCATACGACAACAACTGTAAGGCTTCTTTTAGTACCCTTTTACATTCATTGTAACATAAAGGGTAAATCGTTAAAATTGCGTTTAGTCGATTGTAAAGCCTGGGTCCTAAGAACACAAAAAATCTCGATGAAAAGGCGAAGTTTGTTTGTGTTTTCTGTGTGCAGACAATATCTTTACGTCTTTTGTTAGTTATATCCGTGCAATAGGAAAGTGCTGCGTGTTGTTTTAGTACAGTGCTTAAAATGAATAATTGTCGAACTGTTAGTACTTGGCATGACTTATATAAAAGGTTAGTAGGATACAGGAACGGACGAAAACTTAATACCTTTAGGACAGCTCGTTGTGCCCTTTCAAGTGTTAAAAGGAAAGTTTTAGATGAACCACCCCATGACGATATGCAATATGTAAGAAGTGATTGACATAGGGCAAAGTACACTTGTGTAATCAGTTGAGAGTCCGCAAAAGAGCGTAATTTTTTAAAAACGAAAATTAGCTTACGAACTCTACCGCTTAAGGCTTCAATGTGTGGTCTGAATGAAAGCAAATTATCTATTATGATGCCCAAATATTTTATTTGGTGTGCGGGTGAAATTACAGGACAGTCGCAATTTGTGTCCGTTGGAGAATAACAGTGATGGGCGTAAATGCTTGGATTGGGATTTGCTAAAGGATAGTTGCTCTTTGAGAACTTTACAAAACTTGTTTTATCGGCATTGAGGGTGAGCTGATGATACCGCAACCATTTACATACAACATTAAAACCTCGCTGTGCATATTCGAAAACCTGTTTATCAGTTTTGGCGGAAAAGATTATGGCTGTATCGTCCGCATATGAAATAATCTTACCGCAGTCTAATTTAAGGTCGCAAAGATCATTGATATAAATCAAAAATAGGGTTGGACCTAAAATGCTGCCTTGTGGGACCCCAAAGGATGTATTAAGTCGAAAAGAGCTCATTACATTACCTATTTTGACGCATTGACACCTATTTGATAAATAACTTTCGAATAGTTTCAGTTGCGTACCTCTTATGCCTATGTTTTCAAGCTTACGTAAGAGGATTGGGGTGGAAACAGTGTCGAAAGCTTTAGCAATGTCAAGGAATATACCTATAGTTTTTTCTCCTTTGTCAAGTTCCTTTGTAATATGATCGGTTAGGTGGTGGACAGCATCGGAAGTTGAAAGTTTGGCTCTAAATCCAAATTGCATACTAGATAGAATGGAGTACTTCTCTAAATATTGCATTAGTCTGGTATTAATAATTTTCTCAAACACTTTAGATATTGATGTCAATAGGGATATAGGCCTGTAATTAGTAACAAGATTTTTAGGACCGGATTTATAAATGGGTACTACGACCGCTTTTTTCAAACAATTAGGAAAAAATCCTTCAGTTAGGCATTTTTGAAAAATGTGTGTGAGTGGTAGGACCAGTAAGTGCTTGATTTTTTTTAGTATTTTGTTTGAGATACCATCCCAGCCTACTGCACAATCCTCTTTTAATCCTGTTATTAATCTTTCAACCTCTTGTGTATCCGTATCCAGCAATACAAAAGACTTTGACGTAGTTTGTGTGTTAGTATATGGAAGGTGGACATCGGTGCTCTGTATTTTTTCAGACAGGTTTTTGCCTACATTAACAAAAAAATCGTTGACATTATTAACAGATTCTGTTTCAGAAACATGTGTTTTTAATAATTTTGAGGATGTTTCATGCTGCTTTGACGTGTAGGTTAAGGTCTTAACATGTTTCCAGACTTGTTTATTATCCTTTCCAGCCTTTGCCAGTTCACTCCTATCGTAATTACTTTTTACCTTTTTTAACAAGTCATTACAAAAATTGCGGTATCTTTTGTAAGTTGTTAGTAGAATCAAATTTTCAGAGTGTTTTTTAGCCTTCATATGAAGCTTATCCCTGTTTTTCATACAACGGATTAAACCCGGAGTGATCCATGGCTTAATATTATAATTTTTCCTACTTATTTTCACGGTCACAGTGTTATCTAATATAGCTTGTTGAACAGTTTTTATTAAATGCAACAATGCAGAGTCAGCATCAGCAAAATTGTAAACTGGACTGAAATCGGTCATGCATAAATACTCTTCTAGTTTATTTATATTTAATTTGTTGACAAACTGCGTTTGTCGTGACCTCATTTTCTTTAGACTAAGTGTTATTAGAACAGCATAATGATCGGTTATAGACGAATTAGTAACTAATGTAAGTGATGGTAAGTTGGTTTTAAGCATGACGTGATCTAAGCAGGAACCAGTCTGAAACGTGGGAAGAGTGTGAGCAGGAAGAAGACCGTGAGATGAGCATAGATTAAGATATTCCTGACCGGGAACGTTATCGCATCCTACCGAGATAATATTTATATTTATATCGCCCGTTAATATTATATTTTTAAACTGAGATAAACTTTTAAGAAGTTTATCTAATGAATCCAGAAAGGCTTCAATTTTCACAGTAGAAGGAGATCTATATATCGCAATAATTGCAGTATCCATGCCAACCTTTATTAATAGCCGGTTACATTCTAGTAAAAGCGGCTCCTCAACAATTATATCTAAGTTATTTTTAGCATATAATACTACTCCATCATTTTGGTAGTAGTTTAGCTTACTATGAAATGACCTGTAGCCTTCTATTATAGGTAGATTTAGACTACCACGGTTTGTCAGCCAACATTCTGTTAAAATAATTAGGTCACAGTTGAAATTTAACCTTTGTTGGAGTGTACTGAAATTATCAATATTTTTATAGATACTGCGAATATTTTGTGTTAGTATTGTCAGCGCATTTCGGTAGCGTGAAAGATATTGTTTACAGTTTTCAACTTCACAAGATTTTGATTCGTAAACAGAGAAATTATCTAGGTCATCCATTAAAAGATTAGTCATGGCGAATTAAAAATGAAACTAAAACTACTTATCCCAACTTATATAAAGCTACACAACGACCACTCACTCACTGACTGATTGACATGATTGTTTGTATTGAAGGAGCATAGGTGGGGGTTTTTGATGTATGGGCGAGTTTTTTGGTTTATTCCGGTGAGTTCAGGAAAAATCTGACATTTTCAAAAAACAAGATGGCGGCCGTGGGAGAGGCAACAACTTTTACATTTGTTATCGGATCGAGTTGATCGAAACGGCATTTTCGGGAGATTTTATGCTTTTAAATACAATGGTGGTTGGGAAAAAATGAAAAAACAAGATGGCGGTCATTTTTTTTAACCGTGAAAATGGTGTTTTTTTCACCCGAATTGATCTCCAAGAAGGAGGCATGGTGGGGTTTAGTGATGTATTGGGGGTTTTTAGGGGTCGTTTTGTAGTTTTCAGGAAAATTCCAACATTTGGGAAAAACAAGATGGCGGCCGAGATAGAAGCTTTTTTCTCGAAAAATAGACCCAAGTTCGGCGAATTGTTTTACCAGATGCGCATGCGTGGCAACTATCGCTGTTGTGTTGTCAGGTGAGGTATATGATGTAGTTTACCAGAAAATTCCAAAAAGTTGAAAATTCAAGATGGCGGCCAAGTTATTAAAAAAAAAATGAAAATCCATTTTTTTTATTTGTCCCTTTTTCAGGTAGAAGGAGTCAAAATAGGTTAAAGTGATGTATAGGCAGTTTGTAAGTGTTCTGGTAGAGATTGCTAAAAAAATAAAAAAAATTGTAGAAACAAGATGGCGGCCAAGTTTTACAACTTTGTTTGAATTTCTTCGCCAATTTTGCTCCGGGCAGACCCCAAAAGACCCGAATTGTTCTCCCAGATCTACGTTAGTTACAGTTTTGAATATTATACTATTAGATTAGGTATATGATGTAGTTTACCAGAAAACTCCAAAAAGTTGACATTTCAAAATAACAGATGTGCTATAAGGATTTCAGTTTGGTGAAAATTTTCAATATTATTTTGATTAATTGCACCCATTTCCATGCGTTTGCCATACAATGTTTGTTTGCAGTAATTTATCCTTAACATTGACCCTATCGATCGGCATCATAAAAATACAGGGTGTTTATTTTTTTTCAATTTTTACCGGTTCGACTCCCGGCGACTACAAGTGATTTTTGGAAAAACTTTGAATGTATTTATTGTTTTTACTATAAACTAAGGGTAGCTTTCTTTCAGCGAAAAACCGTAGGTCGAATATTTAGAACACTTGCCCTACAAAGTTTACAATTTATGAGTTTATTATGAAAATGTGGTTCCCAATACATTTCAGAGGTGGCACCACTAGGGTTTCTAAAACGCGGTATCGAAATTATTTTCGTTTCATTCGTTAATTACGAGCCTTTCTGTTGCTTTGCGATAGTATGTTTGTTCGCAGAAATTAATCCTTGCTATTAAAATGCTCGATCCCCATCATAAAAATACAGGGTGTTTTTACGATTTTCTCCAGTACGATTTTCTATGACCAGTTATTTTTTGAAAATCTTTTGTTATTTGCGTGAGTTTGCGATAGTATGTTTGTTGGCAGAAATTGATCCTTACCATTGACCCTCTCGATTGGCATCATAAAAATACAGGGTGTTTTTTTAAAGATTTTCACCGGTTCAACTTCCGGCGTGACCAAGTGGTTTTTCGAAAAACTTTGAATGCAGTTATTGTGTTTACTCAAAAATAACGGTAGTTTCCTCAAAGCATAAAATCGTAGGTCAAATATTTGGGACACTTCCCCTACAAAGTGAAAGTAGTCTCAAACACTCTGTATACGAACTAAGCTATTTACTATGAAGAGTCGATCTGCGTAGGTGCGGAGGGTCGCGGCGCTAACTTCGTGTGCCTCGAGCGGGTAGGGGTGGACGAGACGCGCAGCTGAGGCTGCAAGCCGAAGCTGCGTGGTGAGGGAGCACCTGCCTGCGAAGAGGTACACGGAGTAGCGACGCGAACCGTAGCGCCGAAGCAAACAGAGCAAAGAAAATTTTGCTTTTCAAAAGTCTTTTACGGAACTATGGCAAATTGATAAGGCGCACAGTATGCGTAGCGTCGCAGCAATCAGACAAAGGTTAACTGCCCTTTAGATAAACAAGTACATGACTCGCGGGCTGCTTGCTGGCCGCGCACTACCCAACGGATATGTACATTTTAGGTTCTTTCTTGCAGAATAAAAAGTGATTTCGTAAAACAGTTTAAGGGAATCAAGATTGCCGACATGCACTATGCCACGCGCGAATAGCTTATCGGTATCGGTAACTGCAATTACACACATACATACATACATAAATCACGCCTTTATCCCTCACGGGGTAGGCAGAGCATTAACGGCCGTATAACGGATATTACATACATACATACACACACATATCACGCCTGTTATCCCTTGCGGGGTAGGCAGAGCGTAAACAGCCGCAAAAACGGCCATTTACACCACGTCTGACAAATGTTTGAGGGTTATTCGGAATATTGTGTATCGCTATAGTGACAGGTTGTCAGCCCATCGCCTAAAATTGCAATATACACCCTAAAACGGATATTATGTATTATTATAAGTTTTCAACATAAAACCGTAGGTCTAATATATTATATGTAACACGTCCCCTACACACACACATATCACGCCTATAATCCCTTGCGGGGTAGGCAGAGCGTAAACAGCCGCAAAAAACTGACATTAACGGACATTAATATTTGATGGTCATTCGGAAAATTGTGATGTGATGCCGGCTTAGAATAGCATCACCCCATTCCTTTCCCGTGGGCGTCGTAAGAGGCGACTGAGGGACTCGAGAGTGTGTATTGCAATTTTAGGCGATGGGCTGACAACCTGTCACTATGGCGATACACAATTTTACGAATGACCCAGAAATATTTGTCAAAAGTGGCGTAAATAGCCGTTTTTTTTGCGGTCGTTTACGCTCTGCCTACCCCGCAGGGGACAATAGGGGTGATATGTGTATGTATGTATCTTATAGACTTAAGATAGCTTTTTGGTACGTTCGTAAACGGTTTCCTGCAAGGACATTAAACAAACATACATACATACATAAATCACGCCTATATCCCTTACGGGATAGGCAGAGCGTTAACGGCCGTAAAACGGATATTAACACCACGTCTAACAAAAGCTTGAGGGTCAATCAGATAACAGTGTATCACTGTAGTGACAGGTTGTCAGCCCATCGCCTGAAATTGTAATACACATCCCTCGAGTCCCTTAGTCGGCTCTTACGATACCCATGGGTAAGAAATGGGGTGATGCTATTCTAAGCCGGCATCACGCGGCAAATATTAAACATGAACTGTAATATCCTCGGTTTCCCGACTCGCTCGGTCATCAAGTAAGTTTTTAATAAATAACTTCTACGGAACTACATACATACATAAATAAATCACGCCTATATCCCTTATGGGGTAGGCAGAGCATTAACGGCCGTAAAACGGATATTAACACCACCTCTGACAAAAGTTTGAGGGTCAATCAGATAACAGTGTATCACTATAGTGACAGGTTGTCAGCCCATCGCCTAAAATTGTAATACACACCCTCGAGTCCCTCAGTCACCTCTTAGGTACAACACCCCTGGGTAGGAAATGGGGTGACGCTATTCTAAGACGCCATCACACGGAACACGTCTACGGAACTAATACTAATTAATACGGCTCTTATCTCTCTCTTTTCGTGTGGGACACCGAGTCGTCCAACGACACGACAAACCCTGGTGTCAGGTTCTTATGACGTGTGTTTATGTTGCTCTACGATCATCTGTTTGTTTGCAGAAATTGATTCTTATCATTGACCCTCTTGAATTTGAATCATAAAAATACAGAGTGATTTTACTAAGGGACTCGAGGGTTAGATGTGTATTGCAATTTTAGGCGATGGGCTGACAACCTGTCACTAAGTGATACGCAGTTATCTGATTGACCCTCAAACTTTTGTCAGACGTGGTGTTAATATCTGTTTTACGGCCTTACGCTCTGCCTACCACATAAGGGATATAGGCGTGATTTATGTATGTAAGTATGTGACTTTTTTCTTATTTTCACCGGTTTTTCTGCCGCCGGCGTGATTGTTCGAAATTTTTTGAAAGCAACACTATATAGTGTATACGTATTAAGCTATTTACCACGGGAAGTCGACTTGTTTGGGTGCATAAGGTCGCGGCGCTACTCCGTGTAGGGTAGGTACATCATCGCAGGCAAGAGTTCACTCACCACGCTGACTTACTTACTCATTGTTATGATTGTTTGTGTTCAAGGAGTATATAGATGGGGATTTCTGATGTACAGGGAGTTTTTGGTTGGTTCTTATGAGTAAAGAAAAATCTGACATTTACAAAAAAACAAGTTGGCGGCCGTGGGATAGGCAATTTTTTTATTTGTTATCGGATTGAGTTGTTTGAAACAGCATTTTCGGGAAATTTAAAGGTTTTAAATACGATGGTGGTTAAAAAAGTACAAGGTCACTGTAATTTTGCTTTTTAACGAGAAAAGTGCGATATTTTCACCCGAATTAATCTCCAAAAAGGAGGCGTGGTTGGGGACGGTTAGGGACGATGTTGTATGAAGAAATTTTTGTAGTTTTTAGAAAAATTCCAAAATTTGGGAAAAACAAGATGGCGGCCCAGTTACAAGCTTTTTTTCCAAAATAAGACTCAAAAGTTACCGAATTATCTCCCACTTGCGCATGTGTGAGCTGCTGTTTTTTTTACAATCAGTTGAAATATATGCTGGTGTTTACCAGAAAATTCCAAAACAAATGGATTTTCAAAAGGCGGATGTGCTGTATGGATTTAAAGTTGTTTTTTCGTATTTTACAACCGGTAAATAAAAACTCTTCTGTTGATTTGCGATAGTACGTTTATTTCATAAATTGATACTTATCAATGACCCTCATGATGGGCATCATCTTAAAACTACAGGGTATTATTTTGCGATTTTCACCAGTTCGATTCCCGGCAAGATCAAGGGTGTTTTCGAAAATATTTAAATGCAGTTATTTTTTAACTAAGTAAAAATTTAATAAGGTTACCTTTTAGCAAAAAAACGTAGGTCAAATTAGTGTTTGGAACACTTCCCAGACAAAGTTTAAATTTACAAGTTAATTATGAAAATGTGGTTCCACTTGATCCTAACCATTGACCCTCTCGATTTGTGACATAAAAATACAGGGTATTTTTATTGTGATTTTCACCAGATTGGTTCCCGGCAAGACAAAGGGTGTTTCGAAAATCTTTGAATGCAGTTATTGATTTTACTCAAAAATAATGGTAGTTTTTTTTTTCAGCAAAAAAAGCGTAGTTCAAGTACTTCCTATACTAAGTGAGAGTAGTTTCAAGCACTCTGTATACGGACTAAGCTATTTACTATGGGAAGTTAACTTGCAAGGGTGCGTAGGGTCACGGCACTACCTTCGTGTGCCTAAAGCGGGCAAGGGTGAACAAGGGGGGACGAGTGCTGGTAAATAAACTCCTGCCAGCGAAGAGGTACACGTAGTAGCGCCGCGAACCGTAGCGCCCAAGCAAACAAAGCAAAGAAAATATTGGTTAATAGGAGTCTTTTACGGAACTATGGTAAATTCATAAGGCGCACAGTTTGCGTAGGTGCGGAGGGTCGCGTCGCGACTCCGTGTGCCTCGAGCGGGTAGGGGCGGACGAGACGCGCAGCTGAGGCTGAAAGCCGAAGCTGCGTGGTGAGGGAGCTCCTGCCTGCGAAGAGGGGGCACGGAGGAAGCGACGCGAACCATAGCGCCGCAGCAATCAGACAAAGTTTAACTGCCCTTAGGATAAACAAGTACGTGACTCGCGGGCTGCTTGCTGCCCGCGCACTACCCAACAGTTATGGAAATTTTAGGTTCTTTCTTTCAGAATAAATAGTGGTTTCGTAAAACTGTTTAAGGAAAACAACATTACCGACTCGCACTATGCAACGCGCAAATAGCTTATCGGTAACTGCAATCAGGATTTCATAGTGGTTTCATAAAACGCTTTGCGTTTCGGTAAACGTTATTAATCTGCACTTTGGAAATTAGGGGAGACGGAAAAAACTACAAAACCAACTACAAAAGTGAAAACGCTTTCTGATTATCGAAAGCGGTGACGTTAAACGCTGCTCAACGTCATAATTAAGATGCACAACTACCCTTTACATACTGCCAAGCTGAATTTGCCTTAGGAAAATTACAAGTGGTTGCATAAAACGCTGTTATAAATACCAACTCACTCGAACTATGCGAAAGGCAAAGCACACACGACCCGCGGGCTGCTTGCAGCCCGCGCACCACCCAACCAACTAGTCCCAACTTATATAAAGCTACACAACGACCACTCACTGACTCACTCATTGACATGATTGTTTGTATTGAAGGAGTATAGTTGGAGGTTTTTGATGTATGGGAGAGTTTTTTGGTTTATTCCGATGAGTAGAGAAAAATTCCGACATTTTCAAAAAACAAGATGGCGGCCGCGGGAGTGGCAACAACTTTTACATTTGTTATCGGATCGAGTTGATTGAAACGGCATTTTCGGGAGATTTTATGCTTTTAAATACAATGGTGGTTGTAAAAAAATTAAAAAACAAGATGGCGGTCATTTTTTTTAACCGTGAAAATGGTGTTTTTTTCACCCGAATTGATCTCCAAGAAGGAGGCGTGGTAGGGTTAGGTGATGTATGGGGGGTTTTTAGGGGTCGTTTTGTAGTTTTCAGGAAAATTCCAACATTTGGGAAAAACAAGATGGCGGCCGAGATAGAAGCTTTTTTCTCGAAAAATAGACCCAAGTTCGGCGAATTGTTTTACCAGATGCGCATGCGTGTGAACTATCGCTGTTGTGTTGTCAGGTGAGGTATATGATGTAGTTTACCAGAAAATTCCAAAAAGTTGAAAATTCAAGATGGCGGCCAAGTTATTAAAAAAAAATTGAAAATCCGTTTTTTTTATTTGATCCTTTTTCAGGTAGAAGGAGTCAAAATTGGTTAAAGTGATGTATGGGCAGTTTGTAAGTGTTCTGGTAGAGATTGCTAAAAAAATTAAAAAAATTGTAGAAACAAGATGGCGGCCAAGTTTTACAACTTTGTTTGAATTTCTTCGCCAATTTTGCTCCGGGCAGACCCCAAAAGACCCGAATTGTTCTCCCAGATCTACGTTATTTACAGTTTTGAATATTATACTATTAGATTAGGTATATGATGTAGTTTACCAGAAAACTCCAAAAAGTTGACATTTCAAAATGACGGATGTGCTATAAAGATTTCAGTTTGGTGAAAATTTTCAATATTATTTTGATTAATTGCACCCATTTCCATGCGTTTGCCATACAATGTTTGTTTGCACTAATTTATCCTTAACATTGACCCTATAGATCGGCATCATAAAAATACAGGGTGTTTATTTTTTTTCAATTTTTACCGGTTCGACTCCCGGCGACTACAAGTGATTTTTGGAAAAACTTTGAATGTAGTTATTGGTTTTACTATAAATTAAGGGTAGCTTTCTTTCAGCGAAAAACCGTAGGTCGAATATTTAGAACACTTGCCCTACAAAGTTTACAATTTATGAGTTTATTATGAAAATGTGGTTCCCAATACATTTCAGAGGTGGCACCACTAGGGTTTCTAAAACGCGGTATCGAAATTATTTTCGTTTAATTCGTTAATTACGAGCCTTTCTGTTGCTTTGCGGTAGTATGTTTGTTTGCAGAAATTAATCCTTGCTATTAACATGCTCGATCCCCATCATAAAAATACAGGGTGTTTTTACGATTTTCTATGACGACAAGTAATTTTTTGAAAATCTTTTGAATGCAGTTATTTGCGTGAGTTTGCGATAGTATGTTTGTTTGCAGAAATTGATCCTTACCATTGACCCTCTCGATTGGCATCATAAAAATACAGGGTGTTTATTTTTTTACGATTTTCACCGGTTTGACTCCTGGCGTGACCAAGTGATTTATTGAAAAATTTTGAATGCAGTTATTATGTTTACTCAAAAATAACGGTAGTTTCCTTGAAGCAAAAAAACGT
Source organism: Tuta absoluta (assembly GCA_027580185.1). Lineage (NCBI taxonomy): Eukaryota > Metazoa > Arthropoda > Insecta > Lepidoptera > Gelechiidae > Tuta > Tuta absoluta. Next base: position 13,617,104 of record JAQAHW010000010.1, on the reverse strand, counting down.
AGATCTAATATTTGGGCTACTTCCCCTACAAAGTGAAAGTAGTCTCAAACACTCTGTATACGAACTAAGCTATTTACTATGAAGAGTCGATCTGCGTAGGTGCGGAGGGTCGCGGCGCTAACTTCGTGTGCCTCGAGCGGGTAGGGGTGGACGAGACGCGCAGCTGAGGCTGCAAGCCGAAGCTGCGTGGTGAGGGAGCACCTGCCTGCGAAGAGGTACACGGAGTAGCGACGCGAACCGTAGCGCCGAAGCAAACAGAGCAAAGAAAATTTTGCTTTTCAAAAGTCTTTTACGGAACTATGGCAAATTGATAAGGCGCACAGTATGCGTATCGTCGCAGCAATCAGATAAAGGTTAACTGCCCTTTAGATAAACAAGTACATGACTCGCGGGCTGCTTGCTGGCCGCGCACTACCCAACGGATATGTACATTTTAGGTTCTTTCTTGCAGAATAAAAAGTGATTTCGTAAAACAGTATAAGGGAATCAAGATTGCCGACATGCACTATGCCACGCGCGAATAGCTTATCGGTATCGGTAACTGCAATTACACACATACATACATACATAAATCACGCCTTTATCCCTCACGGGGTAGGCAGAGCATTAACGGCCGTATAACGGATATTACATAAATACATACACATATCACGCCTGTAATCCCTGGCGGGGTAGACAGAGCGTAAACAGCCGCAAAAAACGGCCATTTACACCACGTCTGACAAATGTTTGAGGGTTATTCGGAATATTGTGTATCGCTTTAGTGACAGGTTGTCAGTCCATCGCCTTAAATTGCAATATACACCCTAAAACGGATATTATGTATTATTATAAGTTTTCAACATAAAACCGTAGGTCTGATATATTATATGTAACACGTCCCCTACACACACACACATATCACGCCTATAATCCCTTGCGGAGTAGGCAGAGCGTAAACAGCCGCAAAAAACTTACATTTACGGACATTAATATTTGATGGTCATTCGGAAAATTGTGATGTGATGCCGGCTTAGAATAGCATCACCCCATTTCTTTCCCGTGGGCGTCGTAAGAGGCGACTGAGGGACTCGAGAGTGTGTATTGCAATTTTAGGCGATGGGCTGACAACCTGTCACTATGGCGATACACAATTTTACGAATGACCCAGAAATATTTGTCAAAAGTGGCGTAAATAGCCGTTTTTTTTGCGGTCGTTTACGCTCTGCCTACCCCGCAGGGGACAATAGGGGTGATATGTGTATGTATGTATCTTATAGACTTTAGATAGCTTTTTGGTACGTTCGTAAACGGTTTCCTGCAAGGACATTAAACAAACATACATACATACATAAATCACGCCTATATCCCTTACGGGATAGGCAGAGCGTTAACGGCCGTAAAACGGATATTAACACCACGTCTAACATAAGCTTGAGGGTCAATCAGATAACAGTGTATCACTGTAGTGACAGGTTGTCAGCCCATCGCCTAAATTGTAATACACATCCCTCGAGTCCCTTAGTCGGCTCTTACGATACCCATGGGTAAGAAATGGGGTGGTGCTATTCTAAGCCGGCATCACGCGGCAAATATTAAACATGAACTGTAATATCCTCGTTTTCCCGACTCGCTAGGCCATCAAGTAAGTTTTTAATAAATAACTTCTACGGAACTACATACATACATAAATAAATCACGCCTATATCCCTTATGGGGTAGGCAGAGCATCAACGGCCGTAAAACGGATATTAACACCACCTCTGACAAAGGTTTGAGGGTCAATCAGATAACAGTGTATCACTATAGTGACAGGTTGTCAGCCCATCGCCTAAAATTGTAATACACACCCTCGAGTCCCTCAGTCGCCTCTTACAACACCCATGGGTAGGAAATGGGGTGACGCTATTCTAAGCCGGCATCACACGGAACACGTCTACGGAACTAATACTAATTAATACGGCTCTTATCTCTCTCTTTTCGTGTGGGACACCGAGTCGTCCAACGACACGACAAACCCTGGTGTCAGGTTCTTATGACGTGTGTTTATGTTGCTCTACGATCGTCTGTTTGTTTGCAGAAATTGATCCTTATCATTGACCCTCTTGAATTTGAATCATAAAAATACAGAGTGATTTTACTAAGGGACTCGAGGGTTAGATTTGTATTGCAATTTTAGGCGATGGGCTGACAACCTGTCACTAAGTGATACGCAGTTATCTGATTGACCCTCAAACTTTTGTCAGACGTGGTGTTAATATCCGTTTTACGGCCTTTAACGCTCTGCCTACCACGTAAGGGATATAGGCGTGATTTATGTATGTATGTGATTTTTTTCTTATTTTCACCGTGATTGTTCGAAATTTTTGAAAGCAACACTATATATAGTACAAATATACATACATAATAAATCCCGTAAGGGTACGGGGTAGGCAGAGCGTTAACGGTCATAAAACGGATATTAACAGTACGTCTGACAAAAGTTTGAGGGTCAATCGGATAACTGTGTATCATTATAGTGACAGGTTGTCAGCCCATCGCCTACAATTGCAATACAAATCTAACCCTCGAGTCCCTTAGTCGCCTCTTACGACACCCATGGTTTAGAAATAGGTTGATGCTATTCTAAGCCGGCATCACACTATTTAGTGTATACGTATTAAGCTATTTACCTCGGGCAGTCGACTTGTTTGGGTGCATAAGGTCGCGGCGCTACTCCGTGTAGGTACATCATCGCGGGCAAGAGTTCACTCACCACGCTGACTTACTTACTTATTGCCATGATTGTTTGTGTTCAAGGAGATAGATGGGGATTTTTGAATGTATAGGGAGTTTTTGGTAGATTCTAATGAGTAAAGAAAAATCTTCTGACATTTATAAAATAACAAGTTGGCGGCCGTGGGGCAGGCAAATATTTTTATTTGTTATCGGATTGAGTTGATTGAAACGGCATTTTCGAGAAATTTCAAGTTTTTAAATACGATGGAGGTTAAAAAAATACAATGTGACTGTAATTTTTTTATGAAATATGCGATATTTTTACCCGAATTCATCTCCAAAAAGGAGACGTGGTTGGGGATTGTTAAGGTTGATGTTGAATGAAGGAATTTAGAGTTATTTTTGTAATATTTAGAAAAAATCCATTAACAAACTCCTACTTGCGCATGTGTGAGTGGCTGGTTTTTGTCTTTACAATCAGTTGAAGTATAAGCTGGTGTTTACCAGAAAATTCCTAAACAAATGGATTTTCAAAATGGCGGATGTGCTGCATGAATTTAAAGTTCGTTTCGTATTTTTCAACCGGTAAATAAAAACCCTTCTGTTGATTTGCGATAGTACGTTTGTTAACATAAATTGATTCTTATCAATGAGGATACTTACCATACTAAATGAAAGAAGTTTCAAGCACTATGTATACGGACTAAGCTATTTACTATGGGAAGTCGACTTGCAAGGGTGCGTAGGGTCGCGGCGCTACCTTCGTGTGCCTCAAGCGGGCAGAGGTGAACATAGGGGTAACGAGGGCTGGTAAATAAACTCCTGCCAGCGAATGGTACACGTAGTAGCGCCGCAAACCGTAGCGCCCAAGCAAACAGAGCAAGGAATATTTTGGCTAATAGGAGTCTTCTACGGAATTATGGCAAATTCATAAGGCGCACAGTATGCGTAGGTGCGGAGGGTCGCGTCGCGACTTCGTGCGCCTCGAGCAGGTAGGAGTGGACGAGACGCGCAGCTGAGGCTGAAAGCCGAAGCTGCGTGGTGAGGGAGCTCCTGCCTGCGAAGAGGTGGCACGGAGGAAGCGACGCGAACCGTAGCGCTGCAGCAATCAGACAAAGGTTGACTGCCCTTAGGATAAACAAGTACGTGACTCGCGGGCTGCTTGCTGCCCGCGCACTACCCAACAGATATGGAAATTTTAGGTTTTTTCTTTCAGAATAAATAGTGGTTTCGTAAAACAGTTTTAGGAAAACAAGATTACCGACACGCACTATGCAACGCGCGAATAGCTTATCGTTATTGCATTCAGGATTTCATAGTGGTTTCATAAAACGCTTTCCGTTACGGTAAACGTTATTGATCTGCACTTTGGAAATAAGGGGGAGCGGAAATAAGTACAAAAGCCAACTACACAAGTGAAATCGCTTTCTGATAATTACAAGTGGTGACGTAAAACGCTGTTCAACGTCAAAATAAAGATGCAAAACTAACTTAACCAACTGCCAAGCTGAATTTGCCTTAGGAAAATTAAAAGTGGTGACGTAAAACACTTTATAAAATACCAACTCACTCGAACTATGCGAAAGGCAAAGCACACACGACCCGCGGGCTGCTTGCAGCCCGCGCACCACCCAACCAACTAGTCCCAACTTATATAAAGCTACACAACGACCACTCACTGACTCACTCATTGACATGATTGTTTGTATTGAAGGAGTATAGTTGGAGGTTTTTGATGTATGGGAGAGTTTTTTGGTTTATTCCGATGAGTAGAGAAAAATTCCGACATTTTCAAAAAACAAGATGGCGGCCGCGGGGAGTGGCAACAACTTTTACATTTGTTATCGGATCGAGTTGATTGAAACGGCATTTTCGGGAGATTTTATGCTTTTAAATACAATGGTGGTTGTAAAAAAATTAAAAAACAAGATGGCGGTCATTTTTTTTAACCGTGAAAATGGTGTTTTTTTCACCCGAATTGATCTCCAAGAAGGAGGCGTGGTAGGGTTAGGTGATGTATGGGGGGTTTTTAGGGGTCGTTTTGTAGTTTTCAGGAAAATTCCAACATTTGGGAAAAACAAGATGGCGGCCGAGATAGAAGCTTTTTTCTCGAAAAATAGACCCAAGTTCGGCGAATTGTTTTACCAGATGCGCATGCGTGTGAACTATCGCTGTTGTGTTGTCAGGTGAGGTATATGATGTAGTTTACCAGAAAATTCCAAAAAGTTGAAAATTCAAGATGGCGGCCAAGTTATTAAAAAAAAATTGAAAATCCGTTTTTTTTATTTGATCCTTTTTCAGGTAGAAGGAGTCAAAATTGGTTAAAGTGATGTATGGGCAGTTTGTAAGTGTTCTGGTAGAGATTGCTAAAAAAATTAAAAAAATTGTAGAAACAAGATGGCGGCCAAGTTTTACAACTTTGTTTGAATTTCTTCGCCAATTTTGCTCCGGGCAGACCCCAAAAGACCCGAATTGTTCTCCCAGATCTACGTTATTTACAGTTTTGAATATTATACTATTAGATTAGGTATATGATGTAGTTTACCAGAAAACTCCAAAAAGTTGACATTTCAAAATGACGGATGTGCTATAAAGATTTCAGTTTGGTGAAAATTTTCAATATTATTTTGATTAATTGCACCCATTTCCATGCGTTTGCCATACAATGTTTGTTTGCACTAATTTATCCTTAACATTGACCCTATAGATCGGCATCATAAAAATACAGGGTGTTTATTTTTTTTCAATTTTTACCGGTTCGACTCCCGGCGACTACAAGTGATTTTTGGAAAAACTTTGAATGTAGTTATTGGTTTTACTATAAATTAAGGGTAGCTTTCTTTCAGCGAAAAACCGTAGGTCGAATATTTAGAACACTTGCCCTACAAAGTTTACAATTTATGAGTTTATTATGAAAATGTGGTTCCCAATACATTTCAGAGGTGGCACCACTAGGGTTTCTAAAACGCGGTATCGAAATTATTTTCGTTTAATTCGTTAATTACGAGCCTTTCTGTTGCTTTGCGGTAGTATGTTTGTTTGCAGAAATTAATCCTTGCTATTAACATGCTCGATCCCCATCATAAAAATACAGGGTGTTTTTACGATTTTCTATGACGACAAGTAATTTTTTGAAAATCTTTTGAATGCAGTTATTTGCGTGAGTTTGCGATAGTATGTTTGTTTGCAGAAATTGATCCTTACCATTGACCCTCTCGATTGGCATCATAAAAATACAGGGTGTTTATTTTTTTACGATTTTCACCGGTTTGACTCCTGGCGTGACCAAGTGATTTATTGAAAAATTTTGAATGCAGTTATTATGTTTACTCAAAAATAACGGTAGTTTCCTTGAAGCAAAAAAACGTAGATCTAATATTTGGGCTACTTCCCCTACAAAGTGAAAGTAGTCTCAAACACTCTGTATACGAACTAAGCTATTTACTATGAAGAGTCGATCTGCGTAGGTGCGGAGGGTCGCGGCGCTAACTTCGTGTGCCTCGAGCGGGTAGGGGTGGACGAGACGCGCAGCTGAGGCTGCAAGCCGAAGCTGCGTGGTGAGGGAGCACCTGCCTGCGAAGAGGTACACGGAGTAGCGACGCGAACCGTAGCGCCGAAGCAAACAGAGCAAAGAAAATTTTGCTTTTCAAAAGTCTTTTACGGAACTATGGCAAATTGATAAGGCGCACAGTATGCGTATCGTCGCAGCAATCAGATAAAGGTTAACTGCCCTTTAGATAAACAAGTACATGACTCGCGGGCTGCTTGCTGGCCGCGCACTACCCAACGGATATGTACATTTTAGGTTCTTTCTTGCAGAATAAAAAGTGATTTCGTAAAACAGTATAAGGGAATCAAGATTGCCGACATGCACTATGCCACGCGCGAATAGCTTATCGGTATCGGTAACTGCAATTACACACATACATACATACATAAATCACGCCTTTATCCCTCACGGGGTAGGCAGAGCATTAACGGCCGTATAACGGATATTACATAAATACATACACATATCACGCCTGTAATCCCTGGCGGGGTAGACAGAGCGTAAACAGCCGCAAAAAACGGCCATTTACACCACGTCTGACAAATGTTTGAGGGTTATTCGGAATATTGTGTATCGCTTTAGTGACAGGTTGTCAGTCCATCGCCTTAAATTGCAATATACACCCTAAAACGGATATTATGTATTATTATAAGTTTTCAACATAAAACCGTAGGTCTGATATATTATATGTAACACGTCCCCTACACACACACACATATCACGCCTATAATCCCTTGCGGAGTAGGCAGAGCGTAAACAGCCGCAAAAAACTTACATTTACGGACATTAATATTTGATGGTCATTCGGAAAATTGTGATGTGATGCCGGCTTAGAATAGCATCACCCCATTTCTTTCCCGTGGGCGTCGTAAGAGGCGACTGAGGGACTCGAGAGTGTGTATTGCAATTTTAGGCGATGGGCTGACAACCTGTCACTATGGCGATACACAATTTTACGAATGACCCAGAAATATTTGTCAAAAGTGGCGTAAATAGCCGTTTTTTTTGCGGTCGTTTACGCTCTGCCTACCCCGCAGGGGACAATAGGGGTGATATGTGTATGTATGTATCTTATAGACTTTAGATAGCTTTTTGGTACGTTCGTAAACGGTTTCCTGCAAGGACATTAAACAAACATACATACATACATAAATCACGCCTATATCCCTTACGGGATAGGCAGAGCGTTAACGGCCGTAAAACGGATATTAACACCACGTCTAACATAAGCTTGAGGGTCAATCAGATAACAGTGTATCACTGTAGTGACAGGTTGTCAGCCCATCGCCTAAATTGTAATACACATCCCTCGAGTCCCTTAGTCGGCTCTTACGATACCCATGGGTAAGAAATGGGGTGGTGCTATTCTAAGCCGGCATCACGCGGCAAATATTAAACATGAACTGTAATATCCTCGTTTTCCCGACTCGCTAGGCCATCAAGTAAGTTTTTAATAAATAACTTCTACGGAACTACATACATACATAAATAAATCACGCCTATATCCCTTATGGGGTAGGCAGAGCATCAACGGCCGTAAAACGGATATTAACACCACCTCTGACAAAGGTTTGAGGGTCAATCAGATAACAGTGTATCACTATAGTGACAGGTTGTCAGCCCATCGCCTAAAATTGTAATACACACCCTCGAGTCCCTCAGTCGCCTCTTACAACACCCATGGGTAGGAAATGGGGTGACGCTATTCTAAGCCGGCATCACACGGAACACGTCTACGGAACTAATACTAATTAATACGGCTCTTATCTCTCTCTTTTCGTGTGGGACACCGAGTCGTCCAACGACACGACAAACCCTGGTGTCAGGTTCTTATGACGTGTGTTTATGTTGCTCTACGATCGTCTGTTTGTTTGCAGAAATTGATCCTTATCATTGACCCTCTTGAATTTGAATCATAAAAATACAGAGTGATTTTACTAAGGGACTCGAGGGTTAGATTTGTATTGCAATTTTAGGCGATGGGCTGACAACCTGTCACTAAGTGATACGCAGTTATCTGATTGACCCTCAAACTTTTGTCAGACGTGGTGTTAATATCCGTTTTACGGCCTTTAACGCTCTGCCTACCACGTAAGGGATATAGGCGTGATTTATGTATGTATGTGATTTTTTTCTTATTTTCACCGTGATTGTTCGAAATTTTTGAAAGCAACACTATATATAGTACAAATATACATACATAATAAATCCCGTAAGGGTACGGGGTAGGCAGAGCGTTAACGGTCATAAAACGGATATTAACAGTACGTCTGACAAAAGTTTGAGGGTCAATCGGATAACTGTGTATCATTATAGTGACAGGTTGTCAGCCCATCGCCTACAATTGCAATACAAATCTAACCCTCGAGTCCCTTAGTCGCCTCTTACGACACCCATGGTTTAGAAATAGGTTGATGCTATTCTAAGCCGGCATCACACTATTTAGTGTATACGTATTAAGCTATTTACCTCGGGCAGTCGACTTGTTTGGGTGCATAAGGTCGCGGCGCTACTCCGTGTAGGTACATCATCGCGGGCAAGAGTTCACTCACCACGCTGACTTACTTACTTATTGCCATGATTGTTTGTGTTCAAGGAGATAGATGGGGATTTTTGAATGTATAGGGAGTTTTTGGTAGATTCTAATGAGTAAAGAAAAATCTTCTGACATTTATAAAATAACAAGTTGGCGGCCGTGGGGCAGGCAAATATTTTTATTTGTTATCGGATTGAGTTGATTGAAACGGCATTTTCGAGAAATTTCAAGTTTTTAAATACGATGGAGGTTAAAAAAATACAATGTGACTGTAATTTTTTTATGAAATATGCGATATTTTTACCCGAATTCATCTCCAAAAAGGAGACGTGGTTGGGGATTGTTAAGGTTGATGTTGAATGAAGGAATTTAGAGTTATTTTTGTAATATTTAGAAAAAATCCATTAACAAACTCCTACTTGCGCATGTGTGAGTGGCTGGTTTTTGTCTTTACAATCAGTTGAAGTATAAGCTGGTGTTTACCAGAAAATTCCTAAACAAATGGATTTTCAAAATGGCGGATGTGCTGCATGAATTTAAAGTTCGTTTCGTATTTTTCAACCGGTAAATAAAAACCCTTCTGTTGATTTGCGATAGTACGTTTGTTAACATAAATTGATTCTTATCAATGAGGATACTTACCATACTAAATGAAAGAAGTTTCAAGCACTATGTATACGGACTAAGCTATTTACTATGGGAAGTCGACTTGCAAGGGTGCGTAGGGTCGCGGCGCTACCTTCGTGTGCCTCAAGCGGGCAGAGGTGAACATAGGGGTAACGAGGGCTGGTAAATAAACTCCTGCCAGCGAATGGTACACGTAGTAGCGCCGCAAACCGTAGCGCCCAAGCAAACAGAGCAAGGAATATTTTGGCTAATAGGAGTCTTCTACGGAATTATGGCAAATTCATAAGGCGCACAGTATGCGTAGGTGCGGAGGGTCGCGTCGCGACTTCGTGCGCCTCGAGCAGGTAGGAGTGGACGAGACGCGCAGCTGAGGCTGAAAGCCGAAGCTGCGTGGTGAGGGAGCTCCTGCCTGCGAAGAGGTGGCACGGAGGAAGCGACGCGAACCGTAGCGCTGCAGCAATCAGACAAAGGTTGACTGCCCTTAGGATAAACAAGTACGTGACTCGCGGGCTGCTTGCTGCCCGCGCACTACCCAACAGATATGGAAATTTTAGGTTTTTTCTTTCAGAATAAATAGTGGTTTCGTAAAACAGTTTTAGGAAAACAAGATTACCGACACGCACTATGCAACGCGCGAATAGCTTATCGTTATTGCATTCAGGATTTCATAGTGGTTTCATAAAACGCTTTCCGTTACGGTAAACGTTATTGATCTGCACTTTGGAAATAAGGGGGAGCGGAAATAAGTACAAAAGCCAACTACACAAGTGAAATCGCTTTCTGATAATTACAAGTGGTGACGTAAAACGCTGTTCAACGTCAAAATAAAGATGCAAAACTAACTTAACCAACTGCCAAGCTGAATTTGCCTTAGGAAAATTAAAAGTGGTGACGTAAAACACTTTATAAAATACCAACTCACTCGAACTATGCGAAAGGCAAAGCACACACGACCCGCGGGCTGCTTGCAGCCCGCGCACCACCCAACCAACTAGTCTAACTAACTTATATAAAGCTACACAACGACCACTCACTCACTCATTGACTCATTGACATGATTGTTTGGGTTGAAGGAGTATAGTTGGGGGTTTTTGATGTATGGGTGAGTTTTTTGGTTTATTCCGATGAGTAGAGAAAAAATCTGACATTTTCAAAAAACAAAATGGCGGCTGTTGGGTGAATTTTTTTTTTCTAATTTTTTTACTTTTTTTCGTTTTTGGTGTCGATTTCGGGAGATTATTAGGCTTTGAATACGATTATGGTAGTGAAAAAATTAAAAAACAAGATGGCGGTCATTTTTTTTTACCGTGAAAATGGTGTTTTTTTTACCCGAATTGATCTCCAAGAAGGAGGCATGGTGGGGTTTGGTGATGTATGGGGGGTTTTTAGGGGTCGCTTTGTAGTTTTCAGGAAAAGTCCAACATTTTGAAAAAACAAAATGGCGGCCGAGATATGACGATTTTTTTGCAAAAAGTAGACTCTAAAGTAGGCGAATTGTTCTACCAGATGCGCATGCGCTAAAGTTGTCGCTGTTGTTGTGTTCGATGAAGTATATGATGTAGTTTACCAGAAAACTCCAAAAAGTTGGAAATTCAAAATGGCCGCCGAGTTATTAAAAAAAAAACGAAAATCAACTTTTTTTCCATGTCCCTTTTTCAGGTAGAAAGAGTCGAAATAGGTTAAAGTGATGTATAGGCAGTTTGTAAGTGTATTGGTAGAGATTACATAAAAAATAAAAGATTTTCGAAAAACAAGATGGCGGCAAAGATTATGAACATTTTTTATATTTAGCTGAAAAAAAATCTTCGAGCAGACCCGAAAGGACCCGAATTGTTCTACCAGATTTACATTAGTGAGCGTTTTGATTATTATACCATTATATTAGGAATATGATGTAGTTTACCAGAAATTTCCAAAAAAATGACATTTCAAGATGGCGGATGTACTATAGTGTTTTCAATTTAGTGAAAATTTTCAAACAAATTTTGTTTAATTTCACTTATTTGCGAGAGTTTACGATACTATGTTTGTTTGCAGAAATTGATCCTTACTATTGACCTGTTTGATTGGCATCATAAAAATACAGGGTGTTATTTTCACGATTTTCACCGGTTCGACTCCCATCGTGACCAAGTGATTTTTCGAAAAACTTTGAATGCAGTTATTGTTTTTACTCAAAAATAAGGGTAGTTTCCTTGAAGCAAAAAAACGTAGGTCAAATATTTGGGACACTTCCCCTACAAAGTGAAAGTAGTCTCAAACACTCTGTATACGAACTAAGCTATTTACTATAAAGAGTCGACTTGCGTAGGTGCGGAGGGTCGCGGCGCTAACTTCGTGTGCCTCGAGCGGGTAGGGGTGGACGAGACGCGCAGCTGAGGCTGCAAGCCGAAGCTGCGTGGCGAGGGAGCTCCTGCCTGCGAAGAGGTACACGGAGTAGCGTCGCGAACCGTAGCGCCGGAGCAAACAGAACTAAGAAAATTTTGCTTTTCAAAAGTCTTTTACGAAACTATATTCATAAGGCGCACAATATGCGTAGGTGCGGAGGGTCGCGTCGCGACTTCGTGCGCCTCGAGCAGGTAGGGGTGGACGAGACGCGCAGCTGAGGCTGAAAGCCGAAGCTGCGTGGTGAGGGAGCTCCTGCCTGCGAAGAGGTGGCACGGAGGAAGCGACGCGAACCGTAGCGCCGGAGCAAACAGACAAAGGTAAACTGTCCTATGGATAAACAAGTACGTGACTCGCGGGTTGCTTGCTGCCCACGCACTACTCAACAGATATGGAAATATTAGGTTCTTTCTTGCAGAATAAAAAGTGGTTCCGTAAAACAGTTTAAAGGAAACAAGATTGCCCACACGCACTATAACCACGCGCGAATAGCCTATCGGTAAATGCAATCAGGAATTCATAGTGGTTTCATAAAACGCTTTTCGTTACGGTAAACGTTATTGATCTGCACTTTGGAAATAAGGGGAGACGGAAATAACTACAAAAGCCAACTACAAAAGTGAAAACGCTTTCTGATTATCGAAAGCGGTGACGAAAAACGCTGTTCAACGTCATAATAATGATGCACCCTTTACATACTGCCAAGCTGAATTTGCCTTTGGAAAATTACAAGTGGTAGCATAAAACGCTGTTATAAATACAAACTCACTCGAACTATGCGAAAGGCAAAGCACACACGACCCGCGGGCTGCTTGCAGCCCGCGCACCACCCAACCAACTAGTACAAAATATAGATCTAGACCACTTACTTATGGACGGCGCTCTTAGGCGCCTTCATAATCAATAGAATTAATGTACCTTTGCTCGGCCATTTTTTTTGCGGGGCATTCATCATCACCGGTTTTGTGATTGCTGGGCTTTTTGTATAATCGGCAAGTTGCACATTTTGGAGCTTCCGCTTTGTTTACGCAGTCCTTCGCCGAGTGACCCACATCACCACAATGGGCACACGTATCTGCTGGATTCTTGCAGGTCTTAGCAGCATGACCATACTGCTGACATTTAAAACACCTAGTGACTGTGGTAAAGTCACGTACAGGGCAGGAGGACCAGTTCACAAAAACTCTATTTTGATTAATGAGGGCTTTTCGAATAATTGCTGGTACTTCAATGATGTAGTTGCAGGTTTCAGCTTCTTTCTTACCCGATTTATGGCTCAATTTAATAGAAGACGAGAATTTTTCCCAAGACCAGTCCTGGAGCTTGTCAGCTAGATTCTGCTCATAAATGCATTTATAAACGTCTTTTTCGGGCATTGTCGATGGTAATCCAATAACAATGATTCTGGGCTTGCGCTTGTGGGGCTCATCAATAGTGATATCACAGGAATTTAGTTGTACTGACTGCTTTAGCTTCTCGATGTCTTCTTTAGAGTCCGTGCTGATGATAACGCCACCATTTCTCACCTTGCGTAATCCTCTAACGTGTAACTTCATCTGTTCTGGATTAACGATCTTCTGGACTAGGGTTTTTGTCTCCTCGCTGGTCTTCAATTTATCATTGGGATAGATTGCTGTTTCTGAATGATAATAGTCGATTGCAGTAGGTTCAAGACATTCTTAATCTTGGTTTTTATCAGATACTTACTACTACTTATTTATTATTACGTATTTATTAGTGTAAGAGTCAGTTTATTTTTATTTTTTTATTTGTGGTAGCTTATAATTGATTTATGCTTACTAATATGATGTACACTTGTGTAAATTATGATTTTAGCTCCCCGAACACAATAAAAAAATGAAAAAAATTGGTATACTTAACACTTTTGTAAACGACAAAGTCGTCTATTTAGAAAACACAAAATACTTTTTCCTATTCTCAGTCAATAAAATATAACTTACAATTTAAACAATATTTATTACAAAATAATGTTCATAAATCATTGTAAATGTAACAGGTCAAAGGAATAAACAATAACGTCTTTAAACACAAAATGTATCAATATCTACATAAAAATTAAGTAAATAAATAGACGCACGTCTGGCCACTCATACTCATATTTGCTTCACAAATTGAAGCAAAAGCTTAAAGGTAGTGAAGAGGAAGCTTCACTTTACTCGCTCATAATTTGTTCTAACATTATGCGACCCTTTTATTTTCGCTAAGAGTAGCGAGACATCGGTATCCTTTACATTAGACGGCACTACAAATTGACGGGGTAAATCTTTTGCACTCCCTGGTGTGAAAGCAGATGGAACTTCGGTGGCATCAGTTGAATCTTCGGCAGCCTCATTTGAACCTGAGTTAGCGTCAGTTAAATCTGTGTTGGCGTTAGTTGAATCAGTCTCGGCGTCAGTTAAATCAGTCTCGGCGTCAGTTGAAACAGTCTCGGCGTCAGTTGAAACAGTCTCGGCATCAGTTGAAACAGTCTCGGCGTCAGTTGAATCAGTCTCGGCGTCAGTTAAATCTGTATTGGCGTCACTTAAACCTGTGCTAGCCTTAGTTACAACTGTGGCGCCTGGCTTGGCCGTGTGGTCTTCTGTAAAAATACATATTTAAAAGCAATTAATGGCTATTGTTTCAAAGAGCACATCGACGTTTTATATTTTAGTTGACCCATGTTACCACAAGAATACAGATCCGAAGTATTGTTTGATTTGCAAAAAACGGTTCAAAAAGTTCTGTAGAATAGTTCGTTCATCGAGCTAATATGCAGACCTTAAACTTGGACTAACCTAGTGGTAAGGTTTTGTACGCCACGACGCAGTACTGGTAGCCAATGCCGACGCCCACGAAGAGCATGAACAGCAACGTGAGCACAAGGGTGCCCACCAGCGCAGTTAGCACCAAGCAGGTCGCCAACCTGGATACAAAAAGTGGAAAAATCAGATCAGTCCCAATCAAAGGTGGCTAATACAGAGTCAAAATAAAGCTCACGTGCAAGTTGTACGTCGTTTGAGACACTAGCGAACCACTCGATGAACTGGTGTCACGAGTTTTTAAACCACCTACTATGAGAAGGACTTTGACGTGGTTGTGGATAACGAGCGCCATTTTTACGACACCCACGGTTAGATTTGGGGTGATGCTATTCTAAGCCGACATTACATACCTGAAGTATTTACTTCTATACAGAACAATAATCAGCCTCTAAAAAATTGAACTTTACCTACTTCTTTACTTACGATAAAAATATGCTTACCGTTGTGTAACATATAGAACATTCGCAAATAGCTCCCCAAATGCGTTTAAACAACACATGGATATGATATGGTACGTACACAAGCTTTAAATAAATCTCAGAGAAATAAATAAAATAAAAATATCAGTAATATAGACATAATAGACCACAAAGATAGACTCAACGCAGTCCCTATAATGCATGCCAATGTTTTTCAGCAAAGAGTATCTAATAGCGTGTTTTGCAGTGCACAGTAATGGCCAAGTAATGGCCGACACAGTTATGTACAACCTAAACATAATAGGTATACGATAGTAGTAAGGTAACGGAATCAAACCAATATACGACAGTAGTAAAGTAACGGAATCAAAACAATGTTTAATCAATTCATGGACAGCAACCGAGAATGAGGGCTTGCCTTGAGCAGCATACTTGTGATGAAAGAATTATTTAAACTTATTGGCATAAAATGGGGATATGAGTGTAGTCTTGGTGTTCTATGTTGGCGCGAAGGCGCAAGGCAGGAGAAGTGTTTAGCATTTTGAACTCCAATCGGAATCTTTTGATAAAAATATGTAGATTTACAGTGTTTGCCGACAAGTTTTTGAGTGGTTGGGTGGCTGAGGTGTGCATCTATAGCCTGGTTTTAAGTATTGCAGACACACTCTTTGAATAAGTCATAAATCATATTTCTGGCTTAGACCTGCACGAACTACAAAATGTTTTCATATCATTTCATTTGGAAGTAAATGGTTGTAACTATCTATTTACTAATATAACGTATATTAACAGCAACAACAGTCCACTTATGGACATGGGCCTCCCTCTATTGGAAAGCATTGCCATACTCACCACGCTTGGCAAGCGGATTCATACCCGCCCCCAAAAAGCCGGCGCCTCCGCCGCCTTCTCCTCCCAAACCCGCTTCCCACAGCAAGAGTGCTGAAGGCGACTTAGCCGACGCGCTCTCTGTCGTCTCAAATTTCACCAGTCTCTTCGACTTCGAAGAAATAATCTCCCACTCCAAGGAGATCAGAGCCAACGCTGGTAACCCCAGTGCGCTCATTCAAACCGCCGCCAAATACTACCATCTGGTATTCGCGTTCAAAAACTTTAAACCCTGATTATGGATAGGACTATTAACTTAGGGATATCCAGCAGTGGTAGGACCAAGCCTCGGTCACTTAAATTAGGTTTTTTCAATGCCGATGGTATTTGCCCTAAAAAGACGGAAGTTAGCCTCTTCCTAAAAGATCACGGTTTAGACGTCCTCCTTGTACAAGAAACGTTTCTCAAACCCCATAGGCGTACCCCGCGAATCGCGCATTATAACACGGTACGTAATGACCGCGTATCGGGCATCAAGGGAGGCACCCTTATTTATTACAGGCGAGCGCTTCACTGCTCACCCATAGAGACCCCGCTCCTCTGCTATATGGAGGCTTCCGCTTGCCGCTTAAGCATGACGGGACACCAACCCATTACGATAGTGTCGGTATATCTATCTCCGAGCAATAGTCACGAGACAAAGCCACTTCTTAAAAGTGAGCTCGAGTCGTTATTTAATCTCGGTGACTCAGTTATCATAGCAGGTGACTTGAATGCCAAGCACATGTCGTGGAACTGCATCGCCAACAACCCTAGAGGCAATCTTCTATTTGAGTGGCAGGACGAAGTGACCTTTGACCTAGTAGCTCCTACAGAGGTAACTCATTACCCCCATACAGTAACTCATCGACCCGACATCCTCGACATAGCCCTTCTAAAGAACGTAAACCTCCGTTTAAGTTCTATAGAAGTACGCCACGAGCTCTCCGACTCTGACCACAGATCAGTTTTATTAAAACTTGATCCGTGAACCGACATCCTCGGCCACTCAGGTCTGTGCGGCCCGACCAAAACTATAGTAGATTGGCCGAAACTGGGCCAAGCCTTGAACGTTCCCAGCTCTACTCACCTGGACCAAATACCGACTAGACTGACTACCGAAACCGACATCAACCTAGCCGTCTCTTCTATCACAAATCACGTTAGCAGCGTCGTGAACAGCTGTTCACGGACGGTTAAAATTACTGAAGACAGTAAATTTAAACCTCCGAATGACCTTCGTGAAATGATAACAGAGAAGAACGCCGCGATCCGCGCTTACAAATCCTTCCCAATCGAATCAAACAGACAATTCATGCGCGCCCTACAGAGGGAAGTAAGGCAGCGTGCAGCTGAATGGCGTGACGCCGGATGGGATCAGCACCTTGAGGAGCTGAACCCATCCCATCTCGCATTTTACAAGCTGCAACGCTCGCTGAAATCTGACACCATCTCTGTGATGCCAGTACTTAACAGACCTGACCAGACCAAAGCCTTTGACGACGACGAAAAGGCTGAATGCCTAGCTGACAGTCTCGCAGCCCAATGCACCCCCAGCACGCTCCCTTACGTCTTGACCTTCGTCTCAACGGTCAACTCCGAAGTCGAACGTCTCATTTCACTACCTCCATCGGGCCCTCCACTCAGAGTCATCACTGAGATAGAAGTGCGCAACGCCCTTAAGGCACTCAAGCCCAGAAAGGCTCCAGGACCGGACGGCATCACCAACCGTGTCCTGAAGATTCTCCCCGATCACCTAATCAATCGCCTCACCCTGATTCTGAATGCCACCTTGGCTAGTTGCACCTTTCCAGCTTGCTGGAAAGAAGCAATAGTCATAGGCATTCACAAACCGGGTAAACCGGCGAATGAGCCCACTTCTTACCGCCCGATCAGCCTACTGAACCCTCACGCCAAACTTTATGAACGCATGATCTATGCCCGACTTCGTGACCACGCCGAGACCAACAATCTCATACCCGACGAGCAATTTGGCTTTCGACAACAGCACTCTTGTACCCAAAAAGTGCACCGCATTGTCGAACACATCGCTCTTAAGCTAAATGTCTCGTCCAAACCGACCCCGACAGGAGCAGTATTTCTCGACGTGGCGAAAGCCTTCGACAAGGTCTGGCACAGCGGACTGGTGTACAAGCTGCACCAGCTCGCTGTGCCTGATCGTCTCGTGCTTTTAGTACGTAACTTTCTGTCGGATCGAAGCTTTCGTTACAGGGTGGAAGGCACTCTGTCTTCACCCCACACCATACAGGCAGGAGTCCCTCAGGGCTCCGTCCTATCCCCATTACTTTTCACGCTATACACTAGCGATATCCCCAAATCGCCCATGTCACAGCTGGCTATGTTCGCCGACGACACTGACATTTACGCGTCCCACCGTAACCACTTAAAGTTAGTTAAGATTCTCCAGAACGCTCTAGACTCCCTCGGGAGCTGGTTCCGTAAATGGAGAATCGAGGTAAATCCGGAAAAAAGTGCAGCCATGCACTTTCGTAGGGGCTCTCACCTAAACTACTACCTCACCTAGACTAAACGTCCCCGCTGTAAAGCTTTTCGGCCGACCCATCCCGTGGGTTAACGAGACTAAATATTTAGGAGTCACCCTCGACTCCAGACTTAGCTTCCGTAGCCACATAATAAGAGTTCGCGACCGCGCGGCGTTCGTTTTGGGCAGATTACATCCGATGTTGAACAAAAAGAGCAAACTCTCCCTTAGAAATAAGGTGAGAATTTACACCACCTGCGTAAGGCCTATTATGACCTACGCCAGCGTAGCCTTTGCTCACACCTTCGATTCACATCTGAAAATGCTGCAGGTCATCCAAAACCGTTTCATGCGCAGAGCTACCGGGGCGCCCTGGTACATGCGTAACGCCAACCTCCACATCGATTTAGGCCTCACTACCATTAAAGCGTACATGAAAGAAGCGTCCCGTCGCTTCTTCGACAATGCTCCCCATCATAAAAACCCCTTGATAGTTGCCGCGTCCAACTACTTCCCCCATCCAACTTCGCGTTTTAAACACCGTCCGAGACACATCCTTACGGAAGAAGATGATGAAATCACGGTAGCAACTGCTGCAGCCATTGCGAGTAGGTCACACTCCACAAGCTCCTCAAGCAACCGACGCCCCCGCCGGCGGGGGCGCGGAGGTCCTTCATTTGCTCCCCACTTTGGGAACTACCGGCACGTGCCGGGTAGATTCAGTCCAATACGTTCTTCCCAGAACAACTCGTAACTGAGCTGGTTGTTTGAACAACCACAAACTTTTCCGGGTGAGCTCCTGCTCCCCACCATACAGTCAGGTGTAGATTAAAAGCCCCGGGGCTAAAAAAAAAAAAAAAAAAAAGCGGATTCATGATCGCAGTACTAAATATTGCTTTCACAGGGAACGCTGCTGCCTATTCCCTGGATTAATTTATCCCTCAATCGCTTTTTACGACACCCACGGCTAGATTTGGGGTGATGATATTCTAAGCCGGCATTACATACCTGAACTATTTACTTCCATACAGAACAATTAATATACTCTAAAAAATCTAACTTTACCTACTTCTTGACTTACGATAAAAAATATGCTTACCGTATTGTAACATATAGGACATTCGCAAATAACTCCCCAAATGCGTTGAAATAACACATGGAGGTGACATGGTACGTACACAAGTTTTAAATAAATCTCAGATAAATAAATGATATAAAAATATCAGTAATCTAGACTAAATAGACTCAACGGAGTCCGTATCATGTTTATGTTACTCTATGGTCCCTATACTGCATGATAATGTTTAACACTGCATAGTAATGGCCGACGCAGTTATGTACAACCTAAGCATAATATACGACAGTAGTAAAGTAACGGAATCAAAAACAATGTCGCCAATAACACCCTTGTTCCAACAATGTACACTTTGCGCATGCACGACATAATCATCGAAGAAATCACGTGACCATTCTCAAACCTGCTACTAGTGATGTGAAATCATCGATATAGTTTTTTTCTCCTTCATCATTTTATATTCTTCATAGGGGCTTGGTCACTCACTTCGTTCGCTCCCGGTGGACACAACTCTAATCTTACTACTGTGTCGACTTTGTGTCAGAAAGGTATATTTGAACTGTGCCCCTTAAACCACCACCCCGAACCTGACCCTCCGCGACTTGCCTTTTATGTCATGTTCGAATAATTATTTGTTGAGTTAAATATAGCAACCACAGTACCACTTCATTCGCTATGACGTCACTTTGTTTTGATTCCAATAACACACCTGTACATAATTTGTCCCGACCAGTTTTTAAAGACGATCCTTTGACAGTCTCGTACATATTCATGTAGTACAATACATTGTCAGGTATAATCGTGTTGTGCAAAAGCAATATCGTGTTGTGACAGACATGATAACAAGTTGAAATACTAAACTTGTCAACGCACAAAAAAAGGACATCCATAATGGTCTATCATGATCTTCGCCTGTTCCATAGGAACGAAATGAAAAAAAAAAAAGTTATGATCATGTTCATCTGAAAAAGCGCGCGTGTCAAGGGGCTTGCTCACAATAAACATGCTCATAAATCAACAGCGTTTAATTTTTTAGTATGCTTACAACTATCACGTAGGAACAGCTCTGCTTGATATAGGATATGGGCATGATAGTGTCAGTTGATCCAATTTCACAGTAGAGGATTTATTGTGCTTTCCTGCTAAGATTTTGGCGGAATTGTCCTTTGTTGACAGAGGCCATTAATTTTTTGTGATTGTTTGAGAAACGAAATAAATATTTTGTATAAACGTTGCTGGAGAGATGAGGAAAAATGATATTAATGTCCTATTAGTTATTGCAGAGCGATTTGTGCGTTCCAGCATTGTCGCTGTATAAAGATGATTGAATATGATTTCAGTTAAACAAATTGAGATTTACTGTAAGTCGTAGTATCTAAACTAAGTCTATGCTGTAAGTAGGTTGAGATATTTTACAAACTATTATGGAGAACCACAGAGCATTGAAACGTCATTCGCTGTCACGGCGCGCGCGGAGTTTATTGGTCTGTGTGGAGAACAGTTAGCACGAGTCTTCGAGCCACGAGCAACACGGTCTTCCGTCTCGTTCCGGAAGGGCGTCGTTGCTCGAAGGCACGAGTCAACAGGAACATCAAAGTCGTTGCTAGGCTTCACATAGTGGAACTAGTATGTAGGTACTCCTACGTCGTCGTACTCGTCGTGCACTAAACCTTAGGAGTAATTTGTAAAATCCTTGTGCACATTGAGTGAACCACAGACAAGTTATGAGGCTACGTACCCTCTTTGTATTATCATTACATTAGTATCATTACTGACGCATGCTATGAGCAAGATGAACACTTGGATGGGCTTGCTTATAATGGGCATGTTTATAAGCATGCTCATATTAAGCAAATGTATCCGTAGCTTTACGGTTACGATTACGAGGTTATCCAACAAAAGAGTATAGTATGTACGAGACCCTTTTTTGTGATAAAACTATCTATGAAATTATAAAACAATTATCTTATTCATCTGTTGATCTATGTTATAAAATGGCCGCATGATAGTGAACAGGTACCTACGCAAATTTTTTGGATCAGGGTTTATTTATTTATTTACTTAACTACTCATAATCATTTATCCTGGCGATATTCTGATCCGAAAGTAAGTACTACCTAAATTTCACACATTGTATTAGTTTTAAGAATACTTAATTGATTAATAAATAAATTCACTCATTCATTCAAGCAACACATTGACATGTTTACAAATGGCAGCAGCGTTTCTTGCGTCGAACACCTTGCACTGCGCTCACCAACCCGCCAACCAATACGGCATACATCTGATACACCCTTCCAATAGGAGGAGGTTTATGACCAGCTGTGGTTTGTTGTAGTTATTGATCACCTTCTGAAGTGGACGTGGCTAATAAGGTGCCAAATTAAAAAATAGGATTAAATCTTTGTACCTAAATGGCAAACGATTGCCCAAGCTGCCATGCTGCTCTATGCGATTTAGGAGATCAAATGAATTGAAGAATTGAATCAATGGAAATTAGATGTTTTCCGTAGCGACTACGGAAAAATGCATTTATAAAGGTATTATGATTTTAATAAACCTTGGCAAACGAGCAAAAGAACCGACCAAGGAGAAAGAGATGGAGATAAAATCCAATGGATTGGCCTTCGAAAGGTACTCCTATTGAAAAGGTTGGCCCAAAACCGCGAAGATTTCCACTTGCTGACCTTCCATTTGATAATGGCACCCCTTGATGATGAGAAAAAGAACATGTTATATGTGATTAAATTTACAGAATGTTAAACTAGGTAATAAAATGACATAATAAACAACTTATCAACTAAAAGCCAAACACTAAAATTAAAGCTCAAACCTCATCAAAAAGCCGGCCGGTACCTGGCTCAAATATGTCCATTACTCCAGTTGCAATCCGCGCTGGATGGCGAGCGAAATATAGGTACCTGGAGCGAGGATCACTGCAGCAATCTCGTAGCTGGCGTGCTTGTTCACAAGCAAACTTCTTGGCCTCGAGCTCCGAGTGTATCACATGCTTTTGAACAGCTGTGTTTTCTGCAGCGGAGCCTGCTGCCCTAGTCGTCGTCCTAGGTGGGATGATGCATTAGTACTGACGTAGGTCCTTTTCCCCACGGGACGAGGTTGAAGCAATCCGGATATTTGACATCTGTTCGACAAAGACCTGGAGGCTTCAGTGTGTAAGGAATTTGTGCCGAAACAACGCATTGCGAATTATATCATGATGTGCGTGACGTCTAAGGGTTCCAGCGCACTTTGCACAGCTGAGGCCATGATGAGAAGTGTCAACAGAGGCTGCACAGGGGCAAATTTGGGGCTCGCAAATACGGAAACCTAACTGTAAAGCCACTGATACTCTAAAGGAATCTTAATCCAGGAGGATTCAATCAGGGAGGGGAGTGCCTGAAGCCAAGCATCCGACTCTGAACAGGTTGTGCCCTGCACCCAAATGAGATTCAATCAACTCCGACAGATTGAACTTTGACCTTCGAAAGCGCTCTCTGTAATTCAGGCTACACCGGATGATCAACACCAAGACACGTAGTGCCCGAGCCAATAGAGCGTCTTTTTCGAAGGACGATGCTGAAATCGTCACCTTGTAGGTTGAATATCTTAATGGTGAGGTCAGCAATCCCAGGTTTAATTATATCTTTTTTTTCTCAGAATACATATCTGGTAGAATACTTAAAAGATGGCGTATGCTAAGTTGGAAAACGAGGATAACACATCTGTGATCTTTAACAAGTAAGTCAGTCTAAAGCTTAAATCGTGAATAATAATATAGCTCGACAAACAACTAGGTATTAAAATATGAAACAGCTTAGAGGTGGCCCCATTGTACAAATTGTTCATATTGATGACTAGAACATTCTGCAAACTTTGCGTAGTGACTAATTAAAGAAGCATGCATTCATATAGAGGAATTTAAAAAATGGATTATGAAAAACCTTTCCTCATAACTTAGTCCTTCTATCATTAAAAGTGATGAGTATGCATATGTAAATACTAAGTCGTTACATAAATAGATTGACTTTGTCAGCGCATAAAAGCAATTAGTAGTACATAGTTGTACCCACAGATTTGTGCCTTAGCCAAACATATCTCGCAAAAAGTAGTATTTAGTTGTCTAAACTAGTAGCAGGCGGAAATCAGGGTACATCGGGTCGTTGGACGACTTGGTGTCCTACAAGAAAAGAAGAAGTTGTCTTAATGTGGTCTTAATACTCCTCCTCCTTGCGTTGTGACGACCGATGTGGCGCAGTGGTAGTGGGACTGCCTGCGACGCAAAGGTTCCGGGTTCGATTCTCGGTGGGACACTCACAAAAGTTGATATTTATCTCTTTGTGAATTTGGTTAGGACATTGCAGGGTGAACCAACTGATTGTCCGAAAAGAAATGGTTCCGTGCTTCGGAGGGCACGTTAAGCCGTGGGTCCCGGTTGCTGTCTATGATTACTTAGACGGCGGTCGTAACACAACCATGTCAGAGGCCTACTAGAGGTAGAAGGCGGTTGAAAAACTCTGACACCAGGGTTCACCGGGTCCTTGGATGACTCGGTGTCCCACACGAAAAGAAGAAGAAGAAGTCGCGTTCCTCATTACTGAGGGTCGTGATCCCTCTTTAAAATAAATTTTTTCTTGATTATTTTTCGCCAACTCTTCCTGCCTTTGGCTACATGAAGCGCTTCGTGGAGATTGCTTTTTAGATAAGAACTAATTTGATTGGAACATCACACTCTGTCTGTCTAAATACTAACTGTAGGTAATTATTTCCTCCAAAAATGCCCGCAGCCAGCCGAAATGGATGAAGTTTGCAGCATTTGCAGGAGCTGTGCTTATCGTCGCTGCTTGCGCTGTCAATTTTGGCATCGTTGTTGGATGTTCCTACTCCCTTTTCTTGAACCATTCTGCCCTCAAATCAGGTACCTATCTACTTTTAGTTAAACATGTAACAACAAAAAGAACAAATACTTACCATAAGAACGCAGTCAGTACCTATTAGTTCAAAACGCCCCAGCAATAACAACAACATGAACAGCCTATTGGAGATTAGCGGGTTGGTGTATTCCATAAAATAATCATGGTATAAGTGGCTGAGACGATCGATAAAATTTGCTCCTTTTCGATAAATCCAATCTTGCCGTTTTGACCTTTTTTTCGTAAATCTGATGATAGCTCGGTCAAAACTAAGTTGGTTGAAAATTGAAAACAATAACTTGCAAAAATTTTGTAAGGCGATCTAATGATACCATAATTGGAACAAACGCTTAATTTTTCCGTGTGTATTTTTCACACAGCACGCTTTATATTTTTCAGGAAACCGTGCACTTTTTTTTTTCAATTGAGCGAATAATAAGTACCATGTTTAGAAACAATAATACAAATCCATATATCTCGGAGATTATTCATTACTTACTTATTTCAAAAGATGTACTTCATATTTACCTGGATAAGATCACTTTTAAATATCGCTTTTAGGTCTACTCAACCCTCCAAATACTGATAAGGAGCATTCGGACCATGAAACTGAACAACTTTTCACATTTTATAATATTTCATTTGATCAGCTGATCCTGATATATTATGGGAGGTCTTTCTTCGTGTGTCCTGAGATAAATTCCTAGGGGAAAGTTGTTGTTCAGTTTCATGGACTGCATGCATCTCATCAATATGCTGTTCCTTATATGGCACTATTAAATAATGGTACTATTAGTTTGTTTATTTATAAGGTACTTTTAAATTCAGTGCAAATACTTTTAAGGTGAGTTCTACTCGTAAAAAAGAGGTCGAAATCTGAAAAAAAAAAAATTGACCTCTCGTTAAAATACTGTGTCACTTTGTATAGGAGGGCCATTTTTTTGTTGCATAATTCGACCTGTTGTGTTTACTTGGATAAAAATCAGTTTTATGTGTAGAACTCACTCTAAAAATATTT
Organism: Tuta absoluta; assembly: GCA_027580185.1. Lineage (NCBI taxonomy): Eukaryota > Metazoa > Arthropoda > Insecta > Lepidoptera > Gelechiidae > Tuta > Tuta absoluta. Next base: position 13,591,695 of record JAQAHW010000010.1, on the reverse strand, counting down.
GCATTGAATTTAATAGGACCTCTTATATATTTAATATATATTTTAATCAATTTTATATTTTTATTTAGTGTCTGGCGCAGCTGAACACAAATTCAACATGATGAAGTTGTTCAAACCTAATTTTTTAAGTTTCGGAAACAAAACAATAACAGGAGCATTTGCGAAAAGCACACTTTTCTCCAAAATCCTGAAATCCTTTCGCAAAACCTTGACGAACGAGATGACCAAGTGTCAGTCCTGGAAAATAGAATACTTATATTCTTCTCCAACTAAATGATTTTATTTGTTAAAACATGTTGCCCACACATTCTTTGCATTGTGTTTTTATGATTTTAATGTGTAATACATGAAATTCTGCGTACCTAACGTTATGGTTTTCCTTGCCGAGTTTGGTATCGAAGAAATAAAAAAAAACAGACTAAGCGTGCGCGTCAAGATGAAGGGACCAAGTCCTAATTTCCAAATTTATTCACATCAGTTTTACATACACATATCACGCCTATAATACTTTGCGGGGTAGCCAGAGCGTAAATGCCCGCAAAAAACGGACATTTACGCCACAGGCGCCACGCCACATAACGACAGGTTGTCAACTCGAATCCTTTAGTCGCCTTTTAAAATCCCACGGGAAAGAATTCATGGGGTGATGCTTTTCTAAGCCAGCATCACACGGAATCAGTTTTAAGTACTTACCAAAATATCTAATTGCTAAAAATTTTGTTCCTCAATAGTTCCGTATAATAAACATAAACTCTGATCTTGACGTCAAGATGGAGGGACCCACATGACAAAACTATATTTATTTATTAGGACAACCAATTGTAGTTACATTATTAGTAACAATGATGTAAAAACAACGTGTTCGCCTAATGGCTTTGTTATAGTGGTAAAAACAACCCCGTACTTCCACTTCCGGAATGACTGCTTTAATAGCATTCATAGGTGCAGCTTCCCAATCACATTTATATTTGCGAATATCAACTCCGAGTTTATTTTTTATCAAATCAAAAAGTCGCCTGTTAGTACGGCTTGTTAGCGCTAAGTACAGTCACATCCGGAAGCAAGCATGAAACTTGGAATGATTGTAGCTTTCATATGTGTAATTAATAATTTAAGGGGGAACAAGCTATCAAATGAATGTTCGTTCTTTCAGTTTTCAAGTTATGCTTATATGAATTCCATAATTTTTTTGAAGATGAGTTTTTGCTCTGAATTAGTCATAAGTAACTGCTGGTAGAGTACTTCCTAAAATTTGGTTTAGGCGTTTGTTTATTATATAGTATTCAAAGGAAATCCGTAGAGACTACAATAAAAACCCGCAAAAAACGATAGAACTATTTCTATGGAGTAAAATGGCTAAGGCTCTTCCCTTCCTGGTCGGAACGAGACGGAAGACCGTGTTGCTCAAAGAATTCATGCATAACTTGAAAACTGAGTCTCATCAACATACGTTCAAGACATTTGTGGTACAGAATTTTATGCAAAATATTTTACTCGTTGAAAGTTTTTGTGTAACATCAATCGTTTTTGAATAAAAGCAGAAAAACCGAAATTAGGGACATAAAAGGAGGGGGAGAGGTACATTTATTTGATAGCTTGTTCCCCCTTAAATTATTAATTACACATATGAAAGCTACAATCATTCCAAGTTTCATGCTTGTTTCCGGATGGGACCATAGCTTCATACAAAGTCGGAGCCAAGGAGCCGTACCTACTATGTAAATCGCCTCACTTTTATTTGGAAGTAGTGCAAAGGTCTCAGGAGCGATATTTGTGGAATCTATTCTAGACTACGTCTACGTGCAATACATATACAATTGGTAGAACGGGGATGGCACCAAAAATATGTTCACTGAAAAAAACACCTTTGTAATTTTTTACAAATTTTCTTGCTTTTGGCGAAGCGCACAATACATTTTTTTCGTGTTCCTCGTCTTCACAAACAAAACATTATCGACCAATTTGTCTGAAACTTTTATATCTTCTAGTTTATCGTATGTTAATTTTGAAACATTTAAGAAATGTTTCGGCGTTGAAGATAGCAGTTTTTTCGAATAAAATTCGTTCGTCCTTTAAGTGGTTTTTTACAACACCCACACGCCCAAGCGAAGCCTATACCCAAAGAAGCCTATTCATGTAAAAATATTAGCTGCAAATATGTTAGGAGTATGAAAAAAAAGTGCATGAAACTGAATAACTTACCCTAAGGAGCATAAGCTGAATAGGAAAATAAAATTGGATCTCACATACAACGTGACCCGGTCGGCTCACGGTTTTTCTCATGTACCAACGTTCCTTGGGAAAAATGGTTCAGTTTGATGGGCTGGTTCGGCCTGGTTCATCTTAAAATATTTGCTGATAATATTTTTGTGAAAATATATCCTAAGATTCAAACCGTAAGTACTTTGCCTAAATCGGGTATTTTACTAGTGACCGATAGTGTAAACTCAGGACGGGCTGGGGATAAAAAACAACTTCCACATGATAGAAGTTATGAAAAAAAGGTCCTCCCATGCAAAATGTACCAGCCGACCAAGCTAATTTGTGTGGCAGGTTGATATTATTTTTTTCATACTATGGCCAATGTTCCTTGGAAAAGTTGTTCGTTATCTCCAGCCCGTCCTAGGATTTCGCTATCGGCCCTTAGTAAAATTTCACATTCATGTGCTGCAAATATTTGAAGGAGTAATCGAGTTCATGACACTGAACAACTTCCCCCGAAGAATGTAGGTAGAAATATAAAAAAATGGCCCTACCATACCAAAATTAATTATACGCATGTAAACTACACGCTTTAAAAATCTTGACTTCAATTTGAAACAAATATCTTTTTCAGTGCTTTGATTTTTTTTTTATCCCGCCCGAGCCGGTTTTATATTATATTAGGACATTACAAAATTGTTATAAAAAAAAAAAATTGTGTGATACAAATTTCTTTTTTTTACAATGACGGTTCATAACGTCAATAAGTGATATGATAATACTATCCTACATTGAATAAAGAGTTTCAATTTCAATTTCAATGTGTTCGCCGGCTGGGTATTGAAATTTAAATCTCACGTGACAGGTTTATTCCTAGTGTGAGATTAACAGGAAAATATATTTAAAAAAGCAGAATTGTTTTTTTTTATATGTTTGACAAAGTAATTGTTTTGACTAATGTTTCTTGAGAAAAGCTGTTCAGTTTTATGCACTGGTGAACCTTAGCTAGTCACAGCTAGGGTTCATCCACCTCTTAAAAAATTTGCATAGTATGTATTTTACTAATTACGAGATGAGAAGCACTAGAAAATTGTATCCCACCACACCACTGTGATATTTTAGATGGGTAACTCGACCTGCCATCAATAGTACACTAATACGAAACAACTCAAACAAATTGATTGTAACACGCACATTGCAAATAAAAATTTAAAGCATTAAAACTGAAGGGCATCAGTATAATGTAGCCGTAAGTCCGCCTAAAGCCGAGTAGTTCCCATTTAGTCTATAGAACTGACGTCACTGGGACAAATAGAAAAATTTCAAGTCTTCCATAGAACTATTAATATCTCGCTATCTCCAAAGAATTCTGTAGAACAAGATAACAAAACTCCTTAGTGATTTGATTACCAACTGGCTACTTCAAAAGAATGATAGACATTTGTGAAAAACATTACATAGAACGGTTTATGGAAAAATTGATTCCCAAACCAAAATAATGAGTAAATCAGGGAGAAAACACTTGTATGTAGTTCTACGGAACTAAATACGACAAGATTGTCCAATTTTGTCCCAGTGACGTCTATACGACGTTCTATAGAACAAATGGGCACTACTCCTAAAAAGATAGAATTCTGTAAAGATAGAATTATCGCCGGGTATTAGTTGCAAAACTAGCCCGGTAGATAAAGCCGTGCCACGCGTTACTGGCATTAAAAATGAGCTGCGGTAGCCCAGATGGAAGAGGCGTCGACCCTAGTAATGCGAAAGTCGCAAGTTCAAATATTGCCCGCGCTTGAAAATTTTACAAGTTTTCAAAAATTGTATACCTAACACGGGAAGTGTTTTAAAATTTGGTATTCAACTACTCCTAAAGCCGCCTAAGGCCAGCTGATGATGTTTCCATGCTATAGGCTACGTACGTTGTAGTTGTAGGTAGGGTTATGCAAATTTAGGGTCAGGATTTTAAAATACCACATATTCTTATCACGAATAATCATGTGCCCTAAAGATCAAAGGCGGGCCACTTGTACGACTAATACTTAGTTCATTTAACATTACATTAATTAATAGCTACTAACAGTCCACAGCTGGACATGGGCCTGCCCCTATTAGGGGTATTTCTATAATCACCACGCTTGGCAGGCAGGAGCAGTGCAAGATGTTGCATTCACAGGGAATGCTGCTGTCCATTCCCAGGATAATTATCCCTTAGTCGCTTTTTACAACACCCAAAGGCAAACTAATGGTACAGTTGAATGCAATGGTAAAGTGGTTCAAAGGGAAACGATTGGACATTTAAGTAGATAAATATACCAAATTTCAACAGTAATTCAATTACAAAATTTGACCTACGACGACGATGAGACCGAAGTCACATGTGCCTATTATATCATCATCATCATAAAATCATTGTCACATGACTAATAAATGTGCCATAGTCAAACAGATGCACGTACCTACTTACTTTACTATACTAGTTGTCGTCCTTGGAGTTTTTTATGGGAGGCCTCCGGCATGGGCTCTAAAACAGGTCTCCCATAAATTATGCTTTCCATATTAAGGAATATGTTATGTACTTTATTATTTATTATTTGTAATACAATATATATATTTATCGTTTTTTATTTAAAGAGATAAAGAGATAAAAGAGATAAAGATAAAGATAATTTATTTCAAAATAAAAGTGAGCATACAAATAGTAAATTTACAGATATAAAATTAAAGTTGTGCATACATTTCTTAACTATACCTAAACTAAGTAAATACAAAATATATTTACTTGTATCTCAGGTAATTTTCTTAATATTTATTATATGCTAGTTAAAAATAATATAATTTACTCAAACAAAATCATTTTTATATACAAAGCTCAAAATACTAAAACAAATAACATTCAAAATTAAAATTAAACATCTATTAACAGAAGGTTTTCTATATCTATATAAGTTTTACTTTTCAGCCAGTGAATGAGAGTCCTTTTACATAATTATTGTTTATTCATAGAATAAAAGTTTAATTCACGATTTAACTTATTATAAAGAAAACCACCTAGAAAACAAAAGAAATGTCGGGAATGGGCTCTATGAAACCTCGTGGAAGAACAGACAATATCTGATCTTCTTTTATAGGATTGAAGTGCAGGATCATACTGAGTTAGGGAGTGTTGCTTAATAATTGTTAGTAATATAAATAATTTGCGAACAGATAAAACATTACATTCTTTAAGTAGTTGAGCTGTTGGATAATAGAATGGACGAAAAGTGCTGACTTTTAAAATGGCTCGTTGTGCTCTTTCCAGGCCAAGAATAGTGGTTTTATGAGTTCCTCCCCAAGCTGTGATGCAATAAATTAAAAGTGATTCACAAAGTGCAAAGTAAACTTCTTTTATAATGGTTCTACCTGCAGCATGTCTAAGGTTCTTGAAAACATAAATTAATTTACGGACTCTTGCTGTGACAGACTCCACATGTGCTTGGAAGTTCAGATTCTTATCAATTATGACACCCAGATATTTTATATCATCTGTTCTATCAAGTTTAGGACAGACACATGCATTTGATTCAGGGTTAGAGCAATGGTGTACTATAATTGTGTATGCGTTTTCGAAGGGTTGGTTAGATGTATTGTGGGAAAAAGTAATGAATTTAGTTTTACCGATATTAAGCGAGAGCAGGTTTTCTTGTAGCCATTGATTAATTAAGTCAAAACCAAACTGCGCTTGTCTAAACGTGTTCTGCCAATTATCAGAACTGCATAGAAGAACTGTGTCGTCAGCGTACGAAATTATCTTACTATTTGACAGAGGAATCATACATAGTTCATTAATGTAGACAAGGAATAGTATGGGACCCAAAATACTTCCTTGAGGGACCCCATATTCAATGGATAGTTCATCACTTATGACGTCATCAATCTTTACACGTTGGGTTCTGTTGGAGAGATAATCTTCTAAAAGATTAAGTGGAAGTCCACGAATTCCTAAATGATCTAATTTGGCTAACAGTTTCGGGATTGAGACGGTATCAAATGCTTTGGCCAGATCAAGAAATATAGCCATACATTTCTTGTCGGAGTCTAGTTGTCTCACAATATAGTCTGAGAGCTCGTGGACTGCATCGTCTGTTGATTTATTAGATCTGAAACCATACTGTGTAGGTGCCAGAAGATTGTGATCCTCCAGATACTTCACAAGCCTATTGTAAATGAGCCTTTCTAATAGTTTTGAAATTGATGGCAGAACTGCAATGGGACGATAATTGTTGACACTACTTTTATCCCCACTCTTGTGAATTGGATGAACTACGGCTTTTTTCAGAACTTTTGGGAAGATTCCCTGTGCGAAACAGAGATTAAATATGTACGTAAGCGGCGGGATGAGCAATTTTTTATGGTCTTTCAGAACGCGGCTAGAAATTCCATCAATTCCAGTGGCACAGTCATTTCTTAATGTCATAATAATTCTATCTATTTCCGCCTCGTCGGTGTCAAAAAGAACAAAAGAGTCAAGTAAGGTTTTCTTAGTTAAGAAAACGTCTGGTTGTGTGTAATTTTTCATAACTTGTTCGGCAAGATTTTTTCCCATATTAACAAAGAAACTATTTGTTTGATTAACGGAACGCGTGGAAGTGGCCGAGTTGGCAATTAGTTGACGAGCAGATGATTTACAGGTAGGCATGTTAGTGATAGTTTTGATGACTCTTTTTTGTATTTGTATAAGATAAGAAGATATCTTTGTATTTATTAAATAGTATTGAATATTTGATATACACCTACCTAATAAATTATCCATTGTATATGCTGTGAATTAATAGAGCAGGTCTATATTTAGGTATATATTTAATATTTTATAGGTGCACGAAAGAAGCCTCCCCGAGCGACGTACATAGCAACGATACGTCCGGCGCACCCTGGGCAACAATCCGCTAAGTCTAAGCGGATTGGCGAATTCTTTCACCACGATGGCAAGTCCACGCCTCCAATCTGACAGCCCACTATTAAAACCTACTCTGCGAGTTATCTCGATCAATATCGAAGGGTTCTCACAGGATAAGGCTGAGATTCTCTCTGACCTATGCCGATCCACACGCTGCGATATTTTGTGTGTTCAGGAGACCCATCGGAGTGAACGTCAGAGTAGGCCTCACATCCCTGGGCTGTCGCTTATCGCTGAGATCGCTCACCCAAAGCACGGTAACGCAGTGTTTGCTGCTCCTGGCGTAAGCATCAAATCGACCGAATGCTCTTCCAATCACAACATGGAGATCATAACTGTAGACACTGGCGTATGCACAGTAACATCAGTCTACAAACCCCCGGGCACACCGTTTCAATTCAATGCCCCTAAGAACTTTGGCAATCAGCTCACTAGGCTGGTGGTTGGCGACTTTAACAGTCATAGTACGAGTTGGGGTTACAAAAACACTAATGCTGACGGCCACGCTGTTGAGGCATGGGCAGAGGCCAACGATCTGGTGTTGATCCATAGTCCCAAAGACCCTCCATCTTTTAATAGTGGTCGATGGAAACGCGGGTACAACCCAGATCTTATTCACGTTAGCGCTAACATCAGCTCTAGGTGCAACAAAACTGTTGGCCGAGCAATCCCCCGCACCCAGCATAGACCTATCATATGCGCCATTCAGCCTGTGATTTGCCCTGTATCAGTGCCATACCAACGCCGATTCAACTACGCCAAGGCAAACTGGGAGCCTTTTTCGGCCACCATTGACCAGGCACTTTTGAACATTACACCTGTTCCACAAAACTACGACCAGTTTGTCAGCTTAGTGTCGGTTACATCCCGGAAATACATCCCTAGAGGCTGCCGCTCCTCATACATACCAGGTCTCACCAGTGAATCTGCGACCCTATTAAAGCAGTATGAAGACTCTTACAACAAAGATCCTTTTTCAGAAGACACTATGGAATTAGGGGAAAGTCTCTGCTAGAGGTAGGCAACAATCGGAGAGACAGGTGGATGGACACTGTTACTAAAATCAACTTGACTCACAACAGCAAGAAAGCCTGGACCACCATTAGGCGGCTTACTGGTGAACCACCTCCAGCCGATTCACCAAGTCTAGTAACAGCAAACCAAGTCGCACATCAACTCCTTCTGAATGGTAAACCGCCTTACCGGCTTACTAATATTCCCAAAGGAAACGGTGTACGTTCCACGTGCAATCATGTGAGTAAGCCGTTTCACTTGGGTGACATAATTAAAGCCATAAAGGAACTAAAGAGTGGCAAAGCCTCTGGGATAGATAACATCTCCGTAGAGCAGATTAAAAACTTGGGACCTGTTGCTGTGTCATGGCTGCTAGAAATGATAAACACCTGCATCTCATCTGAAAGGATTCCACGCCTCTGGAGGAAGTCTAAAATTATAGCAATTCCGAAACCAGGAAAATCCACAGATGATCCAAAGCACTTTCGGCCCATATCACTCCTGTGCCAAACATATAAACTGATGGAACGGATGCTACTAAACCGCCTTACCAGTCTCATCGACCCCGAACTTATTCCTGAGCAGGCTGGGTTCCGACCTGGAAAGTCATGCGGCAATCAGACCCTCAAGCTTACCCAGCATATCGAGGATGGGTTTGAGACCGGTAAAGTGACAGGCGCTGTATTTGTGGACCTTTCTGCAGCCTATGATACAGTCAACATTAATAGACTACTTGGAAAAAGTGGGTACCATGACTGGTGATGGCAAGTTTGTGAAATTTCTGGGTGAGATGCTCCGCAATCGGCGTTTCCAAGTCCATCTTCGCTCGGAAAAAAGTCGGTGGCGTATACAAAAAAATGGCCTACCACAAGGTAGCGTCCTTGCGCCTACTCTTTTTAATATATACACCAATGACCAGCCAACGAGCCCCAATACTTCCCGTTTCCTATACGCTGATGACCTGGCTCTTACCTCAACGACTAACACCTTCGAGGAATCCGAGACCTTCCTTTCAGCTGCGCTTGAAGATCTGTCTGCGTATTATAAGGAAAATGCTCTTAAGCCTAACCCACTAAAAACCCAGGCTTGTGTGTTCCACCTACGCAACCAGGAAGCGGGACGCCACCTTAACATCCTGTGGCAGGGAGTGCCGATTGTCCATTGCGATCACCCAAAATACCTCGGTGTCACCCTAGATAGGTCGCTCACATTTAAGAAAAACTGCGAAAATGTGAAGCACAAGGTATGTGCACGAAACAATTTATTGCGCAGACTCACGACCACAAAATGGGGTGCCTCACCTATGGTTCTGCGAACAACTGGACTTGCACTTTGCTACTCTGCAGGTGAATATGCGTGCCCCGTGTGGGAACGATCTGCCCATGCTAAGAAAGTGGATACAGCATTGAATGAAACATGCCGGATAATCACTGGCTGTCTTAAGCCGACCCCGGTACAAATGCTGTATCCGCTGGCAGGTATAGCCCCTCCAGATGTTCGCAGAAGCATAGCTAGTTCCACCGAGAGGACTAAACTGGATACTGACCCACTTCATCCGATGCACCAATATAACACCGTGCCCCAAAGGCTCAAAAGTCGCAAAGGTTTCATGAAGTGTGTCAGTCCATTACCTTCTGGAGTGTCCCCCCAACGTGCCAGACTCCGGTTATGGGAGGGAAAAAGTATACTGCCAACCCCCTTTGTGCCGGTTTCGGAAAACCTTCCGCCTGGACATAATCTGCCGAGGTCGACTTGGAAGTCTTTAAATAGGCTCCGTACTCAGGTCGGCCGGAGCAAAGATAACCGTTCCAGGTGGGGGTTCACGCAAGACCCCGAACTTCGGTGCAAATGCGGGGTTGACCCACAAACCACGGTCCACCTTATATCGTGCTCTGCTTGTCCTACCACTTGTACGCAGGAGCAGCTGATGACAGCCAATGAAAATGCTGTTAGAGTGGCAAAATACTGGTCGAACGAAATTTGAGGCGATCGGCTTTCCATCGACACGATAGAAGAAGAAGATTTCAGACTTATTGTACTTTTTTTGCAGCTGCCTGTACATTTCCACATGCCCTAGAGTAGAAAATGATGCTACTGGCATTTAGTTTGCCCATGTACAGTATTTTGTGCAAAAAGTTCCATTTAAAATAATCAATATATAAGATGTCATATTTTTACTGACATCCTGACGCGCCCAGTTCGCCCACATTAAAAATTTGCTGCTAAGGTACAGTCAGACACATCCTATAAAATATACTTAGCTAACATTAAAGCTGTGAGGATCGGGGGCAAAAAAAATAATATCACTAATTAGTGCGACGAACCGGGATTATGTAAGAAAAGTTATATTTTTTCGTGACGGACGGGGACATATTATAAGTAGGTATAGGAAGACTCTGCAATGCCGATTTGTAAAGCGTGTTACTTTTCAAGTGGTCCCATAGCTACCTTAAAGTTAGTACAACAACGTGGTGGTGGTGGTGGTACAGTCAAGCTCACGTGCGGTTAGACACTCAAACTGCCAATGTAAGTCTTATGCTCCCGGCATAAGAACGGGCCAAAGTCCAAACTGTCTAATCCAGTTTGATTATGACTGTACAACCTTTTGCTTACCTACCAAATAAATTATTCATTTTATTACTAATTTTAACACCAAGCTGTACAAAAAATAACTTACCTATTCAATTAGTGTGTCTAGCCTTGCTTATGTTTCTTCTTATGTTTTGTGGGCGAATATGATTACAATAATCTTAAAGATGGTGGAATCATTGCGGTTTCATTAGTGTTCTCATAGATAGAATGCATAGGTTGGCGCTGCCTGTTGCGCTCCGCAACCCGCTTGGCCAGTATGGCAAATACTTCCTTCGTTAGATGAAAACATATAAAACCCTCCATCTTTTAAAACTGGCCTCTGAATGAGCCTTGACACATTTCAAACGCAGTAGATGGCCACAGAATCTGTGGTTTACATCTGATGTAAAAGGAATTTGATGGATGCTATTGAAATTGATCGATTGTTGCTATCCGGCTAGCCATTGTAATATGTTGTCAGTCCGTCAGTGATTCTACTAGGTGGTTCTAGTTCTAGAGAATATAGGTAACCTACTTTGATACATGTCAACAAGGTGTAGAGTTCGTATGAATAGTACGTAAAAAAGATACCTTCTGTGTTTGTATTTTACTTGAGTACATAAAATGAAAGCGAATCTGCTTACTCATTCATTATAATAATGGCTTAATGTTGTGGATAATGTGAGTTCGACATAACGCTATCAACATAAAAAAAACATTGTAATACAAAATAAAACATAAAACACTAGCTAAAGTGTGTCCGTGTAAAGATACTGTGTCTTGAGATAGCGTGTATGTTGGGATTCCATGTGTTGAGATAACGTGATCTGTCGGGATTCCGTGTGTCGGGATAGTTTTATGTCGCACTTACGTTATCCGCTTATTGCATCCATCAAGTAGGAGTTACTCGTAAAATAAATACACTTACTCTCTGTAAATTATAGAATCCTCTGACAGCAGGTAACCTAATAGAAAATCAAGTAAACCTGAAAAGGGCAAAAGAAAAAATGTATTAATCTGACAGCTGTTATTATCATTCTTTAATTTACGGACTTGGACGAACAAACCTTTACAGAGTAGTTATTATTCTGTGACAGAGTGTAGGATGCTAGAACACCTAGAGGTAGTTATTTTGAACGTCAAAATTACGCTTTGATTTTCGGGCGGGATGGTTGGATTGTATCAACGTTCCCAACCTACATAAATACAATTTATCGGTAATGTTTACGAGGCATAAACCGTAAAAGGTTCATTAATTGTTTTATAGGGACATTTTCTTTTGTGTCCCTGCTGCCCGACGTGCCACCGATACTTTCCTTCTAAATGAACTAAATAAACTAAATTCTTGCTAAGTAATACCTAGGTTGTTCACACGTGTAGGTACTGAAATTTCACACCGAGGCTAGGCGGGCTAAGAAAACCAAATGTAACCGCTTTTTTCTTAGTGCGTGCACTATAAAGTAGAATTTTGCTTGATTACATTTAATAAACTGTATAACCAACATAATATATTCTAGTGGTTTTTCGTTAATTGCATTGACCTAAAGTGAACATAACAGCACCAAAGGCATGTAAATTACCTAGGTAAATGTATTAGAATGTGCATCCGCCTCTTCTCTACCATCCTCTGAACGTAAATATTTGAATGAGTAGTAAATAAATAAAATAACAAACAATCAAACAAACAAAAAATAAAAAGGCCGCTACGACTAATATTATTCTTTACCTACTTATTCTTCGTATTTTTCAACAGTCCACTGCTGGACTATACTTATAAGCTTCAATTAAATATAATTACAAAATGTAGATTAACATATCAAGCATTATACCTCCTATTCAATGCATAACGATTTTTGTACCCACAGTGCAATATTTTTTTATTGCTATAGGTTTTTTTTATCCTAGGAATTTCCCTATACCTTAGTTAGAGACAAGCACGAACTAAGAGATCATATATTTACGTATTTTACTAAACTTAGTGTGAATATGAACACTAACTCAAACTTATACTGCCCCGCAATCAATCACAGACAGGTTTGATGGAAGGACCCTTCCAGTGTTCCAATGAACCCTAAAAGGATGAGGAACAACTCTCAATTTTAAAAAAGTTGAACCGCCTTCACAGTGGAGAAAGCCTGCATCTCCTTGATTCTGCTTGATTTTGACAACTTTTGAACCGATTTTAATTATATTTCGTCCGATCCCTGAGTGAGGCAATATATAAACTAATAAAAATAATCATTCAAACCGGATCAGTAGTTTTTGAGGTAGTTATGCGAAAACAAACTTGATTGAAATCGCATCAGCTGGGCCTTTAGAGGGATAAAGATTGAGATGGTTTCATATTGATGACATACAGACAGATGTACACTTCCCTTTGCACACTTAATTAGATATGAAATTTTAGAATTCTGGGAGTGCTACATATATACACACGGACGCAGAAATCGCACTAATTGAATTTGCAACCTCCTTATTTTATTTATTTACCGTTTATTGTACACAAAAACATTACAAGAGAAACACATACAAATAATAACGACACAACAGGACAGCTTATTTCTACTAAGAAATTTCTTCCAGCTGACCTACTCTTTTTATTAAGTCGGTTAAAAAGGATGAGTAAAAAATTTACCGGCAGTCATGCGCGCGGTCAGTTCTGGCTGATCAAGCTGAGTGATCCAGCCGTTCGATGCGTGCGCGCGCGCCGACTACTCCACGCAAATCCTATAGGAAAAATAATAGTAAATTCTACACAATTGATTGAAAAATACTACTTTAATCCTTGCGTGAATCGTTTGAAAGCGTGTCTCAAAAGTGAATTGAATGGCGAATTCGTTTTCACTAGTAGTGTCAAGGTTATAAGTGAAAGTTACGTTACATCATTATGATTTAAGGATGTGTGAATAATCTTTGATTCTCAACCGGTTTCGTGAGTTTGGATGTCTACACATTTCAGTGACTTTTATTTGAGAGTAATACGATAAGAAACGTAAGTATATTTATTGTGTTATTTGATAACGCTCGTGCTCTTGTTATTACTCTAGTTGTAAATTTGTAGAGATTTTTTATTTTTTATAAAAATTACTCTAAGGATGGTTATCGTATTATCTTTATGATATTATGTACCTACCTTGATAAGTACATTAAATTATGATGACAGTTATCAGCTGAAAAACCGTTTTGCTAGTTCGAGTTTTTTAAATGTATCACTGTATTATTAGGCAAGGTAGCTAGGAACCCACTGAACTCCGAAAAATGTACATAACATTAACAGAAACAACAGTCTACTGCTGGACATAGGTCTCTTTTGGGGGGTATTGCCATACTCATAACGCTTGACAGGCGGACTGGCGAGCGCAGTGCAAGATGTTGCGTTTACAGGGAACGCTAATGCCCATTCTCTCGATGATTATCCCTCAGTCCCTTTTTACGACACCACGCGTAGAATTGGTATGATACTATTCTAAGCCGGCATCACACGCCATAAAAAGAAGGTCATTTTAGCGCAAAATCTGTCATCACGTCAAATCTGGCACAGATCCGATGGACAGTGAATTAAGCGGGTTCTCGAGTGGAGGCCATGCCTCGGCAAGCGTAGAGTTGGACGCCCTCCGGCCAGTTCGGAACCGAGAGTGCGGCTGGAACTGACTGGATAGTGCAAAGGGGGATCGTGCCTTTATAAATTATACATTGAAGGCGACTTGCGATAGAGGTTTTAAATATACCACTTTTAGATAGAGTTCGGAAGTCCCAAAGCCATCCTTCCATAGATTAGCAAAAAGATAAATTTCATCAGGAATCTGTACCAACCTACTGCTGTACCCTACCGTTACATAAAACAACTTATCAATAACAGTCACATGGCTTTCAGCCCGCATGCAAGCATGCCAATATTACATTATTTGGGTCATACCATTCTTTTATATTAAATAATATTTTGTCTGTTTTCTTAGATTATTGTTTATTCTTATGGTTATACTTTGATAAAGCAGTGGTTTGCATCTATTTTCCTGTTTCTTCTATCAAATCTTTTTTAAGGAAAACGTAAATGGAGGTAGGTACTGGAACAAAACCACAAAAAGTATTGTTCAAATCCACTGAGAGTGTCCTATCCTACTTAACCTACTGGAATGTTATAGTAGGTACTGGGATAGATACTTACATATCTGTATGTAAAACCAGAACATGTTGATCCCTTAAATGAGGCTCGAAGTGCTGCTGACAGTACGAGTACAAGGAGCTGCTGTAAGAGGCTGGATGAACCACCTCCCGTTTAAAAACAAATATTTAAAAAGAAATGGTTTGACAGTGTTGCCAACGCAATCCACAACTGCGCGTGTTGAGCAATTACGATTTTTGCCTGCCTTTGTTTTTGCCTTTACGTAAGAAAAATTAAGACTTGTTTTGACCCCTCACATAATAAACAGCCTCTTAGTAGCTACTTGAACTCGTACTATCAGCAGCACCTCGAGTTACACTCCTTTAAGGGATCAACATGTTCTAGTTTTCATACAGAGATGTACCTAGTACTAGAAAATCTAGTAACCATTGATCCCATAAATTCTTACGTGCTGCTGATAGATAGAAAGAGCCCAGTAAGTAAGGGATTTATGCAGATTGGTATTAGCAAACCAGATAACTCGCGGGACGCCCGCGCGGCAAGAAGTAGGTGGGAGCGGACGAATTGACTTCTACACTCTCTGTAGGTATTTTAGGTAGGTAATATATCTCAAGATGGATTTTGGAACAACTAATAAGTGTGTATCGATACCCCCCTTCTTCTTGCCCCGCGGGCGTCCCGCGAGTTATCTGGTTTGCCTATAGTAGAGCTATAAGGCGTGTTGCCAAATGTGGTCAATAATCAAGTCAAAATTTTTTAAACACGGGCCTCAGGCACCACAGAAAGTTAGCCACGTGTTTAACGTTTCTTGTATGGAGTTTTATTCGCGTTGAACACATGTCTAACTTTTTTGTGGTAATCTTATAGCGTTCGCTGTCTAATCACTCCCAAACTGCAGGGACTGCGTCACCGACTATTATTTAGGGTAAAATTGTACTAGTGACTGATAGCTAAATCTCAATACAGGTACCAGCTACCATAAGGAACAACTTTCCGCAATGAACATAGATCAAATTACGAAAATAAAATGGGCCTACCATACTAAATTTCCAAATAGCTGATTCTAATTACTTACTATGGAAACTCAAAATACTTATATAATATTTCAATCTATGTTCCTTGGGGAAAGTTGTTCCTTATCACCAGCCTGACTTAAGATTTCGCTATCGGTCACTAGTTAAATTTCACCTATGTATGTATTGTTTACAGTCTAGGGTGGGCGAATAAGTATTTTTATACATTTTCCGATATTAGTAAATAGAAAAAAATGGTTACCTACTACCTCCTACCGACCTGGCTGTATGTACCTATATCGTCCATTAGCTAGTGTCTGCTAATTACTTATACCAATTATTATCTACCATTATCATAATATTAATACTAATGTTCATTAGCGTGTCAACCATAGACCAAAAACTTGTCAAATGACAATCGTCACGGTTAAGACAAGTTGGCTGTTAAAATCAATATTTAATTACAATTTTACCTCAATTGAATTGTTGAGGAAGTACACAAATTATTAATTTTGATTTATAGTTTACCATAAACGGTGGCACAATAATGAAGAATATAATGGATGAGAATGAATAATAATAATATTTGCTTGAGCTTGCGCAACTATTACTTATTAATAAAACAATTTTAACCGGATTTAAGTTGTTTATTTAGGATTTTACTATTCCTTCGTTTCGAGCTCTTTACAGAGTTCGTGGTTGCGGATGATCGTCTTCAATTTGTAAAATAATAATACATACATAAATCACGCCTATATCCCTTACGGGGTAGGCAGAGCGTTAACGGCCGTAACTAATTGAAATTGAAATTGAAATTGAAATTCTTTTATTCAATGTAGGATAGTATTATCATATCACTTATTGACGTCATGAACCGTCATTGTAAAAAAAAGAAATTTGTGTCACACAATTTTCTTTTTTTTATAACAATTTTGTAATGTCGTAATAGAAAACCGGCTCGGGCGGGAGAAAAAAAATAAAAATCAAAGCACTGCCACGGGGCTGGCCAGGTTAATCACACGGCATGTAACTTTACGCCACCACCATCTGAAAACGATATTTGTTTCAAATTGAAGTCAAGATTTTTAAAGCGTGTAGTTTACATGCGTATAATTAATCGGACCTCCTGAACAGGAAAAACCCACCAAAAAACCTGCCCAGAAGTGCTCCTACTCTAAATTAACAATCTTACTAGCCCCTAAGCTACCCTAGCTAATTCTGTAAGTAAAAAAAATATGTATAGACCAAAAATGGCTACATATTTTTTTTTTTGTAAAAATTGAAGTAGATAAATCTACCAGTTTTAACTTATAAACTATTTACTTTAAACAATTGAAATTACATCCATGCAGATTTGTAAAATTATGTCAGTTGTAAACTCCACGCACGCCCCATTTTGGTATTAAAAATGAGTGCGTGTTTCTTGTGCTGCGCTGGAATTTCAGAGCTCCATGCCTCTTTGTCATTAATGTACTCATCTAACTTGTAGTAAGCTTTATAACATAATGTTTTCTTGATAACAGACTTAAATTTACTTTCTGATAAACTCAATATATCTTCCGGTATTTTGTTATAGTATCTTATACTTAGACCTTCAAATGAAGTCCTAACTTTAGCGAGTCTATGCTTAGGTTGATCTATTTTATTTTTACTCCTTGTATTGCGGTTATGCCTGTCACAATTTCTAGTGAAAGTATTTATATTTTTTCTAACATACATGATATTTTCATAAATATATTGACACGGTACAGTCATAATATTAATTTCCTTAAACAGTTCCCTTAGGGAATCACGACTGCAAAGTTTATAAATTGCTCTAATGGCCCTCTTTTGGAGAATAAAAATTGTTTCAATATCAGCGGCGCGCCCCCACAGCAAAATTCCATAGGACATAATGCTATGAAAATAACTAAAGTAAACAAGTCGCGCAGTTGCAATATCCGTGATCTCTCTAATTTTACGTACCGCATATGCAGCTGAGCTTAATCTTCCCGACAAAGATGTAATATGAGGGCCCCATTGGAGACTTGAGTCGAGAGTAATCCCTAAGAAAACTGTACTGGTAGTAAACTCTAATTTTTCATTATTAAGTACGACATGATTATTCAAAGAATGTACTACGTTAGGTAAAGTGAATAATACACATTTAGTTTTTTTCTCATTAAGAACTAAATTATTTGCAGTAAACCAACTATGAATTTGTCCAAGAGTGTTGTTTACTTCGTCATAGTTATGTGCATGTCTATCGACCTTAAATATAAGGGATGTGTCATCAGCAAATAGTACAATCTTGGACAAATTCTCTACCATGTAAGGCAAATCATTTATGTAAATTAGAAATAGAAATGGTCCTAAAATAGAGCCTTGAGGCACACCAATTTTAACACGAGACCCCAGTGATTTGGCGCCGTTTATTTGGACCTTTTGAGTTCTATTATCTAAATATGAATTCAAAAATTTCAGAGCTGCGTTTCGAATACCGTAGTGTTCTAATTTTAGCAATAAAGTTTCATGATCTACGCAATCAAATGCCTTGGAAAGATCACAAAAAACACCAATGGCATCTTTTGATTCTTCCCAAGCATTAAATACATGTTTGATTAGAGCAACACCAGCATCTGTGGTACAACGTCCCTTTGTAAAACCGAATTGCTGGTTGTGTAACAAATTGTTCTGATTAAAATGGGACAGCATTTGATTTAGTATGATCTTCTCAAACACTTTGCTGAGTACTGGCAGAATTGATACAGGCCTATAGTTACTGGGGTCTTGTTTGTCACCAGCTTTAAACAGCGGAACTACCTTGCTATGTTTCATTAAATCAGGAAAAATGCCGTGATCAATACATTCATTGAAGATATCTGCTAAGTATGGTGCTAATATTTCGATTACTGATTGACAAACTTTAACTGACATCCCCCATAAATCTTCGGTGCTCTTTACTTTGATATCTTTAAAAGTTTTTAAAATATACTGGGGACTTACATGAGTAAATTTAAATTCAGAATTGCAAACATCTACATTTTGCTTCAGCAATGAATATGAAATTGTAGGTGAAGATCTTAATGACTCAGTAGTTTTTAGAGGTATATTTGTGAAAAATGTCTCTAACTCCTGCGCTACATCTGAATTTAAACTAATCACTCCTTTGTCGGTTTTAAGTGAAAAGTTATTTTCGCGTGGCTTAGTTTTACCTGTTTCGCTATTAATAACTTTCCAGACAGCTTTTATTTTATTATCTGAAGACTTTATCTTATTACTAATAAAGTTTGCTTTAGCAATTTCACAAGCTATTTTGAAGGTTTTAGAATATTTTTTTACTAGCTCACTAAAACTTACATCGTTTGTCATGTTTTTAAGCTCGTAAAGTTCAAAAAGCCTATCTCTACTAATCCTAAGACCTTTGGTCGCCCAATCACTAAACTTAAATTTCGTATTAATTTCTTTCGTTTCTAAGTTAAAAATGATTTCGAATTCTTTGCTTAACAAATTGAAAACGTCTTCGTATACATGATTTGGGTTTTCAAAATTATAATTATGGACAGGCAATTTCTCGATTAACACATTTTGATATTTTTCCAACCTGCTTGCAGTGATGCGCCTGGTTTCTATTTTGATCGTTTTAATATGGTTTTTGAATGGGAATATTACACTTTGACCCTTGTGATCTGATTGAAGAGAATTTATAATGCATTTTTGTACCGGGTCACAATCGCTGAATACATTATCAATACATTTGGCAGAAGTAGGCGTCACACGAGTAGGTTCAAAAAATATATTAAATAAATTGAATGATTTAAAAAGACCTAAAAATTTATCACTTAATGCATTGATTTCTAAAATGTCTATGTTAAAGTCACCTGCAACAATTACATGTTTATTAGTTTTTGTGACTAATTTGAGTACATCTTCCATTATTTCTAGGATATTAACACCGCTTCTGTCAAAAGTTTGAGGGTCAATCAGATAACTGTGTATCACTATAGTGACAGCGTTGTCAGCCCATCGCCTAAAATTGCAATACACGTCTAACCCTCGAGTCCCTTAGTCGCCTTTTACGATACCCATGGGTAAGAAATGGGGTGATGCTATTCTAAGCCGGCATCACACGGCAAATAAAATAATAATAGTCGTACAAGATCGGGGGCTTATGTCAGATCCTAATTTTCAACCTGCTTACCTACCATAATTCTTTCCCTCTTATTGTTTCGCACATTATGATGCATTGAACAAGAAAATTATCCCACTAATATGCACATTACATAATCATTCTGATGTTTACAAGACAATGGATTAAATTCTACAAACCGACATCTTAAGTAAAATTTCAAAGGGCGCTGGCTGACGTCTCCTGGTTGTGAACATAAAAGAGGCAGAAGATTTTTTAATTTATCGTATAATTTCTAGTTATTAATACAAACATGAATGGATATCTACCCTCTATATCTTGAAAAACACTGATAGGCTAAGAATATACTCGTAGTAGAAATAAACGTTTGGTTCCTTCGATTAATTGAATTGAATGTATCCTGTGTAGGCGCATATGTCCCCGTACTATATTGCTCTCGACTCGACTGTTTTCTGACTTGACACGTACTAAAATTAACGCAAAAAGAAAGGAAATTTTACAAAGTTCTTGCGGTCATTTTCCTACTCAAGTTATATTTAATTATTAAAATACGACAAAGTTTAAACGCATACGGTAATCATTATATTAGATATTAAATTAAAACTGTAGAGTTTGTCTTTTTCCTAATCTTTATGGTACAGTTAATTTCACGTCCGGTTAGACACATGAACCGCATAAGTCAGTCAAGAGGTGTCGCGAATAGTATGACTGTTCAAAATTAAGTGTCCTGTCAGAATCGAGACCATTGCCTATAGGCAACGACCAAACCTATAAGTAATTATTATACGTAGGTATAGTATTATTCGATGTTATCAAAC
Source organism: Tuta absoluta (assembly GCA_027580185.1). Lineage (NCBI taxonomy): Eukaryota > Metazoa > Arthropoda > Insecta > Lepidoptera > Gelechiidae > Tuta > Tuta absoluta. The sequence goes on along the minus strand of JAQAHW010000010.1, from coordinate 13,570,889 downwards.
AGATACACCCTTGCAATGCAACTTTAAGTGGAAAATAGGTTACTAACATCACTGACCTATGTGGTTATAAATTTTATTAAACACAAGCTGTTACCCGCGGCATTGCTCGCATAACCCTCGAGTGGTGATCAAAGCTATCCTATGTGTTAATCAATGTTACCTTCTATATGTGTGCCAAATTTCATTTCAATCGGTTCAGTAGTTTTTGCGTGAAGAAGTAACAAAGAAACAAAAACATAGAAACTTTCGCATTTATAATATTAATAGGATTATTTTTTATCCTTTTTTACTGTTTTCAGATGACGATCCGCAGTATGACCGTGACGGACGCGAGGGATGCCACCTCCAAACGCTGCTACCAAGGGTAAATACATATATCAAGCCTATATCCCGTGCGGGGTAGACAGAGGTGGATATTTACTCCAGTTTTAACAAACATTTGAGAGGTATTTATCAAATTGTGTATCACCATTCGATTGTGTCAGGTTGTCAGCCCATCGTTTAAAAGTTGCAAAACAAATGTAACCCTCGAGTTCATTAGTCGCCTATTACGACACACACGGGACAGATATAAGGTGATACTATTCTAAGCCGGCATCACACGGCCACGGGTAAATAAGTGCATAAAAGAAAACCTTTTTTCTGGTTTCAGTTTAGTGTGCTCACTTAACGCACAAGAGGATTTGATGAATACCTTGAATTTTATTGATTACCCACAGCCGACAGGAACCTGCAAGTATTTAAAAGACGAATGCATGCGTAAACAAACGAATCATGAAACTCAACAACATCAAGATATAATAAAAAACGTACAAATAAATAAATACCAGAAATACGGTAAACATATTTTTCACCTCTCCAGCTTGAAAAAAACAGTTTTGCCGCGTAAATCCTATGGGCAAAAGCCGTTTTTATCCACTCGATGGAGAAAAGAGATTTGAATTTCGAACATCTCATATTATTAGAACTAATCGTGACAATGGCAGCGGTGCGTTCTGAAAACTATTTCAGCCAGTTGTTTATTTATATTTGTAAGCGTTTTGTTCTATTAAATATTTCTGACATTTCTGAATAATGGTACATATTATTTCTGAACGAATCTCGAAAAAAATAATTTGACGGGAATTTTTATTTTGTCTGAGGCATTCAGAGCTGTACAGCCAATTTCCACTGTGTACACTCAATTCGCACCTCGTACTGTTGAATCCCTCACTGAGCTCAGGATACAACTTTTGAATCACGAGAGTAGCGAGTCATTCAATTTTAGTATCCTTCGCTAACTCGGGATTCAAAATTAGGACTCGAAGCAAAACTGACCTTTGCCCTCTTGTTGTATAAATAACTATTGTACCTCCATCTGAACTGAGATCTAACAAAAACGTCACATTTTCCATTTACACAGTTGTTATGGGCCGATTATCTTCAACTACATATTACGTGACGATTTATATACCTACTGGACATCATCGGTCATTTCACCTATAACTTGGTTTACTACGTTGATTTTATTCTCGGATGTATGTACCTAACCTACTAAATCACTTAGCCTTATGCATTGAGCAAACAAGAATCTTTTCAGATTTATCTTGAGGTTAAATAGGAAATAAATATTATCGTTTGATATGTACGAGTACTTGATTGAATAGTTTTAGATATGTAGCTGGTGGCTTGAGTGGAAGTGTCAGTGTACCTTACGTACGGCACTTTGTTTATGGAAGCGCACTGAACAATATTTTGTTTATGAAAAAGTTAAAAATTAATTATTTGAACATTATTTGGTCTCCTACACAAAAAAGGAATATTTGCAATTTATGTATGTAAGTACCGATGTGCCTCGAAAAATTAAGGCGTTCTCCCACTTGTCACAAAGAAAGTATTGGCGGCGGCTTGTGCACTTGCCGTCCGTAGCTGCATTTTGAACGCATCATAACGCGTGCGTCTGTCACACGAAAGGAAATTGCGAATTCGGATCTTATTCCCTGTTAAATGTTTGATAGATGCATCCTTTACGTAAGCTGCGGTGAATTACGCACCGTAAACGCACCGTAGCCGTATTTGTATTGGAATACGATCGGAATTCGAAATTTCCTTTTATCTGACAGGCGCACGCGTAACAATGCATTAAAAATACTCAGCGACGGATAATAAGTGGAGAACCGCACCTTAAACTCTCATCGGGTTGGCTGGAAGAGATCTCCTCTTACGAGACAAGTTCGTCTTTGCGACAAAGTAAAACTGTTTCTGTGTATTTGTTGCTAAATACAAAACGTTATTCAGATCATGCATGATGAACCAGTATTTGTTTGGAACTTAATGTCTGTCCCCAAACGAAAGTAAAAATTACCTAAATGCACGGAACATCAAATAAAGCAAGGAGTCAAATTATATTTGTTTGGATTTACTTTATAATGATAGAGAACAGATTAAATGATAACGTACTAGATAAGTACTACGAAGAAAAAACAAAGATATGGGTACGGGTAGTAACCTATTTATTTTAAAGCAAATTATTGCAACAAAAAGGACGATGTCAATAAATTTTTGAAAATGGTAATGGTATTAATACACTGCGAATAATAACTAAGTACTTGTGTTATTTTATAGTTTTAATACGATAGTCAGTAATGCCAGGACTACGTAAGGGATTGAAAATTACACTTTTTTAAAGCGTCAAATGGCTTTATATTCCCATGTCAGGATCTGATAATCGAATGTAGACTCTGGAGAGATCGAGGGAACTCATTTTTTACAGGCACATAACAGTTGAAGGAGGTCCCAAAAGGATTTTCAATATCGGTGTTCAGGGTTCCGTAGTCTACTCTGTCTGCCGGCCAAATGCCGCCTTAGTCACTTCGTCAGTTTTGCAAACAGTATCATAGATGGTCTGAAGATATGTCTTATTGACTCAGAAATCTTTGCAAACATTGTTTTGAACCCCGCTTATACAATATATTGAGTTGAGTATCGTTGAATATATCTTGTAATACTAAAAACTGTACTTGAATGTTCTTATCCTGAGATAATATTAGCTTTTTAAAAGGGAATTTTTAGCCTAAATTTGTTCCACCTGTAACTTCCAAAGTGAAAATATTGAAATAAAATATCCAATATTTTATTTGTTGGAATATACCTTTCGTCGGTTGAATCACAAAAGGGCGTAACTGTTTTTTTATAACTTTACAGGAGAGCAAATTAAAGAAATCAGCGACCAGTTTGACGGTCATACAAAAGTTATCTTAATATTTATTTAGAAGGTAATTAAATTATTTCATAGCAAATTTAATCCTTTATAGCCAGTTATTAATAGATTTCCGATAACTTTATAAATTAATGAGATATTTTACTTTTTTTTACTGAAGATCCACTTACGCCTATTCGTGATGTAACATTTTGTTATAATTATCACTTGTGTCCATTTATATTAAAGTAAATTTGAACATAATGTATGAAATATTATATATTTGAATATACAATTAGACACTTATAATCAAATGAATCAATCTGAACATCTCTCAAAGAGATATGCATACAGTTATAGGTAATCAAATAAATCAGTCTAAAAAAACATAAAAATAAAATGTATGGATTATTATATATTTTAACGTACAGTTAGACACTTATAATCAAATAAATCAGTCTGAACATCTCTCAAAGAGATATGCATATATTCTTTATTAGATACATACATCAGCCTATTACAGTCCACTGCTGGACGTAGGCCTCCCCCAGGGTACTCCATAGGGCACGATCTCCCGTTTTCGCCATCCAGTCGCTACCAGCCCCCATTTTTAAGGCCTCGGTCCATCTGGCCGGATGTCGTCCAACACTACGCTTGCTGAGGCGTGGCCTCCACTCGAGAACCCATTTACTCCACCGTCCGTCAGTTCCACGACAAATGTGCCCAGCCCACTGCCACTTCAGTTTGCTACACTTCCAGACTCTGTCCGTAACTTTGATCTTTTTGCGGATAGTCTAATTTCGATTCTCATTTTATCCATTATAGAGATACCGAGCATAGACATTTCCATAGCTCTCTGAGTGACATGTAACCGGTAGGCTAGTTTTAATGTCAGGTTCCACGTCTCGGCGCCATAGATCATGACTGGCAGGACGCACTGATCGAACACCTTGGTCTTGAGGCATTGTGGCAATGACAAGGGTGATTCCAAAATATGACGCAACTTCCCAAATGCTGCCCAGCCCAGCTGCACTCTTCTGGTGATTTCAGCCTCAAAGTTATCTACCCAGCTGCAAAGTTTGCCCAAGGTACACATACTTCTGGACAACTTCAAGGGCTATACCTTTGACGGAGACCGGCTCGGGGATGATGTGTTGATTGAACATGACTTTCGTCTTGTCCAAGTTCATCCCGAGTCCAACACGTCTCGAGGCGACGTTCAGACTGGTCAGCATTTTTTGCAGATCCTGCAGCGATTCGGCCATTATTACTATATTGTCGGCAAAGTGGAGATGTGCGAGATATTTGCCGTTGACGTTGATGCCTAGTCCATCCCACTGCAAAGTTTTAAAGATATCCTCCAGCGAATTGATGAAATGTTTCGGGGAAATAACTTCACCCTGTCTTACACCTCGGAGTAGTTTGAAGGATCCTGTTTTGTGATTTTGTACTTGGACGGACATTGTTGCCATTTGATAGAGGGTTCTTAGCCCCTCCACATATCGCCAATCTACCTGGCACCGCTGTAAGGACTCCAAAACAGCCCAGGTTTCGATGGAGTCGAAGGCTTTTTTGTAGTCCACAAAGGCCTTACACAGCGGTTGGTTATACTCTTCTGACTTCTGTATAACCTGCCGTACAGTATGGATGTGGTCCACGGCGCTGAAGCCTTTACGAAACCCGGCCTGTTCCGGTGTCTGGAAGGCGTCAAATCTTAATGGCACCGCTGCAAGGACTCCAAAACAGAGTCAAACGATTCGTAACGACTCTCGAGAACAGCTTATAGACGTGGCTCAGAAGTGTGATCGGACTGTAGTTTTTGAGAAGTGTTTTGTCTCCTTTCTTGAAAAACAATGCCACAACAATTCTGCTTCACGCTTTCGGGGTTGTCTCATTGGCTATAACAAAGATGCCAGAGTTAACAGAATAACCTTTACAGCTCCTCCAGAACAGTTTTTCCACCAGCTGTAAGTAGCTCAGAGGCCACTCCGTCTGCACCGGGAGCCTTCCCATTCTTAAGCTGTTTAAGCGCTGCCCCGATTTCGTCTACATCCACGTCCGGGAGATCGTCTGTAAAGTGGCGAGAGAGTGGAGCTCTGGATACTGTGGTCGCGTCAGGTGGCGGTTTCTGCGCATGCGAGGCATACAGATTTCCGTAGAAGTCCTCAATTTCAGCGAGAATCTCTGGATGTGACAGTTACACCATTCGAGGTAGTTATGAGTTATAGTTACTACTACTAGAGCTAAAAACAAAAGACATGGAAATTTGTTTAACACCTTGCCTCACTTACGCTTGCCAACTATGGCCATTAACACAAATAACGTTGAACCAAATAAGAGTGTGTCAAAGAGGTATAGAAGTAAGCTAGCCAAGAATGTTGGCAAGCATGTACTTCAGATGAAATGGAGATGGACAGGTCACACCCAAAGAGTGCATGAACTGCAGTCGCCTATTCGTGAAAAATTATTGAAGTATGAAACAGTAGTTAAGTCTCTTCGTGATTGTTCGTGCAGTCTTCTAGGACAGGAATTCAGATAAGTCCTCTCGTGACATTAAAATATGCATATTTTTCAAAGCCGTGGTGTATAAAACTAAAAATCGCCATTTTGTTGGTTACGCCCTTTTGTGATTCGACCGACGCTTTGTATCTATAGTTACTGAAAACTATAGTGGAAATCATACACCTACTTTAATTTTTTTTAATTCAAACAAAGGCTAATCCGCAAAAGGCATCGTCAGACATTATTCTCAAGATACAGAACAAATTAGCACCAAGCTTAGTAATTTTTTTAAAACGGTACCTGAAAAGATCTTTATAACAAAACCCTACATTTAGGCGTGTCCATCACGCTCTTTGCCGTTTTTTTAATCATACCTTGCTGTAATTTGACAACCGGAACTTATAAGCGGAATTAAAGGCGATTGGCCACTTGTGAATAATAATAGTGATAAATGTGACGATACATACGTTCAATATTATGTAAAAAAATACAAAATAAAAATATGAAAGGGTTACCCTGTCCTAAATTCAAAGAAAGGAAGACATAGGTCGAATTATGAATACTTATATTGGTTTAGCTCCCATAAATTTGCCAGCCGAATTGTTTAAGTGTAAAATGGAGAGCCAATTTATATTACATACTTCGATCTAGTGGTTTTGCTTCAGTTTTCACGGGTGGTCCACTCTTTGAAATATTTCCAGCTTTTTATTTTTTAGACCTGAAAATTGTTGCGCTGTTAATATTAGGTATGTCTATAGGTATAATGTGTAAATTTGGTGTAAATGTAGTTCGCTAAATAAACACTGACAGATACTGTGCTGTCCATCAGCTGTTCATCAGCGGTAACTGTCAGTCTAGTTCTGGCCACTGAAGTGTTGTGACGTGATGTGAGCACGTGAACATCAGATTAATTTTTTTGTATATAAGTACCATTTGTGTGATGTGTTAAAAGCAATGTGATTTCACTCGTGACGGACTGATCTTGTGATAACAGCGAACTATGCGGGTTCTTGTTTAAACAGTGACGACCATTATAATGTATTAACTAAAATCAGCTTTTGAAGCACAGTGCTAAATTAAAGTACTCACTTGCTTAGTATGATAGCATGGAATAGGTACTAGGAGAGGAATAGGGAGAAAAAGAGCTTAAATGTTCTTCAGTACCATCAAGTGGTTCAAAGATCATAGTCTTGACTATACAATGAGGTCAATTCGGGATTTAAATTTTCCTTACTTGCCTTAAATTAGTGCTGTCACTTTCCGTCAAATAGGTTAAGAAAAGGATAGAATATATCTAAGTCCTATCATTTTTAAAAACGTCAAGGGTTTTTTCGCCTTTCCTAGTCAATTTAGTCGCCATTGTTTTGATTGTCGCCTTATTTTGACAAATAACACGTATTTTGCATGAAATTATAAGACATGACACGACTAAAATATATCCTATCCTTTTCTAAACCTATTTAACGGAAAATGACAGCACTAATTTAAGGCAAGTAAGGATAATGTACATCCTGAATTGTGGCCAAATATCTTTCGTACGCCAAACATGAGATATGATATTTTTTGGAATGTGACGAATTGCGTGTAAATTAAGAGTTTAACTAATTGAGAATCTTACGTAGGATGTCTGCTAAATGGAAGACTGACTGACTTGCACGATCTCAAAGTCAGCAATTGGCAGGAGGTGGCACAGGACTGGGATCTGTACAGAGAGCTCATTTCGGAGGCCAAGATCCATTTTGAGTTGCTGAGTCTGCGGAATCAGGATAGAGCAGGATTCTGGGAGAACATAGAGAAATTATAAGAGTTTGTTATAAGCTTTAAGGTTTACTTGAAGTCTGTACCATAAGAGTTTTTACTTAGAATAATAAATGAACATCAACATTTTCAATTAAGCAACTAAAAAAAACGACTTACTTCTTGTAGGATCGGTACCACCTATGTGGGCAGACATATAATTTATGTCGGGTTTATTTGATTATGTAGGTACCTATATGTAGTTTTGTTCAGTTTTAACGCTGACGAAAAGTATATTTGCAAATTAAGTAAGCAACTGTTCCGCTTCAATTCGGCTCTTCTCTTCAGGTAAGGTAATCTGCTTTACCACAAGTAATCCATATGGACGTAGTTTCATTCGTAGGTAGGTAGGCTTTATAGAATATATTGCATACTTTAGTACCTACACAGTAAATAACTGACTATGACAATAATTTGATAGGTATTGCTAATTAAATCTTACCAGTATTACATATGGACTATGGTATGGATTGTGATAATTTATGGTCCAACAAAACTACGATATAAGTACAATTAACAAGTACCTGCTATTCGATGTAAGTACATTGCGCAGCCTCAAAGCCTTAAAATCATATGTTGATATGTAGTACCTATACTCCTAAATCTCGGTTGATTACCTGACTACGAGAAGTACATCGAATTGCACTTGGGAAATTGTAGTTTCATATATATGACGACCCAGTTTTTTCAGTCTGTTGTGATCTTTAATGATACGAATGCGAATGAACGTTATTATTCTGAATGGAGAGGAAGTTCAAAGCTTATTGGCAGCAGACGCGACTGTGCTTAATTAAACGCACCAATAAAAAGTACTAACTTTGATATTGACACATTTTTGATCAATCACAGGAAAAATACACAAGCGAGGGTGGCGCTATATTCTATTCTCGTCCTCAGTTTGCGACCTCATTACTTCTTCCTCATATGTTTACAATGTCACCCTAAGCATGTACACATCATTTGTTGAAATGAGCTGTTGAAGAAAAGTGTAAGCCCAGTGTGGGAGTCCTAGATATGGTTCTAGATCTTGATAAGTAGGTCACTTTGTTACGCAGCCTCAGAACCCAGCAAAGTATATCTTGTTGATATTCGGTTGAAAGGTTTGAGTGTTCGAACAAGCTGATAATGCAGTTTGACAGATCCAGATGCACGCATACCTAAGGCTTGTGATGCTTCCGATAACTTTCATTAATTGAAAAATAAATTATTTGGGTAGTTTGTGCACGTTGTAAGTATTATTCAAAGTATAAGCACTTTCCACAGATAACTTTGTCTAACTCACCCATCTGAGTGAGTGAGAAAAGATAATGCATATAAACCCAATTGCAGAAAACTACGCCAAAATAATACTTATCTAAATTGTCACTTTTTCATGTTGTGATTATTCCGACAAAACATGTTTACCCTCTAAATTATAAAACTTTTTTACCATGGTAACAGTATTATAACAATATAATACCTAGCTTATGTAATAACGATTTTATCAGACAGTCCCATACTAAATTGCTTTCACTTGGATATCTTATCTCAACGAAACAACACTTTTTTCACTGACAAGGTGTAAACTATTTGCAAGTAGGTAGAATCCAGAAAATCCAGTTAACCATTTAGAGAGTCAGGCCTCAATTCGGGATATAAATTCTCCTTACTTGCCTTAAATGAGTGCTGTCACTTTCCGTCAAATAGGTTTAGAAAAGGATAGGAGATATTTTGGTCGTGTCATGTCTTATAATTTCATGCAAAATACGTGTTATCTGTCAAAATAAGGCGACGATCAAAACAATGGCGACTAAATTTACAAGAAAAGGCGAAAAAACCATTGACGTTTTTAAAAATGACACGACTTAGTTAACTCCTATCCTTTTCTAAACCTATTTGACGGAAAGTGGCAGCACTAATTTAAGGCAAGTAAGGAATATTTAACCCCGAATTGAGGGCATGGATGTGCTTTATACAGGATTTTAGGAATATGGTAGCTTAGCAAGTCTAGAACCTAGATTTCTTGTTTGGATTACATCCTCCCCGTAGAGTTGGAAGGTAAAACCAAAATTAGAACACTTGAACTAAGATGCCGATAGCATTTATGTTATATTCTAAAATATTTATATTTAAGTAGTTAACGTAACACGTGTGATTCAAAATGGTCGCAGTGTTTTGTAATAATAATATTTAACAGTAGCAGTACCACAAAGGAATTAATTTAACTTATACAGGTTTTTCTTAGTCACTAAATGGGAAACCAGAATATGCTGGTCATTTAAAGGGTTAATTCGAAGTGTTGCTTATTTTACATGTGTGTAGTTTTAACAGTGTTTGGACATTTTGGGAATTTGACTGCAAAATCTTAACAGTGCTAAAATGTGTGATACCGACAATAAAGAACTATTGAGAAAGAGCTCTTTGAAGAATGTTACTGATGACTCTAAGCATAAAAATCGACATGTCCTGATACTAGCGCCAGATTCCGACCGGAAAAGGTGAGTGTTACTCGTTTGTGTGTCGACAGTTCAATATTATCATCAACCAACTAAGAAACACACACTCAGAAACTAATTTAATTATGTGATGCCGGCTTAGAATATGTCGTGTGGGCTTAGAATAGCATCACCCCATTTCATTCCCGTGGGAGTCGTAAGAGGTGACTTAGGGACTCGAGGGTGTATATTTAAATTTTAGGCGATGGGCTGACAACCTGTCACTATGGCGATACACAATTTTACGAATGACCCTCAAATATTTGTCAGATGTGGCGTAAATGGCCGTTTTTTGCGGCCGTTTACGCTCTGCCTACCCCGCAAGGAACAATAGGCGTCATATGTGTATGTATGTATGTAATTTCATTATTTTGCATAATATTGTTCACGTATGTTACACTTCGTGTTGTGATTCTTTGATGGAACTTTATATTCTATGTAAATTAAAAACATTTTACACTAGTCTACTAATATATTTTCAAATTAAACTTTTTACTTCTGCTTCTTCTTTTCGTATGGGACCCCGAGTCGTCCAACGACCTTACTAACCTTGGTGTCAGAGTTTTTTTTTCAACCGCCTGCTACTAGTAGTAGGCCTCTGACATGGTTGCGTAACGACCGCCGTCTAAGTTATCATAGACAGCAATCGGAACCGACGCCTTAACGTGCCCTCCGAAGCATGGAACCATCTTTCTTTTCGGACAATCAGGTGGTAAATGTTCAGGTTATGAGGCGTCATCAGGTGGGAGTATAGTATTCTTCGGACGTCATACAAAGATCATCAAGGGCAAAAATATTTTATTAAATATCTTAGTATACACTTGCTTATTATTCTAAAAAGTTAATATTATTGCAAATAAAGTATTAATTCTCAAAATGTTTTTGTGATTTTTGTTGAAATCTACCATCTTAGCATACCGAATTGACAGCGATTTTACGCCGACATTCAAGGGCTTCCCGCAACTCTAATAACTAGTTATTATTCTGTGATAAGGGCGTCGTTCCAGCTTGTAAGTGTCCGTTCCAAGCTGCGCTTTTCGATGCATAGCGATAAAGAAAATTACTTGTATAAAAAAATACCTTATACTTATGCCTACATAGAAAAAGCTATTGCTAAAAACTTTTCATCAGGCGTTCTCTTGTTTACCAATACCTATGTTACTGATAATACTCTAATTCGACTTTTACTAAGAAGGAACATTTCTACCTTCGAAACTAGGAATTAGGCCTGCTTTAATAATGCTCGCTGCCTTGGATAAATAAAGGCTGTTTAAGACAACTAAAATCTATGCTTTTATCGTAAAATAAACAATAATATTGTTAGAAACTGCATCATCACCGAGAAACATTTTATGCTCTCGAGAAAATGGCTACTTCACGGTTTAATCGGGTCTATGCGCGGGATTTTTTGTAGGTTAACATGCAAGATATTTACCTCTACGTTTATCTAATTAGTTACCTCAAATAACATTATGTGTGTACAAAGCGCCAAAGTCTTAAACAAATGTACTCCAGTCTAATTAGTAAGTACCTAATAAAATTTGTGTTTTGGGGTACCTAGACCCACTCTATTATAGTACCGCCGCCGAGAGAAGTCGGTTTTGACAGTTGTCATCTCCATACTAAAAGAGATGTCAACAAAGGAAAATGGACACTCTGCCATAGTATTATCACGAATCTGACAGCTGTCAAATACGACTTCTATCGGCGGGTACTATATATAGTTAAATTTTGCTTCAAATTCCCAATGATCATAGCGTAACGCCATCTACTAAACACCTCATGAAACAACACAAAGCGAATTCGAGTAGGTACTCCATACTCCAAACCTCAGACCAACGTGAACACCTGTTTTTCCTATCGATTTTCCCCGCATCCGCGCGAAACTTCACTGCATAACATCTGCAGCTAGAAGAACAACAAGTTATCCCACAAAAATATTCATTTAAGTGTCATATACTCAAGAAGAAAATCAGAACTAGCTCTTCGTACCAGCGGGGTACCTTAAGATCCAATACGAAGAAAAGCCTCATGTTATTTGAAGTGAGACTGATTCGGAAAGAGTGGCACCTGGCTAACACTTAAGTCAAGTCCGCAGTTTAAGGTTATGTTTTGATGTGTCGGAAACGTAGATAGGTCGGCAATTTTGGTTTCAACATAGTGGATGATCTGGACGGCTCAAGTATGGACAGTGCATGGAATACTGGTCTACATAGGAGGAGTTTTATCAGTACTCATACAGATGATCAAGACTCGATCAGACTGGTCTCCCCTATCAATAGATTTCGATTGTATCCCGGTAATATGAGCATAGATGAGGAGTATCCAGAGCCATATAAGTAAGTTTCTTTCTACGAGTAATGAGTGTTTATATCTGAAGAACGAATTTTATTTAAAATGTACCTTCCCCTACCTACAAATAAAATTAACTAAAATGTATCAAGCAAGAAATCAAGCGAAACAACTAAAATAAGCCGAAAAGCCATAAATATTCTTCATTAATATTTGTATTTCTAATATCTCGAAAGTCATGGTCTACAATATATAAGTTACTCTGTGGTCAAGGTCTAGTAAGTCAATCAAGAAGTCAATCCAATCATAATAGTAATCAAAAAATTTTTGACACATCGACTTGTCATTTATCATAATATTATCAAATTCAAGATAATTATTGTTTTGGTTTTGCATGAGCGTCTGTAGAAATTGATTTTTTCGAATGTTTTATTCTAAATAACCAAGAATCCTCGTTCGTAGGAATACACAATAAGAATAATTTAAAAAAATGGAGTGGTTATGGAAATTGGAATCCTATTGGTAATAGACCTGATAATATGCAAATTCCAAAAAAGAACCATTTCTTATTTGACCTCTCTCCCTTTTCGTGTGAGTGTGACCATCCAAAGATATCCAAGTCAACAAATGGCCCGACCTTTACTTAACCGATTCCTTTTCTTCCAGGCCCTACAAACTCCGTACAAGGCTGCTTATAACATGTTTGGTCCTACTGGTGTTCTGTGCGGCCCTGGCAGGGTACCTCATTGGCAATGCGGATAGAAACCGGAGACTCCGTGGAGAACCTCCAGACCCTTTCGAAGCCCTGCCGCCCTCGCCCTCGAAGCTGCATATGTTCAAGAAGGCTGCAGTTTGCACTGATGCACCACAGTGCTCGGAAATTGGCAGGTGAGTGTGATTCTACTGATCTTAAGTAGTACATACATATAACACGCCTATAGTCCCTTGCGGGGTAGGCAGAGCATAAATGGCCGTGCAAAACGGTAATTTACGCCACGTCTGACAAAAGTTCGAAGGTCAATCAGATAACTGTGTATCACTAAAGTGACAGGTTGTCAACCCATCGCCTAAAATTGCAATACACACCCTCGAGTCCCTTAGTCGCTTCTTACGACACCCACGGGCAAGAAATGGGGTGATGCTATTCATTTCACAGATAAAAATCTCTTCATGCATACCATATAGAAAGGACACTTTGACCATATAATTACATCATGTATGTGGTATCATTTCAAAGTAAAACTAGAATTTCGTTGCAATGTAAGTTACGATACGATAATGACCGTTTTGGTATTATTTGCTATAACGCCCATTATTTTCATTGCCGCAAATATTTATTCGTGTTTGCAGGTTTCAATTCCAACTAAAATTGTAGGCAACGTACATTCTGTCTGTTGTTTACATTCGAAGATATAAGGCGATAATTTCATGGCACTTCTCGCTTCACGTTAGGGTTTTGATGTTAAAGAAGTAGCCAAGGAGATAAATTTATGTGTATAGCTTCCGCTTCCTTAATCTTAACCTCTGACCGTTAGTTTCGCAACTTACATATAATTTCGAATATATAATAACAAAAAAACTTTTCTTAAGTAAACATTCACATTCACATTACCATTTTTATAGGCCCACTGCCTGTTTTTATTGACAAAAAAACTTAAAATACAATATAATCTTAAGATATTTTCTCCGTTTTCTAATTTTCCTCATGACTAACTCTAGGCTGCATAGCCAATCAAGTTTTTGCACGGTCATTCTGCATTACTTACGTACCATCTTTCAGTAAACACTTACTGAAAAACATGAAGCCATGTCTAAAGAGTTTGTTTACATCAAGAATAGGACACGAAAGATAAAATAGGTAGGAGTGCTGTAGAGGGTACCGTTAGGTAATTGTGGTATAATTTGTAGTTCTTTACTAATGGTCACTTGTGCATTTAACGGTAAATGAAAAGTTTCATGGGCGCAATGATTTTGTAGGGTACAGAGTTCTATTTTTATTATATCTTGTCCAACGATTTCAGCTGTTTCAACATTTTCCAAACTACATTCGAACAAAAAAGAAACAAATCTTTCCATTTTATTTAGTGTGATCAAAATCCATGTTATTTATAACAACTCATTCAGTTTGAAAAGAAAACTTTGAATAAGTTTTAAGGAAAAAAATATTTCAGGTTTTTAAAAATATCTATTTACTCAATGTAGATTACTAACAGCTAATTAAGGTAGGTATGTCGCACGGAACTGTAATAAATCGGTATTTTTTCTGATTGAACAATACGTGGAAATAACAAAGAATTAATCGGCTGATAGTAGACTTCGGCGCTCCTAAGATGGCTGCAGCTGCTGAATGGGCATCATCCATCATAATACCTCTATTACTATTGCAGATTACCAACCGGCTTTAAGTCCTGAAAAAAACACAGTCGTTTTTTTGTGTTATACTGTGTGTATCCAATATGCAACATAGTTTGTTGATTTTTTAAAGTTCGAACGATTGTATTATACACAGCCGGTTTTTCGTCTAGAGAATAGTTCATGAAAAAGCGCTGCAGCGGCTAAGTGTTACCCTTCTACGCCGACACAAACACACGATTGTTTTGAACGCACACGTACAAACTATTACCTCTACTCGAATAATGTTGCCAACAAGACGCACTACCCCCTTTCTCTTCTATTTTATGATCATTGTAACAGTCATTAATGATAAAGATAACCTGATCAAAGGTCATTTGGAGCGGCGAATCTTTTAATTATTTGATAAAAAGTACGTAACTTGCAGAACATTCTCGAAAGATCTCGAAGTAACTAATAGACATAGTCTACTTTACTCACTTTTGTACTTATTTTATGCACAGATATTTTAAATACAATACACACTTACGTATTTATAATATTCAATTATTGTTTCCAGTGCTTACTTTTCTCTCTTGTTTTCTAGAAAGTTATCAGTCTAGTTATTCTGTTGTTTAGTTACGATTGCTACGGAAACCGGCGCGTTGATGTCTTTTCTATAGAAAATAAAAAAGCATTGCAATATTTGCTACTGATTTCATGATTTAATTTTCTTTACATTTACATTTTCTTTTGGTGTGATGAGAAGCCAATAGTTTCTTTACACAATAAAATAATATCGTAGGAGAACATGCAAGATTGTGAAAACGATGCCAAGTGTACTACATATCGTTCGTGAGTTGATTAGAACGGGGAGTACAGCACTTTCTGGGAAAACGATTTCCATTTTCCACGGTGGTATCACAAACCGGCAAACGCACACATCGGTACTTCTATAAATAAACAAACCTCCTTCATAACCGGGTCGCGGTGCGCGCTCTCCACCAATCACGGTTCGAGAAGCTTATCGACGCGCATGCGGTCACTGACGTGGCTCTCCGTATATAAGGCGCGCGCAGTCCGCCGCAGCCAACAGAACACAAACAAATTTTCAAGTAAACGCTGTCAACCGTGACACATTCCAAGTTTTCACAAAAATTTCAAACATGTCCGAGGCTTTCTTTGACGAGTACGACTACTACAACTTCGACCACGACAAGCACATCTTTTCTGGGCACAGCGGCAAGCAGCGCAGCAAGCGGGAAGTGAGCGAGCACACCAACCACAACGACCCGTCCGGCCATTCCAGAAAGATCGTCACGAAGCTGCAGAACACCGAGAACAATAAAAAGGGTTCATCGCACAAGCACTAGTCATTGACCGATGATTTTTGAAGAAGACTGAGGCTTGCTGAAGGACTATCGATATGCCGAGCGATGCGGAGCTGAAGCGGATCCCTGGAGAGTGTTTAGGGAGCCGTTCAGCGCAGAGGTCACCGGAACATCCAAAACGGTTTCTCCTGACTCAAAGTTTCTACCGGGCTCACCACTGTTACTACAGTAGACCGCCGAAGAGGTAACCGTTACCCAACACTTTTTGGACACCAATATCGTTCCATCGATCTCAACTCTCAATCGGGCTTGTTCTAGAGCCCAAATCTGCTGTGTTATTAAATCCTAGTTAGTCGATTACGTTATTTTGTATCTTTACTTGGATGCACCGACTGTAATACTAATTTAAGGTTAAGAAAAATAAATTATTGAAAATTTATCTTTTGTTGTTTCTCTTAAGGTCATCCACGTATAAACGTGATAATGTAGGTTTGTTATTATGCTGTGGGCGTAGGCGGCTGCGTGTTTATACACAAAAACAACCTTGAGGCGACGACCGAGTGAGGCGCGTCAGCTACTCAACCGCGCCGCTCAGACAACGAAATAATTCAGAAGGAACCCGTTAGATACTGCTGAAATTCTGATAGTACTACTTTTAATCTACTAAACTATCAACGGAGTCCACTTAAAAGTTATTTCAGAAACATTTCTTTGGTCTGATCGCAATAGCAATCTGAAGTGTACCACAAAAAAAATTTTTTTGGTCATAACGCCCTAATTATTTAAAGGAATTGAAATTGAAATCAAAATTCTTTATTAAATGTAGGATAGTACTAACACTTATTGACGTCATGTCATGATCCGTCAATGAAAAAAAGAAATTTGTATAACACAATTTCTTTTTTTATCACAATTTTAATATAATCTTAAATCTAATAGAAAATCGGCTTGGGTGGGATAAAAAAATAAAAATAAAGGCACTGCCTCGGGGCTGGATCAGACCATACTGGTATTTCATAGTAAATGTATATGTTTGCTACTCTATTCATACTGGTTTTTTCATAATAGATGTATGAAGCACCAGACGGTGTATGGAGATTCGTTAAACGGTGACTCAAGTACCTGCATCCTACATGCAATTAGACAGAAGCCATATAATTTTCTTCTCAGTCACATTTAATTGTATTTGTTGATTTTACTTGTAAATAAAGTAAAACCTACTATTGGTCAAGTAAAAATTTACTTTTAAATCGGTTAACTTATTGAACAATGGTAGTTTTCATGCAGAAGGCTAGTTTTTTATGGCTTCATTTTTATGTTCGTACGATTCACTCTTTTTTTTCTGAGTTTTGCCGGCATCGGCTTAACCTTGTCAATGTATTATCAGCAGTTTTACTATTGAATTTAATTAATTTTGTATTTTACTGCGTAGAAGTTTAAACTAGTAAAACAAGTTGACGAAGTTGATAAGAGCTATAACTACCTATACGAAACTATTGTATTCTATAAAAAACAATTCCAACTCAGAAAGACAAGAAAACCTTTATACAGATCAGTCGTTTTAAGAAACCCAATTTAAAAATAAACTGATCTGTGTAAAGCTTTTCTTATTTTTCTTGGTACGAATCTAATTTATATTTATAAAAAAGGATATAATTGTGAGGGCGAATTTTTATAGAGTGGGGTACGTATCGTGCTTTGGCAACTGGCTGCAACTTCAGGGTGCCTAGAAAATACAAGCGGCGACTAATATTGTGAGTGGGGCGACCGAAAATATTTTATGACAAATGTCGGCTTCCATCTAAAAATTTAGGCTCTGATTTCAATGCAAATGCATGAGTAATATCGCGCTTTTATCCTTTGCGGTGTAGGCAGAGGGTCGTCCGTAAAAGTACGGTCGTTATCGCCACGCCTGACAAATATTTGAGATCCATTTCAGAAAAAGCCGTTTTAGCCGTAAGCGTGTATCTATTTATTAGCCGTTTTTATCTTCGAATTCGAATCATTATGTTATCATACTCAACAAGGAGGTTTTTGATCAGAACAGGCAGAAAAGTATCTTCATTTTCTTCTTGTAAACAGATCATAAATTTAAATTTTCTGTTGCCAATATTTAGCAGCAGTTATAGCGATCTCAATTGCAAGGTTCAGCTCTTCCCTGCTGCAAGAGACGGTCAAAAGAGGGCACGATGTTAGATGCGCCATAGATTTCGATGGGGCTCCACATTCGCAGTGCACTTGCGTTTTGCCGATGAAGACCCACTTCGCCACGTTTTCTCTGCAGCAGTCAACCTGCGTTCGCAACCTGTTCAAAGATTTCTAGGTCTGCCAGAATTACGGATGGAGAAATAAACGAAGGTGGAGGTGGCCAGTAGGATTCCCGTAGTTTTTCTTTAGCCTTTTGTGTGTCACCTTCTAAAGCAGCAGCAGCATGAAAGTATAGAAGACATAGATGTATTGAATAAGTATAAAATTATATATTAACATGAACTGCCACAACAGTCTAATGTTGATTTAGTACTTACATGAAATTGTAGTAAAATTATCTGTAGTGTTTCTAATCTTCTAATGACATATTTTCACTTACCTTTATAGAAATTCTAGTATTCCAAAAAACTAAAATATCGACCTCTAGTCATATATTTCCGAAAGCCTAAATAATTGAATTGTGTCCTTCACATTAGTCTCCCACCTATGTAAATTGCTACCCACTTCCATTATTTTTCAAACCTGATCTTTTTGCCTTAAATCTGATTTATTTGTCGCCGCGTTTAATACATGCCTTTGTAAAATAGTAGATAAGGTCCAACCTATCAACTTCGTCACCTAGTTTTACTTCTTTAGCTTCAACGCTGTAAAATACAAACATGGTATCAAATCCAGCTAGAGATGGTAGAAGATACCCTGCTACGCTTTTCGTAGTTACCCTGCTACGAAAACGAAAATTGCATAAATAAACACTCCCACACGAAAAAAAACACTAAATCTTATTGTTCAGACATGTTTCAGAAGATTTTTTACATTACTTTGCAATTTGTAGTAAGTAGGTTTGTTTTGAGGTACAAGGCTAAGAAATGCCTTAAAATATGTTTTTTTTAAACATGTTTTTTTTGGGATGCTAAAAATTATTTAGACTAGTAGTTCAAGTGGAGTATCATATGATGATTGATTTTCATGCAATGTTTCATGGCTTAATGTGCATGTTACGGAACTTTCGGTGGGCGATTCCGAGTGGCTTGGCCGGCATTTTCCAAGTAATATCTAGAATGTAACGTGATTGAATGGAGTTGCAACTAATAAATTGCTTTATAAACAGTCTTCAACCTTACAGCTAATTGTTTCGACCTAAACTAGCAAATTACGAGAAACAAAAACCACGCAATAGCACTGAAAAAAGTGTGCGCAATATGCAATAACAGCTAGGTAAGTACCTACCTCTACCGTAAGGAATCGATTTCCGTTACTTGTAGAGGAAAACATACAGTGCCCGATATTATCAAAGTATATGCTACAATTTTACAGGTGAAATTCGATGTTCATTGCGTAGTCGATTTGCCATTATGATACCAGGAATATTAACTGGCTACGCAGTGTACTAAGAATTTCACCTGTTGACTTGTAGCCTGTAGTTTCATAACATTAGCATTGGCCATTAAACCGCGAAAAATGAACTTATTTCGTGATACAGATTGGCTAGAACAAATCTTATGTGATAAGTAGTTGGATAGTTTTTTGTAATCCGCTTATTTCTATAAATACATTGCAAGATTATTGTGTTCTGTTTTTTCTTACCTGTTGAATTTTAATATTTTGTGTTTAAGTATAGCCAAAACAGAATTTGCACTATTTTACTGGCTTGGTATAGCATCAATCCATTTCTTTCCTGTGGGTATCGTAAGGGGCGACTAAGGGACTCGAGTGTAACATGTGCATTTTAATTTTAGGCGATATGGACTGACAACATGTCACTATGGTGATACACAATTTTGATGAAAAATGACCCTCAACTGTTTGTCAGACGTGGCGTAAATTACCGTTTTCAACAGCCTTTTACATTCTGCCTTCCCCGCAAGGGATAAGGGCGGGCGTGATATATGTGCGTGTGTGTGTAACAAATTATCACACCCTATATAGACAGAGTACATGGCCTTAGTCATGCGTGTTACAATCGCAATGTAACTGACGTGTAGTTTTTAAAGTTCTTTTACTGAAGCGATGACTATAACAACATACCTAGCTATACACTATTGTATATGAAACAAAACAGTTTAATTTTAACCGACAGGCAATGAGGAGTTGTGTACCCATGCTGGAATCAATGTTTTAGAGAAATACGACATAATACTAAGTAGGTTTCAATTTATTACCCAAACCTGTATTTCTATTCAGAAACATATACACAGATTATGCATATAAATAGGGTGAAATTTTACTACTAATCTGATAGCAAAAACTCAAGACGGGCTAGTGATAAGGAACAAGGAACCCCAATTCCCAGAGAACATAGGTCAAAATACGATAAAAACATTGAACGTCTCATACAACATTACTATGAAACACAAAATATTTTTGTCATATTTCAACCTATGTTCCTTGGGGAAAGTTGTCCCTTTTATCCAGCCCATATTGTTAATTCGCTATCGGTTATTAGTAAAATTTCACCCTATATGTTTGTAAGTAAGTACAATAAAAACTTTATCAATAAACTTGCAATAATAAGAATTATTCTTAACTAAGTATTACTGCAAAAGTCCATTTTCGATGACTACAAATACAAACCCTATAATAGTGATCGGAGGTGTTGGGTATTTGCATATTTTTGGTGAAAAATATTTGTTGTTTGTCATCTATTGCGTTCAATTGACAAACATTTTACTTATTGGCTTATTACGGCCCCAAAGGTTACGAAAACCTTGCGTAACATTTCAGTAGATATATATTGTAAAATTTAATCTTTCTTTTCTCTTTTGGTCACTAGTAAAATTTCATCCTATATTTTATATTTAAATTCTGCTCTCTCCGTTGGCTTGTCAAGATAGATACTATTTCCAGCCATTTTTTGCACCATCTCCTGACATGCGAGTATCCGCAGGTGCTCAGGTCATTGCACGACTAGTTGCTGGGCGCAAATCGTAATTAATACCTATTTGGGCTGCTACGTAGCTATACTATTTCATTTAAGTGTTATACTTGCTATGTAGGTATGGTCAGCCATATTTTATTTTATAACAGTCAATATTGATTCCATGAATTCACTTGGAAAATTACTATGTAACCAACTGCTAGACTTGCTTGTTATAACAGGGTGACAGGTGTCAACGCACTACCTGATGAATACAGGACAGGTGTTAGGTGAAGGTATTTTAACTCGCTTCTTCTTATTCTTTTCGTGTGGGACACCGAGTCTACGAACGACTCGATGAACCCTGGTGTCAGTTTTTCAGCCGCCTACTACGAGAAGGCCCCTGACATGGTTGTGTCGTGTATCGACCACCGTCTAAGTAATCATAGACAGCAACCTTGACCGACGGCTTTACGTGCCCTCCGAAGAACGGGACCCTCTTTCTCATCAATCAGGTGGTTCAGCTTGCAGTGTCCTAACCAGACTGGAGACAAATTCACAAAGTGATTATATCAACTTTGCGAGTGCCCCACTGGAATTCAAACCCGGAACCTTTGCGCCGCAGTCAGTCGCACTACCACTGCGCCACATTGGTCGTCTAGTCTCGCAACTCGCTTAGTAGTACCTACTTACTTTCTAGGTTCTTAGTAAACCTCTGACTTGATTGTGTAATGACCGCCCTATAAGTAATAATTAGGAACCGAGACGGACAGCTTAGCACGCCCCGTTGTAGTTAGCTGTCCTCTATTTATTTAGCCATAACATTACTCATTTGACATCCAATTTGCGTGGAACAAGTAAGTTATTATTATGTCATGCTACATTACAGTTGTGTCATTTGTTCTTGAAAAACACCTTCTGAAACCAGTATGCCTTTGATGGGCATATTGCCAACGGCAACGGTAAACAGAAACGTTTCTTATAATTTAGAATTATTATAATTCTGAATTTCTGAATTCTGCCGTATGATGCCGGCTTAGCTGCCGTGTGATGCCGGCTTAGAATAGCATCACCCCATTTGTTTCCCGTGGGAGTTGTAAGAGGCAACTAAGGGACTCGAGGGTGTGTATTGCAATTTTAGGCGATGGGCTGACAACCTGTCACTATAGCGATACACAATTTTCCGAATGACCCTCAAATATTTGTCAGATGTGGCGTAAATTACCGTTTTGCGGCCGTTTACGCTCTGCCTACCCCGCAAGGGATTATAGGCGTGATATATGTATGTATGTATGTAGAATTATTAACTAGCTATTTTTCTAGTATTCATGGTTGGTATTGATTGACCGTATAGCACCGGATTATAATAGCATGACTGTTGACTGTCCATATCGTAGGTATCATTAAGATTTAATACATAAACCAGGGAATGAACAGCAACGTTCCCTGTTAAATACAACGTTTGTTCTAACTGTTCGTTGTTTCTACGTTTGCCAACCGTAATGAGCAGGTACTTAATGCCTGCTATGTCCAGCAGTGAACTATAATGATGGCTGATTATTTCACTTTTCATGATAAATCCGCATACGTTTAGTGAGTTTAAATGAGCGTCTAGTCTTGGAGCGAAAGCCAACGATAGTAATAACTACTAGTCTATTTATACGATTCAAGTGGGTCGTTTCCTCTGCCAACATTTCTATTCAGTTTACACACATATTCAAACTGTACTAGTATACAGATTTATAAAACAGGAGTTTTGACAAGGAACCTTCTTTGAAAAAGTAAGATGGGTCTTGGAATATCGACAAATATAGGGACCTATATTATTTTCCTATAAGCTCCAAATCCGATTTTTTAACTTACTGGGTAGCTAGGTAGCCAAAAAAGAATAATTAGCAAACGTTTGTTTCACCTACAAATGAAATAAAGAAACAGATAATAATACTTATTTTATTTTTCCCTCAGATCCATACTCACACAAAATGGTTCAGCCGTCGACGCAGCGATCGCAGCCATGTTCTGCAACGGGATCCTCAACCAGCAAAGCATGGGTCTTGGAGGAGGCTTCTTCATGACAGTCTACATCAGGAATGAAGAAAAAGCGTACACTGTGGACGCGAGGGAAGAGGCTCCAGGGGCTGCCTCAAGGGACATGTATCATGGCAACGGAGATTTGGCTAAGAAAGGTACTTTTATTCAAAATCAGATGGTCTTTATCAGTAATGAACAGAGAGCGCACACTATGGACGCAAGGAAGACGGTTCTAGGAGAACGTACCACTAGGTCACAGGCATCTGTCAAACCAAACGGAGAATTTCTGTAGAGAGGTCTGAGTCAGTAACGTTATTTTTAAATTTCTATTACTATAATTATCGATTCGAGGAACCACCTGATAACCATGGTTGTACAGTAAGACAGATTTTTAACCTCCAATGTCTTCTGACATGGTTGGGGTGACAACTACTTTCTTAAGTAAGCATCTTAGGAGAAGTTTTTCAAGAGTTAGTCAAGAAAATATAGCAACCGAAAATTTCACACTACAGTACGCTGAATGTTGTGAGTTTAAATCCCACTCACTTATAGATAATTTACAAATTGATCATAGATGTTCCTGAAATATTATCATTGAAGTTTTGGCTGTAGGTAGTATCATGAACGTTTATCATTTCAATGTTGTTGTTTGTTGTTCTATTTTTATACTTATCTCGAGTACTTACCTATTTACCGTTGTTCCTAAATACCAACGTGATAAAGGTAGCCGATTAGATCAATGCTTGTTTATTTTTGTTATCTGTCTTGATATGATTATTATGTAGAACTAAAACCAACTAAATTGGCCATATAATTGGGGTTTAAAAGAAAATTTGTTTCCATTGGAATTAATTTTCTTATGGATAAAGCTTATTTTAATATTTTTATCTTATTTGCCTTTTTCACGGACATAACAGGAAAACTTTAGTTCTACCTACCTCGCAAGGGTAAATTCATATTATGGCGACTAAATTGACTAGAAATGGCAAAGAACATGACAGGATATCTCTTATCCTTTTCTTAACCTATTTGACGAAAAGATACAGGTAAGTTTTAAGATATAAGTGACCGAGGGATACATTCATGCAGTGAATGGGCAGCGGCGTTCCCTGTGAAAGCAATATGATGTACCTCGCTCGCCAATCCTCTTGCCAAACGTGGTGAGTATGGCAATACCACCCAATATGGGGAGGCTCGTGTCCAGCACTAGACTGTTGTTGTGGCTGTTAATGTAAAAGAGCTACATTGACCTGTGAACTATTGCCTAACCTTCGCAAATTTGCCTACTTTCTGACCTGTTAGTTTCCTACGTGACCACTGAAAAACAATAATATAAACGTAAACAAAGCTGTTAAATAACTGTGACATTAATCATTTTTATCGGCATACCTCACTCACATTCTTTGTTCTAATTATAATTGTAATCACGCGAACATTGTTCGTCCAGCAATTGTACAAATATTACAATTTTAAAATATAATGTAACAAAGGAGTATGGTTGAAATTGTACCTCTATACAAATGAATTAATGATAAAGTACTAGTTTTAAGAACCAGATCATCAACCAGCACATTTTGCAGTGACATTTCATTAACAGTCGGCAATATACATTATGTAGATAATAAAAAGATAAAAACATGAAAAAATTATAAATAATATTGTGACTGACGGACGAAAGAGTGTTGACGTGATGACTGTTTGAAATATCAAGAAATCTTAACTCGGTCAACGCTCCATGCGCGATAGATTTCCTGACGTTTTCTACATACATATATCACGCCTATAATCCCTTGCGGGGTAGGCAGAGCGTAAATGGCCGCAAAAACGGACATTTACGCTACGTCTGACAAATATTTGAGGGACATTCTGAAAATTGTGTATCGCCATAGTGACAGGTTGTCAGCCCATCGCCTAAGACGTGATGACTGTTTGAAATATCAAGAAATGTTAACTCGATCAACGCTCCATGCGCGCCGCCGCCAATACTTACTTTGTGGCTCCATGATCCTAATTGTTTTGAAACATAGGTAAGTAAATCGATGGTCCTGTGGTGTGTAGGTACAGGGAATCGAACATCATGGAAAATTTATACTGCAGATGTAGATTTCCTGACGTTTTCTAAATGGAGGTTAATGAATACCTATATTAGTGCATAGCTGCAAATTTTTTTCGTCAGTAAGTACAGGAGGAATCAAATTATTTTGATTACGAGTCAAATTCGCTAGAACGTAAACAAAGCAAGACTTACTTTCAAAAATACGTCACCTTGCCTAGCACGTGACGAAAAGTCGCTGATCCGTTGAATATACACAAACCCAATTCTCATACATACACACACACACATCTCACGCCTATTATCCCTTCCGGGGTAGGCAGAGCGTAAACGGCCGCAAAAACGGACATTTACGCCACATCTGACATATATTTGAGGGTCATTCGGAAAATTGTGTATCGCCCTAGTGACAGGTTGTCAGCCCATTGCCTAAAATTGCAATGCACACCCTCAAGTTCCTTAGTCGCCTTTTACGACACCCACGGGAAAGAAATGGGGTGATGCTATTCTAAGCCGGCATCACACGGAAAAGCCGGTATCACACAGAAAACCCAATTCTCAATCAAAATAATTATTTACATGCTGTGAGGTGCTAGATCCACCAGTGGGTGTAGTAAAAGGCAAGTAGGGATTTATTCATGGATTGGGTTGCAGTGTTTCCGTTGAAGTACCTACAACACCTTATACTGCAATCAACTACCACGCTACCAAGTATGAATAGTATGGAAAACACCCCTTCCCCCTAAAGAGGAGGCCCATGTACAGCAGTGGGATTGTTGTGTGTTGATGATTCTTCTTTCTATTTCGTGTGGGCCAACGAGTCGTCCAACGACAAGATGAACCCTGGTGTCAAGAGTTTTTCTACCGCCTACTACTACTAGTAGGCCTCTGAAATGGTTGTGTAACGACCGCCGTCTAAGTAATCATAGACAGCAACCGGGACCGATGGCTTAACGTGCCCTCCGAAGCACGGAGCCATTTATTTTCGGACAATCAGATGCTTTACCCTGCAATGTCCTAACCAGACCTGAAACAAATTCACAAAGTGATTAATATCAACTTTTGTGAGTGTCCCGCCGAGAATCGAACCCGGAACCTTTGCGTCGCAGGCAGTCGCACTACCATTGCGCCACTTCGGCCGTCAGTGTTGATGATAATTTTCACAGTGTTAACCAACTAGCCATGTACTGTGATCTTTAAAACTTTAACAAAGGAACTAGAACATTTAATTCCGTTAACAAAAAACAACTTAAGACATAAAATGATGTACATAACTTGCTAACAAGTGATCAATAAGATCGTGATAAGATGTCTGTTGGTAAATCCGTGCAAATTTCTCCTGGGCTTTCTCTCGGCCAGTTGGACCAGTCAACTCAAGATCAAGTCAGTCTCACGCGCAGCATGTGACAAAAATTGTTCAAACGAAAATATGCGGCACAAAATGTGCAGCAAATATTTTGCGTTATGACAAGGATTGTTCTAGAAAATCTATCTATCCTTGTCACACTAAGGCGAGTTTCATATTTGTATCCTGCTCTCAGTTGACACTCGTCAATTGACGCGTAATATTTGCTGCACATTTTGTGTTGAACATTTTCGTTTGAAATTTTTTTGTCACATATTGTGCGCACCCGCCAGTCTCACGCGCAGCATGTGACAAGACAAAACCATAGACAAAACTCATGCTTGAAAGAACCTTTCATATTTCAAACTAGTTTATCTCTAGATATACTATTAAGACAATGTCAGAGATGTACTATAGTAAGTAGTGGCGGTTTAGAAACTCCAACACCAGGGTTCATCAGATTGTCTCGATATCCAATACGACAAAAAGAAGATTGTTGGAAACTAATGTAGTAAATAATCTTAGTTTCCAACATATCATTCCTATGACCTAGACCAAAAGTCAAGAATAAGGCGGTTGAAAAATTCTGATACCTTGGTTCATCGGGTCGTTGAATGACTCGGTGTCCCACACGAAAAGAAGGAATGAAATAATATTCAAAGAAACGGAAAAAAATACAAACTAAAACCAAAGCTCCTATGCTTAGCAAAAAACGACTTGAGTGGTCGTTGTCGGTAGTCAAAGGTATTTCATATAAAAAAGTTTAAATATGTTAACATGCATTAATGTAAGTAAGTAATTTTTTTATTAATCTGATCATCACTGAATATAACTACAAAAATCGTTCCCTAGGCGTCATAATAAGGAAGAGTTTATTTTGGTTAGTTAACACAATCTATTGATGGAGCTTCCTTGGCCTCGAAGTCGTGTAGACAGTTCCGGGCTCTACTTTGAGGTTCCGGGTTCGATTCTCGACCTGGTTTTATTTTGGTAGTTCAATGTTTTATAAAATATGTAGATGCTGTGTTATTTCCATTAGCATTCAACTAAAAATTGCTTGAAAGAACACTAAACTAGCGTAGGTATTTGATTTAAGCCACACGATACCATTGTGATGCTGATTTGTATGACATCACCCTAATTTTATCCTATGGCTGTTGTAGGAGGCGGAACTCGAGGGTTTCATGCTGTCTTTTTATGCGTATTACAATTTCAAGCGATGGTCTGACCTGACACTATGGTACCTCTTCTCTTTCTGAAATGATCCACAAATATAAAAAAGAACCGTTTTTTACCAACACCGGCAGGGATAAAGGCGTGATTATTTATAGGGATGATAAAAAGGTTGGGTGCACGTTTTATTATGGATCAATCAAAACAAAATTTGGACTTTTATTAGTAATAATATTTATTAATTTATTTTCTAGTGAAAAATTTAAGTATAAATGATGGGTTTATATATTGATAACGAGCGTGTTTTTGTGCCTGGCCTTTTTATTAGAACACTAGCAGCCCGCCCAGCGGTTTCACCCGCCGCTAACAATTTTCCCCCGGGAATAAGACAGTTTAATATAGCCTATGTTCATCAGGGATAATGTAGGATTCTAAAAATATTGACTTCAATTTGAAACAAATATCGTTTTCAGATGGTGGTGGCGTAAAGTTACATGCCTGTGATTAACCTGGCCAGCCCCATGGCAGTGCATTTATTTATATTTTTTTTTATCCCGCCTGAGCCGGTTTTCTATTAGGTCATAACAACATTGTTATAAAAAAAAATATTGTGTGATACAAATTTCTTTTTTTAAAATAACGGTTCATGACGTCAATAAGTGATAATACTATCCTACATTGAGTAAAAAAATTTAATTTCAATTAACGGTAAAAGATTTTTTTAAATCAGTCCAGTAGTTTCGGAGCATATTCAATTCAAACAAACAATAAATAAAATCCTGTTTATAATATTAGTGTAGATTATATAATTATTATTTTAGTGTGATGCCGGCTTAGAATAGCATCACCCGATTTCTTTCCCGTGGGAGTCGTAGGAGGCGACTAAGGGACTTGAGGGTGTGTATTGCACTTTTAGGCGATGGGCTGACAACCTGTCACTATGGCGAGACACAATTTTCCGAATGACCCTCAAACATATGTCAGACGTGGCGTAAATGTCCGTTTTTGCGGCCGTTTACGCTCTGCCTACCCCGCAAGGGATAATAGGCGTGATATGTGTATGTATGTATTATTTTAGTGTAGATTTTTTTAAATGCATTATTTAATGTTTTTTGTCGTCTTTTTATACCGAGTAAGGGACAGCCCTTCGAATACTGATAGGTTAGACATAAAACTGGACAACTTTCCCCTAGAAACATATGTCAGGACTCAGGAAACGCCAAAAAAATGACCTTCCACACAAAATCACAATCAGCTGACTGCATTCACTTCACTACAGGAAACGTAAAAAAATAAATGTTCGAAACAAAATATGTTCCTAGGGGAAAGTTGTTCAGTTTCATGGTCTGCGTGTACCCTATCAGTATTGGGAGGGTTATCCCTGAAACCCTTTAATACAGTAATGATTAAATGTAATCATTACACTGGTACGAATAATGTGGCGTAGTTTGTACATTTTTAAATGAAAAAGTAGTTATTGTGGCATACCTGTAATAGTTTAACATATGGTATCGCGGATATTATTATAGATATTGATGTCCTCTATAAAACTGTAGTACATCACTTTGCTCTATTGTCAATAATTTCCACAGCGTACGCGATATAAGATATTTTTTTGGTACATTTTTCACACGTTAGGTTACATTATCGAAAATTTCACGCGGATCCCTATTTTTTTCTCGTATAAAATATAGCCTATGTTCATCAGGAATAATGTAGGATTCTAATGGTGAAAGAATTTTTCAAATCGGGCCAGTAGTTTCGGAGCCTATTCGATGCAAACAAACAAACAATCAAATCTTTCCTCTTTATAATATTAGTGTAGATTATAACTGTGGTAAGATTAAAACTAGTACTAATGAAAAGAAGTTTAACGCCAAAGTAACCATTAACGGAAGTACTTGACGCTTAAGAAAC
The DNA here is from genome assembly GCA_027580185.1 of Tuta absoluta. Lineage (NCBI taxonomy): Eukaryota > Metazoa > Arthropoda > Insecta > Lepidoptera > Gelechiidae > Tuta > Tuta absoluta. The sequence continues at coordinate 13,541,403 of JAQAHW010000010.1, read as the reverse complement.
AACGTATCTTCAACCGAAAATTTGCGTGTTTATCAGTTTGAAACCTAATTATCTGTAAAAATAAAACATAATGATGAATAAAACTATAAAATCATGTAAATAAAAGCATATTGTGTCACCTTACAAGCTATAGTGAGTATCTTTGTAACAATAAAGACTACTTCCTAAGAAGCCAAAAATATAGGTTTTTTATTATTATTTTATGAGAGTTTGACTCAAAACAAAGTTAATATAACTGAATGTAAGATATTCAGTCAGTATCGAGGGAAAACCATCATTAAAAGGGCCTAAATATTATGAGAAAACTGTAATTATTGTATCGGAACTTTTACTCCAAACTAATACTTATGCTGGAGTTGTTATAGTCGACATCTAGACAATGTTTTTGTTCTTCAATTATTTCCATTTTATCAGAATATTTAGCAGCAAACAAGATTTTTGATAAATGTATTGTTTTTTAATAAATTAAATTATTGGAGGTCTCCCACTACACTCAGCATTGGGTGGCAACTGGTTGAAGAAGAGAAAGTACCTACCGTTTCGTCCATCCTGTATATTATGTTGTAATTGTATTTCATGTAAAACATGTAGACTTGAATTTGGGCTTGGTATCATTTCTCATTGAAAGAAGAGCATGCAAGTACAAACTTAATCATTTCTTTCCCAGGCCCACTGGCTGTAGCTGTGCCAGGTGAACTCAGGGGCATGTGGGCTGCATACCAGCGCTGGGGAAAACTACCCTGGGCCAGCCTGATCGCTCCCACTATTCAGATGTGCGAGGATGGCTTCACCATCTCCAAGGCAATGCACGACGGCTTGATGACTGGTGCTTGGATTAAGAACGACTCTCTCCTAAGGTACGTTGCTTGTGGTTTCGCAAGCAGATGCTAAGACAGCGGCAAAAAAAGAAAGTAGACTGAAATATAGCACTGAAATGGTGGTGAAAAAAAAATGGTGTCCTGTCCTGTTTGGCTCATATTGCGAGCATAAAGAAATTATGGTCATTTTAATGTTTATTAAATTAAACCTATTATAAAACGGCCTTGTGACGCCGGCTTTGAATAGCATTACCCCATTTCTTTAGTAGCAAGAGACAACTAAGGGACTCGAGGGTTTCTCGTATATTACAATTTAAGGCGACAAGCTGACACTGTAGTGATACGCGATTTAGTATTTTATTTCTTGTTTCAATAGATGCCGTTTTCAATTTCAGAAAACAATACTACAACTCAGCCAAGAACCAATTCCACAAACCAGGAACTGTGGTGAAACCCAGCGAGCAATTGTGCAATACCTTCAGGAGGATAGCAGAGAAGGGTGGAGACGAGCTCTACAATGGAACCCTGGCCAAAGACTTTGCGGAGGACCTGTCGGATGTCAAGACTATCATCACCGAAGACGACTTGAGGAATTATCAGTAAGTTATTTAGGAAGCTACTTTTCTTCGAAGATATAAACGAGTTACAAAAAATATAGCTAAAGACTTTGCAGAGGACCTGTCAAATGCCAAGACTATCATCACTAAAAATTATTTGAGGAATTACGAGTAAGTTACTTAGGATGCTCCTTTTTTAAGATATAAACGAGTTATGCAGAAGAACTGGGCCTGGTCAAAGACTTTGCAAAGGACCTGATGAATGCCAAGACCATCATCATTGAAAATTAGACACACACACACACACACAAATATCACGCCAATAATCCCTAGCGGGTTATTGACAATTACTTGGGGAATTAGAAGTAAGTTACATAAGAAGGTCCTTTTCAAAAGATATAAACGAATTACACAAAATAATCCTGGCCAAAGGCTTAGCAGAGTACCTGGTGGATGCCAAGACTATCATCACTGAAGACGACTTGAGACATTATGAGTAAGTTACATATGAAGCTCCTTTTTTAAGATATAAGCAAGTAGCCAAATACTTTACGGAGGATCTATCAGATGCTAACACTATGTTCACTGAAGACGACTTGAGGAATTAACTTTGGAAGCTCCTTCTATTCGAAGGTATAAACGAGATAGATACACAAAAGAACCCTGGATTAAAACTTTGCGGAAGACCTGATAAATAGACGCTAATATTACAATTTGTCTTATATTGAAATGTATTTAATTTTAACATAAAGTTAAATAAACAGCACTAAACCGAATTATATGCCGTGTGATGCCGGCTAAGAATAGCATCACCCCATTTCTTACCCATGGGTGTCGTAAGAGCCGACTAAGGGACTCGAGGGATGTGTATTGCAATTTTAGGCGATGGGCTGACAACCTGTCACTATAGTGATACACAGTTATCTGATTGACCCTCAAGCTTTTGTCAGACGTGGTGTTAATATCCGTTTTACGGCCGGTAACGCTCTGCCTACCCCGTAAGGGATATAGGCGTGATTTATGTATGTATGTATGTGTGTAAAGCGAATTATCACAAAATTCACCATTATAACTGATGTATTTACCACGGAACTAGTATAGGTTAAGATTAAAACAAAAAGTTGTGTTGTAGTTGTTATCTTATCGTGTGCCACAAAAACAAATAATCAGTCCAGACTAAATTCAAACAATGTGTCAGTAGTCCTTGATCAGTTTTATCATTATCAGACAAAACTACCAACAGAGTTGAATCATTTAACATGAAGGTAAACTGATTATTTTTGTAAGACTTTAAACATGAAATGACACTGTACATAATCGGCTTTTATCTATATTTCTGTATCAAATATGGGTCAGGTCAGGTCTTATTAACTTTACGTTGTATATATATAATAACAATGTTGCACTGTTTACTAACAAAACAGCAAAAATAAGATATGTACCTACATAAATGTAAGCATTGACGTTACTATTCTTATTTATTTTATAAACAAACTAAAATTTATCCGAAGTAATTTAGTAGGATATAAAATTTATTATTTTTATATACCTGCCATCTCACCTGACGGTAGGTAGGTAAGTGATGATAGTGCAGTTTATGATGTAGCTAGATAACATACCTGTCTAGATAATGTCTCGGAATTAACTCATGTGATGCCGGCTTAGAATAGCATCACCCCATTTCTTTCCCGCGGGTGTTGTAAGAAGCGACTAAGGGACTCGAGGGTGTGTGTTGCAAATTTAGGCGATGGGCTGACAACCTATTTATTTATTTGATACACATTATTCCAAATTACCCTCAAATGTTTGTCAGCCGTGGCGTAAATATCCGTTATTTACAGCCGGTTACGCTCTGCCTACCCCGTAAGGGATTATAGGCGTGAAATATGTATGTATGTATTAACTCATGTCCTGGCAAATACCCAGAAGTCCCACCCTTCTGGGAACAAATCCGCAGGCACATGATCTTGTGAAAATTAGAGTTATTTTTAATTGGCGAAAATATACATAAAAAATATGTACAAGCTGTGCCTATAAAATTATCAGAAAATTCCTCATTAGGTATTTGACTTGAGTAATATGCATAGCGTAGCATATATACATTCCTAAACATCGCATCGGTTGATTAAAATAGCTAGTTCCGATAAGCTGAGTAGGTAGATTATTACCAACTAATAGTACCTACTGGTTACCTAACGTAAGTACCTACATACATATTAGCAGTACATTGGGCTACCCATTTAAAAGATCAACATACTATTTAGGGTGATATTTTACTAGTGACCGATACTGAAAACTCAGAACGGGTAATAAAAAAGAGCTACGGTAAAAAAAGCAGAAATGTAAAAAAAATATACAATGTGTATAAGCCGACCATGTCAATTGGTAAGGAAGGTCCAATTTTTCTGCCCTCATGTTTCGAACTATGTGGAAAGTTGTTCCTTATCACTAGCCCGTGCTAAGATTATAATAATATTATCACTAGTAAAATTCCACCCTAGACACCGTATTTTTCATACAGGTGTTTAAAACTGTACTTTTACAACGGATCTACACGTTGATCCTTTAAGGGTAACTCAAAGTGCTGCTGATAGCACTTAAATAGTACATTACATACATACATACGCATATCACGCCTTTATCCCAAGCGGGGTAGGCAGGGTTAAAAGCCGTAAAATACGGTTGCTATCGCCACGTCTGACAAATATTTGAGAGCCGTTTCAGAAAAATCGTGTATCGTGTGATTGTTAGCCTGTCAGTTCACTACTACAATCTCTCTCTCTTTTCGTGTGGGATACCGAGTCATCCAACGACCCTAAAGAACCCTGGTGTCAGAGTTTTTCAACCGCCTACTACCACTAGTAGGCCTCTGTCATGGTTGTGTAACGACCGCCGCGCCGTCTAAGTAATCATAGACAGCAACCGGGACCGACGGCTTAACGTGCCCTAACGGAACCATTTCTTTTCGGACAATCAGTTGGTTCACCCTGCAATGTCCTAACCAGACCGGGGTCAAATTCATACTACACTAATACACATGATACCCTTGAGTCCCTTAGTCGCCTCTTCAACCCCCGCGGGAAAGTAATTTGATAATGCTATTCTAAGCCGGAATCACACGGCCACACACTTATGATTATAAATGACTAAAACTCACTGCTGATGAAATAAAATGAGTTATTTCACAATACAAACAACATTTTGTTTTAAAAACAATGAATAACAGTGGGTGCACCTGTGATAACATCTCGATGTTACCATTAATTCACATGAGTCACATTTATTATGCGTATTATAAATTATTCATATCTACTATCATTTGTATTGCATTTTTTGATACAATACGGTGATACCTATTTTGCAACGTAAGTGCGTAAAGGATGGTGACCTCAGTAAGATGTCACATACATACATACACACATCACACCCAATATCCCTTGCGGGGTAGGCAGAGCGTAAACGGCCGCAAAAACGGCTATTTACACCACATTCGACAAATATTTGAGGGACATTCGGAAAAGTGTGTATCGCCATAGTGACAGGTTGTCAGCCCATCGCCTAAAATTGCAATACTCACCCTCAAATCCCTTAGTCGCCTCTTACAACTCCCACGGGAAAGAAATAGGGTGATGCTATTCTAAGCCGGCATCACACGGCACGGTGTAAAATTAAGATTTAGTATATTACGTGTACATACGTTGTATATTCGTACCTAACTCAACAACAGATACAGAGTAGGTAGTTACTATCAGCAGCACATCAACCTTTTTTTGTCTTTTAATTTTCTTATAAATTATATCCCTTCAGAAAGGGATTAACCCTCTGCAAACAAAAACCCATTTACGGGATTTACTTTGGACTTATACTGGTTTTTCATATACAGTTACTTAGAATTACCAGTATAAGTTGTTGATGTGCTTTTGATAATACCTATCAACTGTATTACAATTAGTATTTTTAATTTCCCAGTTCCTGCAGTAGATACCTAGGTACAATTAGCAGTAGGTAGTTTGGTTTTGATAGGAAGTTGCTATGATTGCTTATTTACCGTGGAAATATACTGTCATACAATGTAGGGGTCAAGTAGATTGAATTACTGATGCGCAATGAAATTAAACATAATGTCTATCAGTTGTGTACCTATTAATGCTACAATGTAATGTCTACGTTCTAACTTATATTGCATAGGTACTTAGATATCTTAAGAGCGAAAGTCAAAAGGTTATTGATAAATAATCCATAGGTTCATTAGACCTTCAGAAGTTCCCCCAAGGAATATCGAAATAAAATCATTTGAAGCTCCTTTAGGAAGAAAATGACTCACATTTTCCAAAAGTCAAAACAGTTTCTTTTATGAGCTAGAAAATACTCTCTATAATTTTACTTATTTCATTAGCTTCAGATATCCTTACCAAATGTTACAGTACCTTGATACTTATTAGCTTATTACTAGCTGTTACCCGCGGCGTTGCCCGCATAAGTGGTGATAATAACTATCTTAGTGTTAATTATGTTAGGTACCTTCTTATATGTGTGCCAAATTTCATTACATTCGGTTCATTAGTTTTTGCGTGAAGTAATAAACAAACTTTCACATTTATAATATTAGTAAGATTATTGATATTTTCATATTATTGATTATAATAAAATATTACATTATCTTGTTTCAGGGCTAAAATCGTGGAGCCTCTAGCGGTAGAAATAAATAACGGTGATATATTGTACACCCCTCCCCCGCCCAGCAGTGGGGTGATACTGGCCAATATCCTGAACATCCTGTCAGGGTACAACTTCACCTCGATCAGCAACAACAGCACCGAGGACAAGATCCTCACGTACCACCGTATCGTGGAAGCCTTCAAGTTCGCCTACGGGACCAGGACGAAACTTGGAGACATGGCCTTTTTAAACCTGACTGAGGTAAGTTTTGGATGAGCGGTACACTTGACTCATTGAGATGACTAATACAAAGATGGTGCATGGTGACCGACAACAACTAAACGTCAAGTGTTTTAGGTTATTAAACTACAGGCCACAAGTCTACAGATGAAATTCTAAGTATATGGCCTTTTTAAACCTGACTGAGGTTAGTTTTGGATGAATGTCACTTGACTCATTGAGATGACTAATACAAAGATGGTGCATGGTGATCGACAACAACTAAACCAGTCAAGTGTTTTAGGTTATTAAACTACATGCCACAAGTCTACAGATGAAATTCTAAGTATATGGCCTTTTTAAACCTGACTGAGGTAAGTTTTGGATGAATGACACTTGACTCATTGAGATGACTAATACAAAGATGGTGCATGGTGATCGACAACAACTAAACCAGTCAAGTGTTTTAGGTTATTAAACTACATGCCACAAGTCTACAGATGAAATTCTAAGTATATGGCCTTTTTAAACCTGACTGAGGTAAGTTTTGGATGAATGACACTTGACTCATTGAGATGACTAATACAAAGATGGTGCATGGTGACCGACAACAACTAAACGTCAAGTGTTTTAGGTTATTAAACTACCTACATGCCACAAGTCTACAGATGAAATTCTAAGTATATGGCCTTTTTAAACCTGACTGAGGTTAGTTTGGGTGAACGGTACACTTGATTCATTGAGATGACTATTTACAAGACGTTGGGTGGTGACCGACAAACGTCAAGTGTTTTAGGTAATTAAACTACAGGCTACAAGTCTACAGGTGAAATCATTCACATTGCGTAGCCGGTTATTATTCCTGGTATCATAATGGCTAACCGACTACACAATGAACATCGAATTTTGCCTGTAGAATTGTAGCCTAAATTTAGATAATATTGTAAACTGTAAGCAGACCATTAACTGGATGAACGGACGACATAGTGGCTATTGCCGGGAGACAGTAAATGCGGGAGACATAGGACTGGAGGAGTCAGCGTGAAAGGAAGAAGACATATAATCAGCAGTGGGTAAACGTTGGCAGACGTAGGGTGATGCCGATATCAGTTTTAAATTTCTCAGAAAAATACACCATCGCTTTCCATTTCATACATGTAAACTGCAATCCGCGCGCGCAGGATTTAGACGATAAAGAAAGGCATGTACCAACGGTGGGCAAAACCATGTTGAAGAAGATGACGAAATGCTAAGCGATGATGACTAACCCCACATCTACCCGTGCGTGTGTACCAGTGATTTTCAACCTTCCTTACTACCCTCACATAAAGTCCAGAGATACATACATATATAACGCCTATATTCCTATCAGGGTAGGCAGAGCGTAAGCGGCCGTAAAAATCGGTTACGACAATTACGCCACGTCTGCCAAACATTCCACGCCACCAAAACACAGGCGTGTCTTTTGACTGCAAAAAGGAGTCCTTTCGACTGGACACCTACTTTTCGGGGTACATCTGTCCCATTCACTGACAGGATTGAGCTTCTAGGCATGGAGTTGACATCAAATCTAATCTAATCTTCGGCGCGACCATCGAGTACAAGGCTCAAACGGCGGCTAAAAAGCTGGGCATCCTGAATAGAGTGAAGCGATACTTTACGCCTGGACAGCTTTTAACTCTTTACAAAGCACAAGTCCGATCCTGCATGGAGTATTGCAGTCACCTTTGGGATGGCTCAGCCAAATGCCAACTTGCCGCTCTTGACTCGGTGGAACGCAAGGCCAAGAGGCTCATAGGCGACATAAAACTGGTGGACACCAATCTACATAGCCTGGCACATCGCCGCAAGGTTGCCTTCTTGTCGGTTTTTTACAGATTGTATGTACTTCGGAGAGTGTGCTCAAGAGCTTCACGATCTTGTTCCACCAGCTCCCTTCTACCATCGGACATACAGACGCATCGCCGGATACCATCCGTACCTGGTTGCCATTCCACCAATTCGGGCTAAGCGCTTCCAGTCATCATTTATAATGCGCACTGCTAAAGAGTGGAACTCACTACCTGCGTCTGTGTTTCCAAACGCATACAACCATAATATCTTCAAAGTAAGAGTGAACAGGCCTCTTCTGGGGGAGCTCGCTAAATCTTAGACTCTGTCTATGTCCTATGACCTAGACTAGAGTCAAGAGCAAATCCATCACTAATAAAAATAAAAAAAAAACTGTTGAGAGTCATTCAGATAATCTTTTATCACCATAGTGACAGTTTCTCAGTCCATCGCTTAAAATTGCAATACACATGTAATTCTCGAGTCTCTTGGACGCCTCTTACTACACCCGCGGGAAAGATATGGGGTGATGCTATTCTAAGCACACACGACACAAATAAAGTTGAAAACTTATGAAGAAGGATACCATAAGGTGGTATACTTGAAACTAATCAAGGTGTATCTTCACGTTTCAGCTCATCAAGAACGCGACAGACCCACTAGTCGGAGCTCAAATCCGGCAGCGCATCAACGACTCTGCCACCAGCAACGACACGTCCTTCTACGGAGCAACTGAGTACAACCCCTCAGATTCCGGCACTGCTCACATCTCCATCATCGCCGGCAACGGAGACGCCGTGTCTGTCACCAGCTCTATCAACTTCTAGTAAGTCAAGTCGTCATGCAATAAATTTATCGAATAACAATAAATAAAAAATGATTGCCACAACAATTGAATAGGTAACTTCTTTTGCCGAACATTGATTCAGCCAATCCGTTCTTACCAGAACAAACTAAGCCTTGTCTCGTTTCAAGGGTGTGATTGGCGTCTTCTATTGGCTAAGTTTTACTACTACTATCATCAGGATTCATCGGGTCGTTGGACGACTCAGTATCCCACACGAAAAAGAAGAAGAATTGGCTAAATAGACAGGCATAAGTTCTAACTGCCTTGGGACAGCCATATTATGTAGCAATAATATATTCAGTTGCTACCCTAGGTCCATTTATTTCTAGAAATATATTTGTTTTCAGCTACGGAGCCGGTTTCGCCACCAAACGCACAGGGATCATAATGAACAATGTAATGGACGACTTCTCCTCGCCCGGAGTTACCAACTACTTCGGATTGAAGCCTGCTGAAGCCAACTTCATAGAACCCCGGAAAAGACCTCTCTCTTCTATGAATCCAAGCATTATCGTGGACAGAGGCGGCAACGCTAAGATGGTGATTGGCGCGTCGGGCGGAACCAAGATTACTACTGCTGTTGCCCTGGTAGGTGCTTAGATATTTTTAGTCGTTAAGGTGGGACGTTTTTCATACAAATGTTAAATAAACTTGCGTCTTTAAAGGAGCCAACATTCTAATTAAAAATCTCGATGGGAAGTCCCGTGTTGATACAACATTTTCGCAAAATAATAAAAATAAATTGTAAACCCTAAGATTCCCTTGTTAAAACCGATTCGCCACTTTACGCCAATAGATGGAGCTTGTATGTCAGTCAGTTTTTCGTTTGTATGTAAAACGGACCACCTTAATGTTTGGTTTCGAAGTTCAAAAAACCAACCAAATTATGGCAAGCCATACCACACACTAGCAACATAGATAGATTTTATGAGTTTAAACAGGTTTAAACATGGCATAACTTAACCTAATATGATTTCATTCACCGAGTGATAGTATACAATTATAAAACAGTCGAATCATCAATGTCTAAAATAAACACCTAAACCAAAATGGACAGAAAAAATTCTTGTGGTCTTTTAGCCACAAAGTTGTTTTTTTTTTATTTTTTTTATTAATGATGGGTTTGCTCTTGACTCTAGTCTGGGTCATAGGACAGAGACAGAGTCTAAGATGGAGCGAGCTCACCCAGAAGAAGCCTGTTATTTTATTTCAATACCTTGCCTTGGTAGAATTAGATGACAAACTATTTTACAAGTTACTTTAAACACTTAGGTTGGCAATTCAGTTAGTTCAATGCCCTCGATAAACGCAATGTACCTATCTAATTGTTTTGTCGTCTTTTTCAGGCAACAATACGCATTATGTGGTTCGATCAGACAATTAAAGAGGCTGTAGACGCACCGCGGATTCACCATCAGACCATTCCCATGAAAATCGACTATGAGTACGGCCTTACGGAGGTAAGATTTATCATCATCAATCATCAACACCTACAAAAAGTACTAGGTAATAGGTTTGCAAGCACAATTTAAGGTATTGTAAGTAGGTATTTACTGTGCCCGATATTATTAAACTGCAGGCTACAATTTTACAGGTAAAAATTGATGTTCATTGCGTATTCAGTTAGCCATTATTATACCAGGAATATTAACTTGTTACGCAATGTACGAAAAATTTCACCTGTAGTTTTGTAGTCTGTAGTTTCATAACATACCTAGGGCATTGGTAACGCTACTGCCTATTCTCTGGATTCAACTTTTAGTCGCCTTGTACGGCACCTATGGTTAGAAATGAGGTGATGCTAAATGTAAGTCAGCACTAGCAATAGAATCCCCGAGTACAAAAATAGCCAACTCGCTGAATGAAAGGTTTGCATCATCAAAACCCTCCTATTTGCTTTGCTGAAGTCGGGTTAATATAAATCAGATTTCGGGCAGAATTGATTCCAGAAGAGCCGATTCTCTAGTTTAAAAAAATCGATGGTAAACCGAAGTTTGAACACTGCCGTTAGCTTTGAGAAAGGAGACCGACCACGTCATCGAAAAAACCGTTATCCCTTATTCTGTGGCCATTATACTATAATGATCATCTAAATAACCCTACTAATGCGATTTCTACTTTTCATCCACAGGACGTCGTGGAAGGCTTAAGAGCCAAAGGGCACGGGATGACGCGCTACACTTATCGCGGCTCCGTCGTCTGCGCCCTCTACAGGAACGAGACAGCGATATACGGCAACTCGGACTTCAGAAAGGGAGGCGAAGTGTCCGGCCTCGACTGAATACCGTAGAGAGAGCGAGATAGAAACAGTCACAAATATATGTTGTTGAAGGACAGATATTATGAGTATATGACAAATGAAAGTATTTCTATGTAAATGGTAGATAGATAAATTTCTCAAATAGTAGTTTCGTAGTAGACCCGTTTCAATTTTAAAATCAAACAGTTTAGTAAGTATAACCTACAAATTTATAAATGTGACGTAGTTAGATTACCTTAAGGTGCTATTCCACCAAATTTAAGAACTCCATTGTGAAACAGCATCTTTGTTGTACCTCGCCATAATACCCTGTGATCCTCCAGATTTTAACTATAAATGTGCAACAGTATTAAGTTTAAGAATAATGCCTCAAATACTTATCTTGTATTATTTTGTTTGTAGGTAGGTGAGAAAATAAACTTTTTACATGTTAAAAAGACTTTTATTTTACGCGAAGAACTAATAATATAGTAAAGTATATACACTGAGAACTCACTTAGGTATATAGTCACCTTGTTAATATGTTCTCTTTTACCTTACTTAGGTCTTATCACTTTTATAAACATTAATTACATTTTGCATTGAATCGCATTGCACGCATGTATAAATTAATACCCTAAATAATGATATAAAATGTTCAGCAAATAATTTGTGTAGCACTGTACAAACTTATAAACAACCTAAAGTAAAAAAAACAGCTTAAACAACAGCTATTTTATAGCTGTATATAATATAAAAACATAATAACAAGATATATGGTTTGTATATTCTCGGTAGCAACAAAAGACATCCGTCCAGCTTTTAAAGTTTAGCTCTTTGTCAATTTTCAGTAGTAAATTGAATTAGGGCCATTTCGTTTATCAAATAGAACAGACGGGATTAGCATGACCAACCTATGAAACCTTCGATCAACCGGCGGCTTTCCGAACCCGTATCGAACGAGACGGAAGACCGATCAACGTTTTCCATGGAATATACGTCAAAAAACAATAATAAAAAACCGGCCAAGTGCGAGTCTGACTCGCACACGAAGGGTTCCGTACCATTATTTACTTGCAAAAAAAGCACGTGTTTTGTATGGCAGCCCTCCATAAATATTTATTTCATTATTTTTTTTTTGTATTTGTTATAGCGGCAACGGAAATACAACATCTGTAAAAATTTCAACTGTCTAACTTTCGCGGTTCATGAGATACAGCCTCCACAAAGAATAACAAGTTTTTTGTATGGGAGTCCCCTTAAATATTTACTTTATTCAAATTTTTGTAGCGTTGCGGCAACAGATATACATCATCTGTGAAAATTTCAACTGTCTAGGTATAACGGTTCAGGATATACAGCCTCGTAACTGTAGGAAGGACGGACAGCCGAGCCTCAGTAATAGGGTTTCCGTTATTACCCTTCCCCTAAAAAGGTCCTCTAAAGCTGCAACGCCTGCCTCGCAGCCTCGGCGGGCGAGACGAGCCTGCTGGCGCCTACGAGCACCGCGGGGTCGACGCCGCTGGTGATGACGGCGCGGTGCAGTCGCTGGCACTCGTCGCCGGTGACGCCGCCGATCACGAACATTATAACCGTGGGGTTGTCGAGAGGGTGCTTCGTCGAACGGGACTTCTTGCTCGTCAGGATACTGGAAACAGATAGTTGGCAGGTTTTGAACTTGCGACTTTCGCCATTACTAGTGGCGACGGCCGTGGCGCAGTGGTAGTGCGACTGCCTGCGACGCAAAGGCTCTGGGTTCGATTATCGGTGGGACACTATCTTATCACTTTGTGAATTTGTTCCCGGTCTGGTTAGGACATTGCAGGGTGAACCATCTGATTATCTGAAAAATAAATAGTTTACGTGCTTCGGAGGGCACGTTAAGCCGTCGGTCCCGGTTGCTATCTATGATTACTTAGACGGCGGTCGCAAAACTATGTCAGAGTCCTACTACTAGTAGTAGGTAGTTAAAAAACTGACACCAGGGTTCTTCGGGTCGTTGGACGACTCGGTGTCACACACGAAAAGAGAGAGAGAGTGGCGACGCCTCTTCCATCTGAGCTACTGTAGCTCGTTCGTTCATTCATCTCTCAGCTCATTGTGCAAGTGTATCTTAATGCCAGTAAGTAACGCGTGGCACGGCTCCATCTACCGGGTTAGGTTTTTGCAACTAATACCCGGCGACTTATTCTATCTTTACAGATTGAATGTAGTCTAAGCGTTGAAGCGCGGTAAATTGAAAATTTTGCCAGTTCGTTCTGAGCTCCTTTAAGATATATAAAAATTACTTCATCATCATCATCATATCAGCTCACATCTACCCACTGTTGAGTATAATAGCCCTCTAGTTTTAAGAAATAAATAGTACTTATACGGAGTAAATAAATTAACTGCAAATATTTTAAAGAGTTAACCAGCCCATGAAACTAAATAAGTTATGAAAATATGTCGAAATATTAAAAAAAAAGCATTAATTCGGTCGGCTTTTGTATGGAAAGTCCAAATATTTTTTCATATCTCAACCACAATATAATTAATTGTCTCAACTCAAGTATTTAAAGGAAAGTTGTCAAGGTTTATGGACTGGTTCACCTTTTAAATGTATAAATATGTCTTACTTAAGTCCGCTCCTCAGAAGGTCCTTGATGCCCTCGTTCCTGTGCCTCAAGTCCGGCACCTCGGGGCGCTGGGCGTCCACCAGGTCATCCACCAACTGCTGGAGAACGCCGCGGTACTCGTGACCCTGGCCTGACTCGCACGGCTTTAGCACGGAGTTGTATCTGGAAGAAATTGGTGAAATCAAATTGTCTTTGTCTAAAAGTAAGAAATGGTACAAATCTATCGCCATTTGGCGCGCGCCGTTTTATTAGCAAATTAAAAATGAACACTAGAACATAACATTGATATGTCATGATGATAAATTGTAATGAAAACGTTATCCAGATTACCGGGATAACACAAGCAAACATCGGCAAACTTTGCTATCGTGCCATTCGCGTTAAAACGAGCAACTGCGTATATGGCGTCTCACTCTACGCCCAGACAGAGATTTATGAAGCAGCCAATATAAAGCAGCAAAATAATTCTAAAACTACAGACACCTGCAACATACTTGACTAAAATCTTTCTCATCAGCGCCACATCCTTCAACCTCGCCATTATACTATTAGCCATCTGATCACAGTCTTCTGGAGACATCACTCGGCCTTCCCACATGCTCTTTGGCTCCTCAAATAGAGCCACGCTTAGGGCTTCAGTAAGGTCATCTTCGTAGTGCGAGTGGAATGACACTTCTGTGCCGGTCAAAGAGTACACGTGAACTAGAAGGGCTAGCAGGTTTTCTAGAGACAAGTTGCGTTCTTTGCGCGTTCGTATGAGGGTGCTGATCTGTGAATAAATAAGAATTTTGCTACATAGACTTCAGATACACGCGTAGCTCGAGTAAAGCAGTGCGTCATCGTAAGTACTCCCCCAGCCAATCTGTAAAAATAGGCTACTCTTTTGATATTTCCTTGGGCTAGGTTTGGTAAGACACAATTTGAACTATACACGCGGAGCACGAGCGAAGAGAGAAATTAATACGCTACGGACAGCAATAACGTACGCATGCGAATAGCGAGCGAAGCAAGTACGACTTCGCACCAACTATCGAGAGCGCGCTCTTGGTTCAGCTTTCTTTAATACCTGATGCAGCACGCTGGTGGAGTCGCGACTGGCCGCCAAGCTTTGCTGCACCTGCGTCTCCAGGCTGCTGAGCAGGTCCAGTTGGGCCTTTTTCGGGGACTTGAGCGTCTGGACTACCGCTAGGGCTTGCTGCAGGGTGCCCAGGTTGCCACCGATTATGTCGTAGTTTCCTGTTCAATTATAGATTTACTGTTTTGTGGCTGTTGTAGTTGTAGTAGTAGTTACTTTTTTGTGGCAACTCGCAAATATTCAGTTACTATACTATACCAGCCACAACAGTGCACTGCTGGACATGGGCCTCCTCGGCGGATTGGCGAGCGCAGTGTAAGATTTTGTAGGTATTCACAGAGAATGCTGCTGCCCACTCCCTGGATTAATCCCTTAGTCGGTTTTTACGACACCCATGGGTAGATATGGGGTGATACTATTCTAAGCCGGCATCACACGGCATTCTAAGCCTAATATTCAGTTAAAAAAAGATAACAGAAAATGAGAAGTTTAGTTTTTTAATATATAATACAATGATTAAAGTCATCATTGATGACTACTTGTATGAAACATTTTGAACGGTTAGTGACATCTTAATCATGTGGTATAATGTCTTGTTGATCATTTCAATACTGGTAGTAACAGACCTTTACAAGCAGTGACAATCTTCTCTACACTCTGCGGCGTGACCTTCAACAAGGGCGTCTTAGGGCTGGGCGACTTGTTCACATCGAGTTTAGACAGTTTGTTATACAGATCGAACATGACTTCTTTCTGTGATTTGTTGATCATGTGATCGAACGTTTGGGAGCAGGTCTCGTCCGCGTGGTAGAGGCAGCCTGGGCAGAGTTGCAGATCTTCTGGGTGGGTGATGCTGGAATCATTATAAATTAAAACTAGAGCAATGTAAGCATAGTAGACACTGGATGGTGACAGTGTCAGCACAGTATACATATAACACCTGTACTTGCAGTTTGACGTTATTATTAATTGTGTTGTTTTAGTTGTGGCGTGAAATGCAGTGATAGAAGGGGATCAAAGTGTTAACCCATTAGTTTTCTTTCACGTGAAAAAACAATGGCGTCACCTGAAAATCAGCGTCATTAGCAATGACTTCATGCTCAGCTGGGGCCTTTTCATCAGAAAAGTTTATTTTTTGATAGTTAGGTTTGTTAAAAACTGTTCTACTTGTAAGTTTGTACTTTTGATAGCTATTTTTATATTGCAATTGTGATTCTATTAATCTCTGCTGAATAAACATTTTTCATTTTCGTTTTCAAGCATTTAATGATCGTATGCTGTGCTTTTCGGGGTATTTTTAATGGGTCGGTTTTCTTACGTTTTGAACAATTCAAGTCACAGAAATGAAGTATGATAGGTAGCTATCTATCTAGGGAGCAATAACTTCAAAAAAAAAGAAGCCCTATTAGTCCAACTACGTCGGAATAATAATGTGCAGCTTAATTTATTAAAAAAAATAAGAGTGTTTTTTTTTATGTATTTTTAAAACAGACTTACACATTAGCCTCACAGAGCGGCGACATATCGACAGCCACTTCATTAGAGTGCCCTGGAAACCTGGGCAGCACAGCCATTACTTTGTCCAACACTGACTCGGTGGCGTGACTCGTCACACCACACAGGTCTAGTGTCCGGTCCACTATAATCAAGGACGCTGGGTTTGAGCATTGCTGGAAAAATAAAAATGTATGATAGAAGAAAGTCTTGAAAAACTGTGCATCTATTGCAGTGGTGGAGCAAACTTCTTGTTGGATTCCATACATCAAGAGGAAAAAAATTGAACACTTATTATATGATCACTTTGTTGTCCGTCCGTCCGACACGACGCGAACAACGCGATTTCGGGAACGCGTTAAAATATCGAGTTCCAATTAAAACTATTCACTCAGGTCCACAGCCACTTGTAGTTGTTAAAATCAAGCTCCTAACTTAATGTTAAAAAAGATACGATTGTTTATGCTGTAAAAACGCGTGTTTTTGACTTTTTCAAGGGAATCTAAATTCATAGGGCACTTCTCGTGGACCTATGAAATTTGTAGTATGAAATATGAGTAGTTTTGTGTTGAAGTAGAAGTTTAGGAAAAACATCTACAATTCGTTTTTGTTTTAATATGGTAATTAGAGGGCCAAATAATATCAACACATTTAAAATTGAGGCCAGTAATGGAAGTGGGGTATCAATTATCATATTAAAGGGCTTGATGTACATGTTACAGTATCCTCGGTGGGAAAGTCCGACTCGCACTTGGCCGTTTTTTTATTGAAATTCCGAAAATTAAGAAGTTTTATAGAAGGGCTAGAAGATAAGAAAAATGGATTCAGTTATTTATAAGAATATTACAAATTAAACTGTCGGCGAGATTAAATCTATTTGATCGATTAAAATTTAATTGTAATTTTGTATAAAAAAATTAACTCACCTTCCGTCTACCAACACAAACTGGGGAATTCTCCAAAACTCCAGCAACTAAGGAGCTATAAGCACCCATATAGTAAATATCTTCTTTCAAATTCATAAATTCCATCATAGAATTCAAGCCACTAGCTAACCTCCTTGCCTGAGACCTCTCTTCACTTGACAAAGTGTATAAATCTAAGGAGCTTGTGTCAGGAATCAGTTTCCCATTGAAAGTTGGGTAGACTTGATGGTATGGTGGTGTGAGGAACACAACATTTGTTGGTGCGATTGCAAATATTGGTATATGGACTGCTTCTACAGCACATTGCTGAAACAAGAAAAATACATACAATACATGTAAAAACAATAGGTTTAAGTGTTATTCAGCAAGGTTTAAATGAAGTTCTATCTAATTTGGCCTAAAACAGCCCAGTTGTTAAGAGCTCTTTTTCTGTAGTTTTATACACTATTATATTGGTTATTTTTACGAATTATATATAATTTTTGATTAATCTTGAACTTACCTCTTTCCCAATCCACTCTACAAGCATACTCTCAAGCTGTTTAGCGCACTCTGTCTGTCCCCTGCCTGCAGCTATCACATCGCTCACATCTTGCCCCTCGTTGATCTCCAAGAACACCACGTCCAGACTCACGCATGATATTAAAATGCAATGTGAGAAGTCACTGTGTCGAATTATTTCCTTTATGGTACGCAGTTGAGTGGCCGTTGCTTGTGTTATGAATACAGATTTCTTGTGCTCTTTCTTGGAAACCTGCAGGATTGTTTGAGTGACAATAGATAATCAAGTTACATGGTAAAGGAAGTTTTTACTAGATACAATACAGTTAAGCAATTAAGTCAAATGACGAGTAGGTACCTCAAAAGGCGATAAGCTCTTTACGGCCACTGCTCCTCCGTTCAGCAAGTTGAACAGCCCTCCGTCCCAGTGCAGGCACTCAGCGCTCGCATCGTCTAAAAACACTACAGCGCCTATGATCCTATTATACACCTCTGACCACGAATCTGCGGCGAAATTCTTCACTGATACGTTAGCCATTTTAGCGTGACTAGAAACGATAAATATCACATCACAGCTGTTTGTTTATTTACTTTTGTTACCAACAAAATTCCAACATCACCAAAATAACCTCAAAGTACTGCTTACTTTACAGATAATCAGCTATTAGCAACCTCATAGAAAGAGACAAATCATATCGCTTGCTTAATAATAAAGAGAATTAAGTCAAAAAATGCGAAATTTTAGTTTTAATCATAAAAGGAAATAACTCAAGGAGGAGAATAGGTACACTTCAATCGGCGTTGAAATCGGAGCGAGATAACTGATTGCGCCATTCATGATTCTTTTTTTTATAAAAAAAATGACGAAACCGTTTCTGTAAAAAAGATGTATTTTGTTATGCTCCCTATATGTTTGGGAGAAGTATTATTAATTTTTTTATAAAAAAGAAACATCTCCAAATAATACTCTTTAATATTAAATGCAGGTTATGATGTATCCTATTCCTTTTTTTGTAAAAAGAATCATTTCGACTTAATTCCCTTTTTTAGCAAAATATTTGTAGATGTTAGTGAATTATTTTGAGTTACTTCGGTTTATTTTTAAACTTTTTTCACAAAAAGTATACCATTTCGATTTAATGCACTTTAAGTTTAAATACTTATTTAATTTTAAGTCATATTTCATGATAATTCTGTTTTTTACTGAACTAAAATGTTAATGTCTGAAATATTTTTAGTTATTTCCGTTTATGGATGTTAACTAACTTCATTTGTTTATTGATACAAACATTTAACTTTATTTCTATATCTAAGTAAAATTTACGTAAAAATTTTTAATTAATGTAGGCGTTATTCATACGTTTCCGAAATTATAATGTCTGTTATGTAATATAAATACCCAATCAATGTTCTTCGTTACAAAATTTCATTTGAATTCTTCGTTAATTATGATACAATTATTATTTTTGTTTTTAAATTTTCCAGAGTACTAGGGATTTACCTACTTTAATTTTTGATAGCTCTTTGAGTGACTTGCAATCAGTGTGCCAGTTAAACTCTCAGATTTTACGTTTTAGCTCCGTAGGTATGACTGGTAGGACGCACTGATCAAAAACCTTGGTCTAGAGGCATTTTGGCTAGGATAGCTCAAGGATTTGACGCGTCTTCCGAAACACTGCCTATCCAACGGCACTCTTATGGTGATTTCACTCTCTAAGTTAGCTGCAATTGTCCAAGGTCCAATACATACGTACTTCTGAACACTTGTAAGAGCTACACCTTCGAAGGAGACCGACTCAGAGATGATTGTGTTGTATGAACAAGACATGCCTTGAGGTAGTATAGACTGCACAGACCTGAGCCCTCCTTGCAGGTCTGTGCAGTCTTAATACTACCTATAGCAATTCAGGCTAGTGGATACAAAGTCATAATTGACTATATCATTGGCAAAACGAAGATGTCTGAGATATTCACTGCTAACGTTGATGACTGCAGACTTTTGAAGAAATCCTACAGCGTGTTGGTGAAGTTTTTCGGGGATACAACTACATCTTGTCTTACACCTCAGAATTGCTGAATGAGTCTTGATTTGTGGTTTTGGACTTGAAAGAACATCGTTGTCATTTGGTATAATATTTCTTAGGACCTCCACATATCGCCAGTCGGCTTAGAAGCACTGCAAGGACTCCAAAAACCATAAACAGCTGTTCCTATTCTGATATTCCTCTGACTTCCGTTTAACCTGCCATACAGTATGGATGTGGTCCACGGTGCTAGAAAATTAAGAAATCTGGCCTGTTCCGGTGACTAGAAGTGTCAAATCTTAATACCAAACGTTTCTTAACGGCTTAAGAAAAGCTTATAGTGTTATTCAATGACTTAGAAGTGTGATCAACTTATACGCCTACGACTTACGCCAGGGTGGTTTAATTGCCTATAGCGGACTTGAATAGCCTCTTCAGCTTTTTAAAGATTGTTTTCTCCAGCCTAAAGAAGCTCAGAAGCCATTCCATCTACCCCCGAGAGCATTCTTGAGCTGCCAGTGAGCCGCTCCAATTTCGTCTATACTTACGTCCGGAAGATCATCCGTGAAGTGGCAGGAGAAGTTAGTCTAGGTAAAAACTTGCAAAAAGAGATGTTTTTCAATCGCCTTCTGCGTATAAGGCGAGTTTTCTAACTACGTAGGTCGCCTATCACCATCCTTTGGACCTTATTGATCTGGCTAAAGTCCCCAGGGCCTGGTGTTTTGTTGATGTTTAAAAGCCCAAGTATGCCCTCTAAGTGTCTCCATTTTCCGGGTCTCTACTGCTGTTAATCGGTTTTTAAATGAAGTTGATACTCATCGTATTTTACTTTGGGCACATAAGGGCCTCCCTGTGTGGCTCATTTCCTGGCTGAAGTGGAAATTTAGGTTAATTTTGCAAATCAGTGATCACTTCCGGTATGAAACATGTTGTTAACCTGAGACATCCCTGTATGCTTTAAGGCCTCATCTACGCCGGTACAGTTTAAACCGTACCACCCTTACTTAAAGTTCAAAACCTATGAAAAAACATAACAATAGTGATTACACTAGGAGTTAAACCGTCATGATGGAGTCAATCTCGATTTGTTTTCTATCTTTAAGACGCTTGCAGCTCCTTTCATGTTCTCACTTGTTATGTTTGAACACAATTTATTAAAAAAAGCCCCAATGTAAGTAAGTATGTAGTAGTGTAAGTATGCAGGGGCGCGGACGTTGCCTTTCTGGTTTGTGCGTCCGTAGTCATGTGGTCCAAACCTGATAAGCCGCGCTCCTGTCCCACTTTGACGTTGAAATCCCCCATGATAACAGCGAAGTGGGTAGTTCAGTGTATAGCTTTCAACACTTTGTTGAAAATGGCTTTTAACCATAGCTGCTCGAAGTTGGCACCTGTGCGACCTTGAGAGAGTACATTTCATTTCTGCCAATTTTAGGACGAGGAACCATAACCGGGTCGACACGCTGCAGTTATAATAAATAGGTGGCCTGATTTTATAGTTATCGTGTCCTCCCTCATTATTTGTACTTTTGACAACCCAAAATTGTCCCACCGTATCATTATTTATACTGCCTCCAGGATTCAAAGGCTTTCGTCCTACCGTAAACTGCATCCGTCGAAGACCGGGTCCCCGGGTACGTCGGTTTTGGCAATTGTCATACCCTGCCCAACCATTCCCTACTATGAACCGGGCCGCTACCGTGGCTTTGAATAGTAGGGCGGAAGGAAAGGGGTGGTTTCTTGTCGGAGCTGTTCATCGGGGGGTTTTGCCCGTAGTCACCACGTTGGGCAGGCAGGTTGGTGACTACAGAGTATGATTTTGTCATCACGGGAAGCGCTGCTGCCCACCTCCTGGAAGCCTTTCATTGCCTCTTAGGATACCCACGTGCAACCATAAGGTGGTGCCATTCTACTCTGCTAGCACCATACATCACATTCATAGTTTATTCTATTTAAATTAACTAAAATATAAAAATATTTTTATCTACACTGATTTATTTCATAGAATAATAAAAAGATTTAATATTAAACTGCATCAGTAGCAGTTAGTCCACAAATACACTTATTCAGTTTAATACTAAACGGAAGTATATACAATTAATTCATGAAAGTCTTGCAATCGTTTAATCATAAAAGGAACTAAGTCTGAACTCCATTCAGAAAAGTCCCATAAATACGGATTACAAGTTAAATAATCTATTTTTTTTATCATTATTTTAATGTACTAAGTATGCTCTTAAAGTGACAGACAAAAAAAACCAGACCTACAAATCAATTTCTTTAAAAAAATACTGAATCGTTCAATGATATTGATGAACCAAAACTTTAATCACGATTTCCCACAAATTTGGTTTTTTGAGTTATGGCTGTTTATTATTAAACAAGCGATATGCTGTCTGTACCTTTACGTGTAGCTTATAGAATGGCAACAAAACGAGATGTCATTAACTACTGCCATCTAGCGGTGAGTAGCTACAACTCTTGCAGTAAAATTACGCGTTAGAGGGTTCACAAAGTGCCATTTCCGTTTTTTTGCACACGGAAGATACAGGATTCGATTTGATTTGGTTAACCCTGGTGATCCAACTTGAACATAATATGCCTTTTTGTACGGCACCAGAGTTTTACCAATAACAAAGAACGTCATATCTAGCTAGTCAATATTACGTCACTTAACAGCTAATTGACTACTGACTGACTAAGCCGATGGCGTAGTGGACAGTACCCCTGTCTGCTACGCCGAGGGTCGTAGGTTCGATCCCCACATAAACTGATAAAGTGTAGTTCGCTGAAGAGATTTTGTCACAAACCGGTATGTGTAGGTTGTGGGTAAGTCACCAAGAAATTTAGAAGATTTTGCCTGTATATTTGTGCTACTGCAACCTCTTTTGTTTACCTCTTTTTGTCAGAAAGCAAAGTACATAGCACATGTTGCAGAGCTCTGTAATATTGCTTAATTTTAAATAACAGCCCTTTCACATTTTCATATTATAGTAACTATTCAGTATTGAATTTGTATACATAATCAAATTAAATCAAATTTACTTTTTTATGTGTTTTTATTTACTTATCATTATCACAATATATTTCATAAACTAATCAGCGCTCACACTAGTTGTTTTTACAGTACAAAAGCTTAGTGTTCATATCCAGACGGCAGAGCGTTGACATGGGGGTTGTGGAAGAGGGACTTCTGGCCATCACCCCATGGGAAACGCTGAAAATTAAGAAAAAATATGCAATAAGTTTTAATCTTCTTGACACCAAGTTGCTGACCAGACCAGCCCAATGAACCCCAGTGTAAAATTTGAGACTGCTTACCATGACTTGTACTTAACCGGTTATTATTACTATTGGGAAAACGCAATAAATGGTAGAAAAATATCTTAATTTTTTTCACTTCGGCAGGTGCAGTGAGAAGAACTTAAAATAATTATCACTGATAGAAGTGTCAAACAAAATCTGCATCATAAAAATCAAAAATCTTGTTCAATTATTACAAATTCTTTAAATAATTAAAAATCCATTTACCTTAGTGCGCATTCTCATGTAATCATAGGGCACAAATGGTGGGGGGTCGTGATGCTCGTTTACGTGGGCGAGGTAAGCATTGAGCATACCCAGACCAATGGCAGGGAATGCCACGATGAAGGTCAGCTTCTTCCACAGCTTGTAGCCACCTGGACAGAAAATTTAAAGATTTAGCTTTATTAAAAGATAACGGACAATCCACTTCTGCTTCTAATGATAGGGTACTTATATGAATTAGAAGATTGAACATGTTTTATTTCACTGGACATTCTTCCTCCTTACCACAACAACCCAATGAACCCAAGTGTCAGTGTTTCTTAAATGTTTGTGTAACAACCACTGTCTTAGTTATCATAGACAGCAACCGGGACCGACGGTTTAACGTGGCGTCCGAAGCACAGAACTATCTCTCTTTTTAGACAATCCGGTGGTTCAACATGCAATGTCCTAACCAACCTGGGGAACAAATTCACAGAGATAAATGACAACTTTGTGAGTGCACCGCCGAGAATCGAACCCGGAACCTTTGCGTCGCAGGCAGTCGCACTACCACTGCACCACATCAGCCACCACACAAGACCTTAGAACAACAAAGAGATGGGAGTGCCATTTTTATTCCCAAGACGCAAGTTCATAACCAAATCAAAAGATATTCCGAATTATCTGGTAACAAGCCCGGATATAATTGGCTGTAAATTTTTGTTAAAGGGGTTTCCTATAAGTTAGGAAACCCCTCAAAATAGCTCCAAAAGATAAGAAATCAATAGGTTATGTAGTTACATAATGCTGATTTTAGCAAATAAAATAAACGCACCTCCGTGACCACCAGCGGTGGCGGCAACAGACATGGAGCGGGCCTGGCTCCTGAAGTATTGGGCCGCAGCTTTCTGCAGAATCGTAGCCATATTTTGCTGTAGACCTCCAAATCAGACAGAAAATTACACTTGATTTTACACACTTGTCAAATTGACAAATAATTTTATTTATCGGCCCGTTCGTTTCATTTCACCTCACAGTCTTTAAAGGCCGATTCACACCGCTGCCAACGTCGTCCGATTTTACACGTTCTTTATTTCTGTTTTATACAATATTCTCAATAGATGGCGTTAGGTAGGATAGGACAGAATGCATGCTCTACGTCCGTGCTTTGATTTTCCGAATGAGTACGTTAAATAAAAGTATTTATAAATGCGGTTGGAAAGATTTTTTATTCCTGAGAAGATTACTTACATTTATTTATCTACAACAATAATGGCACCATGGAATCCACTTTAGAAAGAATTAAAAGTTGGAGTTGCTTGTCTCACCAGAGCTGAGATCTGTAGGTTCCTGTCTAGATTGTAGCCTAGGTCTAATAAAATAATGCATGAGATTCAATTACTTAAATAATGTACCTACCAAAGAATACAGTGTGTAAGGGTAGGAAAGACTGTACAAACTTTCAAGGCGTTTTGAAGGCGTGAAACTGAACAACTTTTCTCAGGACCATTTTTACGAAATTTGAAATAATATTTTGGTCCTCCCAAACTAATTTTTTTGCTGCTCATCGAGGAACTTTGTGTGAGAGGAACTTTGCACAGTCTTCTCCCTAACGCATGGTTCAGGTGCTTCTACACTTTTTTTTTTTTAGTTGTGGACCCTACACCCACCCGCCCTTGGGGCGCGATTGGGCTTACGAGTTGTTCTGGGAAGAACGTATTGGACTGAATCTACCTACCCGGCACGTGCCGGTAGTTCCCAAAGTGGGGAGCAAATGAGGGACCTCCGCGCCCCCGCCGGCGGGGGCGTCGGTTGCTTGAGGAGCTTGTGGAGTGTGATCTACTCGCAATGGCTGCAGCAGTGGCTACTGTGATTTCATCATCTTCTTCCGTAAGGATGTGTCTCGGACGGTGTTTAAAACGCGAGGTTGGATGAGGGAAGTAGCATTATCGAAGAAGCGACGAGACGCTTCTTTCATATACGCTTTAATGGTAGGGAGGCACTTCTACACTGTGTGTTGTAGGTAAACTGTTCTCAGTATTTAAGATTTCGGTAAATCTGATACTGTTGCAGTAAAAACGCACCACACTACATGTTGACAATGAGGTTGATTGACAAAAGCTTCCGATTCACAGTGTAGGGATGTAGTGTAGGAGCACCTGTATAACTATTGTCTATTGCTATCCATAAACATCTTGATCGAATGCCGCGAAGGAGCGGCTTATTTCCATTTTCTTTGGCGGTCCATCGGGAAAATGAAGATTCAATAATTCTTTAGGCGATACCTGTAAACAGATTAATAGGAAGGTAATGAAAATTGTGTAATGTGCTTGACACAAATCTTTATCCAGTGGATGTCGTGAAAGTGAAATAATGATGAACATCTTGGTAACACTGCGCTCGCTAATCTATTTGTCTGTCAGGCGCGATGTTATGAGTGTATGACTAATAGCTTTTTATCACTTGCCCCTGACTGGGCCAGGTAAAGCTGAGACAGAGTCAAAAATAGAGCTAGCACACGCAGAAGTCCTAGAGTAGAGCAACCGGAAACCCAGTGGAGAGCAGAAGAAAATGATGTCCGGATGTAATAAAATCGATTTAACTACTTACCTTTTTTGCTTTAATGCTTTCCCATTTAAAGCCCATATAGAAGGCCGTCTGCTGCAGCTGACGCAAGTTCCTCAAACGGACTCTCGGGTCGCGTTCCAGTAGCCGCATCAGCAACCCTCGCGCCGCGGTGGACAGTTCGGTCGCACTGGCTGGTAGTGTGCCTGGAGGTGGCTGCTGTATTCGGCTGAAAAAAAAACGTAGGATTTGAAATTAGAATTCGATTAGGTATTTGAATAAGAAAACGCTTTACCCCACATTTTATTTTCGGTATGAAGCTAAGGTTCCGGAAAGGGATGCAGTGCGCTTCTCATGTTGATAAAATTTACTAAATACACACTGCATTCATCAACCCGTCTGCCCAGCGTGGTGACTACGGGCAAAAGCCCCTCCATGGATAGTGCCATTAGATAAGTAGATATCGTGCCTTATGGTGTACCCTGGGGAAGGCCTACGTCCAGTACAGGCTGATGTGATGAGGTGTCCCACAAAAGAAGAAGAAGATTAAGAAGGTGTCAGCGCGCCTCAATGAGGCCAACGGGGACCGGAGAGCTGGCAGCTTCTCGTCCAGCATTTAAGTTTTACCATTCAAAGAGGAAACGATTTGTCAGCTTACAGGGGACCATGTCTCATGGGGGCGCAGTGGAGGACCTCTTCCTAGTTTAGTTTTAGGTAAATTATTTCTGTATAACCATTAAGAAGGTATTATTTATAGCAAAGAAGCAGTAGGAAAGTAAGTTATGTACCTTCCTGTAGAAGTTGAACTATGCACTTTTACAGGCGAATCTTTGTCTCCTGTACTTGGTGTGGAACTCGCTCCAGCAGCAGGAATTGGGAGCTGAAACAAACAACACAATAAGGTTAGTACCTACCTACTTATAACTTAGATACAGGTGTTAGGTAAACAATTTTTGAGAACTTGCAAAATTAAAAAAAAAAGCCTATGGTTGCATTGTCCCGGCGTAGAGTTTTGCCAGTAACCAGCCAGCACATGGTAGACAGCTATGAACTTAAACATGGAGCAAATATGAGGGGGCACTGTTGAGCATAAAGGTATGAATTGATTCTCACCAAGGGGAGAAATGCCTGCGCAGGCAGCGGGATCAGTTACGATAACGCCTTCCAAACAACCTAATAATACCTACTTTTATAGAGATGCGAGTTGTAGAATGCAGTCTCGCTGATTAATGCCCGGCGGTTCTTAACTTGTCTACTACTCAAAAGCATAATTTGAGCATAGGTAACACAATTTCTTTTTAGGTAACTATTTCATCTGCGAAGAGCCAAGATTATTCGCAGAATTTTTGAATTGCATTAAAAATATCGCGTGAGAACATGCATGAAAAATCTTATTTCTTAATTCAGAAGTAATCCGAAATTCTTTGACTAAACTACTAATGGTCCTCTCGCCTGTCCTAAATCCATTAATGTGATATATGACTACAAAAATAACGTGATAATGTTTGAACTCTCAAAGTGTGTTAAAAATATTCGATTTATATCTTAATTTATACTGTTTTTCTGTAGATTTGCCCAAGTCACGTACCTGACTGGTAGAGACAATAATCTGCTAATAGTGCACTTAATGCCTTCCAGCATAGATAGTTTTAATAATTTGCTGCTTAAAATAATCACATTGCTATATTTATATATGAAAAACGTATATTGTATGTGTAGTATTTATTGTGATTGTTATTATATGTATGTACATATTACTGAGTTATAATATTCAAGCCTTTCTTTCTATTTTTTTTGTTTAATGCACCTGCCTTGACCCTTTCCACACGCCCTAAGGTAGACTGGGAGATAATGCCTTCAGCGTTAAGTCCGCCCGTGTAAATTTTTGTGCATACATTTAAATAAATAAACAAACAAATAAAATTGCTGTCATCAATTTATTCCAACAAGTTTTAAAATAACATGTAGTGTAAGCTTAATTAATTAATTAAAACCGTAATAAAATAAATCTTTCGGGCTACCTACACGTTGTGACGGGGTTTCCACAAGGAGCCGGTCTAATAAGTTATTCACTGTCATTCATACAACTATTAAGAACAAAGCACCGTTAGGTTTAAATAGTGCTTTAGACAAACAGGGTCAGCTACAGATCGTTTGGACCCGGTTTTAGAATCTCGTATGGCGCCTAGTGGCGCCATCATTTTACATTTTTATGCTTCGTCTGTAGGCTCAATACTACATCATAGGTAGGTAGATAGAGGTGTTTCTTTTTGTATTAGTAGGTACAAATAATATGGTACAGAGGTAAAAAAATACCTATAAATAGGAAGAGCTAGCTAATATTATGTTTGAATTTGGTCTTGAATTTACCCGCTTAAGTAACAGGCCTTTGCTCAAGACAAACCATTTCCATTGGACAAGACAGTAGAATCGTTGCCCGACGTGGTAGTAGCTAAGAAGTTAAATCCTATCATCTCACAGATATACTTATGAATTTGACCATGAGCCAAAAAGACTTAAGACGTTTAAGTATTTTTCAGGCGCCCCATTTGAAGAATCTGAAGTCCGCCCCTGGCTTAGGTCGGACTACAAATCATTTCTTATCTTTATCAGCTACCGAAACAGGTACATACAATGAGTGTTTGCTTTCCGATCCAGATCTGGTCACGATCTGACCGCGTTGACGGCGCGGGCGCAGCTATTTGTACCTAATAGTGCCTAGTTGTTGGATAGGCACCTTGTTTTGCTAGCATTCTATTTCTCACAAATCTACAGTTGCAAAGATTGACCTAGCCAAGGAGTGGAATTTGCTTGCCAACCCGCCTGGCAAGCGTTGTGTATGTGGCAAACAACCCCACTGATAGGAGCTCACGTCTATGAAAAACCGAGCAGTACTACTACTGGCTTGTGATTATTGGTGGGATGCGCGATTCCTTAAAAAGCTCAGCTTTAGCTTTATATAAGAGCAAAGAAAAAAAAACATTTTATGGAGCTCCAGGATTTTTGATTTGATTTACCTATTGCATACCTACCTTCATGACTTTATGTGTCCTGCTTCTAACTAATAATAAAATCTATGAAATAATTTATTTTCGACTAACTTCGGGTGGTGCGCGGGCTGCGGGTCGTTGTGATTTGTACATGGAAATCTATCTACTAAGAACAAAACATTTGATAGTTCGTTAGAAAAAAAAATGCGTCTCATACTGTGCACGAGCTATGTAAGAAAAGATATAAAATTATTACCTATATGGCGTCAACGCGGGGCACATCCAGACGCAAAAACGAATACGTACTAACTAAGGGGAATGAAATGTTCAGAAGGAGCACTACAAAACAAGGGTGAAGGCATTAAAAATACTCATTTAGAAGAATGAAAGTGCACTGAAACTCAACCTATGGCACAGAAACACAAGATATCCAGTAGGTCTAACTGTCTATGTCGCTTAGTGGTAGTGTGACTGCCTGCGACGCAAAGGTTCCAGGTTCGATTCTCAGTGGGGCACTCACAAACTTGATATTTATCACTTTGTGAATTTGTTCCCAGTCTGGTTAGGACATTGTAGGCTAAACCACCTGATTGTCCGAAAAGAAAGATGGTTCCATGCTTCGGAGGGCACGTTAAGACGTCGGTCCCGGTTGCTGTCTATGATTACTTGGACGGCGGTCGTTACACAACCATGTCAGAGTCTTACTACTAGTAGTAGGCGGTTGAAAAACTCTGAACCCTGTTCATTGGGTCAATGGACGACTCGATGTCCCACACGAAAAGAAAGAAGAAGAGGAAGAAGACGATTACGGGATATGAAGTGGGCTTGATTCTGTGGGACATTTTATTAGTTCTGCCGTCTGAGTGATACGAGATTTTCGCGCCTTAACTCTAGTTGTAAGTTTTTATACATTTTGCTCTGATACGTAACGGATCACAACAAAAAGCTTTATTGCCTACAAGTCAGGCAATCGACTGCCATAAAATTATAAATTCCAATCATTAACTTGGTAGCCATATATCCAACAAATCAAAATAAACACATTGATACTTATGCCAAATTGAGCAAAAAAGCGATCATTAGATTAATAAATATCCCACAATTTAAACTTGTACTGTCAGCAGCTCCTCAACCTCTGCCCAATCAAATAACAGAGTACAAGCAGCTGATTCGAAAATTGTTTAAATAATTTTATCATTTATAATTATGATTGTTATCGCTATACTTATGGTTACACCTTTATCATTATAATTGCTTAAAAGTTTCAAAATTTGGCATAGTTATATTATTAAAAAGTTAATAATTAATTAAATGAATCAAAAATTCCAACGAAACTATACCGGAAGCTCCATCCGTGACGGCATATATGAAATCTTATCATATAATTATGTATCATACACAAACTTGCAACTGCCTTACTAAGTAATACCGTTCGTTGATAATATACAGCCTCCGAACCATTTAGATAGAATAGAGTAACAAACGCTTTTTTTGTTTGCGAGCTGCCTTAATTTTTATTTTATTCTAATTTTGCATATTTGTTGTTAACACAGCAACAAAAAAACGGCATTTGTAAAAATTTAAACTCTCGAACTATCTCAGTTTATGAGATACAGGATACAGCCTGGTGATAGTCTCCATTGGGTACAGAACCCTAAAATCAAAAAGTTGTTTTTTTAAGGGCAACTCAAGGTGCTGTTGTACCTGAGTACCCTGATTGTTTCGACTACCTTCTTATGAGCATTAGAACAAATTGTTTTTGACCCTAACCTAAACCTTAAATCATCTAAATCAGTAAAAAATATTTTTCAGTTATACCACTTAAATACTAGAAACACACAAATCCAATCACTAACAATCGTGCATCAGCAAAATCAGTAAACAATGATACTTAGGAACGTACTGATAGACGAAAAAACTGTAATTAAGCAATTTAATTGCATTTTTTGCTTAAATGCCGGCCTTAGATAAGTACTTCATTGCACCTATAGCCAGCCAAGGTGAGAAAATGCATATAAAAACGTTTATATTTAGATTATTCCTTTACTATAAAAAAACAGTGAATCTTAAAAGGTCATTTTATGTTTTTGCTTGCCATGCCGTAAATAAATAAACAACAACCAATAATAATCGTTTACAATTAAATTGATTCTCAAAAGGAGTACCCTGTCTAACTACCTATTTTTCCTACTATGAAAACCCATTGGCCAAAGTTTCCTAGAACTAGGTACATGGATGGACTGAGAAGAAGAACGCCTTTGCCTGATTTGGAATGCCATAGGCGAGCTAAAATTAACTTTATTCAATGTGGAATAGTACTACGAGCATCAGTTAAGATATGAAGATTCTTATAAGGGTTAACTTGTCCACAAGAAAGAATAGAGTTAAACTAAATACCTAGTCTCATTGTGAAAGTTTAATAGGTATTGATAATTAATTAAGTTCAACGATAGCAATACTACTTACCTATGCAATTCCCTGTACCATATCATCAAAACAAAACATTTGTTATTAATATTTGCACCGTAACCTTGATATCGACAAGTATTTGAATGACATGACCCCTGAACTCCTCACCTACGTGCTATGAAGAGCATTTCTTCACATGATGTCGCAACAACACAATACAACTAATTAGAAACGTTGCGAGAGTATGTCTGTATGTCTGTCACAAAGCAAAAGAAGCCGAACAACCTTGAACTTTTACGCTAAAGTGATTATTGTGATGAAATTTCTATTATTGGGCGTCAAAAATTATAATTTAAAAGACATTTTCTGGTGCCAACTTTGACTATGCGTATGGTATTTAAAGAGATCCCTCAGTTTCTTGAGGATCCTATCCTATCATCTGATCATCACCTGATAACTATGGGAACCACCTGGGAAATATATACATTCAATATGAAAAAAAAACATTTACTTTCTACCATACACCTACATCTATGAGTAATCGGTGCAAATTTCAAAGTAAGTACATAATAAAATACAAAATGTAAGTAATCCGACAAATTGAGAACCTTCTTCTATTTCCAATGTCGACAGCGAAGTAGGTGTACAATTTAATTCACAACTATCTTGACACGATTAGGTAAGAATAATACAAGAATCTAGCACAATCCTTATAAAAATAAAATTTTCCCCTATTTCATAAAGATTCGACAATATATTATAATTGTTTGCAGAATAAATTCCAATGGAATAGTTATTAAAGAGGACCCGTAACGTAAGCCCCGCCTTTGCGTGCCCACCACGTGTCAACGACTTCCATTTAACTAAATAAGGAGCGCAACAGGTTTTATATTTTAGGCTCTCTTGGACAATTAATGCACCAACCCGCGGGGCGCAACATTTCGAAGCTGCAAATCGTGTAAGTATGAATTTTAGTTAGGAATAAGGATATCCACCTACGTAGGTACATAATTAATTCAAATTGTTCGATCAAACATCAAATAATTTCTTCCAATATCGTATAAATCAAAAATTGCACTACCTACCTACTTAGGTACTGGTTACGCGTTACATATGTGGAGTCCCGAGTAGGTGCAGTAGGTACCTACATGTAATTTTATTTTAATGAAAGAGTTTACAAAAAAAAAAAGGTTACTGAACTTACAATATCGCTAAAAAGACAAGCAAGTACTTATTTTGGTGATTTACTTTTAATAACTCACAGTTACAAATAAATGCTATATTTGAGTACCAAATTTTAAAACACTTCCTGTGTTAGGTATTCAAATCTTATACGTACAGGTTCTTGTCCGACCAGCAGCCATGCCACACGCGTTTTATAGTTAATTTTTCTTATTATAAATTCTTAATGTAAAAGATAGTAAAAACAGTGCAATAAAAGTGAACAAAGTGCTAAAGTTATATAATTCTTTTTATTCACATCCTCACACGCACCCAAGCCACCATCACTAGCCAACCACCGCAGTCCACTTATAAACGAAGCTAACAACATTTTGAAAATTTTGCAAGTTTTCAAAAATGCTATACTTAACTACGCGATTTGTTCTCAATTCATCAAATATTACATGGCATCTGAAACTTTAAACTGACAAGTAACAGTGAGGTCAATTAGAGAAAAAAAACTCTCAACTTACCTTAAATTAGCGCTGTTACTTTCCGTCAAGGTAGGTACAGTCAAGATCAGGCTGGGATAGACAGTTTGGACTTTGGACTGTTCTTATGCCGTGAGCATAAGACTTATATTGGCAGTTTGAGTGACTAACCGCACGTGAGCTTAATTGTACCTACAAGTTAAAATAAGCCAACGATTAAAACAATGGCGACTAAATTAACTAGAAATGTCGAAGAACCCATTGACTTTTTCAAACATGACATGACTTCGATATCTCCTTTCTAAACCTATTTAATGTTCTAGCTCCATATTTTACTCGTACCTAAATAGTCGTGTATTCTTAGTTTGATTTCGTTTAAGAAAAAGCTCTCTGGTCTATGCTTGCGTGTGGGTCGGGCAAATTATATGTTTAACTATGTAAAGTACAGCTAAGAGAATCTAAACAACTTTATTGCAATCAGTGGCTTGCAATCGGCTATGACAACGAGCTTTTGCTCATAATAAAATTTTTGGTGATTCTGGTTTAAGTCCACCGTAGAAGGACTAATATGATCTTAATTGTTGCTTATGCATAATTAAAATTTCCCTGCGGTTATCATCCCCGCAAGGATAAGGCAATCACGTGTTTTGAGAAACGGTCACGACGAGACGCGGAAATGTTCATCCTGGTCATTATATCGTTAAGTAAACGATCACTTTACTTGCAGCGCTGTAAGTGTTCTAAGTGGGAGAGATGTTAGGCTAGTCTGCTTAAGTAGGCTGTCTGCCTGTTTATGGGAATTATCTTCACGCTGACTTTGAACTTGTGATGTCTGAGGAAGACGTGATAAAGAATTATATGGAATTACACGTTTTGTAGGTTAGTTCAAAGGTTTTCCAATATCTATATAATGCTTGTTTAGTTCCAGGGAAATTGCAGGAAACTTTATTCATTCCATGGTAAGAGGCAGGGGTTCCACAAGGACAGGTAAAAATTTGAGTCGGGGTACACAAACCCTCTGATGGGTCGGTCTTATATAGTCTTAATCTCAGAATGAACAAAACACTTGATGATAGAGTCCATTTCAGAAAGAATTCATTATTTCATCGGTTTCGGTATGTGTGATTAGTGCTGTTTTATTTTATTTATATTTCATGGCTACCTACTCTAAGTGTTATTTTTCTAACATACTTGTTGTCTATCTGTGGAAACCTAAAATTTGTCTGTTGGTTTCAATAGTTTTTACGTATGCCGTGTGATGCCGGCTTAGAATAGCATCACCCCATTTCTTACCCATGGGTGTCGTAAGAGGCGACTAAGGGACTCGAGGGTTAGATGTGTAATTCAATTTTAGACGATGGGCTAAGAAACTTTCACTATAGTGATACACAGTTATCTGATTGACCCTCAAACTCTTGCAGACGTGGTGTTAATATCCCTTTTACGATTTTTAATGCTCTGCCTACCCCGTAAGGGATATAAGCGTGATTTATGTATGTATGTATGTTTTTACGTACTTTGTTGTGTTCGCCTTTGGTTTCCCTATCTTCTTCTTCTTTTCGGGTCAATGGCGATGTACCCCGTGTTACAGTATTTGAGCCCAAAAGGTCGCTACGTCAATAGCATTTTGGTTGCCTCGAAATAGGTCCTCCTGTGTGCAAGCAGCAGGAGAGGTAGGGCATGGCATTAAGTGTGACATAGTTTGTAAGGCGCCACACTCACACGTGTCATCAGAAGAAAAGCCCCACTTCTTTCTGAGCTCCTTACACCTGCCGATACCTGACCGAAGTCTGTTTAGCGCCTTCCAGGTTGACCAGGGAAGGTTGTGACCTGGCGGTAGCTTCTCATTGGTGGAGGTATAAGCATTTTTGGGTGGGTATTTTTTGGACCACAGCTCTACTCTTGCTTTGGATGGGTCAGTGTCGAGAGGCTTGGTGTTGTTCATAGGATAGGTTTCCCTATCAAAATAAAATTAATAAGTTTTTCAGGTAATCGAACGCACTGTATCACGTTTGATACTATGGGTGTCACTGCCGGCCAGTTCGTGTTATGGCGGCTCCAGACGGCTAGTTCTATTATAATTATGAGCTGTGATTGGCACTGGTCTATTTCTTGACGCTATAATTTTGCTAAGTTTGCTCAAACTGGTTGCACCGGGACGGGATCAAGATTACGCGACTTATTTTTAGATGTCATTACCGGGGATAAGGAGTTAGTCCTCATTTACGGAGTGCCTATTTACGGATATCATCTCTATGAATAATAATAGCATGATTAGACGGCAATAAATTGTAACTTGTTTTTCAGCCTCAGGCATTTGCGTTTTATTTATAACTATCAGTCAGTTATTGTTGAAAGACTTATGGTGGCGTAGCCAATTCCGTTTAACTAAGTCATAAATAAGAATTTACGTCACATTAACATTTGAACAATCATTAGTGATTGAACACTTAGAATCAGTGGTGAAAGGGTCTTTTTTTCTCATAAATACGTGGTGTAAGTGTAAGACACAGCCCTCCGAATATTTTCCTTACTCAGTTGCCTGAAAGTTGTTCAGTTTCATGGTCTGAATGCACCCTTTGAGTATTCGGAGGGCTGTCCCTTACACCCTATATTCTAAATCTAACTTGGTTATAAAATGATGTAAAGATAGATAAGACTTATTTTAAGTTTTCAGCTAATGAAATGGCCCATTTAGATGTTGAGTCACTGCCGGTGACAAATCCATAGTTAAACAAGCCTCATAACCTTGAACTGAAGTTAAGGAAAAGACGTCGCGTTCAGAAGGCCCAACCAGACAGCCAATGTCAAGGCCGTTGACCGCAGTCGCAGGCCGGTTGCAAGCCAGAGGGTGCCTGAGGCTATGAGTGCTGCCCAGTTGGGGACATTCTACCATTTTATGGAAAAGAAGCAGGCTTAAATCAAAGCCGTATAGCTCGACCCTTTTGAATTATTTCACACCTTTATGTTGACTCACAGAGAACTAATTAAGCATAGATACCTACTAGGAATAAGAAGTAATTAAATCATTATATCAATTTACTCGAATCATGAATTATTGACGAACCATTTTTTTCTTAGCCAGTTAAGGGAAGGTTCCTAGGTATTTGAGAAACGAAAACAAACCCGATTTTTGCATATTCGTAACATTTGCACATTTTGATTTAGAAAACAAGATAGGTATCTTCCTAGTAACCTACCTACCTTTGTATTAACTAAAATTGAGTGCTTTGTTTTTCATGGATGTTATTTAAGGCCGCATCAGTCCTAAAAAGTAAGTCCCATTCCTTTTCGCTACGCTAGAGAGAAACAGACGATGACGGCTCAGATCCGGAAAACCGAACATTGTTGAATTATGACAATATGAAACAAATATTTCAAAGGAAAGCCCATAGATTCATTACTCATTTAATGAGGAATAAGAGGACACAAAACAAAATATGAAATGTTGGATAACAATCAAATCGTTCAGGTTTTTAGTCTAAAATACGGGCCAAAGCGCAAAATTAGAGCTAACTTTGCGATTTTTTCTATCAATTTCACTAAAACGTGTTTTGAGCTCCATAGCTCCATAGTTATATCGCCTCATAATTTGGAGTTTTCGAAATGGAATACTAAATTCGGTAATTCGGGACACTATACAACCTTGCGCAGTTGCTTTCTAAGTCCATTTCATCCTATTTACTTATTATTTATTGCTTATTTATAAAACAAAATTATGTTGATTTGCTGTTTTTAACTAACATATAATTTTACCGTTATTTAGGGCACTATACCAATAATGGGTATACATATAGTATTGTTGACATGTATATTTGTAATAACATTGTATTACGTGGGCATGTCAGGGTAGAAAATTATAAAATGATCTATAATGTCCTTGTATAAAACCTATTCAAAATGGCTCTACAGCAGACAAATACCATACTATCTGCCCTTAATTCTGTTGTAATTATGATGATTTACAACTAATATTAATATGCATCGTCACATTTCCAAAGGTATGTATAGATATAGCTATCTACAATTATGACTGGTATAAGTAGGTCTGGTACTGGTATCAGTAGGTTAAGGTAAATCGATAGGTGCGGAAATCGGAAATAAAATGCAGCAACTTATTAAACTAAATATGCATTTCTCATATATTTTCCTACAGACTTAATATGAGTCGGCAGTTTATATTTTTTTAGGTAGGTAGTCTCTTCTTCCAATGAAGTGCTAATAGAATTTATGAAACTGGAGTTTTTCAAGTTTCCATAGAAAGTCAGTCAGCTGATCGGGAATTTTGTATGGGAAATCAAAAAAAAAAACTCGTTTATCAACCTAACTTCAAAAGAAAAAGTTGTTTAGTTTCATGGTCTGATCATGCCTGCAAAGTTTTCGGTACACCGTCCCTTACACCCCGTATAACTTATAGTAACCAGTTTAAATAAACGTATCCTACAATGCCAAAGTTTGTATGTTACTGCTTCTCGCAAAAACTACTGAACCGATTATAATGAAATTTGGCACACATATAGAAGGTAAGGTGTGATAAAAGTTTGACACGAGCATTCTAATGCCTAATTATAGCAGTTGCATACACTATTTTATCTACTCTCTCCAAAAAAAAACTCAGTTATACACTTTTCCAAACGTCCGCACCGGCGATTGCAAGGCATGGTAAGTACATGGTCAAATTCAATACGAGAACGTAATATGGCTTGATATGAATTTCCGTTTTTTTTTTACTGACAGTTGTTTAGATGTCGAGTCTGAACAACAAGTAACTAAACAACAGAACAACATTGGAATAACAACTGAACAACATCTAACAACTGCTCAACATCTGAACAACGTCGGTACAACAACTAAACAACATCTGAACAAAATATCAACAACAACAGAACAAAAACCTATTAAAACAACCGAACAACATCCGAAAAATTACCGTACAACAACAACTGTCAGGTGCGGCGGAAGAAGGCGATTTGAGTATTGGCAAAAAAAACTTCGTTTCATTTCTCAACTTTATCGTAGTAAGAGTTTTCTCATTAAGTCATTACGCTTCTGTAATTTATATTAAACCGTAGTTTATAAAGGCAGAATCATGGCAGAATGCATAAAGCAGGTCTTTAAGCAACTGTTTTCGAATTCATAATTCGAACATTATGAGACGAGTGTATATAAAGTAATAAGAGGTGTAGGAGAAGGTGGCTAAAACTTTAATGATGGAAGCATTTTGATCTTAAGAAATATATTTAAAATATAAACAATTTTTATGTAGTTCCCCACCATAAACAAACAAAGTGGTGTTGTTGGATTGACCATAATAATAGGGGCAAAAACTACACACAACCGATCGTAATTTCAAAGTACTTGTACGTGGGAAACCCATGTGGAATAGCAGCGAAATCTTATAATTATCAGCATCCACTTGGAAATGAGGATGAAAAGGAAAATTTCTAAGAATACGAAAATTTTCTTAGAGGAAAATACAATAATTTAAGTAGGTAGGAGATAGGTTGATTTTGCTGAAGGAGCGCTAGAAATTGTTGTTACTATATCAAAGACTCTGTTTGATGCCTTCTGACTTACTAACAGTTAATTTTAATATGAAAGGAAATTCAGCCGCATGTATTAATGTATATTAAATGTCATATACCTCTAGATTTGTATCAAAGTAATATTTCTAAAATAAATCTTATTATTCTACCTAACCTACTAGGTACGTAGATAATTAAAAGGCTGCCATTCTCGAGAGCTGAATTAAGCAGTATTTTTAATCTAGTAAGAATAACACCACACTAGATATCATATCAACCATCAAACTAGTTCAATTTCACCAGTCTGCTAAGGACCGCGGGTACTCAGTTGGTAGAGCAATGGAGCGGTAATCCATGGTCCTGGCGTCAGTCGATATTTTTTCTCATTTTTATAGTTTCAAGTTTTTTATTTGCATTACCACATTATATTCCTGTCATACAAAGTATTACGCTAATCCATTTCAGTGGAATTCCCATTTTAAACATTGCACCTGTAGCCTGTGGTTTTTGTTTCCTGCAGTCGACTTTACGCCAAGTTTACGGTCACGACTCGAGATAATTCCGCCGGCCGTAATGGCGGCCACTTCCGAATCTCAAATGGTAATGATAATACCTACTTTTTGTGCGAATCGCAATTCGGAAATGACTAAGTTTTATATAAATGTTTTCGTCGTAATATTTCATATATATATATATTTACATTTGTTGTGATGTGTTTTCGTTGTATTTTACTACCAAATTAGTTTATTTTCGAACGCATCCTTGTATTAATTTCACTTTATTTTTTACTCGAGACAAATGGTAGACCGGTATGTGAAAGCAAATTTTATTCGTACCTATCACTTAAAAAAGAACAAAATAAATAGAAATGCAAAAAAGCATTCCAATTTTTAAACCGGTCATAGATCGAGGTCAGGATTGAACATGAATAATAAAAAATCGGCCAATTGCGAGTCGGATTGCCACACGAAAGGTTCCATACAATTATGTACAAAAATCACGTTTATTTATATATATATGGAGCAAGCTGAAGTATTAATGTTATTCTGTTTTTTTATTGTTTTTTGCAACAGTAGGTAATAATTAATAAGTCTGAAAATAAAAATCAACTGTCTAACTATCACCGTTCATCTTCTATTTTTCGTATGTGTATGTTCATCGAGTTGTCCAACGACTCGATGAACATGATGATGATAACTGCTATCCCACAACATAGGCTCTGCTATATCACACCACAGGGAATCCTAGTGTGGGTCAGTGTACAACAACATTGTAAAAAAAAATATTTTGCTAAATAAACGTTTTTATATTTTGTATATACAACTATTATAGATAAAATCAAGTAACAAAAACACCTTTTCTTGTATGGGAGCACCTCAATTGTGAATATATTTATAGCGGCAACAGAAATACGGCATTAGCGAAATTTCAATCCCATCACGGAGATACAGCCTGTTGACTAGTGGTGACAGACGGACAGGCGGACGGACGAACAGACAGACAGCCAAGTATCAGTAATAGGGTCCCGTTTTAACACTTTGGGTACCGAACCTTAAAAAAGAACGAAAAAAATTCCCACTATTCTATACTTACATAGAAACTGTCGCTATCACTCATCTTTTGTAAATATAGGTAGTTGTACAAAATGTCAGATCATTAAATATTTTACAGTAATTAAATTTAAAATCAATTAAGAAATAAATCAAAATTGGTGGTCTTACGGTAGGTACGTTCAACCACTCTACAATGAAACCAGAGCGAAATAAAAATCGCTGTA
The DNA here is from genome assembly GCA_027580185.1 of Tuta absoluta. Classification (NCBI taxonomy): domain Eukaryota; kingdom Metazoa; phylum Arthropoda; class Insecta; order Lepidoptera; family Gelechiidae; genus Tuta; species Tuta absoluta. The sequence goes on along the minus strand of JAQAHW010000010.1, from coordinate 13,501,171 downwards.
GTTCCATCATGGAACTACTGCGAACGAAAGAACATTATTCTATTCATTTACGTAGGACATTGTGCGTTATCTATCTGTCAGTTCAACTTCAGTGAATTAAAGATAATTAAATCAAATTGATACTACCTGCACAGATATTAAATCATATAAGTACATAATTAGCATCAACATACATTTAGAACAAAAAAAATGGTTGCTCTTGCGATTTGAATGAGTAATCTACAAAAAAAACTTTCAAATCACATCAACTTACTAGTATTTTGCTTGCCGCGCTTGTCAACAAGACATATGCAATGTCACCAATGTTGACAAACTGTCGAAAACGCGATTATCGCTAACGGTATGCGGGTAACGGGTAAACCTGAACTTGGGCATGATCGCCTCTCGGTGCCCAACAAGATAGAGTCTATGGACACAGGAGCTGATTTAGTCAGACAGTAAACTGCATTGTCGTGTGATACCGGCCTGGAATAGCATCACCCCATTTCTTTCCCGTGGGAGTCGTAAGAGGCGACTAAGGGACTGGAGGGTGTGTAGTGCAATTTTAGGCGATGGGCTGACAACCTGTCACTATGGCGATACACTATTTTCCAAATGACCCTCAAATATTATTTCGGACGTGGCGTAAATGGCCGTTTTTGCAGCCGTTTACGCTCTGCCTACCCCGCAAGGGATAATTGGCGTGATATGTGTATGTATGTAAACGGCATACTACACAGCACTTCTCTGTGATCTTGGATTTACGAAGCCTTTGATTGATGAAGGTATCTTACTTACCAACCTGACTACTATACATATTATACAGTATGGCCATGTCAGGTTGAAAAACTCTGACACCGGGGTTCATCGTGTTGTTGGACGACTCGGTGTCCCACACGAAAAGAAGAAGTATGGCCATCATAGTAAACCATATTCCACAGCTGTCAGTGCTCATGCTATGGCAGAGGAGCTGTTTTCCTTCATGAACATCTCTTAATATGGATGTGACAGACATAATATGATTAACTAACTAAAAACCAGAAAATATTACTGATTTTAGGGAATAGTTCAATTCGTACACAAAATGATACAACGGATTAGGATTGCTCTCACAATCCGTGCCTATAGAAGCGTTGCGTTTTTTACGTCAATAAAAAAAAATCTGCGACAAAACCAACAACGGAATGAAAATTACAGACAGGTTGTCACCACCACTAACATTTTTATACGGTGCCATACATCTATGAATCTAACCATGTCAGACTGTGTTACAAGTAGACGCTGTAAACTCATACAATTTAGTACTGAACGTATGGGTTTACTTACGCTAATTATAGTTTTACACCAGGTGTAAATAGTGGTCTCGGGAAGGGTTTTAGTTCACTTAGCTATTTATACAAGACATCAATACGAAGGAGTTCGAGGGAGCAAGTGACTACGTATTTTAGAAAACTTGCAACATTTTCCACAGCAGGCAGGATTTGAACCTGCGACTTTCGCCATCACTAGTGGCGAGGCGGCGCCTCTTCCATCTGAGATACCGCAGTTCGTCTCTTGCCCGCGAATTTTCCAAGTGTATCTTGTTGCTAATAACGCGTGGCACAGGTTCAGATCCTGCTCGCAGTAGAAAATTTTGCAAGTATTCTAAAATTGTATACTTAACACGGGCAGTATTTTAAAAATTTGGTTTCTCATCATAATCCAAGTAATAATGTAATTAAATATGTTTTTTGTGCGATTTCTCGGGTAGATAATATTGAACAGAATAAGATTGTATTTTTGAAACTGCATCCTTAAGGACTACTGGTACTAATCTGCGAGGCATCAGTTTCATGAGTGTTCCACGACAACTCGTATATGATTTTCATCCTCTACGATGAGCTTCTAGCACCCGTTCGAGGCAATCATTAAATTATAATATGTAATTTTTATGTCCTGAAGATGAAATATGATAGTTTCAAAATATATAGAGCTTATGGTTGTGTAGGCACATATTTCAGAGGGAAAGCCTTTTTTACAATCAACATTGGGGACAAATGTCTGGGACGTAACTATGGAATGCACGTGATAGCTTTGTTCAGTTTTTACGCTGAAGTGGTAAAAGAGTACCGAAGTACGAAAGACGAAATATGTATTTGCCAAATAAGTAAGCAAATGTTTCGCTTTCGATGTCCATATGGACGCAGTTTCATTCCAACTGTAGTAAGGTAGATTAACTTACCCAAAGACCTGAATTGAAATCGAAACAGTTGCCTTCTTATTTTGCCAATACACCTACATTTCGTCTTTCGTACTTCGGTACTGTTTTAACAGTTCAGCGTAAAACTGAAATAACCTAGGTACACGATAAAAACTATACTTACTTAATAATATTCTGTTTCAGCGTCGACGAGACAAATTAAGCGATCATCTTAAATTAAGCATTTGAAGACGGTATTATCAGAAGTCTAATTTTCAATTAAATGTGCCACTGTTGAAGTTGAAGTTCAAATGGGTTTAAGTACTCAGTTTTAATTCAGTATTAACTCTATAGACGTCTTTTGCACAGATACGAACTTTCAAAATACAAACAAAAAAATCGACCATGAATATAATTCACAAATTGTCAAATAATTGATCAACGAATGATTATGCGTGCGGCGGCGGCGCATCTGTCGCGGGGTCAACGCACTCAAAATAAAAGACAACCTTTGCAGAAGGTTTCGTCTGTGACCACGGTGCGCTTGATTTTTACTTGTTCATAATGGATCCAATCCAACGCGATCATAAATGATACTTTTTAACAGAGGTCCTGAATTCAATAGATACTATTATTTCACGTAACAAATTATATAAAATAGGCATCGTAGGACCTATTTACCTACAGTTACATATATATACCTTGACTATCAAAACAAGTATAGTAAAGAACATAGTGAATAGCACCAGCCAAGTTAGGATGAGTCGAGAAGAAATGAGCACGGTAGAGAAAAATTATCGTGTGGTATGGGAGGTGTTATGCAGGCTGAAAGGATAGCAGATGACCCTTCTATCTAACATTTTATTTCGGCACGCGATAACTAAACACCCTGTAGGTATATATTTTGCGGTAAAGAATGGGTAAAGAATGACTTATTTCGCGCGCGGGAAGATTTCAGCAGGCTCAGGACTTCAGATTATTTTTCAGTCCATACTGAAACTCTTTACTTAATACAGCGCTGAAATAAGCTTGTGTTTTTATAGTTTTAAGCGATAATGGGGTTTGCAGGCAACCTGCCACCATAGTGATGCACAATTTCCAGAAACACCCTCGAATACTTACAAAACGTGGCGGTGACGTACCCGTTACCGTTTTTATGACCGTTGACGCTCTACCGACCCCGCAAGGGATACGTATAGGTGTGTATGTGTGAAATATGAATGAAATAATCTCGCATGTAGTAAAATCTGGTAAGATATTTTCAGCGGAAATGAAATTATATTTTTATATGGAAATAAAGGTAGAAAAATAAAGATGAATCCTCACGTCACCTAGCGTGGTATGTTATTACCTGGGTAAGTAAACAACAGACAAATTATCATGAAATAATAAGTAAATACAAGGAAATTGAGAAGCTTATCCTCCCTCACGTCTTAAATAATTATCACTGCCTGTTGATATTGAGTCATAAAATAAAAGAGAGAGATTTAGGTGAGGCCAAACGAGCTGAATTTTCGTCTTGAGCTGCTTATTTTAAACAGATAATTTTGGCACTAAAATGAGTTTTGACTTGACTTTTGTATGGCTTTTTATAACAATATTGACTTTTGTATGGATTGTTGCAATCGAAAACTCCTGACTCACAACTCACGAGCTTATTAGGAAAGATATATAAATCATTTCAGAGGGAAACTTAAAAGATACAATAGAATATTTTTCGTCACATAACAGACAGGAAAGAGTAATTTTTTTCTCTGAGCTGAACTTGACGACTGAGAATGCGATTGCAGTCACCAAATATTGGCAATCTAAAATTTTTTATGTTCGGTTCACTAATAAGCTACATTAAAGTGAGTCTCTTGTTCACAGAAAATCTCCGCCACAAATTCGCTAAACAAATATTGACTAAACCTATATTGAACGAACACACGCAAAACACGAGTTTTAAGTTTGCCGACAAGTTGTATTTGCATGTAATGTAGTTCTTTATTGATTCAGTGAATTGCCAACACTATAGAAGTATGGAAAAAATACTTCCTTATAATAAACAAGACCTACAAACATTTGGCTTTATCATTGCGGTATCTTCCGTTAGTAAAACGAAGACTAAACTTTTTAGTTTAGCTTTAAAGAAGAATGTAAAAAAGTACATATGTGGGACTAAGCAAGATTGTTATGTGACAAATTTAACACCTCATCTTTCGCGGGAATCGCTATTGACAATAAACAACAGAGTGTTGTTTGATTTACAGGTTATAAAAAACGAGTACCTAGGTACCAACAGGTACCGACAGATGCTATTTTATGTATCTTCATTTTAATTAGGTACTAACTTACTTTTATGTGTAGGAAAACAAGATTTTTAAACAAAAAATTGCAGTAGTGAAATTTCAAATTAGATGTAAAATTTGTATCACGCCTTGCGGGGTAGGCAGAGCGTAAATGGCCGTCAAAATTCAACAATTACGCCATGTCTGAAAAACATTTTAGGGTAATTCAGAAATTTGTGTTTTGCTGTGGCATATGACAGGTTATCGGCCTATTGCCTTAATTGCAATACACATGTAACCCTAGAGTCCCTAAGTCGCCTCTTGCGACACTAACGGGAAAGAAATGTGTTGATGCTATTCTAAGCCGACATCACACGGCACAAATTTGTAAGTGTCAGAAAGTCAACTACAATAAAATAACTGAAATCTAAAGTCACAAGCAGCATTTCAACGGACTCTATATTGCTTCGCTAATTTGGTGTCCCCCGGATAATCAAACAAACATTCCTCAAAATTAATATATTCGACCATACGTTTCTGGAACAGGCTTGAAAACTTCAATTCAGCAAAAAAATAAAGCTGAGGTCCCTCCTGTAGGAACCAGTTTTTCGTCCACATTATTACAAAAGCGTCTTATTAGTCAAGATTAGAATCTATAGGACATTATCGATTAATATCGTCATAAAAACATTTGTCGACGGCTGACCCTTCAAGAGACAACCGTAGCGGAGATAATGCGGACTCTAGCATGTACAAATTGGAGAATTATGCTAAATATCTTGCGTGTTTCCTCCGTACACAATTTACTACTCGGAAATATTACAGGCGTATCTTTGCTGTCCTTGGTAGGAGAATAGGCAGAGTACCTGCTTAGGATTTTCTATTAGGACATTGATAAAGTATTTTCCTTTAAGAGGCGCCGTCGGTACCCGAAGCAGCTAGTAAAGTATCAATTTCTAGAGAACTGTTCATTTTAAGTAAGTGAAGAATATTTCAGTTATCGACTTTTTTCATATATTTTTCATTATAAAAGAAAGGTCATGCTCAAAGGCAATGTTTTTGAGTGTTCCGTATACCTCAAAAGGAAAAAACGGAACCCTTATATTTATATAATTACTAGCTTTTACCCGCGACTTCGTCCGCGTTAGACAGTTTTTTTAGGCACAGGTTCTAAAGTAGATATGTATATTCATAGTAAGTATGATAGTGATATTAGAATAGTTCTTATCTCTACTGTTTAAGGATGACTTGCTTGCTTCTGTTGTTAAAGGGACAATTCAAAATTTGTTATTCGGTGTACTGCCCTGAAAGATCAATATTTATAACCATAGAATACAAAAGTCAGTAGATAAAAAAAAATCCTCGGTAAAATGTTGCCAATATCCTTTCTCAACTTATTTCCATCATACTGAACAACTTTGGTTTTGCAACCATTTCTGTATCTCTAATAGTTTAGCTGGGCTCCTGATGGTACACCTGGTGGTCTACATAAGGTACTCCAGATCCTCAATGTCCTTGTGAAAAGAAGCGGATCTTCATAATGAACAACTTTTGTTTTAGAACCATGCCTGTATCTCTAATAGTTTAGCTGGGCTCCTGATGGTACACCTGGTGGTCTACATAAGGTACTCCAGATCCTCAATGTCCTTGTGAAAAGAAGCGGCCCATCATACTGAACAACTTTTGTTTTGGAACCATGCCTGTATCTCTAATAGTTTAGCTGGTCTCCTGGTGGTACACCTGGTGGTATACATAAGATACTCCAGATCTTCAATGTCCTTGTAAAAAGAAGCGGCCCATCATACTGAACAACTTTTGTCTTAGAACCATGCCTGTATCTCTAATAGTTTAGCTGGGCTCCTGATGGTACACCTGGTGGTCTACATAAGTTACTCCAGATCCCAAATGTCCTGGTGTAAAGAAGCGGCCTATCATACTGAACAGCTTTTGTTTTAGAACCATTTCTGTATCTCTAATAGTTTAGCTGGGCTCCTGATGGTACACCTGGTGGTCTGCATAAGGTACTCCAGATCCTCAATGTCCTTGTGAAAAGAAGCGGCTCATCATAATGAACAACTTTTGTTTTAGAACCATGCCTGTATCTCTAATAGTTTAGCTGGGCTCCTGATGGTACACCTGGTGGTCTACATAAGGTACTCCAGATCCTCAATGTCCTTGTGAAAAGAAGCGGCCCATCATACTGAACAACTTTTGTTTTGGAACCATGCCTGTATCTCTAATAGTTTAGCTGGGCTCCTGGTGGTACACCTGGTGGTCTACATCTGTACTCCAGACCCTCGAATGGTGATAAAAAGTAGCCTATATCCGTTCTCGGTATGCTAGCAATCTATGTGCCAAGTTTCATTAAGATCGGTTCAGCGGTTTGGCCGTGAAAGCGTAGCAGACAGACAGACAGACAGACAGACAGACAGAGTTACTTTCGCATTTATAATATTAGTGTGGAAGTGTGGATGTATTGTCCATCCGTTTGTTATCTCGGGGACGCGTACAGATATCGAGTTGGAAAAAAACTACGGCCACTTGTAGTTTAAAAAAATCAATAGCTTAACATAACGTTAATAAAGATACAACCGTTTGTGCTGTAAAAAGCGCGTGTTTTGGCCCTCTCAAGGGAATCAAAATTCATAGGTTACTTCTTGTGGACCTAGAAGTATGAAATTTGGCAAATCGCTTTATTTTTACTTGGGGAAAAAAATGTTATGTGTTTTGTGTCAGCCAACAAAAAAAAACAGGCAGTAGTGCAAGTGGGGTATCATATGAATGTGCAAGTTACAAAACCCTCAGTGGGTAGACCGACTCGCACTTGGCCGTTTTTTATATACCTGTGATGCTCTTCAATTTCAATAAAAAACACAACGAGGTAAAAATAAGTACTCGTAATCGCTTGTACAGAATCTAAAATAATGGATACCAGCTACAACAGTCCACTGCTGGACATGGGCCTCCCCCTATTGGTGGGTATTGCCTTACTCACCTCGCTTGGTAAGCGGATTAATGAGCGCAGTGCGAGATATTGCTTTTACAGGGAACAATGCTGACCATTCCCTCAGTAGCATTTTATGACACCCACGTAGTGTTGGGGTGATGATATTCTAAGCCTGCATCACACGGCACATGATGCATAGATTTCCCAATTTTCAATTTCCTAACTTTTCAAAAAAAACACAATTTTCTTTTGTTTTATAACAATTTGTCTTAATAGAAAATCAGCTCGGGCGGGATAATAAAATAAAAATAAAGGCGAAGAAGAAATAGTAGTAAGGTACTGGAACCAAATAAGGCCCACTATTATTTGTTTTAATATAACTATTTGTACAGTTGAGCTAATAAGAAAAACGCTTGCTATTACAACTCTTTTATTAAATGTCTTTATCAAAACATGTACAAATATAAAAAATAGTGACGGAAAATAGTGCTTCTTTTCAGTTATAAAAACATATCCACGGGCCTTATTATGAGCTAGGCTCATATTAAGGCCCGTGGAAGAAAAGTGTATTTTAACAAAATAAAAGAGTTTTAAATATTAACATCACTAGGTATAATCATAATTTGACCTTTGGAAGCTTAACATCCTGAAAATTTACTAAAACTATAAAGAAAATCGGCTATGGGCCTTATTAAAATAAAAGAATTTAAAAAACGCAATATTTTCTCCAAAATGCGAAACAAAAATAAAATTGAATATTATTTAGATAGAGCTCTATCAACATAAACTTTTTATCAAAAAATAAATCAAAATTCTCTTCATCATAAAAAAATCGTTGGGCCTTATTGCGAGTATGGCTTTTACAAAAAAAAAACAATAACGCGTTAACTCTAATTATCACTCTAAACATATTTTTCCATCGGAAAAGCGATTAATGTTTAGTAATAGAATACATTCATTCATACTACGTACATAGATGAATATCATGCAGCGATGTAATGCATTTTTTTTGGAGAGCTGTTAGATGAAAAGCTGGAGAGTGACATGGGATACTTTTTTCCGGTGCGGGAAAACATATCATTCCCACGGGAAAAGGAATAAGCCGCGAGTGAAACCGCGGGGCGGAAAGCTTGTATTTAATATTTTTATAGATATATCGGTATTTTATAATGAATTTTGTTTGCAAGTACGTTATCTATTTATTATAAAAGCTATAATTTATAAATAATATGAAAAATTATAATGTTACTATGACGTAATGACTGCATCTCATACCCCATATAAGGCCCGGGCCTTATTACCAGGCACCGCCCTGGGCCTTAATAGGGGAATGAGCCGTTTCAACTTGAAAGACAAAAATCATATGTAAAAATAGAAAATAAAACTATGCTTACAGTCCCTCTTGTAGCTGGATGTATCCCAGTCTCGCCAAATTATAAAAAACAACTGGATAGACGAAGAAACTTGCAGAAAAATGTGTCAAATTTTAAGAAAATTTATACGGAGCGCAGCCGCAACCACACACTCGGACAACTTTGAGGCTACTGACAAAATGGCGGCGCGCGGGAAGGCAAGCGACGTTGCCAGCTCGCTATATCGGCAAGTTCTATGTGTGCGTGAACTGATGAACAGTTTGCTTTACCCACACTGCTATTTTTTTAAAGTGGGCCTTATTCCGGGCCGGGCCTTATTTGGTTCCAGTACCTTAGTAGAAGCGGTACTGAAAAGTTGAACCTACCTACCTAAGTAAAAACTAACTAACTAACTAAACATTTAAACCAATCTGGGTTTTTACCGAAACGAGGATATAGGTACGTATTTGTTTTTAAAAGCGGTTTCACGCGTCTTTGTAAATTAAACATTTTAAATGTAACAAATAATGTAAACGATCACTAATTCCTTAGCTGCCATGCAAGTCATTCATATGATGGATGTTTATGTCCATATTATAATGATCCCAATGGCAACAGCCACACAGTCGACTGTTGCACATGGGCCTTCCTCCCTCCAATGGGGGTAGTTTACTAGCCATACCTACTCGCCTTGCTGTTTGGCAGAGGGGTTAGCGAGCGAAATTCAAGGTGCATATTCACAGGGAACGCATCCATCCTTGTATTCATCTATGAGGCGTCTTTTAGGGTTACGATATTTTCAGGTAAAAATAGGGTGATCCTTATTCAGCTAGTACTAACGTTAAACTCTCCCGAAAAGAGAATCAGTCAGATTTTCAAGTATACTCATGTTTTTTCGAAATTTTTTGGCGTACTTTGGAAATTCTTATGGGAAACGAAATGACCACAGGGCTGGCAGAATGCCGGTCTAAGCGCCAGCCGCGTGCAGCTAACATCGGAGTCAACGTGCGCGCGGTATAAAAACCAGCGCATTATCAAGCCGCCACCAATACATTGCCGGCCGCCAGACTGTTCGCATTTCAAATTCAAACTTGGAACTGTGAACTTTTTTACTTAGTGTCAGTGCTTCAGCCAGTTTTTAAGGACCTTTTTCAGGTGAGCTTTCGCGGACCTTTATACTTAAAACAGTGGATGTCAATAAAATGCGTGCTTTCTGTATCTAATTTTAAATATTTAGATACTTAAACATGGTTTTACATTTATCACAGATGATAAAAAATCAACAACAACAAGTTAGAATAAACTTTATTCAGTTATAAAAAGTAAAACTTGTTAAAAAATTAGAATACTTATAGTGAAGGCAAATATGCTCTGGAAATTAATGCACGTTTGATTTTAAAATGTAGAGACTGAAAAACAATGATCGTAGATAAGAAGCAAGAGTAAGTGGGATATTTAATTCGTTCAAGTGCCTAATAAACTTATAAATAGGTATAAATTTGATGTACTAGCCGTACGTAGGTCTGTGCAAATGACAAGCACTTTAAGCAGGGTGACCATTATCTTCTTTAGTGAAGGATATTCCTGCAATCCTTAACGCAGATTTTACTCACTTAAGGTGCCTTTACATTGCGTGTTGGTAACTATAGCCTACAGTCGCCGATATTCGTCAACATTTTTGACTTTCTTCAAAATATTTTTTTGCCAATCCGCTTTCACGCATGTCGGCAGCAACTTAAATATTAAGAACCAGCTGTTACCCGCGGATTTGCCCGCGTACTCATGTGTTAATCCATGTTACCTTCTATATTTGTGTCAAATTTGATTACAATCGGTTGAGTAGTTTTTTCGTGAAAAAGTAACAAACAAACATACAATATTTCGCATTTGCAATATTAGTCGAATAAATATCTCGATATTATTTTGAAAAAAAAGAACAATACTTAGAGCACTAAAAAAGTATTAATTCTTAGGTAATGTAGTTATTAAAAATAATTAAAGACCGAATCTAAAAAGCTTGACAGAGATTTCTTCGTAATTTTAGTCACAAATTACTTCGAACTAAGTTTTATAAATTTTAATTTAACCGCTGTTGTGCGTACACGCGCATGAACAAGATGAAATAAATAAACATTTAGTACGCGTATGACTAAAACCGTGGATAATTCATTTAGGGCGTAGCACCTGTGTACCTACCATCATGAATTTCCTTTGCTCACACCCACACCAAGACTACACCCACAGCTAAGCGTGCAGGGAAACAGGACGGCAAACACTTCTAGCAACAATTGTGTGACATTAAACAACTTTTGCATAGAAATTACGTACAATTTCTCTCGAAAATAAAAATCATGCTTTTATTAGGTGCGTATGATGTGTCAAGGAAGCTAAGTTAAAATAAAATATTGGGTTAGTTAAGGCTGCCCACACATAAATGCGATGCGACGTCGCATCACATCCTAATTTCCAAACTCTCATACATTTGAAAAAAAAATATTCATTGGATGGTCTATGTGTGGGTAACCCTAAACCCAAAGCCAATGTTGGATCCAAAATATTTGGCAGAATATAGTTTCATTGTGATTTTTTTGTACGATTTTACTTTATCGTTTCACGTTATAATCTAGACAAGAAGGGTTTCTTTGTTGCCTTTTTTATTCAAGCTAAATGGAATTGTATTAAATTTTTCTTATTCGTAAAAGGTAATATCCTTAATATGAATTTTATTTGTATTCTATTCTATATTTAGCGGTGTTCTTTCGGTTATAAGGGTTATAAAAAATGCTTATAAGGGTTCCGTACCCAAAGGGCCACAAAAGAACCCTATTACTGAGACTCGGCTTTCTGTTTATCTGTCTTTCACCTGGATGTATCTCATAAACCACGATATATAGACAGTTGTTGTAAATAAAGTTAATATTGAAGGGGGCTTCCATACGTTTGTTTTTTGTCATTTTTGTAACTTAAGGTACAGCACCCTACGTGCACGAGCGTAACTCGCACTTGGCCGAGTTTTCTTTATGAACTTACTTGCTTAATCGGCCATTTCTATTAGCATGCGGTATTATCTATATCTACTATGTATTATTTACTAAATAACTACCATCTTCCTTATTCAGTACTTGCAATGTAGGGTTTCGCCCTAATCTAATCTGTGTAAGGAGTAACTAAGGGCTTCCTTTGCAATTTCTTATTTGCGACTTCCGCCGTTCGAGTGATTCTTAATCTTACTTCAAGGGCAATTCATATTGGTTGGCTACCATCGAATAATAATAGTAAATGGTTTTTTAAACACTGAAACAAAACTTTGTTTCCAAACAAATTGATGCAACTGCAAAACAGCATAGAATATTTTAGACAAAATATAAATAACATACTAAGACTTAGCATTCGGTAGCACAAGCTTTCAGAAGAACAGCGTTTATAATAGCTAAGTTAATAATAATAATATAATATCCTAGACAATACACACAGCGCCATCTAGCCCCAAAGTAAGCATACCTTGTACTACGTACGGGAACTAAATACCTGATATTAATACATAAATCAATTTTTTTGAAAATTAATACATAATACAACACACCCAGAATAAACACAAATATCTGTAAGTTAGTAAAATATCTTTATCTTATCTTAGTTAAGAAATAATTGTGTTTTGTGGGGATCAAATCCACGACCCTCGGCTCGGCGTAACAAGCAGGGGCACAATCCGCTATGCCATCGGGCCAATGCAGCCAGCTACAATTAAGAATAAGATATGATTTCCTAACCACGTATTGACACAAAACTATTGAAATTAACATGTTAAATCAGAGACGACCGATGTGGCGCAGTGGTAGTGCGACTGCCTGCGATGCAAAGGTTCCGGGTTCGATTCTCGGTGGGACACTCACAAAAGTGGATATTTATCTCTTTGTGAATTTGTTCCCGGTCTGGTTAGGACATTGCAGGGTGAACCAACTGATTGTCCGAAAAGAAATGGTTCCGTGCTTCGGAGGGCACGTTAAGCCGTCGGTCCCGGTTGCTGTCTATGATTACTTAGACGGCGGTCGTAACACAACCATGTCAGAGGCCTACTACTGGTAGTAGGCGGTTGAAAAACTCTGACACCAGGGTTCATTGGGTCATTGGATGACTCGGTGTCCCACACGAAAAGAGAGAGAGAGAAAAAAAAATATTCTCAAATTTCCCGATTATATTTTTCTACACCACATACTAAATGAAATACTTATAAAAACGCATATAAATTAGCGGACAGCTATTAATTTATAGTAACAAAGCGAACTGAAGCGGTAAAAATCTGGCGATCGGTTTGTTGGCATTGATTGGTCTCATTTTCAAGGTGTCATCTCCTCGCCTTGACATATTATGTAAACATTAATATTTTTTAGAATCTGCATATTAATATTGGCGAGTGACTAATAAAGTTTAGTACATGCCATTTTGCTACGGGTAAATATGCCATGAAAATCGGAAAAACCCATTTAATGTAGAACTTGATTGAACTGGTAGAAGTCGGTTATAAATGACATAATACCTACCTATGCAGATTCCAAAAATTCTTTCAAATGTTAATGTTTTTCAAACTAAACAATGAATCATCTATCAAAAAGGGAATGAATTCTTCAAATGTACTTAATCGTTTCAGGAAAATTTATTGATATTAATAAAATTTGCTTGGGGTACACAATTTTCCGAATGACCCCCAAATATTTGTCAGACGAGCGTAAATGTCCGTTTTTTGCGGCCGTTTACGCTCTGCCTTGCCCGTAAGGGATTATAGGCGTGATATGTATGTATGTGTATAAAATTGGCTGGAGGTACACCGTGGATATCTATTTTCAAAACGGACCTCACCAATAATATGGGAAAAATATTGTTGTACCAACAATCTGGTTGGAAATTTGCGCGCGAATTTATCATAAGAAAAAATCGGATAGATCTTATAGAGTAGGTGCCTTTCAAGAATGAGATGTTTTAGACTTACTACTAAGCTTGGAGTCTACCTAACTATACCTAGCATCATCTAATAAGGTAAACATGAATGGATCGTATGTAATCCAATATATCGCTTCAGTCGACTAGCTCACGTGCCATGAAACCAAGTAGAAGAGCTAAGTGGCTTAGCTGGTCAGGTGTTGCAACACGACAGACCGACAGACTGGAAAATCTGATGTAAAGACTCTACGTTTACGATTTCCAGAAACATTTCAGGGTTGTAAGCATCGAAATACCATTTCGTTATGAGGCTGCAGAAACCCGACTTTTATCGACCTATGTATCACTACCGTCGTGGTACTGGTTGCTTTCAACCCATCTAATAATTTTATAAAATACTTACTTGTAACATCATGTACCATCTTGATTAAATCAAACTAAAATATGTGAATTAACAAGGTGCTCTGTTTTATGATGAATAAATATACAGATGTCAAGGAATTAAAATACTTAACAAAAATTCCTTACCAAATAACCGGAAATATTTAATTTATACACTCGATTTGTGACACGCGTGTATGAATATTGAGGAAAAATGGTCACAATATTAAAATATAAATCTTTTATAGGAATTTTTTGTTCGTCGTGCAATAAAATCCGCGAGATAAAAAATAATGCTCGTCTACTTTCTACGTATGTAGACGACATCTGTGATGAATTTCGTCCAAATCGGTTTAGCGTTTAAGTCGTAAAGATAAGCATGGTTCAACCGAATATCTTAATAATCAGTGAGGCATTCTTCTCTAGCGAAAGGAATAAAAACAGACCTACAGCAGTGACTAGACGTTGGCTGATATAGACAGATAAGATAGAATGAGTCACGTGAAAACAACTTAAAAATCTATTTTTAATTCCTCAATTCCACCTAATGGGTCCCACGGTAGGTCTTATCTACCATGATTACTCTAGGTCGACTGACTGACATTTTAGTGCCTACAAACATTACCATGGCATGTATGACGCATGATCGTCCACGATTTGCGCAGTAGATATAATTCCATAAAGGTACAATCAAATGTACAACAGATAGACCATACTGACATCAAACGACAAACGACAACAAATCAGACTTAATAGCTTGATTACTGGGATAATTTTTGTCACTCAAACTGACGACATTACAAGTCCATTCAAGTGCAAGCTGATTTTATGAACGGATATGTTGCAGGGATATTAAAAAAGGCGTGATATTGAAATTTCACTAGTGCCATTATAATTGCACTGATTTATTGTCAATTGTTTGGATTAATTACAATTTAACGGACTAGTTTCAGTGACATTATAATTTCACTAGACCGATACGATGAAATTGTAAGGCAGTGATATATTGACAATAGCACTGGCTTAAGAAAGCCGTTTGATTATCAGACCGATCGTTGATTGGTCGTAACCAACTGAGCTAAAAATAATAAGCATAGAGTTAGGGTCAATTAGGTCCATTTGCCGTCTCTTGTTAAAATCTTTTGTCACCTATGGACGGATACCCGATTTAGGAAAACTTTTCTTCGTCATACAGGTTTTACACAAAGTATTTTTTTTTATTGCAAATTGCAGGACAATTGTTTTATCTTTAAGGGAACGAATTATTTCATCTCGCCTATCAGGGCCCGTTGCTAAATGCGTTTAGAGTAAAGTGTCATAATAATTTCTACTTGGAATGATTTGTGTAACAGGTCAAGAAACACTTTTTCACTTTGTTATTAAAATTATTTTCTTTCCCACATCATATTTTGTTGCATAATGGTACTGCTGATTAGAGGTTTAGTATTTTACTTGCTTTATATTCTTCAATTGCTTTTATTACCTGTTCTAACCTATCCGCACTCCATTCCGGCTTTTTCGTTTTATTAGATTGGCCACTATAGTATTTTCTTGACTCTGTGTCAACATCTTTTCGCACCACAACTTCACACTAACTTCCACTTGAATGTGATAAATCTGACAATTGTATCACTTCCTAATGCTCACGATCACAAATTTTGAAGATATTGGCTAGAATTATAAAGTAAATCCCTCAAAGACACCAAAAATATTTAATAAACTGATATCAAAAAAGCACACTCCAATGTTTACAACGATTATTTTGCAAATGGCGACTGATTAACTCTATTAACCAATCAGATCCCACGGGGCTTCTACCACAAACATAACTCATAATAAACCTAGATTTATTATAATGTCACTTTTGCAGTCCAGTGAAGTTACAATATCACTGAAACAAGCCCGTAAAATAATACGAATCTGTTGTTATTGACAATAATCAGTGTAATTACAATTTCACTAGTGAAATAATAATATACCGTCTTTGACTAAATCCCTGCGACAGATATACCGCAGTAATGAAATAATGCAAGAGAAAACGTGGAGCGCAGAGTATTTTGTTTCACAAGATTTCATTTTATAAACTAGTCGGTTTCAAACAATCGAAAATCTACGCGAGATTATTACTGTTTCGAAAACACTGATTTTGATAATCACGTCACTGTACGAATCACAAATACGGGAAAACGAATAATTTTAAAATGGCCCTGAGAATGTGAATTCAAACGCATTCGCAACGGTCTGGCTCAAAGTGGTCAAGTCAACAAACATATCCGTTAAGACACTGGACAGACAGACACCTCTTATTATCTGAGCATTACCACGGATCACGAGACAACACGAGTAGGACCAAGCAGAACAATGGGTTAACCTATTTAGGTTAACCAAGAATAACATTAGGATGTATTCTAATAAAATATTTTATACTGTTGCAAATTTAGCTGTAAGCGATGAGTCGAATCAAGAATGATTCCGCTTGTGTCTTAAAGCGAGATCATAAAAGTAAATTTATGTAAAATATAAATGCGAAACAATAATGTTACAATAACAAACTTGATCAAAATAGAATCTTAATGAGTAAAGAGACCTCCCCAGCACGGCCCGAAGGTGCCCATAATAGCATATTTTTCTCCTACGCTGTTGCATTGCAAATTGCAATGGACAACCTTTAGTTGCAGTCAATCCAGAGCGGGGGTCATGACCTCTCAAGATATAAATTACAAATTATCGTAAATCATTACAATATTATTTAAATCGCCACACTTCAATGACACTAGGCAGAGCATTTGTAAAATTAGCTGGGATTCAATGAAATATGCTAAATCATGCATAACTAATACATTTATCAAAGAGCAAGAAATCGAACTAATATACCTATTGTTGGAAATCTTGGAAAAACGTTCATTTTAGCGGCAAGAGATGAAATATAGTTTTATTTTAACTAATCAGAACATTTAAATGCTTGTCCTAACATTTAAGTGTGCAAAAACTTACAAAACATATTTTCAACCCTCATTTACTCTAATTTTATCACTTACGACATTTCACCAAAAAGTTTTTTCTGTTTGTATTTTTACAAACTATGAATTGATATATAAAAACCGTAACTATCGATTGGCACGTTTCATCTCTTTTCGCCAAAATAAGTTTATACCTCTATTTTGTCATCGGAAAGTGTAGCTATACCAGGCTCCATACTAAAATATCTTATGCTATTTTTGTAGTAAGAAAGGTAATCTACGGTTAAAATTAATATTACAATCAATAAATCATTGTAGTCTACTGTCAATGTCTGCTTAGGTACAGAAAATGAAATTGAACATGTTTTACATGTACTTTTTACCTACTCTGTATAAAAACTATTCTTTCTCGTGGGATGTGTGCATCCAACCGAAATCTATGTCTAGCGGGAAATATACCGGTGTGTAGTGAATGCAGATAAATAATACGAGATTTGTTGACACTTCACACCTTCTTGGTTTGCCTGGTACCGTTAAGCCAAACACGTGAAGGCGCCCTGACAATGCCAACCAAATGTAGATAGATTCGGTATTTGCTTTCCTACTCTCCATGTCTAACTAAATATGCTTTAAATGGCGCTTGTCTCGTACGGAATAGGCGCTTGTTTTGAATGAATGACATAAAATTTATTTGCATTAAAACTTTTAAGTAAGTACTATAGAGATATTTTTCTTCTTATCTAGCCTGCATCGTCCCACTGCTGGGCAAAGGGCGTCCCTCTTCTCCTTCCATCTAGTAGTGTAGCGAATAGAGATATTAGGTACGTTTTATTAATTCTCTGCAAAATCTGCCTCATATGCTAACATTAATTTGTTACTATATTATTTCTTCATAAAATACGATACATTGCAACATTATTCTAGTACAGATAAATTTAATAAGCGTTTCACTGTACCTATATTATTTTTACTTTCATGTCAGCATAAAATTCATTTAATAGTAGCATTTATTAATGAATCATTCAAGCATTTTTTTTCTTAAACATATTCCCATTATGAGAATGGGGTTGAGTATGACACGCGTTGTAGTCAACTAGATAAAGTACAATACCTTCATCTTCTTAGAGGTATAATCTACGTATACTAAGTAACATTTAACGTGTACTTACTGAATAATTTTCTTTAAAATACTTACCTAGTTATTAATATCATATCAAAATTATATAAATAGTTATTTTATCACTAATTCTATCTGGTATACAAAACGTACAGTTTATAATGTAGTTGCTATTTTCGTAGACAGCAAAGAAAGTACTTAAGTACCTATTATGTGAAAGTATATAATGTATTTTTAAATATTATGTATAATACCCTTGGCCCTGTTTGAAGAGACAATCAAAAGTTGCCAATTCGTCTCCTTGCCTGATTGGGCATGTATTTTTTTACTGTCCATTGTATTGTGGTATGGCCTGTAATTTGTAGTGTTATTGAACCCACCGAAACGAATGACGCTCTGACGTAAATTCTGGCAACATTTTATTTTAGGGATATGTAATAAATTGTTACTTTGTATGTAGAGCCACTTAAGACAGCGATTAATTTCAAGAAAATGTAAGTCAAATTTATGCAAGTATTTATTTGCGGTGATGAGGTATCGTCGATACCTAGTATCAAATAACTGGTATCGATGATTTTGACCATCATTTTTATAATGCGGATAAGGAAATTGTAAAAGTCGAAAAACAGAGCCCCAACATAATGTTTCTTGGAAAAATAATTAGTTTCATGGACTGATCATGTATCCCACAGTGGGAGGTGCTACCGTTTATAATTCAGTTCAGTCATTTGTGAAGTTCAATTCTTCTTCGCCATGTAAAGGTTTACTGTGAACTAACATGGCCCATGTCTAGATGCAATGAATCGGATATTAGATCGCGCCCTCTGACAATGAACGTGGGTTGCCGCTGCGCTTGCGCAAGAGTTCAACGCGGTTTCAACACGATATATTCATACAACTCAGTATGGTCGAGGAAGTTCAGATGATTTTTGCTATGCACGGGACTATTATTTATGGAGATAACTAAATTATTATAAATAGTTATTTGACTTATCGGTAATATAATACGTAAATAATTATTTATTTGAATGATATACGTACATTACGAAATTAAATAAGTAATAACATTTATCATCATTATACGATAATAAGTCATTGAAAAATTATTAGCAGCGGTCGGGACTTGAACCCGGGGCCGTGGAGTATCGCCCCTCTGCTCTACCAATTGAGCAACCAGCGCCTCGAAAGCTACTACCAAATTTTCAACCCCTAACGCGGTACCTCTTTCTTTCAAACCACGCCGCTAATGTATTTTCAATTTATTTTATGCATTTATGAGAATAATCTAGGTATAGTACTGTAAATGCAAACAATCCTAATAAATCAATAACATTTATATACCAAGACTATTTACGCAAACATAAACCATCACATAAATGAAATGTGAAGAAAGGTATTAAAATAGTAAACCCAACCTAAAATTTTACACTCTACAATGAAATATCTAGACTAATAAAGATTGATCGAAACGTGATTTATTCGCACTAGAAAGCAGACAGCCGAACTAGAGCTTGAGCATAGGTCATTTTTTGCTACAAACTTGTTGAAAAATAAATAAATTCTAGGTCAGGCAGGTCACGTTCAACTAAATAATAAAATAACTAGAATTTAGAAAGCTATGAATGATCGATAACAACATTGTTCTGAGAATTTAACGATTCGTATACTTAATAACAGTAAAGTTATGCTAAGTTGCTATTTTAAATGAAATTCTAATATAAATGAGACGCTACATTTTTTAAATCATCGTAGAAATAAACTACCGCCCACGTTTATTATTTCCACGTTAATTTATTATCACGTATTAGTGCGCACGTATTACGACAAGCCTCGATAAACTGTGACGTAGTTGAGAAAATGAATATATTATGGCAACCAACCGCCCATATGTTTTGTAACCTTTACGACAGTTTACGATAAGATGTCAAAATAATAAAGAACCCTACTGGAATTCCATTAAAGACACTTGTACCTATATGTAAATGACGGCCAACATTATCACAAACGTAAGTTATATTGTAATAAATATAGTAAATTTACACATTCTTCGTAATAAATGTACACATTCAAATGTCGCAATAGTAGATGTAAAATTGATTGGAGTTTCCCAAGTGTTGGTCATTTGGAGAAAGCCAAAACGTGTTTGGTATTTTTAAACCATCTTTATGCTTATTTTATTAGGCAAAGGAATTCATAGAATACAACTTGAAGGTACCTACCGTTCATTTATTTGTATCTTTAGATTACAGTAGCTTTGGTCATTTTCTGAGTTCAAGTATTAAGCCTTAAGAGTTTTCAACGCTGCCACATGCTAACAAAACAAAATAGATGTACTATCAGCCTACCCTATAAGGGATCAACTGAAACTACTATTTATAAGAAAAGAACAGCAAAGATTGATCCCTTGTAGGGCTAGGCTGATGTGCTGCTGATAAAATACCAATGTTAGCCTGCTACTCGAAACAATTGAAAAAAATGAAAATTTATTGAACTAAGTACACTGGAGTACTGGGTATCCTTTTCAGGATCCAATTAGATTAAATTATACGACTTAATAAATCATTATTTTCTAATCACTAAACAACATCCTTCAATTAGTTGCTCCACATTTCCACAAAATAATCTGATAAGGAAATAATTATAGCATACCAATACCGACTTACCTACCTACTGACATTGCCTGAATCTACAGTTCCATCACCTATTTTATAATGATGAGTAAGAAAATATGAAATGTTTTTATCTCCTCCGAATTTACAAAAGGCAAACCTTGGAGTGCAAAAAATACGCATCGATACGGAACAGTATGAAAAAACGTGCTGATTTAAATGTAATGTCCATCCGCAAATTTTCTTAAATTGAGTAAAACCAAACATTTCTGATGCTATTTTTTGAGGATATGATAGTTGGGAGTTTTTGGATATAAGTAGGTAAAATGGGTGAAATTTTACTAGTGACCGATAGCGAAAACCCCAAGGGTTGATATATGGCAAAAATATTTTGAGTTTTCTGATTTTTTATGGGAAGGTCGTTTTTTTTTCGTATATCGATCTAAGTTCCTGGGGAAAGTTGTTCCTTATAACCAGCCCGTTGTCTGTTTTCAGTATCAGTCTCTAGTAAATTTTCACCCTTTATATGGCCGTAAAATTAATTACAGTCAACATGGCCAAAAGGCGTAGTATGTTTGCCGCGATCAATATAATGTCAGTGTAATTGTATGCATAGCTACGAAATGTACCTAATACTATTATTGCACATATTAAGTAGGTGAGTACTTGAATCAATTGATGTGGATAACGGTCTCTGAGGTCTTCTTAATCAACTCAAGATGTTTTGCAGTTGCATCAGAATTGCCCCAGCATCCTCTCCATCTAAGAGGCACATCAAGTGCATTTAATTTAAATCCAAAATGAAATACATAAATAACATTTACGGATAAAAGTTTATAAGAATTTAATTTCAAGTGGTAGTAATAATAGCTTTTATGTTGCATTTGCTATTTATGATGCCATCATATAAATTGAAATCTCATTTCATTCACTATGCACAATCACGAGCTTTTAATAGTTATTTATATCTATAATTACGATGCATAGAGCATCCAGACTTACGTTGTTACGAAGCTGGGTGTCACAGTTTATAGTAAAAAAAATTGACAACGGCAGCATAGCGTAGTAGGCAACTTTAAAAAAATATGTATGGAAGGATCGAAATATGAAATTGATCCGTCGCTCCCACATAAGTCAACGAGCTGATCGTTCATTTTGTAAATTCGATCTATGTTTTGTGAAATTTGTTTCTAGTCGTAGTTGTGATGGCTTCTTTCTTCTTATATTAAGGTTCTTCTACTAGTTCTCGTACATACATACATCAGCCTATTGCAGTCCACTGCTGGACGTAGGCCGCCCCCAGAGTACGCCATAGGCCACGATCTCTTGTTTTCGCCATCCAGTCGCTAGTTCTAGTGCCGTCCTTCTAATAGTACACTCGCTACAAGTGATTTTAAGTCAAGAATATAAATGACTCTCACATTTGCAGTTACACTCTGTATATGAGTTTGAACTGCGATGCCATTGACAGATAGACCAAAGGAGGGCCTAAGTTAGATTATGGTGTACACATGATGTAATTACAATGTGAAACCTTGTAACCGTTGTGGATTGAACCTCATGATTTAATGCCCATGCCACGGAATGCGTAACGCATAATATTATGATTAAGAATATGATGATGATGGCGTAGTTACTGCGCACGTTTTGTGGCGAAGTTTATTCATGTCTTCATGTTGTTTAATTCTATTTAAAACGGAAATTATCTTCTCAGACAAAAAACACGAATTTAGTACTTTAAACTTAGGTTTAGTTTAAACAAGCAACACAATGTCCAAACCAACCTTGACAGACTCCTATATATTGTGACTCATAGATTCCTCATTACCAAAATCAGCCATTGTTATAGTAAATAGCAACTAATAGAATAAAGAGACGAATTGACCATGCGGTGGTCCCATAGAGGCGGTTCCCAAAACTGGTCAGTTTCGTAAATACCAGTGGACCGTATCGTGCGTCAAGTGTTGCAACTAGGAACATAATAGATGAAGGTCTCATGTTTCCAATAAACGGAATTTTAAAATGTCTAGTCAACATGTTTACGTCAAGTACCTACCTATCAGCAGCACTATAGTGTTACTGCTTTAAAAAACATATGTTTTTCAGTCAGAAAATATTACGATAAGTATAGGTCACAAACAAATAATCTTTGCTAATACACAAATATTTACGTTGATTTAACCATAATATAGCAACATTATCGCTCTTGCTAAAATTCACATCAGCTGGAGACCCTAGGTACTTACTTACTATCTATCTTAGAAAAACCATTGCGGCGTACCAACCGATCTAAAGAGACTACTGTTAAATTTTATACTTATTAAATAGTTTTCGAAAAATCATATTCCACTTCTCTTGTCTTTAAGGTTCACGCGCGTTTCACAAAAAAACCTTCGATAATTTAGCAAAATGTGAGAGTACTCTGTCGGGCAACCGGACTGGCATGACCCTTGCATGTCCTTTAATACCGTAGGTACAATGTGTAGCCACAGTACTACGTGCGGCAAATTTTTTCATTGGCACAATAAAAGCCGCGCACTCAATTGGAAGATTGGTAGTGTGTGGGAGACGACTTGCCCTCAGCCGGGGATATCCTTCCACAAAATAACGGCTACATAGTTAATAATCCGTTCAACAACACCTGTAGTGTGGACTGTGAATCGAGTTTAACATTCAAAAATGAAAATAAGAAAGAAATCGATAAACTGCCGAAAGTCGATCCCGGGGACCGTGGAGTAGCTCGCTGGTCTGCCATCTGGACTACTGGAGTATACCGGCACGGCTGGCATTATTTGAACGCCTAACTTACAAAAAATCTAAAGCCACTTATTTTTTGTAAGATTGCGTTAGGTATGTGTCTTTAAAGCACATTTTACATTATGTGTAATTTTTTACGTAAATCATTTATAAAATTATTATTTTAAGAGTTTATTTATTTTTATTATAATTTATTTATTAATATTATACAATATGCCTGTATTGTCTATGTGCCAGTCTACACAATGTAAGAACCCAGTTTGAGTCGTTTTTATCCACTGCGAACGACAGTATGTTAGCATAAACCCAAAATGACACAAAATAATTAATTGGGTTCGGCAAATGGTCCAGAAACAATGAGACGACTTAAAAAAAAATGAAATATGAATAGCTAGCCGTACCTACTGGGCTAAGTCGTGACTGCTATCGCCAAGTTATAGTCGACAGATTTACAATATTTTCATGTTTGAAAATTGCATATCACTGTGAGTGTAAAACTTAATGCATTACAAAAATTACTACGGTTTAGGATTTATTGTAGAATCTTGTAAATCAGCCCAAAACTGAGCGTCTTCACGTGTAAGTAACAACCCGGTGACCCGAAAAAAAGCACAATCTCACTTTTATTCGCGATGCCAGATAAGGAACATAATGTAGGTAATCCACGCAATTGTGGCTGGGCAACGCCCTCAGCTCATCCAAGGGAACCTGTTTTACTGCCACCTTTATTTTATTTATGTTATCTTCAATGCTTATTAAAGGGATATGTTAGGGCCGATCGCTTCTCCTTATTATTAACATATTTAAAAACTTATTTCTGGAACCAAATTAGGAAAAGGTGCTTTAGCCTGATTGTTTTCTTAAACACAGAAATTGGTCAAAGTAAATGCAATGTGCAATTTTATTGTAAAAGCTAGTAGAAGTTGCTGTAAGTAGTTGTAGATAATTATTTTTAAACTCTTTCTACTTCTAAGTAATTGTCACATTTGATATTGATAAAGGTGCAGGCAGTTATGTAGTTACCAACGAAGTATAAGTAGTAGAATTCAATAATAAAAATAATTATAAGAAGCAAGACAAAAGTGCCCAGCCCTGCGCAGGATTCGAGTAGCAGACGAAAAAGTATCGATTATGTGAAGTAAGAACAGGGGACGTAATAACAAGTAACCATCGGCTTACGAAACCGGCTCTCATTGCTACACTTGAACTTGTCTGGCCGACAGTGAAATAAAAACAAACGCAATATAAGTACGGACATGTTGCCCGACAAGATACTGGCCAATAAATTCACTTTTAGTAAGTCGCCATTAAAAAGTTAACGAACTCGGGCGAGCGCGATCTAAAATACGATATGATGATCGAAAATATTTACGATGCATTTCAGATGTTCGACTTTAGCCCATCATCAATGTATACCTAAATATAAAATTACTATTTTACAATCCCGGACAAATTATGCATTTTATACGCTCGTAAATTTCGGAATGGTTAATTAAAATAACTTGAGACAAAACGAGTCGCGAGTACACGCCATAAAACTTGTACTAACGTCGTTGGGTTTGTAAATCTGCATGTAGTGATTCACGGAGCTGCGCGTTGCATTCTAGTCGGTGATTGAATAGAATGAGCCCATTAAAATTCAGGTAATGGGCTGGACTGGGCATCCATATTGGTGGCGCGCGACCGCATCCTGTGCGTCGTGCGCGCTAGGCACGCGCTAGGAAGTGTCCATCATATCGCGAATTTATAATACCTAGTTCATCTAGTGCATTAGCAACTTTTCATTATATCCATGTATCTTTAACGCCCATTTTCATGAAAGTAGTTATAAATAAACATGACTCTGAGGCAACAACCTCTCAACGCGAAACTGTTCAGCAAAAAAACACTATAAAAGGAATCACGGTAGATCAATGTAATAATATCCCAGACGCTAATGCCTAGTTATTTAAAAGTGATTACCAAGTCGGCGTAATCTATTCGCGACGGCGCCAAACCACATTCCGACAGGAGCTGGGATATCGCCTTAATGCCCTACCTTCCAGTCCAGCCTGTCCACACTATAAATAGCTGAAGGGTACACGACCCTACGGTAATGGAAAATAGATGAGCGATCCAACAAAAACTAGATTGCATTTTTATGTTAAGACCCTCTAAAGTACCTACACCAGCCAGCAATATAAATTTCAACAAACGATCCAGCTGCACCGACCTAACTAGTACACAATAAATCATCACGCCTTCATGTGGGAGAGCATTACTGACAGTGCGCTTTCGAAAGCTACGATATTATTCCATAGCCCACTTTCACAAATAGTTTACATCCTACTTATCACATCGAGTCAATTCAATGACTAGAAGATAGTTAACGGTACCCCCAGCATATCGGGCCCTTAGATGATTCAAGCTAATAGGAAAATTGCTGCGAAACGCTGATACCAGCCGACGCGTAACATTGGCCTTACCGCACTCACGACTTGCAGACGTGCATTCTGTTCCACTATAATAACCGCGTGGGTACATAGTCTGTTGTTTCGACAAACCGCTAATTGCATGTTTTTGTTCTTTGCAGGATGAAGGTCTTATTATTATGTCTGGCCTTCGCAGCCGTGTGCTTGGCCATGCCGGTGGCCGAAAAGGAAGAAGCCGCGCCTGCTGCTGCGCCTGTTGCTGCCCCCGCAAATGTCCCTGAGGTTAAAGCTGACGAACCTGCACCAGCACCCCCCGCAGAAGCTGCTGCCCTAGCCGAGAAAAAACCAGAAGAACCAAAACCCGAACTCAAAGCAGAAGAGAAGGTTCCTGAAGTAAAACCTGAAGCAAAGAGCGTTCCGTCTGAGCCCGCTTCCGAAAACAAGTTGCCTGAGGCCTCCAAACCAGAGCCAGCTGAAGAAAAAAAGGAAGTCATTCCTGAAGTGAAGGCAGCTCCTGAGCCAGAAGCCAAACCCGAACCCAGCAAACCTGATGAGCCTAAGCCTCAGAACGCAGCAGAAGCCAAGGCTGTTGTAAAGGAAGTTCCCAGCGATGTGCCTGTCGGTAAATCCGCTGACGAACCTATTGACATGGCCAGTGTGATCAAGCCTGAGGCAGCCATTGCCGATGAAGTTGTAGACCCTGCTGGTGTAGCACCTGAGAACAACGCTGAGGTCCCTGCCATAGCCGCTAAGAGCGCCGAGCCCGCCCCTGTCCCTGAAGAAAAGAAAGAGGAGAAGAAAGAGGAAGCCCCAGTTATTAAGGCTGAAGAACCTAAGCCCGAAGAGTCCAAGCCTGAACTGAAATCAGAAGAAAAGCCAGCCGAATTACCCGCAGAAAAACCTGCTGACAAGCCAGTTGAAAAGCCTGCTGAGAAACCCGCTGAACCCAAATCAGCTGAGGCACCCGTTGAGGACCCCCTCAGAGTAGTTCGCGACACCATCGAAGATCAGAAGGCTGCTGCCGCTGCCGAAGCAAAGGAAATCAAACCTGAAGAGCCTGTAAAAGAGGTTGCGCCTGAACAACCTAAAGAAGAAAAGAAAGAAGAGAAGAGCGAGGAACCTCCAAAAGAAGCCGCTGCGAGTGAGGCAGCCCCAGAAACCAAGTCAGCACAGCCCGTAGAGACTGTTAAGGTTGTGGAGCCCAAGCTCGAGCAAGTAAAGCCTGAAGCTAAGCTCGAAGAGCCTAAAGTTGAAGAGCCCAAACCAGCAGCTAAGGAAATTCCCATCCCCAGTGACAAGAAGCCCGAAGAAGTAAGTGAAGAGAAAGTCAAAGAAGTGCTTGAATCAGTAAAGAGGGAGGAAGTGTCGAGTGAAAAGAAAGATGAAATCAGTGTAAAGAAAGTTGAAGAAAAAGAGAAACCCTCAGGCGATGCGCCCGCGTCGGACAGTTCTTCAAGCGAGGAAAGTGCTGAGGTAAAGAAGCCAGAAAGTTCCGAAAAAAAGGAATCGAGCGCTGAGAAGAAAGACTCAAGTTCTGAGGAGAGCAAAGAGGAATAAATGAGTTGCGAGAGCGCTGGCGGCAGGCGTGTGTCGATGACATGGCGCCTCGACACGCGCCCCCCGCCCGGCGGCCTCTGGCGGCCGCTCCGCGTAACAAACGTACGGTAGTGCATGGTGCGTGAATCGAGTGACTGACTGACGACCGTGTGAATAACAACTTTATTCACTAGTTTTAGAGACTTATTTAAAATAGCCGAACGAAAATTACATATTATTGTAATTAATTCTCAGAGTAAATTATCGAATTTCCGGTACTATAAGTAAGAATTTAAAATAAATAAAATATGTTTTATAAACTGAAATTTCATTTATATCAACACCTTCAGGATAATAATAACTAAATCGTTCCCGGTGGCACGCTGTGGGAGACCTACGTAGAACAGTGGACTACATCAGACTTACACAGGGTGTAAGGAACGGTGTATTAAAAATTTGCAGGCATGATCAGACCATGAAAATGAACAACTTATACCATGGATGGATGAAGCCTATGTTGAGAAATGAAAATCTTTTTTACAATTTTAATAGAAAGTCAGTCAGCTGATCGAGAAATTCGAAAAAAAAAAAGTTTACCAACATATCCTCCATAGAAAAGTTGTTCAGTTTAATTCATGGTCTGATCATAAATGCAAAATTTTCGGTACACCGTCCCTTACACCCAGTATGATGATGATGACTTGGATAAAGGTTGATCCCATCGTTTATCCCAACGGGGGGACCGTTTAATCCCCGATTAAGAAAATAACTACATTATTAATTTAACTTGGACCAAATTTTGAGTATCAACCTTTGGCCTTGGTAGGAAGGAAGCTACTATAAAATACTAACTGGTCAGAGTTTTATACTCTAATAGCATCTAATAAAAAAGCATACAAGACGAACTAGGAAATTTATACTCATAATAGTAAGACTAATGAACTAGCAGATCTCATTTGAATAAAAATACAAAAGATAACGATCAACCTTCGCGGTCAGACTATTCCATAAGATGGTATTGCCCATGGAATAAAGTTTATTTTAACAAAAGTAGGCAATGAGGAAGTAATAATCGGATATAATGTCAGAAATAAAATTTGTAACTTCACAAGTATTATTTAAAAAAAACTTTTGTTCCCATGAAATAAGGAACTTTACCTGTAGAGTTGATATAATGCCTTGTTCGGAAGAGTAGTAAAATACATAAAGTACCTAGTTAACTAAATAGCGTACAGAACACCGAATCTTCATACGCCGGAGTTCTTTAGTGTGTGATTATGCGTGTCATTTAGTTTTGCTACTTAAAACTAAAAATCTATCAAACTCAATTACCAGGTATTGTTTTAGCCTTACCTTAAATTTGGATAATTAAAATCGAAGCTTCCTTATTTGTATAGTAAGTACTGTTCTTTCCGGCTGATTAGTACAAATGTGTTTTTAACTACGTTTTTTTATTTTCGTTCAAATAGTCCACCCGTGACTAGTTTGGTATTTTTTAAGCCTTAAAACCTTCCGTCTGAGGTATTTAGGTAATGATTTAATTGACAAAATATCAACTTCAGAATTAATTGCTTAGGTAGAAAAATACGACAAAATTCAAGATCTTAAACGTAGGTTTAGATACACGGAGAGAATTCAAGACTTTTGCATTAGTAAGTATACGAGAGCAAACCGTACCTTGATGGCATGGTAGTGTTTTATGAGTTTTAAGAATGTTACTTACCTCATCCATAAGTTGCCTCTTACGGCACCCACAGGAAAAGAATGGTGTGATGCTATTGTAAGCGGGCGACACACGACGACTAAAGGACTCGAGGGTTACATGTTAAGTACATGTGTATTGCAATTTTAGGCGATGGGCTCACAACCTGCCACTATCGTATGCTGGTTTTTAGAATGACTCTCAATGTTTGTCAGACGTGCCGTATATGTCCGTTTACGATCTGCCTACCTCGCAAAGGACATAGGCGTGATATGTGTATGGATTACCTAATAGCTATGTTTTTTTGTGCATGGATAAAACTCAATTTTCTACTATAATTGGGAATACTTCCATTGTGTGGACTCAGCCTCATTTGTTTCTTACCGTGGGACGTCGAACGACCTGATAAACCCTGGGGTAGGTAGGTAGGGGTAGTTAGTCTCTGCTCTGACATGGCAGTTTTTTTTTAGTTCTGGATTATAATTTTAGCCCCAGGGCTATGAAATCTACACCCGACTGTATGGTGGAGAGCAGGAGCTCATCTGGAGAAGTTTTGTGGTTGTTAGCTTGTGGAATGTGATCTACTCGCAATGGCTGCAGCAGCGGCTACTGTGATGTCATCATTTTCCGAAAGGACGTGTCTGGGGCGGTGATTAAAACGCGAGGTTGGATGGGGGAAGTAGTTGGACGCGGCAGCTATTAAGGGGTTTTTATGATGGGGAGCGTTGTCAAAGAAGCGACGAGACGCTTCCTTCATATACGCTTTAATGGTAGGGAGACCTAAATCGATGTGGAGGTTGGCGTTCCGCACGTACCAGGGCGCCCCGGTAGCTTTGCACATGAAACGGTTTTGTCTGGCATGTTTCATGTTATATTCTGGTTTATATACTGTTTAGTAAAAATGTATGATAAATATTAGATATTGATATGATGTACGTATGTACTTACCTCGTCAGTCAGCATACGACAGGCCACGACTCCTAGCGACCACCAGTCCACAGCGTGTCCGTAGGGCTCCCGACTTAGCACTTCCGGAGCTGCAGACAAACCAAACCAATTTGATTATTCATTCATTACGAAGTATACAAGAATGTAAATAAAAGGTTCCAAAGCAATAATAATAAAACCATTCACACTTCTTGTGCTCTACGCCACTAGCATTCCCCCATTCATACAAAATGTATTTAAAATTAAAATACAGCTAATAAAATAAGTATTATTTCAAAAGTGTACTTATGTTTTCGATGGAAGGAACATCCGATGTCGTGTAGCACACGAAGTCTTCTTAGGGGAAAACCATTTCTTTAAAATGTTAGGGTTTTGATTATATTTTTTCCTAAACGCGTTGTAAAATGGGTACGGTACGTTTTGACTGAGTGAGTACCGACAATAGTGAAAAACAAAGAATACTGGGTTTGAAGGTTACTGGTCACGATCCCGTCAAGGGGTAAACCAGCTCATGAAACTGAACAACTTTTTCATTTGCAGTCGGTAGAGGCGTTGGTAGAACTGATACCGAAAGTCGCAGGATCAAATCCTACCCGCCCGCGGTGCAATGTTGCATGTTCTCAAAAATCTGTTATATTTTTACTAACACCGCATATTTTGAATGAAACCCCCTCATTAGGTACCTACAGTACGGCCATCCCAATAAGCCATATTTGACAGCTGTCAGCTTCAAGCTAAAGCTACGGCAGAGGGTTCATTTTTCTTTATTAAAATACAGCTATCAAATATTATTGGGATGACCTTACTTTTAGGATAGGAACTAGGAAAGGAAACAGCTTTGGGCTTACATGTATGCATACGAGATGGCGCTGTTATGTTTTTTAGTAGGTATGTCGGGTAGCTCTTTGAATACGCGAGTGAAACCGCGGCCGCAAAAGTTAGTAATAATATAATTTTTTGTGGACAATATGGCGTATTTTTTTTGAGCGACGTGCTACATGTTGCATTCACAGGGAATGCAGCTTCTTTATTTACAAATCAGGATCCTGAATCAGGTCAGCACGACGAATCCAACGGAACTCATAGATAAAGAGAAGTGACAAATAAAACTCTGGTTTTAGAGGACTTTTAGGCGAAAGTGAAACGCAACGCTTTCTCAACGCAGCGTTAGCGCTAAATAATTTGTTCAAGACGGGAAAAAGAATCGATCAAAATGTGTTAGTATAATTCCTATATTAACAGCAGCGGTTACAGTTTTAAATACTATAAAGTCAGTTAATTTTTCACTATTGCATCTCACTTTGTTTGATTGGTAAGCGAAGATAAAAAGAAAAAATCACATAATACTTCATCATTTATTCACATATTTATATAAATTATCACAAGACTAAGATTTTCCGCTTACTTTTGAACTTATACATCACAACATATACCATCTGTCTCGTTATATACTCTATTATGTAACAGCCGTTTTCTCACACCCCCTGAAACCGAGTGCATTTCGACTAAAAACGTAGCGATACTGAACTGACCAATCACGTTGCTTGAAGTCTTTGTTCAGTCCGGAATTGTACACTGTGATTGGTTATTTCAGTGCTACTTCGAAACAACCTTTATCTCCTGAGCCTGTCACCAATTACATTCTTCTGATCAAAGTGAAGTATGGTATAGTTCACGTAATGTAACGGTAAATTACAGTTAACTCTGAATTTTTCAAATATTTCGTTTTTTGAGAGTTTTCATGAATTCATTACTTATTTTGTTCTGTTTGCATACGGACAATACTTCGTACCAAATTTCACATGACTTTGTCGGTAGGCTAATTGGTGACAGATTCAGTAGATAAAAATTAAAGTCACGAATTAGACCCACTGGTTCTAATCACAGTGGGTCTAATTAGTGAACAGCTTATCGAAACGCACCGTCAGGGGTGTACAGACAGACATGTCTAAACCAACGTTTAAATAAGGCCAGCGCGTGCAATAACCATAACTTTCTGTGCTCGACACACACACACACGAGGAAACGAGGCACACATTGAAGAAGCAAGCGGACTAACGGAATTAGGGACTTAGCTTTTAAACATGTTTAGAAAGTTAGTAAAAAAGGGTAAATTATATGAGGCTTATTTCTTTACAGAACTTTTCTCGTATTTCCACGTTAGCTGTAGAGCTATTGTGGTAACACAGACCGTGTATCAATGCTTATTCTCTCTTTAGCTTACGTTATTTGCAGTACAATCTGCGTAAGGTATTTTTTAATTAGAAATGTTAGCTAAATATCCCTTCTGCAAGTAAAGATAACGCAATCATTTAAAGAAGACCAGAAATGGCAGCATTATTGTTGACATCCTGCTCATAATATGATGTATTAAGAAAATTATGAAAAAGACACGAGCAAGGAACCATTCTTTAAAGGACCAGGTTATAAAAAAATAAATCAAGTAACCGTTAATCCACTTGAAATACTATATAATCGAATATATTGTCGTTTCACCAGATTTACGTACCGAGACACATATTTCGCGGTACTCACTGATATGAATATTACGAATGAAATATGAATAAATAAAATAGCAACTATAAATATGTAACGTTTAAGAACATTAGACAATTTGAATGTAATACAATTGAAGTATGTACAGCCTCATCTTTGGTGACAAAATAGTTCTGATAAAATTGTAGGCGAGTAGGAAACCTTCTGAGATGCAAAAATATTCTAAAGCTAGATCGAAATTGAGGTAGGAGAGTAAATTAATTTAAGTATTGGATGGACACATCACAGTCCGATAAAAAGTTCATTTTTCCTACGATATTGTACTCAAAGTGCCTCCATAAAATCGACAACGACCCGTTTTTTCATAAGTTCGTTTAAAGTTAAAATCTATTATCATGGGTCATGGATTATCATTCCTTGTATTTACGGAAAGGTATAAAAAGTGATTGTTTAGAAACTAAAAACTAAAAACATCATTATGAAAGGGAACACCTATGTTAGTATCTTACAAGCTATGAGACTTTCCATGCACCATTTCTAAGCTAACATGAATCCGACACTAAACAATCACTGTCCGATCGAAGCTTACGATCCAACCATATCATTAATTTTAGAATCAGAACACCTTCATTATTATGTACAATTCTCTCCTATTTACAAACTTGAAATTACTTCACATATACTTATTGTGTAGAATCTATTCATTTTAATGGCTCAAAGATTAACCTACTCATTTACACACGTAAAATCAGTTTTTTTACATATTTTCTGCAGTTTCTCGTCAGCGATATCACAAAGCGATTTTAATATAAAAAACACACACAATAGTCAAACGACTTTACTATATTATACTGAGTGTACATCACTCAATCGTTTTATAACGCGTTGTTGTTCTAAAGTTAAACAATTTGTGCCACCATGTACCCAATTTTTATCATTTATTATTTTACACTGGTGACTACCTAGCCTAACACAATATCAGTTGCAACAAAAAATAATATTTAAATATCTAGGTAACTATAATTCTACAAACATATCTAAATAGTGTGCATTGTTAATAATTTTTTTCCTATGTCTAAAATTTCTCAGTTAAATTAGGCAAACTTGAACCGAGAGAAGGTCAAACCTTAAATCATATAAATGAGTGGACACGTCAACCAGCCTTGAGACAGAGCTCCCAAATCATTACAACTAAATATTACGTTACCGCTAAACGTTACAACAGATAAAACGTTATTTACTTATAATAGCTAAATATACTCGTACTTGCCAAAATAACTTAATTACCTTCAGTTGTATTCATCACATCTCGTCACAAATAAACTCGATAATACGAAGCAATCACAAATTCTAGGAAAATGTTAATGAAATGTTAACTACAGACTGCGTTTTATACAAGGCGTATAAGTACAATAAATGACTGCATTGCGAGAAAAGCGAAAGATTCAAGAAATATCGATAATCTTTTTAATTTTAAATCATGAAATTAAACATAAAATATCAATATGTACACAATGTCAACAGTAAAAATAAAAGTTCTAATTAAAATTAAAATATCTGGTTTTGACAGGTTGATTATTGCGAGGTCCGTGCCGGCATTGCGGCGACGGCGACCATAGCGCCTGGTGGCCTGTATTGCAATCACGCACGATTTATCCTTTCTGGATATCACCAACAATATAGGATGATGGTCCTTTTCAAGAGATACGCATACATGCATCACAAAGAGAGCGTATCTCTTATGAGTTTCCGCACTGTGTTGCCGACGGAAGTGGGCGGGGCGCCGGACAAATTGTAGTGTATTTTAAACAGGTACGGCTGGATGTCGGAGTACGACGTGTCGAATATGAGGTCTGCGTCGGAACGGCTCGGCATTTTCGGCACGTACTCGTGCTTGTTTATTATTTCTGTGATGAAGACTATTTTGTCTTGGAGCATTTCGACGACGCTCTCGTGCTTGCTGTGCATGTCGTGGTCGTTCCGGGACTCGGTCAGCTCGCAGAACACCGTCCATACTTCCCACGGCACGCATTCTGGTTGGAAGGGCCAGCGCGCTCGGCGCTTCTGAAAGAACTCCAGACTGATGGAACCTTTGGGCGGCGAATGGGAAGCATCGGCGCCGCGCAACTGTTCAGAGAAATCCGATATCTCGCGGCGCACGTTCCTGCCGAGCGCGTCCGACTCGCAACACACGTACGTGAAATCGATGAAGTCGCAATCGACGTCAACATAACTGACTGTGCGTATCGAGTAGCTCTCTTCGTTGTTGTACGTGAATTTGCCGCTGGACCTGTGGAAGAGGACCGTGTGGAAGATGCTGGCGACCACCTCGTCGACCTGGCGGCCCTCCATGGCCAGCTGGAAGGTGATGCTGCGCGCGTTCATGTTGCCGCCCGGTCATGCAGCCCCCCGCCCGCGCCCCGCGCCCCGCGCCCCGCCCGTCACTGCGGCCGCGGCCTGCAGTCGTCACACCCGCACGTACTACACGCGGCCATTGCACTAAAATATGTGGGTCATATGCCGCACTGAAATGGAAAATTGAGCGCTTTAGTTCAGCGTCCAAATGCCTCCTACTGCTATGCTAGCGTAACTAAGGATGAACTA
This sequence comes from Tuta absoluta, assembly GCA_027580185.1. Taxonomy (NCBI): domain Eukaryota; kingdom Metazoa; phylum Arthropoda; class Insecta; order Lepidoptera; family Gelechiidae; genus Tuta; species Tuta absoluta. The sequence continues at coordinate 13,465,985 of JAQAHW010000010.1, read as the reverse complement.
ACAAATACGAGCGTACAGCTCTTATCATAATTGTATATCGGTCGTTAATTATCGTAATATTATTTGGTACAATGGGGGACTGGACTAACTGACGTTGAGCAAATTTTGTTTTTTTAGTTATACGTGATCGATGGTATTCTTTCTTTGCGAAGTTAACAAGTCACGTTTTTTGATTACCTATTTAACCCTATAACTGTCGATTGTCGGTAGACAACGACCCTTGAATGTCGTAAGTTGTCGAGCCCTGTAGTCGAAATGCCGCCGTCAGGGTTATCGCAAAAGCACTTACCAATATGTACAGTCATAAAGACGTGGTGTTAGGCTGGTTCTCGAGTGATAGCGACTGAATGGCGAAAACGGGAGATCGTGCTTTATGATATATCCTGGGTTCCTGGGGGAGGCCCACGTCCAGCAGTGGACTGGTGTAGGCTGGTGTGATGTGACTTACCCATATAATTGAGTGTACCACAGAGCGTGGTGGTGCGCGCCCCTACGGACAACCACTTGGCCAGCCCGAAGTCCACCAGCTGGATGTGGTGCTCTGAATCCAGCAGGATGTTCTCAGGCTTCAGGTCGCGGTAGATCACGCCTGCGTTGTGAAGGAAGTCTGGAAAAGCGATATTTAATGTAGATGACTTTGATATCTAACATAAAACGCCCTTATCCCTTGCGGGGCAGGCAGATCGTTAACGCCCTTTACTGTCGCTATCACCACGTCTGACAAATATTGTAGGGCCGTTACGCAAATTGCTTATTACTATAGTGACAGGTTGTCAGCCTGCCGCCTAAAATACACATAATACCCTCGAGTCCCCCAGTAGCCCATTACGACACCCATTTAAAAGAAATGCGGTGATGCTATTCGAAGCCGGCATCGGATTGGATTCGCGCAGATAAAGGAAGGATTCCAAAGTGGCAACATTAATGTTTATCTCTCTATCATACTTTATGCCATATTAGCGGAATTTCAACAATTGTGTTGCCATTCCGAGATGCTTCAGAAATCACACTAATATATGAGTCTAATATCTTTTGCTTATTTGTATTATTTCAAAACTAAACACAAGAAAAGTTACAAGAAACGTTTGAATAGAAATAATTAAATTTATTTATTTCTTTAACTGTTCTGCACACAAGATACAATACATTAAAGAAAAAAAACACAACAGATACTACTTATTTCTAAAAAGAAATAAGTTCCAGCAGCCCTACGGTAGAGAGACAGCATAAGGTGAGGCTGATAATTTGAGCACAATTTAACATAATAAACTAAAAGTTTACTCAATATAGTAGTACGTAAATTAAATTCAATAAAGAATTAAGCGTCCCGTTTACTATATTATATAAGTAGGAGATGCAATTCTCCAGTTTCTTTTAAACTTTAGGAATAACTAAGAATTCGATAACGAAGTTTCCTATCAAAATTCAGACTATCTTTCAAAAAAATGGAAAGACCTTGTTTCGTGATATACAGGGTGTTAGGGTAAGTACTGCGTTCCTTTAAACCACGCATTCTATAGGTATGATTCTCCGATGATTACATTGTTCACCAATAATACAAAATAGTATCAAATAAAAATGTATCGTGATGGGTGTCATGTATCAATATCATTACTCTACCTAAATAACTATCAAATATTATCATAGACGACTAAAAGCCATTACTAAATTAGACATGATTACTTAATCATATGAAACGTATTAGTATTGTAGTGAATCATGGATGTTTCAGGAAATATTTTGTGATGATTTAAATTAAGAAAAGAATAAATAACATCGCCCTCAGAGAGGCATTTAGGCGAAAGAGGCAATCTGAGGCTTGGTTGAAAAATTTTACATTGCGAAATTGTTTCTAGAATAACTTTGTTTATCTCGAAAAGTTTGGGTAAAAACGTGAGAAACTTTTGTGCAAACTTGATATTCTCTATACTTGAAAGCGTAATTGGTCCAAAACTTTAGTCGACTCTTTATTATTAGTAAAAAGTGCACAAGACTTACCAAAAGCTACAGCGATCTCGGCTAGGAATATCTTGACAAGTTCTTCTGGTAACTTTCCGTATTTGTCGAGGAGAGCCAGCAGTTCCCCACCTGGAATGTATTCTGAAACTAAAAGAAAAACACACTTTTAGTAAATAATTATCATTAGTGGAGTAAGTAAAAAAAACGAATTTTTCATAGCAATACGAAATCTCTGTTTTAAAAAACATAAATATAATTTTATAAAACTGATTTAAACTTCAATTAAATTAATATTTTCCGTTATTTCCACACACAACAACACGTACCTCTCTAGAACAAATCAGGCCTAAACTAAACCTAGTTGTCCATACACCCCAAGGGATATCCACATCCCTTTCTGGCATGTACAAACAATACATAACCGCCCCTTTTTGCGAAGGTTTTTTCTTAACAGGCACGAGCTAATAAACTAAATAGGATAACAAAGAAAGAGGTAGAAGGACAACATTGTCTATAATCCCACTTTTGTTCTATAGAGTTTTTATGAAGAAGATGATAACTAAGTCGGGATGGGTGACCGAACCTTACGAACCACTACCTGTGTTCCGGTTCTGAATAGAAAAAATTGGCTCTAACGACTTTTTTTATTTGAAGTTTTCTATTGACATTGTAAGAATATGTAAAAGTCAGATGTTCAAAAGCTCCATAACGATAAGGTGTAAGTTAACGTCGGACAAACGTATTCACACGTATATTGATTAGCTGCAGTTACTTTGTTACGAATGTTGAAACACTCTACAGGAAATGTATATTGCTATCGTAGCGGAAATTACTAATTAGTAACTAAAAAAAAAGTTATCTACATTTTTCTGAAAGGGTACCTACACCTACATAAGTACACATGAGTTTTTTATTGGCACTTATGCGGTGACTAGCTTTTCCTTGAGAAACTGCCACAAAAACTGTTGAACTAAAAAAAAATGCTTTAAAAGGTCAACGCCCGGATACGCGTAAACGGCTTACGTTACGACAGTGCAGGTTCACAACTACACAGTACAAACAGACAACATTAGACAAATTGGCTTAGATGATCTATATGTAGTCAATATCTACATAAACCTATCAATGGTAATTTACTAATGAGTTTTGTATTACAACTTATCTTTCGAGTTAAGTATTTTCTATTCCAACATATTAGCCCAGTATGGCTAGCTTTTAAGGTTTCAAAAATATTAAAGTTGTTTATTTTTGGCTTATAGTTTCTGGACCATTAGTCGAACCCAATTTATTATTTTGTGTCATTTTAGATATATGCTAACATACCTTAGTAAGCAGTGGATAAAAACGACTGAAACTGGGTTTGTACACTGTATTAACTGTCACATTGACAATACTCATAGATTTAATTATGTTAAATTAATTATAAACACCTAAAAAAATAATTTTATAAATGAACTACCATACATTGAATCGGAAATTTATGCAAGCGTCAAAAATGACACAAAATGTAATATATGCTTTACAGACACACATAACGCAAACGTACAAAAAATAAACGACTTTAGAATTTTTATAAGTTTTACCCCCAAATAATGCCAGCCGTATCGGACTATATTCTAATAATAAGGGAGAAATATTATTGGATTTTTGTTTGTATACGTAATCGCTTATCTCGGAAATTACTGTGCCGATACCGAGAATTATTTCAACATTAGAAAAATACAATATTCCTGCCTGAACCTAAGAAATACTTCTTATTGTGGAGAAACTCCTAATTCCGACGGGATGGGTAGGAGCGAGTGAAATCACTGGGCGGATATCTGTTTAGTCATAAAAATTATGTACTACATATAAAATATGACATAGATAATTTAAGTGCTTTCTTCATCGAAAAAGAGGAATATCGTTGCGTATTATTAAGTACACGTGCGACTCATTATGAAAATAATGAATGCGCCACCGCGCTCTAATTTAATCAAAGTAATTCTAGTTCAGTGTGTCAGTCACTGACGCTTTTAGTCACTAAACTCTCTAGACATGGTTAAACAGGTGTTTATTCAGAGGCTAGAAAACTGTGGACACTACATATGAGATTGCGGAAAGAATCAAAAGATTGTTTTGTTACAGTTTATAACGGTCTAGATCTAGAAGGCTTCTGAAATGGTTTGTGTAAAGAGAATAGGTACTAGCGTGACGCTCAAATACAAAGTGTGATGTCAAAATTAGTCTATTCAAGATTTGTAGTTTCAGTAAATATGCAGCAAATTCTTTCAGGAAGGAATTTGAGGAAATAACCCTGAAGACGCAAACATGGAAATGACCAGTCGAAACAAAACAGCTATGATAATGACCTTTAACCGAGCGTTGTTTTAATTCGTTGCGAGTCCAGATCCGTTGCGAGGCGCACGAAACTCGTGGCCTCGCTCTGTTTAACGCCCGTGACTAATACTCGTACCTTACCGGCAATAGTTTATCCACACTAATATTATAAATGCGAAAGTAACTCTGTCTGTCTGTCTGTCTGTCTGCTACGCTTTCACGGCCAAACCGCTGAACCGATCTTCATGAAACTTGGCACAGAGTTTGCTAGCATACCGAGAATGGACATAGGCTACTTTTTATCACCATTCGAGGGTCTGGAGTACAGATGTAGACCACCAGGTGTACCACCAGGAGCCCAGCTAAGCTATTAGAGATACAGGCATGGTTCCAAAACAAAAGTTGTTCAATATGATGGGCCGCTTCTTTTCACAAGGACATTGAGGATCTGGAGTACCTTATGTAGACCACCAGGTGTACCACCAGGAGCCCAGCTAAACTACTAGAGATACAGGCATGGTTCCAAGACAAAAGTTGTTCTGTATGATGGGCCGCTTCTTTTCACAAGGACATCGAGGGTCTGGAGTACAGATGTAGACCACCAGGTGTACCACCAGGAGCCCAGCTAAGCTATTAGAGATACAGGCATGGTTCCAAAACAAAAGTTGTTCAATATGATGGGCCGCTTCTTTTCACAAGGACATTGAGGATCTGGAGTACCTTATGTAGACCACCAGGTGTACCACCAGGAGCCCAGCTAAACTATTAGAGATACAGGCATGGTTCCAAGACAAAAGTTGTTCTGTATGATGGGCCGCTTCTTTTCACAAGGACATCGAGGGTCTGTAGTACAGATGTAGACCACCAGGTGTACCACCAGGAGCCCAGCTAAACTATTAGAGATACAGGCATGGTTACAAAATAAAAGTTGTTCAGTATGATGGGCCGCTTCTTTTCACAAGGACATTGAGGATCTGGAGTACCTTATGTAGACCACCAGGTGTATCGTCAGGAGCCCACCTAAAATATTAAAGATACAGAAATAGACAAAAACGAAAGTTGGCCAGTATGATGGGCTGCTTCTTTTCACAAGGACATAGAGAATCTGGAGTACATTATGTAGACCGCCAGGTGTACCACCAGGAGCCCAGCTAAACTATTAGAGATACAGGCAATACAGGCATGGTTCCAAAACAAAAGTTGTTCTGTATGATGGGCCGCTTCTTTTCACAAGGACATCGAGGGTCTGGAGTACAGATGTAGACCACCAGGTGTACCACCAGGAGCCCAGCTAAACTATTAGAGATACAGGCATGGTTACAAAACAAAAGTTGTTCAGTATAATAGCCCGCTTCTTTTCAAAAGGCATTGAGGATCTGGAGTACCTTATGTAGACCACCAGGTGTACCATCAGGAGCCTGTAGCGACCTCTGGGAGCTACAACAAGAAGCTCACTCAAAGTGGTTCACGAGCAAGCAAGTCGCAACAGAAGTTCCAACATAGCTGCAAGATGGCGCCACGTGACAGAACAAAGAGCCTGAAACGCGGTATCGAAGTGTTTCACCGCGCAACGCATATATACAACTTCCAATTCTATCCAGGCGGACCAGTCGGTCCCCTGGCCACAACACCCGGCCAGGCGGGTAGCTACCCTTTTCCCGACTCCACCTGGAACCCTCCATTCTGCCTATTGGCATCACTCCTGTCACCCGCCAATATTGGTGACCCCTACCTTGGACTTCGCAGCCTTCAACCACGCATCAACTACTACAGCATGCAGCCAACTACTACGTCATCAGCACCCACCGCAGTCACAGCACGGCAGCTTCACTGGTCTTCCATCATCGTCTCGACTCACCGTAGACGTCCCGACTCACCGTGGACATTGGAACCAGCACTGCTTCGCCACGCCTGACTGCATCAACACGCTACATGACGTCATCAGCCCCACTTCGCTCGCTGACAGTATCGACCTCCGGTCTTGAGGGGGAGTACTGTAGCGACCTCTGGGAGCTACAACAAGAAGCTCACTCAAAGTGGTTCACGAGCAAGCAAGTCGCAACAGAAGTTCCAACATAGCTGCAAGATGGCGCCACGTGACAGAACAAAGAGCCTGAAACGCGGTATCGAAGTGTTTCACCGCGCAACGCATATATACAACTTCCAATTCTATCCAGGCGGACCAGTCGGTCTCCTGGCCACAACACCCGGCCAGGCGGGTAGCTACCCTTTTCCCGACTCCACCTGGAACCCTCCATTCTGCCTATTGGCATCACTCCTGTCACCCGCCATAAGCCCACCTAAACTATTAGAGATACAGAAATGGTTCCAAAACGAAAGTTGACCAGTATGATGGGCTGCTTCTTTTCACAAGGACACAGAGGATCTGGAGTACATTATGTAGACCACCAGGTGTATCATCAACAGGGACCGGAAGCGCTTTCCCTTTAAGGGGTTTTTACTAGGGTTTAGAAGCAGAATATTTCTTTTATTTGATAAAAATACACGGCGATATTGCTTGATATTTTAATGACTATTCCTTCACACGGAAACCCAATGAAAGGCTTTCCCAACGGGTAAGTTAAATTGTTACAAAGCAGAACAAAAAAGCCTATTGATCGACTGTCCCAATCCGCTAGGGAAACCCTTCGATAGCGCTTCACGCGAGATAATTCATGCGAGTTAGTGCCGTATGCGTAGTTAATATGAGTGAAATTGACTTTGCAATAGTGCCGCTTGGAGAAGGTGGAGATTCATCATCACTAGACATTTTCTTCAACCAAATATTGAATAAGTACGAAAGAAAACATATATTTATCAAATTTAAGAACAGGATATTATTTATGTACCGTCAGATTTTGAATTTTTCAAAAAACATCATTTCTAGTTCAAGTTCAATCTACCCTTATTTTGTTATAATTTATAATCAACAGAGTTCGTCCGTCCGTCCGTAAATACCAAAAAAGCTGGGTAAGCCTATGAAAGACTTTGGTTAGCGCTAATCACTTTGATTTGTTAAGTTTTCCCAAAATAAAAAGGGAAAGCTAAACATTTAGCTCGTATACCAACGCGGTTAGCAAACGTTGCGCTAGCCAAATGAGTGGGAAACCCCTTCAAAGGGTATTGAAAATTAATCCGCTCGTCCGGTCCCTGATCATCAAGAGCCCAGCTAAACTATAAGAGATACAGGCATGGTTCCAAAACAAAAGTTGTTCAGTATGATGGGCTGCTTCTTTTCACAAGGACATTGAGGATCTGGAGTACCTTATGTAGACCACCAGGTGTACGATCAGGAGCCCACTTGAACTATTAGAGATACAGAAATGGTTCCAAAACAAAAGTTGTTCAGTATGATGGGCCGCTTCTTTTCACAAGGACATAGAGGATCTGGAGTACCTTATGTAGACCACCAGGTGTATCATCAAGAGCCCAGCTAAACTATAAGAGATACAGGCATGGTTCCAAAACAAAAGTTGTTCGGTATGATGGGCCGCTTCTTTTCACAAGGACATAGAGGATCTGGAGTACCTTATGTAGACCACCAGGTGTACCATCAGGAGCCCACCTAAACCTGAACCTGTTTCTACAAAAACTATCTAACGCGGACGAAGTCGCGGGTAAAAGCTAGTTCCAACTAAATTACTCGATCCATAAAAAAAATTGAGAAACTGAATTGATAATAATTTAAGTTCAAAAAAATATACTAGATGTGTTCTTGGGTACATTTCGAGCCGAGGTAATCCATGTTTGTACACGAATCATAGGAATAGATATGTCGAATAGATACGCCCTGCTCGGCTCGGTTCTCGCTGCAGCACCGCAGTGTGACTTGTTTGCGAGTGGGATTGCATGTGTGATGAGAGAGTGTTAGAGAATGTATGAGATGCATGTAAGAGAGACTAGTGTGCCAATTTGACTTTTCCTTATGAAATTTTATTTTATTTTATAATCATGAAATTGTTTTTAAATATATCAAATGAATTGTATTATTTTTTTATGTAACTATTTACTGACTGTATTTATAACGATTTGGTTTTTATTAACTGTTATGTTACAAATTTATTAAATAAACAAATTGAATTGAATCGGAATCGCAACCTTATGTGTGAGCATGATTACTCATTGAGGCAAAGTGTAGTATGCAATCAAGTTCAATCAAGTAGTTAACTAAATATGAAATAGGAATAAAATATTCCCCGCCTTGCAAGTTTCATATCAACTGTCTGGTCTAGTCGAGATAAGGCATACACGATAAACTCTATGTATTTGGAGCAATCACCTTTAATGCAGGTCGCCTTTTATCACTTATTTCAGTACCCATACCTAACCTGAGATTCATTACGAATTAAATATTTAGTAACTCATTGGCTGTTTTTTTTAATAGATACTAAGTTTAGGTTAAACTAAGATTAATCCAATCAGTAGTGTAGATTGAACTCGTGTAAGTTGGAACTCGTGCTATTGGCAGCACAAATAAAATAAATAATGTCGATCAAGAGGACTTAATTCATTGACTTGACCTATGTAGGTTTGTATAGGTACTGTTACGCCTAATCTAATACTAATACCTACCCACCGTATGGTTTTACGTAATTATTTGAAGTAGCGAAAAGCCTTTTTTTTAAAGATGCCTAAGTAAGTCGTTTTCTGAAAACTGGCTATGTCGTACCACGGATGAGAAAGCAAATCAACAACCTATTTAAACAAACCCAAAAGCAATCAACAAGAAGAGCGCAGGCCGGCCGTGACTCTTACTTCCCTATATTTAGAGCGTGTTATCGCTCAAGAATGATATCGGTCAGGCGCGCCGGAGTGACTGTCACTAAGCCAGAGAGTGCCGAACTATTGCCCCGGTCACCCGTGGTGAGTAGATTGGCGAGTCATAGCTCATACATGAGCTTGTGCGAACTCGCACTGACTCGCCAATCTATTCATTACGTCATAATGCTAATGAGCTACGATCTTCGCAGAATAGCCTAATATTAGAATAGCTGGTAAACTGGTGGTACCTAATACATGATTTGATATATCATGATTCGTGGCCGAAGCCTCGCGACGAATTAAGATAGGGAAGAGAGAAAGCTCCCTTTTTCTCCCTCATGCATCTTCACTTTATTTTTAGGTATCAGGGTAATTAATAGCTACCTGTACGTTACGTACCTTTACACACTAAGCCGAATATTTAAGATGTTAAAAGCCTTTGAGCTCGTCTCATTATAACATTACTGACACAAGACTCCCTCCTGAATGATAACAAAATGCCGCAAAATAATGACCTGCACAAAATCTCTGCGCCACACACATCTTCCTGTGTGAAAACCTGATATTGCGTCCGCAGGAAACTTTTTATTATATTCGTAGGCCCACTTACTCTGACATAGTAAGAGCAATTAAAAAGCTAGTATAAAATTGTTTGTATAGAAAGACTTACGAATGTGATAATGCATTATCTGCTGTTCTGGACAACTACCCAGTATAACAATTATTTCATTCATACAATGCTTTAGTATTAAAACTAAATTAATTATCACAGTTTCTCGAATGTAGGTCAATAGCACAATAAGTGCAAAGAATCCTAATACGGAAATCGGTTTAAATTTTCCTTCCTTCACGTTCAAACGCGGCAAAAGAAGTATCTAATTATGTTTAATTTAATCTATTATATGAAAACAGATGATTAGTGATTACACATATTGGCAACTTTTTTTTACAGAAGCCAAATATCTCATTCTATACTTAATTGAAGTTTATGGAAATCATCATTACTGAATATCTTTATAAAATAAACGCATGTCAATTTATTTATTTTATTACTGCCATCACAAATTATGTGCTAGCAATGATATCACACCGCCACTCAACTTAGTCACGATTTGTATTGACTTGGAGAGCTCCATTTTTTACATTAGTTTTAAAAATAACTTTCAAATATATCTGCTGTGACGTATAGCGCTTTCAAAGCGAAGATGATTTGAATCTTATCATTTTCTGTGATTTTAATAACTATGGAGACTATTTTGCTCCTAAACCAACTAGGCACTAGCAATTATGTGACTCTGGACTGGATCCCGGGTCGCTCGGACAAAGGAGGAATGAGGCAGCGGATGAACGTCTCATGGAGCCGAAACCCTTCCTGGGCATTAACAGAACAGCACCTCGCAGAGTCCTAGACATATGGGTAACCCAACAAGCTCAAGAGCTCTAGAAGGGATCAGCAGGACTTACACACTCTAAACTATTGATCCGAGGATTCTACCAGAAACACTCTTTACTCTCAATGAACCTGAATAACCTTAGATTGATCACAAGGGCACTCACTAGCCACTGCAGAATAGGGCTGAACGAATCCTCATACTGCAGATTCACGTGCACATGCTCTACGATTGTGAGGCACTTGTACAAAAAAGGTGCCGGACTACAGGTGGCCACATGTTGTCCCCGAAAGAGGTCCAAGCTCTTGTCCCTAACAAGTCGCGGCCTTGCTCAGACTGGCCCAACTGCATGAAGTTATTGAAAGGGTCAGATACAATAGATCTGCACAGGTTGCAGTGGCTGTAAGTCTTTTAGGACCAACCCCTACTTCTCAAACAATATTATTAATACTAATAACAAGTAAGTACATACATAGCATGGTATATTTTGGTTTAGTAGTGTGGTATTTTAGCTACAACGTGCTTGAATCAAAGGTGCAACTTTGTAACAAACAAAACAATACCATGTTTAGGATATTTTAAGAATGCAAATTAGTCAGTAGTTTAGTTTGTTTCTTTATGTAAACTAAATCATTAGCAAACATTTAGTAACATTTCATAATTAAATAGGAACTGTCCTTCCTTAAAAACAACTCATTAGCAAACATTTTAGAGTTAAATAGGAAGTGCCCTTCCTTAATTGTAATTATTTTGGGTTGTGGGTTTAATCCCCACAGGGCACAAGTAAATGTATGTTCTTTTTATGTGTTGAGTCTGAGCGTTTTCTATGTATTTTAAGTAGCTATTTTGCAAAAAGCGGTATTTATGTATAATATCAGTTATTTACTTCCCATAGCTTAGCTTAGTTTGGGGCTAGATCGCGCGGTGGGAAATGTCCAAAATATTTATTAAATACAATGTTAACAAGTCTTAATTTTGCAAAAATTTGTCATTGTATCCTGCAAAAGTACTAGACAAATTTTGATTAAAATTATGTCAATTTCCGAAATGAATTAATGAAAAAAAAACAAAAACAATATCAGGTCGACTTGATAATCTGCTCTTATAAAATAGTTAAACATATTTGAACTAGAATGGAATACAACATTAAAACACTACTTACCAATGTAAAGTCTTTTCTTGGTTTGCCAGCGGGCGACGGCACCAGCTATGAATGAATGATGACCAACAGCAGTCTGTATGCGAGCCTCCTCTTTTACTTGTCGCACTGCCCGTTCGCTTATTATCTGTAATGTAGACAACCAGTGTTATAGTCTTTTAAAACTAAGCTATAAGGGCTGTATTTCTATAGCTTCTCTTGTATGAGACTGCTGACTCATTAAATAACCTTAAGTCTCCAGATCTACATTCACATCTAGACATTGCTGACCCTTTAAACATACTGTTACTAAAGTTAACAAATAATGGTACTGTTATTAACCACCTGACACCCAGGCTTCTTTCCACCCAGGGAGCTTTTTACAGATAGCGGCTCAGATGCCTTTTAAAAGGCATGATTCTTCAAAGTAAATCTAACCCTAATATGCACTTCTCTATCCTGTAAGCTTGCAGTTTCGGCATATACACTAGAACTAGCAAATAAATTAATGGATTAAAATCTACTTTTTATCAAACAAGATATTATGAAGTTCTCAGAAGTAAGTACCTATGAAAAGACACATTTTCAAACCATCTTTAAAGAGTCTTATTTTATAGCTATGAAATTGTTGTTTACCACCATTACTAATTTATTATTGAAATACAGAAGTACCTTAGCTATAGTATGCCGATTAACAAACAAAAACATATATGTACAACATGAATAGGTACCTAATTAATAATTCCAAACCAAAAATAACAAGTTATTTAATTTCTTTTCAAATTTTAAAGTTTTATGAATGTTGCAGATAAAGGTAAATTATTAGGTACTTTTTGGTAAATCTCAAAGTCAATAACTGTATGAGATGAAGAAATATAAAAAGGTATTTCATCAATGGGAAACTTAACTGGACAGTACCAAATCACATTATAGGTTAATTCCCAATTATTTATGGAACAGATCTAGTGTTATCAGTGCATCTAAAACACATTTGACATAAACTGTATGAAAATAGGTTAACATGATAAGCCAAATCATAAGAAAATGCAGTGGGTCCTACATACTGATTTCAATTAAGTTAAATTATTTTTATGTATCTTAGTACTTGTAAGTACTTCTATGGGCATTTTCATTCTATTTTCATAAAATCATTTAACTGCAAAAAAGAGTGGAAGGGGAAGACCAAGACGCACATCCTTGGATCAGATTGGGAACATTCTAATGAAAGGTCAGGTCAAGAGTACCCTTAACTGACAAGTATGTATTAAAAGATTGATGCATGTTGAAGAAGCAAAAGAGGTGTCAGGATTATAGCAAATGGAAAGATGTAGTCTCTGCCTACCTCTATGGGAAAGAGGCGCGATTATATGTATGTTACATCTTTTGTATTATTCATTAATTCTACTGTAATACTGTAATTATTACTGTAGGCTGGACCACAATTAAGCTTTTGATAGTTTTAACAACAACCACAATACATTGCTGGACATGGGCCTCTTTCTTTGAAATAAATAAGTAGGGAAACAAATCTGTAGCCATGGTTCATTGACTTTGTTACCCACGCAAATAAAAAACTACAATACCTAATAATTAGAGACTGCCTGCTACATTAGTTAAAAAACCTCTAAAATTAAAAAAACATAGTTTTCAATACACATAAACAGCTTACCTGAGACTTGCTTAGTACTTTCAAAGCGTAATCTTTATCATCGCAAACTTTTTTCACTTTTATGACCTCTCCAAAGGCACCCTTAGCTATGGTCTCCACAATCTGATAGTCTTTTTGGAGTAAATTTGTGGTGATAGGGAACTCTGGTAGGAATATGGACTCCTTGTGAGCAACTGGCCAGGCTGTCTTGCTGGCTTCTAATGGATTTGTCAGTGTTGCATCATGCCACCTGAAATATTCATTCAAGTTGAGCTGTTGTCAAGAGTAGGTTTATTTTCAAATAGAAATTAATTGGTTTTATAACTGGTTTATTTTCATATCAATTTCATATGAATGTTTATGATTCATAAAACAAACACAAAGTACACTCTCAATGAAATGTAACAGGGATTTTAGGGAGAACTGTTATCTTATATAGAGAAAACAGGATGTTTAATGGTACTCACCCGCGCCTGGAGACGCGAGACCAAGGCCGCGACGCGCTGTACACCGACTGGTTGCTCGTCACGGACCTCCCGCTCAAGTTACCAACAAATGCAGACAGGCTGAACTGCACACAAAAATTCCAACACCTTGGAAAACAAAGAACTAACACTCCGCACACAAACACCAAGCAACGGGCCCATCTGCCTCGGGTAACTCTTCACGCGACAAGCTGAACAAAGGATTTGCACGCTACAACCGACCAAAATATTACGTATGTTCAGCTGAGAATGACATTAGCAAGTTTTCGTTTCATCATTACCTGACTTGTGAACGCCTGGCCGTCGCGGTCTGAATGCGTAGATTGCTTCTGGCGTTGGCTCTGGCTGCTTCTATTATGCGTATTTCCCATTAAATTATATCAAAACTGTCTTCTCATGGTTCAATCGATGATTTGCAGCTAGTATTTTTAATTTATTTTGCGTTTATTGTGTGCGACTCTTACAACCACCACAAACCCTTACATAGACAATCACGGGCACATACACCACCCACAGACAAGACAAAAATTCTGTGCAGAAAAAACAACACAACAATCTCCCAATGTATCTAGTATCTACCATAAAAACTCGAACCAAAAGTTTCCTCAGTGTTTAATTGCTACGCCATCTGTTATCAAGTAGCTTTACAAAATAACAATTCCTTGAATAATAGAAATATACAGTTTTAGTTTAGACGGTGTGATGTGCGGTACATTGCACTGCTCTTATATTTCCTTAATTTCTTTCTACTATTCGTTTTTTCTTTGCCACGTGAGTCAATTTTCTTTTCGATATTTTCTACTTCACGTAACGACATATATGCTTGATGGCGCCTGCTGCAATTTCTACAAGAAACACCAATGTACTTACACCTAAAAGGAGAGCGAAGCATTCGAACACACTTTTTAGATCAACAAAACTCAACGCCTTAATAGGAACCTCATCTTTCATGTCGCTGAATCTGTATTGCTCCCATTTTGTTATCAGACCACCTTCAAAGGCTTTTCGGACATAACGATTGAAGGTTTTCGTCAGCGGTGAGTGCCTGTGCAATACCATAGTAAGATAATGACTGTGGATTTGATCCTTTGCGACGTGAAGATATTGCTCACCTTTTTTATTTAGGGCATTTCTTTCCAGATATCGCGCTAAAGAACAGTCCATCAGACAAAATCGGCGGCTATCGTTAAGAATTTTATCGACGCAACCATATAAGTTAGGTAAAGAGACTATCTTAGAGTTTATTTTAACAAATAGATCCTCGTCATCAGGCAGCATCATGTCAGGCGATGCCATGCCTTCTATGACGTAGCCTTTTTCGATTATGTCTTCAAATGTCTCCACCTCTTTCCCCCTTTTATGAGCGGTGAAGAAGGACACAATAGCCGCTTGCGTTGCAAAATTTATTACAAAAAAGCTCCATATAGATATACTTAGATAAATACGAAATGTTGCTCTTCTAGGAGGTTTATGCAGGCTGATTGACAAGACGTTCCTAAAAGTGTTCACAAGGTCTTTACCAGCCTGATCAAAACTAAGCTTTCCGGATTCAAAAGTATTAAAGATGAAGAACAACAACCAGATGAAAATAAAGGCAAACAGGAACCTTAAGACGAATTGAGTATTGTCTTTTAACAACTTTTCGTTAAACAGGACAGTATCGAAATCAGCACGATGCGCTATTATGCAAACTCCACTTTCTTTGTAGGGTATGCTCATATCCACATCAATAATCACCAGGTCAAATTGGTATACTGGAAAGATTACAGCATCGGCTTGCCTTTTAGAAAAAGTGTAAAGTTGTTGAATATTAGTGTTGCAGTCAAAAGGTTTCTTGATCATATGTTTTATAGAGTCAAAATTGATAGTGAAGTTCATGAGCTCGGAGGCAGTTCTCCAGACCGTACCGTCCCTAGATCCCAGTGTATAGGTGTCGTTACAGTTTATTGTGATGGACAAGAACGGTTCGACTTCAGCTCCATGTGCTATCATTGAAAATCCATGCAGATTTTTGCTTTTATCTTCGAAAAAGTTTTGATGTTTCAATGAATCTACGTCTTCGTATTCTAGTGTGACAGTTTCGTATCCAATACAAGTGCCTAAATAGAGTGTTCTTAGATGTGAGTGTATGGTCACATTATGACATTCTTTTTCGCAGATGAAACCTGCATCAAAATTTTTCACAGGTTTTGTGACCTTAGTTTTCTTCCAACAACCGAAATTTTGGGATAATTTATAGTTCTCGCCAACGTATGGATTGTAGCAGGAAATAAACAGTTTCTCTGCGTTGTCATCAAACTGAACTATGATACCATTGATGATTTTGTAAAACCAGAAGATCATGAAAATTTTGGGAATGTCCTCAGGTCCTTTCACATGGTAGTAAAGAATCGTGTTAGAAAGAGGATGCCAGTGAGGGGAAACCACAACTTTACGAAGAGTTTCTTCAAAACTTTTAAAGTCCGGGCAGTTCAGGACGACCACGTTAGGGTAAAATGGTACAACTTTTGCAATATCTACGTCCACTGTTCCGTTAGTGTGTACTTGTGTGAAAGTAAACGGTAGATTTCTCATATTGATGTAAAAGTAGTCGGGAAATATTTGTCCAGCGCAGATAAAGTTTGACCAACCTTCGGGTCTCTGGTTCTGATTAATTAATTCAGCCTGAAAATATTTTTTTTTTAATTATTTCTATTTCTATGATTGAAGTACTTTTATTTCTATGCGGTGCGGTGGTGGTATTTTAAAAGTAGTTTTTAGTTATAACGCCATCTGTTATTGAGTAGCTATACTAAAATACTTTCAAATACTGTACATAGGAAACCACTTGTTTCTATTTTTAGCCCAATTTACCCACTCACCAGGAAAATAATTCGTTTCCTTTCTTTGTCTTCATTGTACAAACTCGTAATATTTCCGAAAACAAAATATGTATAAAACAATAATCCGATAAAATGATGCCAACCCATCGTGGACAGATGTTAACGCTATTGTACAGATTGTCTCATTGATTGTATCGAAAACAGTGGCCACGGGTGCCACGACCATTTAAATCTCATTTGTTTTGGTAATATGATTGCATGAATAAGTAAAAATGCTTTGCCACGCTGCTATATTAGGGGCCCGAGTTATATTATACCGATTTGATATCAATCAAACGTACAACAATCAAAGCTCTGCTCTATCCAATACCTATAGATGACGGATGAACACTTTCGATTCTGGAAGAACACTTTCTTCTACTAAAACCACAGAACTAACCCTTTGAAGATACCCACATGAAATTTTAAATTCTTCACTTTACGAATCATAAAACTTGAACTTTTTTTCGTATAGGACACGATTCACACGATCGAGTCGTTCAATGACCCGATTAACCCTGGGGTTTTGGACCATCTCCTAGTAGGACATAGACATGGTTGTGTAACGACCGCCGTCTACGTAACTAATCATAAACAGCAACCGGGACCGACGGCTTAACGTGCCCTCCGAAGCACGGAAACATCTTTCCTTTCAGAGAATCAGTGTTCGATATTATCAAACTACAGTCTACAATTTTACATGTGAAATACGATGTTTATGGCGTAGTCGGTTAGCCATTATAGTATCAGGAATATTAACCGGCTACGTAATGTACTAAGATTTTCACCTGTAGACGTCTTGTAGCCTGTAGTTTCATAATCATAACACAGCGCATAGGTGGTTCAACCTGCAATGTCCTAACCAGATTGGGAACAAATTCAGAAAGTGATCTGTTAAATATCAACGTCTCACTACAAAATGCAAATCATAATTGAATAAGATTTGGTCTCTTTTTATTTACATTTACACCCGTGGGCTTTGAGACGATGGGTCCCTGGGGCCCATCTGCGAAAAAACTCGTAAACGAGGTGTCAGCGCGCCTCAATGAGACCACTGGTGACCGAAGAGCTGGCAGTTTTCTCGGCCAACGACTAAGTTTGGCCATCCAAAGAGGGAACGCTGCCAGCGTACTGGGTACCATGTCTAATGGAGGCGCACTAGACGACTTTTTTTTAGCTTAAATTTAGTCTAGTTTAGCTTAGTATTAATTGTTATTTGTCCCTTTATACTTATATACTTTTGTGTAAATAAAGAAATAAACATAACAGTGACATAGCTTAGAACAAGCTACAAGAAAGTATTTGAGAACTTAGTATTTTATAAATAATAATCGGATGTAATCATAATAAAATATGCTGTATTTCCAACTACAAACTACATAACAATATGATACATTGATTTAATTTCTAGATGCCTACCCTTAACCAATTTCTTTATAGTAAAATTATGTAATAAATAATAAGGCAAATGTGACTACTTATATTAAAAGTTTTACATTTAGCAAATTTTATATATTATCACATACCTTAAATTACATGATATATTCGTTTGATAGACAGTTATAAAAAGTAAGTTTGTATGCATGCAGACCTATAAGGTTTAACTATTATAAAATAGTATTGACTTATTTTTTAAGCATGACATGTTTATGTTCATTCATTGTTTCCGATATAACTTTCATATTAACTGGAACACCAAACAAATTGGGAATATAACAAAAAGCTTATTGCAGATGGCGCCATGCGCGACTGTGACTAATCGCACCAACAACTTAGACGTTGACACATTGCCAACCAATCACAGATAAAGACACAGTCGCGAGTGGCGTCATTTAGATCCCAGTTTTTCTACTCATTGTTTGACTTCCACATTGATCTACAACAACCCTAGATAACGCGCGTAAGCTCAATAGGTGGGCCGGTAAAGGGGTGCAAAATTTGCAGGCAAGCACTCCTTTTCCACAGTGCGTGGCTGGCCGCGAAACAAAGCAGAAAAAACAGGACGGTGTGTCGTATTTTTAAGTAAGTATATACATTATTCATCTTATTGTGGTATAATTATTGCAATTTATGCGGTAGTACTCACTCAAGTAATAATTTTAATCATAAATACTCTAAAACAACTACTTCGCATCTGTCCTTCTCTTACGCAACAACTCAGTGTTGCGTGTGAAAAGGACGGAGTACTGCTCTAAGATTAGGCTCCGATTTAATTTGCATTGCTGTTGCACTGGTTTTACTTGAAGTGAACTACTCAATATAAGCAGCAGTGAATGAAGTCTATTTAAAGGTTAGCCTAATCGTTGCTTATTATTAGAAAAGTATTTGCGAATGGTCGTAAGTTCGGAGCGAAGACACTAGAATTTCGACCGTAATAGTGGACGAATAAGGCTGAGTTCAATAAATGATGGTGAGGTTCGTTGTGATATTTTGGGATCGGGCGGACGCAATGAATCTATATATCGCTATGTATGAATGTATAGTTTAGTAGGTGACAAAATCTTAGCGTAATTTTGTATGAGGCGCTAAATCTATTGTTGTTGTAGATCAATGGACTTCCCTCATAAATCACAGTTTAGAATTCTCTTTCCTACTTTCAAGATACGTTTGCAACTGTTCCCACGCGCGGTCGATCTGTCCTTGAGTGTACTCGTAGCTCCAGTAGGGACTGAACACGACGTTAGCTAGCGACACTTGCTCCAGGTTAGAGGGTTGTGACTCTATGCGTTGACGGGCTTCTTCCTCGGTAAGGTTGTTGCGTTTTTCTAAACGTTTTATTGCCTGTAATAAAACATTATAGTTATTATGTATGTGTCTGTTGAGGTCAAAACCGGTCAAAACACTTCGCGGTCGGACCCAGCATTTTTATTTAGCACGATCATCAAAAGAATTATACAGAAGAATATCAAATATCAACTGTAGTATTAAAATTTGTCTATGAATATTTTTCTGATGATAGTCATTTGAAATCTGCATGCGCCGATACACACCGGAAACGCTCCATACAAAACGTGCGTGAACCATGATCCTTACTCGGCGCGTTTGCTACAGAGTCCGTTTCCTTATATTTTCAGTTTAAATCTATACAATGGCCTCAATTCGGGATAAAAATGATTATAACTTACCTTAAACTAGCGCTGTCACTTTCCGTCAAATAGGTTTAATAAAATATAGGAGATATCTAATTCATGTTATGTCTTATAATTTGACACTAAATACGTGTTATCTGTCAGAAGAAAGTGACGATGCAAACAATGGCGACTTCTTCAAACTTTCTTCTGAAAACAATATTTAAATTGACGTTGACATTTTTAAACATGACAGGACTAACATATCTCCTTTTCTTTTGTAAACCTATTTGGCGGAAAGTGGCAGCGCTAATTTAAGGTAAGTTAAGGGAATTTATTAATAAAAAATAAACTTTGCTGTCTTGTTGTACAAATAATTATTTTCTTGCAATTTGCTGCTGTCAGATGTTGTTACATGTATTCCAATGATGGAATGCATTTTTTTTTAAACCCGACGCCTATGCATACACCTAATTGTATTTAGGACAGCATTCAGAGGCTCCCTGATGCTATTTTATTTTATTTGGGGAGCTTACAGCCTTAAAAAGCCTATTCTCGGATGGAGTAACAGCCACAACAGTCCACAGCTGGACATGACCCTCCCCAATGGAGGAGTGTTGCTATACACACCACTATCGGCAGGCGGACTGGCGCTGATGATGATGATGAATTCATATATTTAATTAACTCCTAGCGTACCCGGTATTTTACTTTTTTTCACAGGTTTTACAACTTTAAATGAGGGTAGTAAGGTTCAAAATAACTGGTACACATGCTATACCAGGGAAAATGAGGTTTAAATAAATCTTTAAGGCATTCTTGTAAAATCGTGGTTTTTTACCTCCTCCGGTGGTATGATGACAGCCCATAGCTGGTGACAGAAGTGGTACCACTTAGCTCGTACCATCACAGCAGCCTCCATCACCACCACTCTGTAACCTTCCTCCCCTAAAGCTCTGATCCTTCGTTGAGCTTCGGCTATTATCTCTGGCCAGATTATTTGATTCAGTCTTTCCAACTGGGCCTGTGAGAAGAAAAACGCAAGTTATATTTGTACATGCTTGTGCAGAGTAATTAAAGCAAAGTGCTTAGGGAAACTTTATACTTAGGCACATTTTTATTTGAATAATCATACATCAATTGCTGTGTGGTGCCGGCTTAGATTGTGACGGCCGATGTGGCGCAGTGGTATTGCTGCCAGCCTGCGACGCAAAGGTTTCGGTTTCGATTATCGGTAGGGCACTCACAAAGTTTATATTTATCTATTAGTAAATTTTCATCACCTAATTGTCGAAAAGAAATATGGTTCCGTGCGTCGAAGGGCGCGTTAAGCCATCAATTCCCGTTGCTGTCTATGATTACTTAGACGGCGGTCGTTACACAACCATGTCAGAGGCCTAGTAGTAGACGGTTGAAAAACTCTGACACCAGGGTACATCGGGTCGTTGGACGACTTGGTGTCCCACACAAGAAATGAAGTTGGTAGAGCAATGTAACGGTATTCCGGCCACAGTTGATATATTTCGATAACTATTTGTTTTTTTTTTCAAGTTACCTTGTCGCCGAACACGATCTCGCCAAGTTTCTTCCTGTCGACCTGAAAGTATTTGAATAATTATTATTCTTACACTAGATGGCGCTACTAGGTTTTTAAAACGCGGTGGTGAACTGAGACATATAACCTTGGCGATACTCATTATTCCAAACTACTTTTACTATAGGATCACCTACGTTGGATTAAAAAAGTCAGCTGTTGTTCCATAGAAAAATCATTACCAACATATTGGACCAATAAGTATGAGGAATGTTTTTGGAAATTCGCAGGTGGCCCATAGTAATAGTTGTTTAGAATCATGAGTAGAATCCCCATGCAAAGTTTGCGTACTAACTAAAAAAATACCCTGTTTTATTATGATTTTATAATTACCGCCGTGCTAATGCAATTTTAGGCGATGGGCTTACAACCTGTTACTAAAGTGTTACACAATTTTCTGATTGACACTCAAACGTGGCGTAAATCCGTTTTTCGCGACTGTTCACGCTCCGCCTACCCCGCAAGGGATACAGGCGTGATGTATGTATGCTATAACTACCTCGCCGTTGTCCGTGATGACATGCTTGCCGAACGTCTCCGATATCGTGCGGTTGAGGGGAAGCCCCGGCTTGTACAGCTCGTGCCCGAGTAGGTCACAGTTTATTACGCCGGCGCCTTTCAGCCTGAAATTATTATATGGATTCGCCAATAAAATATTTCATTTCATGACAAATCTATAATTTTTAATATCTCATTTTTAACAGGGAATAACGCGCGCACCCGCGCTAAAGTAGGTATTTTAAACAAACATCGTGTTGTTTTCGTCGAATTGCGTACTGTGAATCTAGTAATTCGGGCAATTCGAGGTACCTCACTTGTGTGATGTCCTTTAGGGCTCAAGGTGAAATGCAATGGTCCTATAAAAATGCTAAGGCGCCTCACACACTGGTAACGCGCCCTGATGCGTAGCGCGGAGCGGAGCGGCAGATCCCGCCACTGCGCGTTGACGCTTTGTCGGTGTGTAGCACGAGGCGGTTTTTCGATACGTACTGATGTACTTGCATACAACTTTAAAATCTGCGATCCCACGCTACGCGACGGAGTGCGGTGCAGTGAGCAAGCCGCCTAACACTCACTTGAGTTTTTCAGTGATGTTGCTTTTGCCGCTCGCGATGCCGCCCGCTAGTCCAATCACGTAAGGCCAGTCTGGAATGTTGGGGTTGTGCTGAAAATAAATAAATACATACAATACTTCTAACTGAATCAATACCAAGAAGGAAGATAATGCCTGCTACATACCAAAGTTATTTCATTGTTGTGAAAGTCAAAAAGTACTTTTCGAGGGAATTCAGCCCGCTTTGAGCCATGTTTATGTTAGTTATATTCACGTGATAACATCAGAAACCGTGCCGTGTGATGCCGGCTTAGAATAGCATCACCCTATTTTTTTCCCGTGGGAGTCGTAAGAGGCGACTATGGGACTCGAGGGTGTGTTTTGCAATTTTAGGCGATGGCCTGACAACATGTCACTGGCGATACACAATTTTCGGAATGACCCTCAAATATTTGTCAGACGAGGCGTAAATGTCCGTTTTTTGCGGCCGTTTACGCTCTGCCTACCCCGCAAGGGATTGTAGGCGTGATATGCGTATGTGTCTATAGTATAAGATTTATCCACCTGTGGAGGCCTCAATAAGGTGCCAAGTAGACGCATCCTCTGGTTGCTGGAGCTCACTTTGGCCTCTTCTTCTTCCGACCTTTGCTCGTACATGTCCTGAGCCAGGCCTATGACATACATGTCGAGAGGATTCAGACCGTTTTCTTGCCGCCTTTCGTTTATTTTCTCCACCGCTCGGGCTGTTTCTTCGCTTACTACGATTAGCTGTAATAAAATGCTAGTGTAAAATAACAAATATTTGGAATTCAAAAGCATGAGAATAGTTAACGTTTGGTCAATTTTTGGCGACCACTCCGCGTGCTTAAAAATGTTAATCTATGTATCTTATTAGCCCACTTCTTTATTGCGCCATTCTCTTCGGTGCTGTGCCACACGCATCCAATCCTTTCCTTTAGCAGATATTATATCATCTGACCATAAAATGTTTCAATAATTTTAAGCGGCGTTATAAATACTAACGAGGAATTTCATCGATAAAACAATCAGAATTTTCTTTTAATCGTTGTAACATATTTTCTGTAACTGCTAGCAGCCATTATAATGTTTGATAATTTGAATAACTTGCCTGAAACCTAGGATCATCCTTAGTTGGTCCATACATGTCTTGTATGGGCAGAACATTATACTCTAGATCCGGATTAACATCTTTGAGGAAGTTCAAAACGGCTTCTATTCTTTTTTCTACTGGTTCTATTAATTCCCATAGTTTTTTGGCTATAACAAATGATAAGCAAATCAATTGAAATAAGGTGGACTTATAAAAAAATAATCATGTGTAAAGTATTATTCTCAGTGCTTCTACTGTACTGATTGGGCATGCCAAATATTATTTGTAATTTTATCCCATATTTTATTTAAGGTTTCTAGATTGCCAGTGCTCAGAATTCGCAGCTATATTTTGGGTCAGATAAAAAGATATAAAGAATGATTCCTTTACATGAAAAATAAGGTCTTACATTTAATCATATTAACATCACATACTCCAACGGTGACATGTTTGGAAGACCTCAGCACTGCTTGGGACAACAGTATCTTGTGCCCATTGTGTAGTCGGTCGAACGTTCCCCCTAGAGCTACATAGTCGTAAGTCTTCACAGAATCCTCGTTCCCTGTCTGTGCAAGGGGTTCCAGGACATCTAAATTGGAAAAAAGGTAGGTAACAAAATATAAGTTCTAAAGTAATTGAGAATAAAATACAATTTGTAATGAAATGAAATATCATTTAATTGTACTGAAGATACAATATTGATCCCTCAACACAAAAATCAATCTCCAACAGAATAAAACCTTTTTCCTTGTCAAGGAAATCAGAGCAATGTTATCTACACTAATATTATAAAGAAAGATTTTATTGTTTGTTTGTTTATTTAAATTGAAAAGGCTCCAAAGCTAATGAACCGAATTAAAAAATTATTTTACCATTAGAATTCTACATTAGTCCTGAACATAGGCTATATTAAAAGGTCTTATTCCCGCGGGAAAACGGTTACCAGCCACAAACCGCTAGGCAGGTCGCTAGTCTGTTATTAACTGAATTGGCCATAATATGAAGGCCATATTTTTTGTTGGGACCAAATAGGTTTTTTAATGTAGGTAAGTATGTCTTATCTTATCATGCTGTTTTCTTTTGGTCTACAATGTTATTTGATGACTGTTCTTGCGTGAGTGTGATATTGATAAGAAGTAGAAGTATTGTTAAAATTGTATCACTAAATATTAAGGTATTCAGGACCACCTCTTTTGGCATAATAAGACAATTTCAAGTAATAGAAGAACTCACCAATACACTGCAATTTGCAGCCTGCTATCTGACTAGCCACAGCTCGTTTCAGACTGTCCACATTTTTCTCTAGTTCACTCTCATAGAGAATGATGTCTATAGGATGCTGAGTTTGGAAACCTTTCATTGTGTCTCCAGGTCTCAGCATAAGTCTTACATCTAAGTTGCTACAGTGTGATGTGGCCTGGAAATTTTAAGAGCCCTTATTTGTATAAAGTCTGAGTTATAAGAAAAGTATCAGTAGACCAATAGGATATACTTTTTTATCTTATCATAATTTATATTACCAGATGCTCTTACCCTTGAATATAAATTTGCAATCTGCCTGCTTATCACAGGCAAAGTGCCTTCTATGTTTTCATTGATTTTTACATACAAGATTTTCTGCACAAACTTTGATGCTTTCTGGCATACATTGTGAACTTTTGCTGCATTTGATACAAATATAAGTCCATTATTCGCCATCTGGTCTTCTGCAATAAATAAAACATGTCTTGCTCTTATAAAAAGTATCCACTATCATCATAGGAAAGCAATTATTTAACCCCCCTACAACAAACTAATCAAATACCTTCATTCAATGTATACTATAGGCTGTTTGGTCAGGATACTAAGCCTAAAAAGTAAACCTTTATGATAATTTTATATAAATTTGGACTTTAAGTTGGCTAAAGTCAGTCCTGAGCTATTTAGAAAAAAAGGACAGTGTTCCAAGCTATTTAGAAAAGACAAAACTGTACCTACCAGTGCAACTAGAATTTGTCACATACAAATACGACACAAGGACTGATAGCAACACCACCGTAATTGGTACACCATAAACGTTGACAAACATTGCATTACAAACGAACTAGGGGTCAAAGGTCCACAAAACATACACCCACAGCCTTCCTACGTTTCATACTGATAGCTAGCTAAAATGAGAACTTTAATGCGCTAAATGGTATATACACTTAGTTTAAATTTCTTATGCAAAATATTAAAGCTCATATAACGTTTTTTCAGTATAAAATCTAAATAGAATCTACTACGATGTAAGATTTACACAGCAAGTAACAATATTTACAGTACAATGAAGAGAAACACCGTTGCAAAACTTATGTTATATCACTTAAAAGTAAATTACCTAGATGTATAGTGCACTTTTTATCCGATAAACGGGACTTTTGCAATGAAATACCAAATTTTATTAAATAATCAGTATTTGTTAGGTTATGCTCGCTTTATTTGAGTAAAGACTGGTTAACGTTGTAACGTTAACAGTGACAGCATATGAAGTTATCAATACTCTTTATCTCTTTCTAACATATCAAAAGTAGAAAAAACTGTATTCTTAAGCTGTACTTTGACAGCCAGTTTGACAAGTCACCGATTCTGCTAACAACTAATTTTAAGGCCGTTCCACAACATTGTAGTATGTCGGGCGTTGTTCAATCAGATTTTACTAAAAGCGCCATCACGTGTGCGGAAGCAGAACTAAATGTATGGAAACCAAAACCAGTAGAGTTCGCGCCACGCTTTCGAAGGCGCCACGAGGGCCCGCGGCGAAAAAATTAAAAAAGTTTGAAATACTTATCATAATGATTGATTTATTTAAACACCAAGACTATGCGGCCATCTCTGCAATCGCGAAAATAAACAGCTTCTTCATATACTTATATAAGTTTGTCTTTTGACTGAAAACTAAGTAATAGCCTTGTATTTATTTAGAATTAAGATACCTACTCTTGCATAATTTCGCGGGCAATTGATGAGCCGCGGAAGCCCAGATAGAAGAGGCATCGCTACTAGTAATAGCGAAAGTTGCAGCTTCAAATCCTGCCCCCGGTAGACAACTTTGCAAGTACCTATACCTAACATGGGAAGTGTAAAAAAAAATGGGTACTTATTCAATTTATCGTGGCTTTTTATCGCTCCGGCTACATTCAATAAGTAAAGAATAAAACAGTCGCCGGGATAGTTGCAAAACTAACCTGGTAGATTGAGCCATGTCATGCGTTCTTGGCATTAAGATACACCTGCATAATTTCGCGGGCAATGGATGAGCCACGGTAGCCCAAATAGAAGAGGCATCGCTTCTAGTGATAGCGAAAATAGCAAATTCAAATCTAGCCCGCGTTAGAAAAATTTGCAAATTTTCTAAAATAATAAAGCCCTTCTTTTTTCATACCATTACTGGTGGGTCATGGTTTATTCCTCCATGCCATACCGGTTAAAACCTACTGGAGCACGATTTTATTGAATAAAACAAAGTAGACTACGAATTCACGAATGTTTTTATTTTATCAACTAATAATATTTATTTTATAACAGTAAGAAACTTAATTAAAAACACAGAATATTTAATAGTACTAAGTTAAAACTGAAGTTCTGCAATTAAATAGCTGATAATAATGATAACTACCTATTTATACTAGCTTACATTGATAATTTCACTTAATTATATACCTTATGAAGGACCTTTCTACATATTAAGTAATTATGTCGGTAGATAGGTGCGACTGAAACTAAAAGATAAAATAAATAAGTTTACCTATGTATATCTACATGGAGATAGGTACGTAAGTAGGCAGCAGATCACCCTACCCACTTACGGTGTCTATTGACATTGGCTGTATTGTATACTCAAAACTGTTCAAGCATTAAGGTCAGTTCCTTACCTAGGTAGGTATACCTAGATTACCTAGTCTAAAATATCTGCCAATTCGCACTTATGTTGTATAAAAGTTCTTGCTAATTCTTACAAAATATTTATAAATAGTAAAAATTAACACTATATAACTTTAGAGAGAGGAAGTGATGCACAATTTATTCGTAAGCGTAGGCGCATAACTTAAGCATACCTTAAACTACCTGATAGAATTCTCGACTAATTTCATTCATTATAATTCATTAGGAGAAAATGTACGAGTAACAAGATATGGTATTATTGAATACTTACTGGGTCACATACAATTAGATAACTCTAACAAAATATAACCTTCCTTCTGAGGCAGTCGGGTAAAAATGTAATACTCCTTATTTATTATTATATGACTTGTTGTGTTGACGTAGGTAAGTCCCTATCACGAACGCACGTAACAGAAACAACACAACTGATAAGTACTTCTTACTTCTTAAAAGAAATCTCTTTCAGTAGCCCTCCTTTCCGTACTACCTTGCAGCAAAATAAAACATCTCAAGTCAAAATAAAAGTATAACGGTGGGTTGTCTTGATTAAATGTACTAATTTGACCCAGTGGCTTTCGAAATTGTAGAAAATATCACGCAGAAGAATATTATTTAGTACATTCTTAAATACATTTAAAACGCTTATTTATTAGTCAAATTCATAAGAGAAATAGCTAAATAGTACCTACTACATAATTATACAAAAAATTTGTTCAGTGATTGACTAGCAATACAAAAATGTCGAAAGGGTAGCGTAGCGTAGACGGCGCGGGTGTTGTACTGAGGATTCTTTGGCTTAATATCATGTTCTTGGTATCTGAAAAACATAAACAAATATAATAAATTACACATAGCATAGCATCAACCCATATACTTCCAGTGGATGTCGTAAAACGCGCCTGAGAGACTTAACGATTCTAAGTGTAATTACACTTAATTACAGTTCAGGCGAATTAAAGGAAAAATTACACTTGTAAATATCTAATGATCTGATACACATGCTACCTTACTTATGACCATCAAATATTTGTCAGCTTTGGTTCTAAGGCCCATTAAACGCTTTGCTCACCTCGATATCTAAAGTCGTGGTTATCTGTAAATGACGCGCATTTCGCAAGGTGAAACTGGACAGTACCTAAGTACCTGAAATTTAAAGTTATCTGAATGTCTGATAACGCGGCCGATAACGATTTCTCATTGTCTTAAGGATAAACGGTCTTGAATGACATGATTACTATGAGTACCATTAACTGGAACTGATAACAAAAATGTATTCGGAATTTCTGCAAAAATTATTGTCTTCGGAATCGGGTCGTGTTTTGTCACTGCTTTGAACTGTAATGTTACCTCAATCGCTACATTGCTGAAAAGTGTCGTCCCCTGCCAGTGCTAGACTCATGCACCCCCTCACCTGCAATCAGCGGAGGTCCTTGAGCCGGACCCCTGCTTCGTCCGAGGAGTTGACCCTGGTCACTTCAGTCGCTGCAGTACTGGATCTAGTCGCCCATCTGCCAGTGCCGGACTCGGAATAGTTGGTGCTGGTGCCTTCAGCTGGGATTCCTCGCAGTTTAGATATCCTGGTTTTAAAAACGTCCATTGTAATTTGTCATTCCGCGGTACTTGAGTATTGTTTTTATTTACAAACAAAGCTTCTATTCTCTATAGTAATACATAAGGAAAATTATTAACATACTATTTACTAGCTTTTCTTTTTATTTACTATCAATTAATGAAAAACGGATACCTATTTATATAATAGTGACAAGTACGAGAATCGTAAAGCATGTGTACACATTTTTTTAATTGTCTATCTAGGATGCACTTGTTTATGAATCGCATTTAACAAATGACACAGATATATGAAAACATAGAGCTTTTCCATCGTATTTAATAATAGCACTATCACAAAGCTGAATTTTTAGGTTCACCAAGATGAAGAATTGGTATAAAGTATAATGAAGCTTG
This sequence comes from Tuta absoluta, assembly GCA_027580185.1. Classification (NCBI taxonomy): domain Eukaryota; kingdom Metazoa; phylum Arthropoda; class Insecta; order Lepidoptera; family Gelechiidae; genus Tuta; species Tuta absoluta. Next base: position 13,436,728 of record JAQAHW010000010.1, on the reverse strand, counting down.
CATTGACCTTTGGCTGCACTTAAAGCTTTACACAAACATAAAGTCCCCACTTGAAAGCTTCATACTACCTATAAGTAGACCGACATCTAATACGGTTGTAAGTAGAGGACCAGCACGCTGCGAGTAACAAACCAAGACCCATGCCAGAGGCCTCAAGGAATTGTACGAAACAGCTGGAGCAATAATCGGATTATTATTATTTCTATACATACCATGCTGAAAGATTTATAAACCTAGTACCTACTTATCTACTTAGATATTGGGGCTATTTTATCCGTGAAAATAGTAATCAATAACATTTTTAGGTTTCAAACTGAGGAAGAACACTTTACGTAGGTCTTGCTACGAAGCGGCGTAGCTTATAGATAGTTTCGTATATACCCTAATTCACCCACGAACGAACTATTTAGTTACGTAACCTACTTAGCAACCCCTAAATGACAAGCAGTGTTTAAGGCTGTGAGCTAATCATTGAACGGGTTAATTACACGGCAAAGGCACTATATGTCGAAAGTCGTGAATCAAACTGCTCGTGTGAACTGTTTAATTGTATTTTGCATGTTTAAGTAGTATGAAAAAGTTTATTTTCGGTTGTGTCGGCTATTATCAAACATTGTTTCATCTGTAATTTATTATGCAATCAAGTACAATGAGCAGCAGTATGACAACCTTCTTACTTCTGGCCAGATGATAAATCGCACCACATTTTGGTATAGTTAGGTTGACCTGCTGTGTACTGTACACTATTAGCATACAACTTATAAAGTTGATTCTTTGTTAGTTTTCGTCTTGATGAGTTTGAAAACTGTCTGCGGTATTCTAAAGTTTGCTTGAGCAAAAGTTACCAAAAAGAAAAGACAATTAATTATGTTGACAGGAATTTTCCTTCAACGTTCTTTTGATAACAATTTCTAAATTATTTTCTTTAGAATTTATTGCCACTACCGTGATGTATGATTTTGCAATTAATAGACAAAGAGTAGGGGGAGGATAGAAAAAACTGGCGGGTACTAAACCGACAAGAGCAATGAACTCTTAAATATAAGAAGAAGAAGACTACTTGGAGACAGTGTGCATTAGCAACGGTTGTCGTCGCATCAAATCAACTGAGTCGAGTAACTCGATGGCAGTAGTTAGGTTCCACTCGTAGCTCTAGTTTGCTTGATAGTGACCTTTCTTCAAATAGTGAAAACAATCCAGCTACTCACTTCTTCCTAATCAGGTTGCGCACTTTGTTCTTCCACACGAAGATGAAGAAGATGAAGATGCCGAGCGCGATGTTGGACAGGTCCACCACCACCCAGTACCAGTTGGTGCCGCCGGCCGCAAAGCTGATCACCTCCACCGACCAGTTCACGCCCATCACCACGAACAACTTCAGGTAGAGCGCGTATCTGGAGATATTGGAGAAACGTGATTGGGGTGGTTTGGGATCTACCTCCTAGCGGTCCACCCCGGGCAACGGCAACACAGGCTTGCCTGTGGATAAGTCCGGCTGAACGATCCCACGTGCGCGGTGGAAGGCTCCGCCTGGCTCGCGACCACCATCCCACCGAAGTCTGGCGCCAAGTAGCTTGCTGCGTTCCGTCAGTGTGTGGGAGTGCCAGTGCCTTAACAGGCTTCTTCTGGGTTTGCTCGCTCCATCTTAGACTCTGTCTCTGTCCTATGACCCAGACTAGAGTCAAGAGCAAACCCATCATTAAAAAAAAAAAAAAAAAACGTGAGCATGGCATGACTTTAAAAAAAATCGAGGTGAATTTACCCATGAAACAAAAACTTTCCCTAAGGAAAGTGGATCGAAATATGAAAATAATGGACCTCCCATACAAATTGACTCTGTCGGCTGGTATATTTTGTACGGAAGGTAAAAAAAATAAAGTACTTTTTTTACCTGTTTGTTGGGATGTTGAGTTTCATTGGAAATTTCACCCCGCAAAATATTTGGTCTTTTATGAGCAACAACTCGTATAATAAGACCTATTAGTATTTTTCAGAGATACACATACATACATACACACATATCACGCCTATAATCCTTTGCGGGGTAGGCATAGTGTAAACAGCCGCAAAAACAGCCACCTACACCACGTCTGACAAATGTTTGAGGGTCATTTTTCAGAGATGGTAATTCTAAATAATAATTCATGATAATTTCTGTTCTATTTTATGGTCTGAGTAGGCTTGCAAACATCCCTTGCAACCAGTAGGTATATCTATACTATTTTACCTACCATATTTTATTTTAATTTACTAGCATGAAGTTGTAGTCGCATTAACAAGACATGAAATGATAAATTGACGTGCTAATTCTAAAAGAGGTACACCTCTCCCTTATCCAGCTGTCACCATGATATCCATATACTTACAATGTGTTTCCATTTTAGCCTCCGTATTTGTCACATAATATATGGATTGCTATTAATCCTAGCAAGCTGTACTGCCAACGCTATTAGTCTATATTCTATATCAGTTGCGGGTTGCGGTTACGAACAAGTCATTGATAATGTAACGCAATATTGCTTAAACAGTTAAACACGATAATCTTGTACATAGTCGAAATAAAGAGCCTTACACACTAAGTATACACGGTGTATGGAATAGGCTTCCGAAAACTAATAGGCTGCATTTAAAACACTAAAACGGAGTTCTTACCGCGGCACGAAAAGAAATGGTTCCGTGCTTCGGAGGGAACGTTAAGCCGTCGGTCCCGGTTGCTGTCTATGATTACTTAGACAGCGGTCGTTACACAACCATGTCAGAGGCCCGCGGCACGGGTGCATTTGACCATGAAACAAGAACTACTCTCCCTTAGAAATATATTTCATAAAATGTATCTTTTTTAGTTTTCTCAAGAAAACTACATTCATCGTGACATAACATATAACATCGTGATTTTGTTTGGGAGGTAGACTTTTTTGTTGTTTCCCGATAGGTATGTGTTCCTCATGGTCTACAGCAGCATTCAGTATTCAGAGGGATGTATTATCTTATCAAACTAGCTCTGTATTTTAAATAGTTGTGATTTTGTTCGGACGTTTTATAATGTTTTAAACATCTAGTTTGTATTTCGTATTGTTTCCTGAGAGTAAAACATGATGAAGATGCGAAGCCATTTGTCAGAAATACAGAGCTAGCTTGGGTATTAAAGAATTTATTAAATTCTATATAATATACCAATATTATGATAAAAAACAACTTGCAAGTTTTCTAAAATTGTATACCTAACACGGAAAGTGTTTTAAAATTTGGTATTTAATATTATGATATTTGGTGTAGAAAGACTCTAGCAAAATAATATTACCTTTTTATTTCATGGCTTATATACCTATTTTTTTATAGTTCAACTTAAGAATACGTGTATACTATGCTCGCTCACCTCAGAATTATGATCGAACCATTAAAAGATTTACTGGCTACAGGCCTATATTTTTTATCATAATATTATATTTTATATCAATGAAAGTTATATCTCGTATAAGGACGATCCTTAACTTCCTAGAACCTTGACGACATGCGACAGGACTGATTTACGGCTGTATCTGCCGTGCTGAAACCCAAGCTATTTCCAATAACATGATTTATACCTAGATATTCCAATAAGGTTGCATTTCTACTGAATTGGAATAGACAACAGTATGATTTCTTATAAATCAACACCCCTTTTCCCGCAGGGTTTACGACACTAAAAACCTGCGTTGCGCAAGAATAATGCAGTTATGCAAGGTAAATATTTTTTGAAACAGTCTTGTTTTTAGATTCTTCCTATGAATAAGTCAGCATAAATTAAACACCAACATCAATCATTTATAATGCGCACTGCTAAAGAGTGGAACTCACTACCTGCGTCTGTGTTTCCAAACGCATACAACCCTCTCTCCCATCTCTTCAAAGTACAGGCTTCTTCTGGGTGAGCTCGCTCCATCTTAGACTCTGTCTCTGTCCTATGACCTAGACTAGAGTCAAGAGCAAACCCATCATTAATAAAAAAAAACAACAAAACATAGTAATCTTGTTCAACACGGCTTGCTATTCCTACGTTAGTTCGTCTCATATTTTACATTGTAAACTGTAGTCGAGTCCGTGTTTTTTTTTAATTATTTAGAACAAATTACATTGGTTAATTGTTTACCTAAGCAAGGAATAGCAGCTATTCTTAGTTAAGAAAATAGTTTAGCCTCAATTCTATTGTATAGTTTTACCTATATAAGTAATTATGTTTATTAAATAAAAAATCTGTATTTGTATTCCTATACATCTTAATATAAGAATAAAGCACATTCTCAAACTGAACAAGATAATGCAATCTAGTTGAAATAGGAGTGGAAATAAGGTATTGCTTATCTTGTGGGTTGTACGTTACGTGAGAGTTACAGACCTCCACTACGACCTACGACGGCGTAGCAAACGTAGCTGCCTGCTACGAGAAATAAAGAGAGGGATATTACAAGATTCGGGTGAGTTAATTTCAAATACAGAGATCCTTTTAAGGATAGGACCAAAAAGCTACCACGACTATGCATCGCTCTTTCGCGTCCATTGACTAGCGCAATTAATATAAATATTCGTCATACTTATCTAATTACACCGCATCGTACTTATTTTCCAATGTTCTAATATTGAAGTAGGCATTCAATAATACTATTGAATGAGATATCTATAGGTACTCTATACTGAAACGAATAAATTATACGAATTACAAATCCTAAGACCAACATTGAAGCAATCAGTTATGCAAACTGGGTAAACCCCTAGATTAAAGTGGAACTCATTAACATTGTGGAATTAGAAGCAGGATTCGGGATTCCGCAGTTTTAGGTGCTCTACATTGTACAACGTTGTATGTTATTAGAAGCACATCGAATTATCCCTATAAGGGATCAACTTATAACGTTTATGTTATGCAGTAACTTGTGGAGAACCACTGAATATTGATCTCTCAAAGTAACTTGAAGTGTTGCTGACAGTAAAAAACAAGTAAAACTTTCTGCCATTTCACTGAACGCGCACCTGTGCAAGCGAATAATAAAATTATTCATTTCTGTCGTTTGCCTTTTTCTCTCCGTCGCATTTTTATTCATTGAGTAAGAAACAAGTGGGTTTCAAGGTAAGTAGTTAATGACTTTTCATTGGATGAAGGTACTTAACAATTAGTGCCTTGGTCTTTCGACATATGGAAATTTTTGACCTATCGTAACTTTAGAAAAGCCCTGGCAGCCTCGATATGGTTGTATAATAGTTATTAAATAATCAGTGGTTTGGAGAAAAATATCTACGGTATGATTGTGCCTCAGAAGGAAGTGAAGATAATTTCTTACCTTTTCTGGTCTTTGTTGATCTTGCATCATCATTGATCACTGCAAGAAGACTCGGATCTTTTCAAGATGGCGCTCTCATGCAGGGTGGAGCGGATACGGTGCACATACTATTAAACTTTAATGATACTCGTACATATTGGTCCCAGAAGGAAGAACAGTTAATCACCAACCTTTCCTTGTCCCTGTTGATCTTGTCACTGCGCGAGGACTCGGAGCTTTTCAAGATGGCGGTCTCTTGCCGAATGGAGCGAATGCGGTGCGCCGTGATCACGAACAGCACCACGTTGCATACGACCAGGATCAGCACCGGTGCGAAGAAGTAGACCAGGTCGCTGTGCCAGTCTGGGGGAAGAATATATGTCTGTAGGATTTGGGGCAAAGTAATGTTACCAACCTAACCTCTTTAAAAAAGTTAACGCCGTGAACATGATGAGTCTTTTTGACACATTTCGCAAGGCTGTGCCTTAGAGAAAGCCGACCTACCAGGGATTATTACAGGTTTCAGTTGATGCCTTTGCCGTCGGTACGATAGAGGAAAAGAGGTTTTGTTAATTCTTATAGAATCTTTTGGAGTTGTATAAAGCTGCTGTGTTGCAAAGCTGAAATTTCATATAACAACCATTTACAGAGTAACTAACTACAGAGTAAGTAACTACAAAATCCTTTAGACTATTTCGTATTCAACAAAATTTTCCTAAAGCAACTCACCTTCAAACCAGCACCTCTGGTTGCCGAAGCCAGGCCGGATGATGCCCTCCGGGAGGCTGTCGTTGAACTGCATGAACGCTGTGACTGCTGTCAGGAGCAGAGGTACGCCCCAGGCGTAGAGGCCGTATAGCAGGAACCTTTTCTGGTCGCGCCGCTTGCTGCTCGTGCCCCGGTGGTAGCCGCTGTAGAGGGACAAGAAAGTTCAAAAGATACAGGCGGTTTTGGCGGTACAATCGCAGTCAGAAATGAATGTAAGTATACTATAATATATTTAAATCGTGCAGGAACTAATAAAACCTTTTTTGAACTGTAAATATTTGTACCCTATTCAAGGTACCCATAATGATTTTAACATTTTTTACGGCATTGCGCGTAGAAGAGATAAAAATAATCAAGTCTTGATGTCCAAAAAAGTAAACATTTCTGACTGCGGAATTATGGTTATGACAGATATTAAGTTCTAAGAAAAGAAAACTATCTGAACATGAAAATAACATGCCTTTACGAAATTTATAGTTTACGACATGTATCTACTACTACTTATATTCAGCTACACTACAGACTTTCCCGTTAAATACCTATGATAGATCCCAGACCTATTTTCAAACAAAACAGAAAAGTATTAATAAAGTATGTTCTATTGTAAAAATAACTTACCGCTGTATATTATTTTATAATTGCATTGCAATAATAAATAAATGCACAACAGATAAATCAGCTTACGTCATTTAAAAGGGCAGACATTAAAATGTAATATATTTTCAATTGAATTTATAGCATATTGCTCATAGGTAATGAAAATATTTCCTGAAAACTGTATCAATGAAGAATTGTTTATATTAATTATTATAAATGCACATGCCATGCCACAACAATGAATCATGGTCCATGACATCATGGTATCATGGCATCACACATCTTGAGACAAACCTTACCACTGAGCTTGAGAGGAAGACACTCCCCCGATCCTGGGGGATCCATGGGAAGCATGTGCAAATAAATAATGTGTTATATAATTTATGGGCTACCTATCCAAAAAAGCATGATATGAACACCGACAGATGTGAAGAATGATTTCTATTGTCTTTTGCGTTTGACCGTTCTCATATATACACTTTTGAATCCTAAAGTTTATAGTTAAGGGCAGTGAACTGACGACTTCAATTCTACTTTTTTAATATTGAATGTAGCCTTCAAACAATTTTGCAATTTCCTTTTGCCTGGGATAAAAGTTGTGGTTTTGTATTTTTATCGCATAAACGTTAATGGAACTTGGATATTTTGCAATATTCCTTTGAACTTTACAAAAGATTCAACCATCAATCATCGGATTTGTATGAGATTTATTTATGAGAATACATATACTTACACCACAGTGAAAGGTAAATAGTTATTATATGAGTACATAAAAGAGCTAAATTTACTTTTGTAAAAGCGATCTTTATCTTGGCACTAGCCACTACCACTATATTTATATTTACGATAGCGATATATCGCTTTTGTTAGTAAATGTATGCGATATGAATATCGCTGGAGTATAGGAATACAGAAGCCAATGTATGATACTCTAGCGATGTGATTTATAGCGACAGTTTATACGAAAAGCGATAATGGCCGTTTAAAAAGTAGTTTTTGGTATCAGCGGGGCATATTTTTGCTATTGCCAAAGTAATATGTTTTTACTATAGTGAGCGATATAAAAAAATTGAGGATGGACTAGAGTAGATACATCACTCCTATACAAATGCGAAAATTCCCCCGCTCTGTTCCAAATTCAAAAACACCAAGATTTTTCTGTTTAGGGTTGAACAAAGCTGATAAATAAAGAAGACTAGAAATTATTAGAATCACTTATATACCTAACTGTCTTTCGGTACTTTGAAAATCGATTATTCTTTACTAGCGGCCTGCCCAGCGGTTTCACCCGCTGCTAACCGTTTTCCCGCGGGAAAAAGACCTTTTCCTGGCATAAATTATGCATAAACATCTTTCTCTTGAATTTTCTATCTACTAAAGAAAACCGCATCAAAATCTGTTGCGTACTTTTAAAGATCTAAGTATACAATAGGGACACGAGAAGCGACTTCAATTTCTACTATTTATTTATGGCTTGCGCAGCCGTGAAAGTACTGCACAACAATTAAAACTACACATTTTTAGAAAAGTACTTAAATATTAAGCAATGCAAGTTCTTTTCATATTTTTTTGCATATAAGATTTTAATACTTTATGCCACTCTAAAATAAAGAGTTGCGAAGGTACCCCTCTAGATGCTTGCACTTTCGGAAGTGCAGTCGTACGTAGTAGGGGTCAAACTCGTGACCTTGATGGAGTGATGTAAGCTGCTAGTGTTTATTTTGAAACAAAGTAAAATATTTGACTTCGTTCGACGATGACCCTTGAATTTTGTGGGAGCGAGGTCAATCATTTAGAGCCGTATTTTGCAATTTGAAAAGCGTCTTAGTTGTGGTTCAATAGAGTATCAGTGGGATGGTTTTGGCCGTTTCGTATGCCGCTAACAGTTTGAAATATAGGCAATCACAATTGCGATTTTTATTTTTTTATCCCGCCCGAGGCGGTTTTCTATTAGGACATTACAAAATTGTTATAAAAAAAAGAAAATTGTGTGATACAAATTTCTTTTTTTTACAATGACGGTTCATGACGTCAATAAGTGATATGATAATACTATCCTACATTGAATAAAGAATTACAATTTCAATTTCAATTTCAAAGAATTTCAATTTCAATGGAATGACAATTGAGTTTCGATGGCATTAAAATGTCTAAAAATAAGAGCATCGGGGCCCAGTTTTGTTTTGTCTACTGTTTTTGGTTGATAATAACAAAATGACATCATTTGGTACAAGTATGATTTGGTACCTACACGGCATAGTTGTTTTTTAATGAGAAAACAATTGCTTTAGTAATTACTGACGATTAACACTGTTTTAAATGTTGTTGTATTTATGTATGTTCGTATTATCTTATCTACTTAACGATAAACCGATATATTGCCCAAGTGCCTAGCATATTTGGTGTTCAAATAAAGACTAAATATACTTTAATATATTAAGGCCACACTACAGCGTTCAATATAAACTTTAGTAATATAATAGTACAGTCAGCTCCATAAATGTCAGGAGATGGCGATAATTTAGGGTGAAATTTTACTAGTGACTGATATCGAAATATCAAAACAGGCTGGCGATAGGGAACAACTTTGGTCTAGGAACATGGGTTAAAACATGTCAAAAATATATTGCGTTTCCACAGTAACTGAAATGAGCTCATCGGCAGTTTTGTATGGAAGACAAGTTGTTCTTTATCGCCAACTCGTCTTGAGTTTTCGCTATCAGTCACTAGTAAAATGTTACCCTTAAATATGCACAACTTTAATTTTTTGTTTGGTTTCTTAAAATAACAAAGTCGGTACATAATCATTAATTATTCAACCACTATTATTATCGACTTTGAAGTAGTTATAAGTGTGTTGATATAACATATATTGATGTATACTTATTTGATAAAATTTTATGTTGATTAATTTATGTTACGACCTCATACTCTACATTAGATTTTATAACAATCTATTTTCGACATACATTTTATTATACTTGCACTAGCATGCATAATAATATAATTTGATTTAATAACATCTAAAACGAACCAAAACGACGACATCCCATGCCACTTTACAACGGCTCAAGACCAACATGCCATATTATAAAGGACGTAGAAATTACCGGTACTATTTTGCTGGCATGTATACTTAAAAACAGCGGTGGACTTATGTGGCTTTTAATGCTTAGAATGTCAATACGTAGAAACTGTAAGTAGGTATAACTAGCGTCTTTATAGAAATGTAAGTGTTGCCATAATCTACAGTCCAAAAACAGGCTCTACAATACTCTTCCTTTGCAAGTAAGTGTAAAGGTAAATAATGTGTAACTCTACCGCGCATTATATTATCAGAATAGGATCACCTAATTAAAAGAAAATGTGAGATTTTAATGTGAAGCGTGTAGCGGTTGGAAATGTTCAGGTGTATAGGCGAGAACGATTCTTCGATGTCGGAGATCGCAGTACACATTAAAGAGGTTCGAAGAGTATTGTGCAGTCTAGACGTGAACAAGGCCAGCGGACCTGATGGCATACCAGCGAGAGTATTAAGACTATGTGCGCCTGAACTGTCTCCTGTGCTGACACGCTTGTTCCGCCTCTCTCTTAAAGAAAGAACGGTGCCGGGGGCCTGGAAGCTTGCTAATGTGCAACCAGTTCCCAAAAAGGGCGACCGTGCCGACCCTGCCCATTACCGTCCAATTGCCATTACCTCCATCCTATGCAAGGTCATGGAGAGGGTACTTAACAGTAAGTTGCTGACCTACCTTGAAGACAATGATCTTCTCAGTGACCGTCAATATGGCTTTCGCCGGGGGCGGTCTACTGGTGATCTTCTTGTGTATGTCACGCACTGCTGGGGCGAAGCCATCGAGAAAAACGGCGAAGCACTTGCCGTTTCACTCGATACCTCGAAGGCCTTTGACAGGGTCTGGCATGCAAGTCTGCTCAGCAAGCTTCCTGCTTATGGCATCCCAGCTGATTTTTGTACTTGGATTTCAGACTTCCTTAGTGAACGGTCCATCAGAGTAGTCGTTGACGGCTGCTCCTCTGACCTAATGGCCATTGATGCCGGAGTTCCTCAGGGGTCTGTTCTCTCTGCAACTCTTTTCCTGCTGCACATCAATGACCTCCTTCAGCATGGTATTGTTGGATACGCAGATGATAGTACCGTTTCAGAGAGATACTTGACAGGTGCAGGGACCAGTGGGGATGAAATACGTTCGTTAAGAAAGGCCATGGTAGAGCGAACAGATCTGACCTTAAGTCTTGTCTCCCAATGGGGCGACGACAATCTGGTCTCATTCAATGCCACCAAAACACAGGCGTGTCTTTTCACTGCAAAAAGGAGACCTTTCGACTGGACACCTACTTTTCGGGGTACATCTGTCCCAGTCACTGACAGGCTTGAGCTTCTAGGCATGGAGTTGACATCAAATCTAAACTTCGGCGCAACCATCGAGTACAAGGCTCAGACGGCGGCTAAAAAGCTGGGCGTCCTGAATAGAGTGAAGCGATACTTTACGCCTGGACAGCTTTTAACTCTTTACAAAGCACAAGTCCGATCCTGCATGGAGTATTGCAGTCACCTTTGGGATGGCTCAGCCAAATACCAACTTGCCGCTCTTGACTCGGTGGAACGCAGGGCCAAGAGGCTCTTAGGCGACATTAAAATGGTGGACACCAAGCTACATAGCCTGGCACATCGCCGCAAGGTTGCCTGCTTGTCGGTATTTTATAGATTGTACTTCGGAGAGTGTGCTCAAGAGCTTCACGACCTTGTTCCACCAGCTCCCTTCTACCATCGGACATCCAGACGCACCGCCGGATACCATCCGTACCTGGTAGCCATTCCACCAATTCGGACTAAGCGCTTCCAGTCATCATTTATAATGCGCACTGCTAAAGAGTGGAACTCACTTCCTGCGTCTGTGTTTCCAAAAGCATACAACCCTAATCTCTTCAAAGTAAGAGTGAACAGGCTTCTTCTGGGTGAGCTCGCTCCATCTTAGACTCTGTCTCTGTCCTATGACCTAGACTAGAGTCAAGAGCAAACCCATCGTTAATAAAAAAAAAAAAAGAACGCTATTATTTCTTGGAGCTAACCAACGCCCACCCATATGAGATGTCTTTTTTGTCAGACCTCGTGTCTGTTTATGGACGAAAGTTTACACACTAAAATACTTGGCTGTTAAAACTATCTTTATGCCAAGGTGAAATACAGATTTGTGTCCATGACTGTACGTACACATTAATAGTACTGGCTGATTTTCACATCCGCTGACTAAACAAAAAAACATCAACATTTACATAGATATAAGAGTCGCACTGTACCACGGAGGGTGGCAGAAGCCTGGAGCCGGAGTAAGCGTCCTGGAAACCATCGAATTGTTTTATAGAAATAGATATTAATTAAATATATTTCAAACTGTACCTACTCTTGGCTGACATGGAATTTTATGGTAATAAATAAAATGACTAAAGTTTTTTAATCTACCACGCAATCTGTGGCCATCACGGCCCTTATAAAAAGTTAACAGTTCAATTCTAAAGGGCAAGGCTGTTTCTAAGTCTTTACGTTCATAAGAACTGCGTTAGAGCTTCAAAGAGCTTTGAAAGAGCTTTATTAGAAGAATATCGCAAAAATCTGGTCCCCTTTTATGAATACATAAATAATTGCTTTGCTAATGATACTGGGAGATAATAATCATAAAAATGAACATTCTTTTTACTAGTAAGTTCTTTTAAATAGAACTGAAGGCGGGAGTTTTATTTCGAATAATCAAACGGAATTGCTACAGTATAAAAGACATGAAATTTTACAGCCTTTTAATTTTTTACAGCTTCCTCTCTCGGTCTCCGATAAAGCCCCGAGGGGCACGTTTTTAACTGAAACTGACAGGCTTTCTCTACTCAACTGAACTGAAAAAAAAAAACAATCAAGTGGTGTATTGTAGCTTTTCTCTGAAAAATGAGTTCGTGGAATAAATACGAATTGTGGTTTAAAGAAAATTTTGGTAAGTATCGTGTAGGTATGTTAATGAAGTCAGGAAATGTCCATTAATTTCGGTCTACGATGTAGGTCAGTCGCGGCATTTCAAATTGTTTTAATATGACATAATATATGCGCGAGTTGTTATATTCCATCTTTGTATTTCATAATATAGTTTAGTTTTAGGTTAATTTTTTCTGTAAATAATTAAATTGTGTTAGTTTTATGTTCATATACCTTATAAAATAAAATAATATAAATATACTTTATTTTTAATCTTCTACTTTTACTACTCTTAATATTGGTCAGACATTGCGCAAGCAATCGTCCTTTACAGCCATTAACGCTCTGCCTACTCCGCAAGGGATAAAGGCGTGATATATGTATACTACTATCAAAAATTCTGCGACTGTACCTACGTTCATATCATTTTCATGACTTATACCTCTACACTGGTGAGTTCCGTTCGGAGTTGCGTCCATTAGTATTTCATTTCAAGAACGAGTATAAATGTACGTACGTGTACGTGGAATACATTTTAAAATGGTAATTAGAATAAAACAGAAAGAAATCATAAAAACGGCACCCGCCATATGTGGGCGGGCCGGTAATGGCTATTAATTAGACAGACCGTTTTATTAATTTAATGTCAAAATTAACGACCTTTACGATGACTCTACGTGATTTATATTTTATACATACATACATACACACATACACATATCACGCCTATAATCCCTTGCGGGGTAGGCAGAGCATAAACAGCCGCGAAATACGGCCATTTACATCACGTCTGACAAATGTTTGAGGGTTATTTGGAATATTGTGTATCGCTATAGTGACAGGTTGTCAGCCCATCGCCTAAAATTGCAATACACACCCTCGAGTCCCTAAGTCGCCTCTTACGACTCCCACGGGAAAGATATAGGGTGATGCTATTCTAAGCCGGCATCACACGGCACCTATATTATATTTTATAAGTGTGAAAAATATGTTTTTGAATGCGTACGTTTTATACATAATATCAATTATATTTATAGATAAGTATGTGTGATATTTCGTACGCTACCATTATTTTTAAAACGCATTATTATTTTTGGCAGTTTAGCTCATAGATTCAGTCACAAGTCAAATGCATGCATTGCCCCCGTACACTGTCCGATCAAATCTGACACTATTGTCGTCTGTTTATGAAAACCCTTTTATATCTAACGGATTATTTACAGCTCAAGCAGCATACAATGCGTGGTCTATAACTCTAACGAGTTCGAGCATCAGGTGGCAAGAGACCAGCGAAGAAAATCACGCTTGCAGCGCAAAGAGCGCTTTTTAAACACTTGTTTAAAATAAACTAAGTATAGACATACCTGAAAGTTCTCCAAATGTCGAAACACATAACGTTGAGCCAGAAGAAACTTGTCTGGAAGGAGTAGTAGACCACGAAGGCTGTAACAAAGACAATTGAATAGCTAAACAAAATGGAGGGACTAAATTCAAGTTACGAATCGAAAACCATTGTTCGAGTAAGTACGAGTATAACATCAACGGTTTTTCGCGCATGTTGTCATGTTACATTCAAATCAAACCAAAAATACCACGACTCCACTTTTCACAGGTAAGTAGTGATTCATTATGCGACGACTTTCAGCTACAAGATGCAAAATTTAAGCTGTTTGAAATCAATGAATAAAACACTGTTGCTTTTAAGTAACATTCTTGCAAGTTTTACGTGACTTCCGTGTTTAGTACAGTCAAGCTAGGGTTGGGTTAGACAGTTCGGACTTTGGACCGTTCATTTGCCACGCGCATAGAACTTACTTTGGCGGTCCGAGTGTCTAACCGGACATGAACTGGAGTGTACATACGACCTTTTTCAAACACATTTCTGAAAACGTCTTCTGTTGCGTGATCGGAGTGACCGGCATTGGGGACTTTAAAAAGCTGCACGATTTTAAGAAATCAGTCATTTATGTTTCAGCCCGTAATGCCTGTACACCGCTCAATTAACCACTTACAATGTTGGGAAAATAAAAAAGTTTGACCTCTGAATGTAGTTATTCTTTATAGTAATCCGTATCCCGTACTAATATTATAAATCTGAGAGTTTGTGTGTGTGTATGTATGTTTGTTACCTCTTCGCGACGAATTGACCGATTTAGATGAAATTTAGAACACAGGTAGAGTATAACCTGGAATAACACATAGGTTACTTTAACCGCAAGAAAACAACTATTGCCACGGGAAAATGAGTGGCAGCGGGTAAATCACTGGGCGGAAATCTAGTATAACACAAGTAAGTGATTATACTCAGTATACCTAACTAAAAGTGAAACCGCACTGAGACTGCACTGCAACTGCACTACGGCGGAGCGGCGGCGTGACCATTTCTTAATTGTGAAACACTAAATAAAATGCGTTTTCAACATGAATTGAACACGCAGTACTGTTGTAGAGCGGTTTAGTTCATACAAACAGTACAAAGAATCTTTTGTGCCGCGACGCCGCTCCGCTGCAATGCAGTTGCAGTGCAGTCATATTTCACCTAAAATGAGATATTTTCCTCGGGTAAAAATAAGCCTACGACATAAAAGGCGAAAAATTATCAAAATTGATTTTGTATTCTCTACATCATCAATATTTCTGAATTTTATCACTTTCTGAATTTGTTCTCTGTCTGGTGAAAACATAGCAGGCTGAACCACCTGATTGTCCGAAAAGAAAGACGGTGCCGTGCTTCAGAGGGCACGCTCAGCCATCGGCCCCGTTTGCTATCTATGATTTAACTTAGACGGTGATCGTTACACAACCATATCTGAGGCCAACTAGTAGGCGGTTGAATAACTCTATCACCAGAGTTCATCGGGTCGTTAGACGACTCGGTGTCCCACACGAAATGAATGATGAATGAATGAATGACTCCGGTTTCCGCTTTGAATTGCAGAAGTAATCTTCAGTCTAAAATGTTAAAACCGCACCAAATAGCCATATGTGACATAAACCCATTGCCGATCCAACCAATGAAAATCCGATAAAAATAAATTAATGGCTTCGCGTGAATCGTCCATCACTTCCAAGTGCTATTAGTTCGTTATTTTATTTTCATAACTGATTGGTTTACCTTACTCACAACTTTTTCCGAAGTACCTAGGTCGTCATATGAAAGACAATTTGAAAACACCATAGGAAATGACGACATCTGCCGTGTGATGCCGGCTTAGAATAGCACCATCCCATTTCTTGCCCGTGGGAGTCGTATGCGGCAACTAAGGGACTCGAGGGCGTGTATTATAATTTTAGGCGATGGGCTGACAACCTGTCACTATAGCGATACACAATTTTCCGGATGTCCCACAAATGTATGCCAGACGTGGCGTAAATGTCCATATTATGCGGCCGTTTATGCTCTGCCTACCCACAAGGGATTATATGCGTGATATATGTGTGTGTGTGTGTGTAGGAAATGATACGGCCAACTTTGTGTGGGTGGTCCAAAACATTTTGTGTCTACTCATGTTACGAAAAGTTGTTCAGATTCGTGGGTCATTTTACTATTCTAGATACTATTACGATCTTTTTAACACCGTATACATATAAAAGTAAGTACTTTTAGTTATAGTGTGTTTTTTTATTTTTGTTTATACGTGTGTTCGTGTTAATGAAGTATTTTATCGTTTATACAGAAGCTTTGTTTTGAAAAAATTCAAAAAAACGGAACCCATACCTATACGATCACTTCGTTGTCCGTCCGTCTGTCAGTCAAGACTCTATATCTCGGGCAAATTGAAATTAAAACCATCAAGTCTACGGCTGCTTCTAGTTGTAACAAAACAAGATCCAAAGTTATCGTTAAAAAAGATACGGCAGTTAATGCTGGAAAACGTGTTTTATTAACCTTCTTAAGGGAATCAAACTTCAGAGGGTACTTTCCCTGAACCTAGAACAATGAAATTTGGCAAGTAGCTTTGTTTTGAAGTACGAATTTAGGAAAAACTTAAAATTTGAGGGCGATAATCGACCGTGTGATGCCGGCTTAGAATAGTATCACCCCATTTTTACCCATGGGTGTCGTAAGAGGCGACTCAGAGACTCGAGGGTTAGATGTGTATTGCAATTTAAGGCGATGGGATGACAACCTGTCACTATACTGATACACAGTTATCTGATTGACCCTCAAACTTTTGTCAGATGTGGTGTTAATATCCGTTTTACGGCCTTTAACGCTCTGCCTACCCCGTAAGGGATATAGGCGTGATTTATGTATGTATGTATGATAAGGAAGAAAATTTCAAAGCTGAGGCCTTTCGGGCAGTTTTATTCTAAAGTCCGTAGGCTCTACATAGGCACAATACATAGGTACCGTTAGCCTAAATACGACAAATCACATTACATTTTTTTTTGCAAGTAGTTATAAGGAATAGGTAGTTACTAATAAGAACATGTGGGAATGTTCTGCGTAGATACAAGGACAGTTAACATACTAGGACAAATGCAAACTAATTAACTATACTGAATAGACAACGCTTGATCCCTTGGTCAATATTTGTCATCGAAGGCGGACT
The DNA here is from genome assembly GCA_027580185.1 of Tuta absoluta. Lineage (NCBI taxonomy): Eukaryota > Metazoa > Arthropoda > Insecta > Lepidoptera > Gelechiidae > Tuta > Tuta absoluta. The sequence continues at coordinate 13,419,533 of JAQAHW010000010.1, read as the reverse complement.
ATAGGTACTTAGTAAGTAATAGGTAGATAGATAGATGATGATGTTTGTGGAAACGCTCGTTAATCTAGTTTCTTTAACCTACCTACCGGATATAGATATTTTAGAAAACATATAAAAGTTTGTGTTTCTTTCGTGGTGAAGCAGCCTGCTTTTGGGTAGAAATAACTTAATTTTTAAAGATACACATATCACGCCTATAATGCCTTGCGGGGTAGGCAGAGCATAAACGACCGCATAAAACGGACATTTACGACACGTCTGACAAACATTTGAGGGTCATCCGGAAAATTGTGTATAGCCATAGTGACAGGTTGTCAGCCCATCGCCTAAAATTACGATATACACTCTCGAGTCCCTTAGTCACCTCTTACGACTCCCATGGGTATGAAAGGGGGTGATGCTATTCTAAGCCGGTATCACACGGCAATAAATATTTTTTACGGTTTAATTTTTAATGGCCTAAAAGTGGTTACATATGCTTAATTTAATATGATTATTAGTTTTATAGTAAGGCATACATTATTTAAGAACATAAAAAACACGTTACAGACGGCTAGACATAACATAATCACACAATTTTGTATGTGTGAAGGTACTAACTAGAATACAAGAAGCTGCCTAACTAGTAAATGAATGGGCAGTTGTCTGCAATTTCATCCTACATACTACCTACGCTGGTACGCTCTTAGCTTAGTCTAGTAAATAAGGATACGAGTAAAAAAAATATATTTGTTTATGTATAACGGGTGTCATCGTTTTTAATTGATAATTAATTTAGGTATTTGAATGATAATGATTTGATTTTTATTGTAAACTAGCTGTTACCCGCGGCTTCGCCCGCGTACTCATAGAGTTTTATTAATTAGTTGCTCCAAACCAAATTAACTTGGGGATGGATGTTCTTGGATTGGAATTATAATAATATGAATACGCAGTATAATGATTTTGCCTAGTCTTCAATTTTCAGGACTATGGTACCAAAAAATTTAAGTTTATTATGTGTCTTCGCAAGTATACGCAGGGCAAACTTACTGTGCTAAAAATGGTTATTATTATAGAAATGGACTTTCAAATCATGTTTAACTGTAGAAATTAACTTTACTACTGTGGTAAGAAGTATCTCAAGTACATACCCACATCACCCTTAAAGCCACATTCATATCCCAAAACTCATATTCAAGAGACATTCTCATAGTAGTGCTATACAGGGTGTAAGTGACAGCCCTTCGAATACTGATTGGGTGTATTCAAACCATGAAACTGAACAACCTGCCATAGATTAAATTCTTTTTTTCTATATCCCATACAAAATCACAATCAGCTCACTGCATTTACTATGGGAATATCAGTATTCGGAGGGCTGTCCCTTACATCCTGTATATACATCTTTTTTATGTGGTATGGATGTATTCTATGCTACACAATAATCAGTTTTCCGATGGGAAAAATATGTTTTTCCGAGATAAAAAGTAACCTATGACACTCACCAGCTTTTCATCTAACTGCTTTCCAAAAAAAAAATGCTTTACATCGCTGCATGATACTCATTTATGTATGTAGTATGGATGTATTCTATTGCTAAACATTAATCGGTTTTCCGAAGGGAAAAATATGTTTTTCCGGGATAAAAAATAACCTATGTCACTCACCAGCTTTTCATTTAGCTGCTCTCAAAAAAAAAAATGCTTTACATCGCTGCATGATACTCATCTATGTTCGTAGTATGGGTGTATTCTATTGCTAAACATTAATCGCTTTTCCGATGGGAAAAATATGTTTTTCCGGGATAAAAAGTAGCCTATGTCACTCTCCAGCCTCTCACCTAACTGCACACCTAAAAAACACTGCATGATATCGCTCTGTTGTAACGTGAAAGAAAGACAAACAAACAAACAAACAAACAAACAAACACACTTTCGCATTTATAATATTAGTATGGATTTACATACACACATACACACACATATCACGCCTATAATCCCTTGCGAGGTAGGCAGAGCGTGAACGGCCGCAAAAACCGGAAACTTATGCCACGTACAACAAATATTTGCAAACTCAAGAAAAACTGTGTCCATTAAATTTTTTCTCTTTTGTAGAAACACGCGTAGGGTGAACGGAGTAAACAACGAAGATAATTCGGGTGCAGTGCAGGGACCGTGTTATGATTTTTTAAAAGCATCTCAATTGTGTTTCAATAGAGTGTCAGTTGGGTGGTTTTGGCCGTTTTGTATTCCGCTTACAGTTTGAAGTATAGAAAATCACAATGGCAATATAATGACAATGGCATTCCAATAACAAAAAAATTAAAGAATCGGGGTCCAGTGCATCGTTTGTCTATTGGCGTCACTTGACTTGCTGCATAACTTAATTAACTACAAAGTTATATGCTACATTATAAACTACTACGTTAATTACTTATTCAGTTAACACAAAATTTTATTACTTCGCTATATAGTGGCACGCCCAATGGTATCACCCGCTGCTCACCGTTTTCCCGCGGTTAAAAGATCTTTTCCCAGCATACCTTTCACTTGTTATCTACAAAAGCAAACCGCATCAAAATCTAATGCGTACTTTTAAAGATCTAAGCAGTACATACAGGGTTATTTTTTATTCACCCCGGATATTTTACAGGGTGATTCTACTCATGATTTTGAACAACTTTTATTATTCAGAATCAGGGTCACATGCGAAATCGCGAAAAAATAAACAGCTGCTCCATAGAAAAATTCATACCTACCTACTCGAACAAAATGTATGGAACAGCTAGATTTTTTTTCGCGATTTCGCAGGTGACCCCATAATAAAAGTTGTTCAGAATCATGAGTAGAATCACCCTGTAAAATATCCGGGGTGAATAAAAAATAACCCTGTATACGGGAGGCGAATTCATTTTATACTATTCAGTAATTGTATTTCAAATTAACTTACTAGTCAAAGTGATTGCATTTCAAAATAACTGTAATTTGCTAGTCTTTTTTATTGCAGCAATTTATTAACATCATATAAAACATACCCTAAATTAATACATTCCTCCCATTCTTTGTGCATAGTATAGTAACTAATACATACGTTGATAGAAGAGTATGACTGTGCACGTGCTCCTATATTTTTATCTAGATTGACTGGACTATGTCTGCCTACGAGTCATTTTGGTAGAGCGTCTTTTATATGCCACCTAGCACTTATTTACATACATACACATATCACGCCTATAATCCCTTGCGGGTTAGGCAAATCATAAATGGCCGCATAAAACGGACATTTACGCCACGTCCGACAAACATTTGAGGGTCACCCGGAAAATTGTGTATCGCCATAGTTACAGGTTGTCAACCCATCGCCTAAAACTGCAATACACACCCTCGAGTCCCTTAGTCGCCTCTTACGACTCCCACGGGCAAGAAATGGGGTGATGCTATTCTAAGCCGGCAGCACACGGCCTTAGACATCAGCACTAATTTGACCTATAGTATTAAATTCGTGTATCTTTTGAATTAGCAAATCACAATATAAATAGTGCGTAGTTATTCTATGTCCTGTAGTCACCCGCACATCAACCTACCCGTTGAAGGGATCAACTTATACTAATTATTCTTAGTAACTGTATGGTAAATCAGTATAATTTGATCCCGGTGTGTTGCTAATTAACGATCTTTGTACTTATAAAACATAGTGCTAAGTTATTTGGCAAACAGCGGCTACGAGTATACAAGACAAAAATTAAATATACAAATAAATGCTTGATACCTACTATCCTCAATTTTTTAAAATTTTACTATTGACTGATAGCGAAAACTCAAGATGGGTTGGTCATAAGGATTTCCCATACATAATTGCCGATCAGCTGGTTTGGGTTACTATGGAAGCTCAAAATAATTTTGACATATTTCGAACATAGGTCGAAGACCTATGTTACCTAGGGAAAGTTAGCCCGTCCTATGTTTTCAGTATCGGTCACTAGTAAAATTTCACCCGATATAGGTATAAGTAAAACATAATTATCATCATTTTAAAGTATCATCAATCATCATCACTGGCCTCACGCGTCTGTGACAGACGATTTAATCAGTGTCTGAGGCAAGACTTTTATCCGCGTGACGCGGGTGCAGTGTCCTCTCCACAGACACTGCGTTGCCTGGAACGCAATTATGGAAAACGCAGGGCTGCCCAGGACCTGCGCCACCCTCTCGGCCTTCCTGGCTGGATCCGCAGGAACGACTAGTCGATACGTGCGGAGCCAGGTCGGTTGCAGGAGTCTGCCGCGCGGTAGATCTCTGTCACACGCGCCTGACGGAGACCCCGTTCCGGGTTTAATTGTGGAGTTGGCCTCTCCAGGACCGTTGTGTTTGGGTCGGATTTATCCCTCGGTCGCTTCTTACGACCCCCACGGGAAGAGATGGGGTGGTGCTATTCTACTCTGCTGGCACCACACGGCCTTATCATCAATCACTATTCACTTAATCACAGCTAATTATTCTACTCACTGCCACTACGTCAAGTGAGTAGGAAGGTACCTGGCTACCTGCACCTGCACTGTTTTGTCGCTCATCTACACTTATAAAAACAAATGTCCACACTGACTGACTGACTGATTGACTCAATCATTAACGCACAGCCTAAACTACTAATGCCAGACACATGCTATTTGGGTAGTAGGTTTATTTTACTGTATAACCATCCACTAAGAAATTATATTTAGAATTTCAACCTCTAAAGCGGTAAAACGTGGTTTTGAAGCAATCTGTTTCAAAATTTGGTATTTGATTCAGGGACTAAAATAATCAAACTAGTGTTTCAGGATTTTCTAAATTTAAATCCTAAAAGGGGTTAAACATTAGTATGGAAGTTTGTGGTTTTTAAATGCGATACATTTAAAATTTGAAATTAGACTACTGAGTGTAAATTTTTATTTTTTATTTTTACTACTAAGGGATTAAAAGTTTGTATTGAAGTTCTTATTCTTTGAGGTGATCTGTTTCATAATTAGGGATTAGACCATGAAACTAAATATGTGATTAAGGGGTTTTTAATTAAAGCCCTAAAAATTTTGATTAGACATAGACTATGAAGGAAATAGATAAAGTTATTATTAGATTTGTCGGTCAACAATAACCGCGGGCAACAATACTAGTCTAATATAGACTTTATTCACTTGCTACCTCACTGTCAATCCGAATTGAAAACTATTGGTTTTCAAAATACGCACAAACAATTGAACTCTCCATAGTTTGCAACCACTAGCATTGACCTAGTACTAATATTTATTCGTAAACAAAGAGAATAACGTTTTCTTAGCAAACACCATTAATAAAAACCAGACAAAGATGAAAGAGGTATCCGCCATCGACCACAGGATGTGGGTATTGAGAAAAAAACCAGTTCAAAACAACAGTTTCAGTATTTTTAGTATCTATTACGCAGCATGGTAAATTGCAACATCTTTCGATACTTTTTGGTTGTGAAGAATCGTGTGAATTCGTGTGTGTATGAGGTGAAATTTTACTAGTGTACCGATAGTGAAATCTCAAGACGGGGTGGTATTATGGAAATACTTTCCCCAAGGGTACTTAGAAAAATCAGTTTAACTTGATCCCTAAGAGAAAGAAGTTTTGTGCTGTTGATGATTTATCCATGACCGGAATTTAAGCCCGTAAAAGATCTTAGTTCCTACATATTTTGTTACGTTTCTATTACGAATTAACATCTCAAAGCACCATCGGTATCTTTCAAGTTTCACCCAATAAAGACATATTTGGTGAAGTTTTACTAGAGACGGATAGCGAAAACTCAAGACGGGCTGGTGGTATGGAATTACTTTCCCCGGAATGGAATATAGGTCGAAAAAGAAACAACTAAATTGGACCTCCCATACAAAATTGATTTAACATAAAATATTTTTTGGCCTATTTCAACCTGTTCCTTGGTTGGAGAAAGTTGTGCCTTAAAAGGTAAGTTAAGAGAACTTATATCCAGAATTGACAGCACTACTTTACCGCTCATCAACTGAAATCAGTACTGCCACTTTCCGTCAAATAAGTAGTTTTAGGAAAGCATAGGAGATTTATAAGTCCTGTCATGTTTAAAAATGATAAAAAAAACGAAACTATTATTCAATTTAGACGCCATTATATTCATCGTCATCTCATAAGATATGACATGAATAAAATATCTCCTATGCTTTTCTAAACCTATTTGACGAGAAGTGACAGCACTAATTTAAGGTAAGTTAGAGAATTTATATCCAGAATTGAGGCCAATGTCTGAGGTTTTAATATCTGTTACAATTAATTACATTGCTCACCTAGTTTACACGCCGCATAAAATTAAGTACCTACGACCCTTTGTGCACATTCCATCAACGTCAAAAATAATTAAAGGCATATTTACATTCAGCCTATCGTTGTACAATTTACACAGGATGTCCCAAATTAGTTGATGTTATAAAATTGTATTCAAATGATCATTCCGCGTATGCAGGCTTAGAATAGCATCACCACATTTCTTTCCTGTTGGTGTCGTAAGAAGGTGACTAAGGGACTCGACGGTTATATGTGTATTGCAATAGGCTGACAACTTATCACTATAGCCAAACACAATCTTCTGAATGACCCAAATTTTTGACAAATGTGGCGTAAATGTACGTTTTTGCCTACATTGTGATATATGTATGTATGGTCACCCCAAGCTACGAACACCAATAGCAGAAAACTACTTTATCCCAATGCCAATGGAAACCCCACCTTAACTTTTATGCAATATTAGATAATATTGAATGAGGATGCAAATTCAATACTTACTATTTATGAGTACTTAATACTACCCCGCAAGGGATTATAGGCGTGATATGTGTATGTATGTAATACGGGACATGCTGTAGAGTGGCATGAAATAATTTCCGTGTTTACCAATGTCCACTCCCTGCTCTTAGTGAAATTAGGTTATTACATCTAATGAATGGTGGGTGCCTCCCTATCATAGCTAATTAGGAATCGCGAGGAGTGGCCGTTATTTTATTTCATTACGGAATTGTGATTTTTATTAACAATACGCGCATTACGTTTTCAGGTGTAACTTTTTAGGGTTACGTACACAACGGGTCAAAACAGGACCCTATTAAAGAGACTTGGCTGTCTGTCTATTTGTCAGCCCGTCGGTCTATCACCAGGCTGTAAGTCATGAACAATGATGTAGTTATCTATTGCAAGAATTACTATAACAATAAATATTGAAAAACAATAAAATAAATATTTAAAAGGTCGTGCTTCTATTCGTATTGTTTATGGATATTGGTACGGAACCCTAAGTCGCGAGTCCGATTCGCACTAGACAGACTTTTTACTGAGTTTTCCCGTTTTTGTATTTTTGTATGTAACTAAACTCTTCATCAATCTAGGCTACAATTACAATTCTGTAATATAAGCTTCATTTATAAAGTTTTCAATAAGGGGCTCCAACACAAGTTTGGCCTTTTGTTATAGAAGGAATACTTTCATTTCTTTTTACTTTTTTACCCGACAGCACTAATACCTACTAATACTAATACTCTAATATTTTACTCATTGAACAATCTATCTCGCTCTTCTCCGAAATTCACCATAATTGTCTGCCTACTCCTATTTATTTGGAAAAACATGCACATTTTTATAAAATTTTACCCAGACAATAATAAAAATATGTAAAACGTCAAAAATACAGTCTCGCTCGCACTGAAGCAATTTTTCTTTTTGCTGAAAAATGTTTACGTATCAACTTGTCTGCAACTTCGACGAAAAGGCCGAAACATTTTTTAGCTTCAAAAAGAACATAAATATCTTCAGACAGCACTCTTATAAATAAAACCTAAACTTGTGCTTCTATTTTTATCTTTTATTTCACCTAGACCGCTAAAAGGATGAGATGGTTGGTGGATCTATGACAACTTTGACGACGGTCGTTACACAACTATGTCAGTGGCCTACTAGTAGTAGTAGGCGGTTGACAAACTTTGACACCAGGGTTCACCGGGTCGTTCGTCGTCTCGGTATCCTACACGAAAAGAAGAAGTTTGTACCTTTTTGCTTTTCCTAAGCACAAATTACCGACGAGTTCTACGAGTAGGTATATAGAGTCGCCACGCAAGTTTCGATGGCATTGCAAGTGTAAAAAAATAAGAGAATCCGGGCTCAGGGACCTGCGTAGTTATACCTGGTTCAATCGCATTTCAGGCATTTAAGATTGTTTGACTATTGTATTATTATCTATTCTTATGCTATTACATCAAAGTAGGCATGACTTGTATGAGATATGCTTATGCTTCATGCTATCAAAATTTCCGCGACTTGACATGATTGCATTGAATCACAGATTACTTAATAGTTACTACGTACCGCGCTGCCACCAATACTTACTTTATGCTACGTACGTATATAATAATAGTTGCTTGCATTTTCATTTGATTAAGATCGGTGATTGTAGGTATTGCAATGTTAATTTATTGCCTGTTGTAAAAATGAATGGCTGATAAGTAATTTTTGAGATGACGAGGTTTGTTTATTATCCATCTTTCCACGCCAATCGAACCCGCGACTTAGCAAACAAACAAACTGACAAACGAAGCGCACGCATCGCACTTCCTCAAGTGTTTACGAAAAACAGACCTTAATTAGCATGTTTAAGATAACGAGAATATACAAACATGAAGACGAATATTTTTAAATATTATTTTAAAGATTACAGATAGTTATAAAAGTATCTTTAGGTCATGTCATAGAGCTACATAATCTTAAATATTCAAGAATATTTAATTTATTAGGTTGATGGATAAAAACAAAAAATGAAAACGTTGCACATGGTAATACGTACTTATATTATAAATCTGAGAGTTTGTGTGTGTCGGCTTAACCGATTTGGTTGAAATTTGAAACACAGGTAGAGTATAACCTGGAATAACACAAAGGCTATTTTTTACTGCGGGAAAACAACTATTACCACGGGAATATGAGTGGCAGCGGGTGAAACCGCTGGGCGGAAATCTAGTATACAGTAGATATCTCTCAAACGAAACTGCTCGCCAGTACACACACATAGATCCCTTTACACACACTTAGAGCCCATAAATAGGTACCTAGATAATGGGTGCTATCGATACATGTACGTTATAAACCGATACACAATACGATGTTATGCCTCTGTCTCGAGTTCAGGCTGATTTTGGATTCCACAGAGACCGTCACAATTTCACGACAAGGGACACGTGAAACGTGCCAACATTATTATTTGCTATTCAATCATGGGTTTATGATTATGACCCATTAAAAGATGATCCAATAGAACATAGGTATTTTATTATTTGTGTTTATTGCAGTTACTGTTATTACGAATGCTCAAGTAAGTCAGTTTATTGCATTTTGTCGGATATTTCCCTAATTGAAACAGGCTCTTGGTACTATGAGGATGAACTAGGTATGTCACTGGCTAGATACCTAAAACTACCCATCTTATTCCTTTTTTTGCCATCTTGTATATAATGTAATTAAGATTATAAGATAAATATGGGAGATGATAAAATTGCTTAGTTCAAACTACAATATTGTTATTTTATATAGTGATGCATTGTATCACTATCACAGTCAAGTAAATTCGATGTGTTGGAAACTAGCCAATACTCGGTGCCACCGATTGAAATTGACTTCGCTAAAATATTCAATTAAAATCTCGGAGTTTCATTAAATTTCCAATTGCAAGCAAAACAATATGAAGTTTTATCAAATCAAATCTGTTACTACCTATTTTCTTATTACTCTAAAACGATTCATAACTTAGCATTACATCATTAGCATTTCAAAGCATTGTTTAGCATTGTTTTATCTTGTGTGCAATAAACAGTTAAATAAATAAAAACATTACCTACATTTACTATATTTTTAAACGACTTGACAGACGCATCCGTTAGGCATCATAAAGGCACGGAATAAGATCGGAATACGGAATTGCCTTTCACAACGACAACAAGTGAGAGAACCGCCTTATCTAAGAAACTATTAAAGGTCTCGAACTCACCTACGTAGACGGGGAATTTACGATTTTATGTAAATATACTTTCCTATGTCATCAAAGATAATCCGCGAATGAACTACTTACATACAAGTGAGTTACTTAAAGATCAACGGAGCCGTTTGTAGCACAAACGTATAGAGTTTAGATAGGTATATTCTTCTTTTATGAATCGTCTGACTCAACTCACACGATTACAACGTCCGAAATTCACCGGACACTTGAAGCTGGGAATCACGCAACGCAGCGGCAAATTTCGAGGAAAATAAACACTGTACAAAAGAACTGCGCAAATTACTAAGGTGTTCTTAATCTCCAGACTAATAGGAAAGAAAGAAGGAAAATGTTTATTTGTTACCAAATATTGATGGTACATAAATTTATAACTAGTTATTAAAACTAAAACACGGTAACAAAAAGGCTCGGCTCAGCAAAATGCTTTAAGAGTGTACTTGAGCAGCACTCCCAAAGCGCTGGTCTGCCGCGGAACCAGATTTTATGGCCACATATCAATAGCATCACCCCCTTTGCACTAGTGGCTGTCGTAAAAGGCGATTAAAGGACGAATCCAGGGAATGGGCAGCACTATTCCCGGCGAATACAACTCCTGACGCACTGCGCTTGCCAATTCGCCTGGCAAGCGTGGTAAGTATGGCAAATCATCATTTTCATTTTCATTTTCAACAAATAGAAGTAGTTCCATGTAGGTAATTAATTGACTGGTGTGGCTGTTGGTAATGATTTTTCCAAACACTTCAAGCTGGAAATTGCGCAACGCATCGACGAAACTCAAGGAAAATAAACACTGTTCAAAAAAATATTGCGTAAATTATAAACCTTTTTTTATCTTAGACCAATGATGCACATTTTTCGTACAAGTAACTCTACGCTCCTTATATTAAATAATGCCTAGTAGTAGTAGCTTTCCGTAACGGATGATGTAATGTTAGTTTATGTGATATTCAACAATATGCGGACTTACATAGATACGATTTATGACTTCCCATATGAAATCCGTTATACGGCCGCGCGATTTAGTATTTGAATTCTTTTCTCACGTTTACCAGTACAATTTTTCCCATTTATGTAGGCCCATGATACATTATAAGGTGTAAAAAATTGCTGAGATTTTCAGTGTGTGTTCTTCTTATAAAACTGACCAACTTTTGATTAATTATCGAAAGACAACAAAAAACTTGTTCCTTCCGAACTAAGTGACATATTTTTTGAAACAATTGTAAGGGAAGACCTTTTTTGTACATTTTTGTTATCTACTCGTATTTTCCTAAGGTAAAGTTGTTCCATTTCAAGAGTAGAACTCACGAAGACAACAATAATTTAATATGACCTCATTATACTCGTATATCAGACGCATGCTGACATAAACTAGTAGGAAAAGTCACTCACCGATTCCCAAGCATCCAGAGGGGCTGACGTTGATATCCCCGATCTGGAGCTTCAGGTACGCCAGCAGTGGGTAAGCCACTATCAGCCCAGCGCAGTAGGCCATCAGACACATGCCGTGCAGGTTACGCAGCTCAGGGATGAATGCGTACACGATGAATGTCGCCAGCAGGAACGGCACGGAGAGCAGAAGTCCTGGGAATTTTGAAAACTATGAGTCTTTCGGTCACAGATACCTATAGAATCTAGTTTCTCAATCTGTGTAGGTCAATATCGGCGCTGCTGCGTCATTATTACTTATTTTTACATCATCGGATTCCGAGACCTCTACCGCGTCATAGACCGCGTCACCGATGTAATATTTGTACAAATAATAAAAACATTTCCTTTTTTAGGCGAACGCAAAATCGTTCCTAGATTTTTTTGTGTATTTACGCTGTCTGCGGTCAGACGGTCACGTAGTCACATTTTTTGCTATGAATGAATTGAATCTAGATACTAACTTACGTTAAAATATATTTTTATTAGAAAATCTGGCACTGAGTTTTGATTAGCAAATAGTAAATAAGTAAGAAAAACAGTTAATTACAAAAAAATATGTCTTCATATGAGTGGATTTCTCAAGCGGAAATTTTTCATGTCCTCGCTGAAAACGAGGTGACGCTTTGCAGATATGACTATGATATTTTTTTTTCAAAATATAAGACACTTGTTCTGATATGAAGCCATATCAATAATGTTTGGACAGTTATTATGTTTTTAGAAAAAAATATGTAAGTGACGAATTTCAATGTTCGGTGGCTTGTCCCCAATCCGTTTTTCACAACATAATCATCTCTCAGGAAAATTATGTCCAACATATTTCGGAAAACTAATTTTGATTATGTTAAGGATAAGTGACCCTACGAGAAATTATTAAAAATTGAATTTTTAGATGAAAAGTTTATGAACTATGTCAAAACTAGATTTGTCCCAGCAAAAAGAGCAATATCGGTGGCAATTTTGTTTCGACACTCCCTGCTCACACTGTTGAGTATATCCAGACCTATAACCCCTTCCCCGCTAGGATCAGCCGAGCACTCACGCACAGTGTGAACGGTTGTGCACTACCTCCTTGCGTCTTCCCGCCAAAAATGTTAGTAAACTATTTCCTTTTACTCGGAACAAAATTTTGCAATTTCGGTGCTCGGGATTAAAATGTTTCCTCAAGGTTTAAAAATATTACAGTAATGCATTCTAAATAGCCTTTAGGTACACTTTTGAGATATTAGTTGCAAACTGGAATAACCTTGATACTTTTATATATTTTTTAAATAAATGACTAATTTGTAATTTCGGTGGGCACATTTCGGTGGCCTTTGTGGCTGCTAAAAGCCCACCGAAGTTGCAAAGCACCACCGAATTTGCTCAATTGATACAAATTACAAACATATTAAGAAATATCACGCTTTCACTCCTTGCAGGGTATACAGATCGAAAAAGCCTGTAAAATGCGATCGCTTTAGGTTGTTTGTTTGACAAAAATTGCGGTAATTTGAGAAAAACTAAAATCTGCGTCGTAAAAGAAGACTAAGGGATACATTCATTTAAGGGAAAGGACAACAGCGTTCCCTCTGAATGCAAAATTTTGTGCTGCGCTCGCCTATCCGCCAGCCGAGTGTGTAGAGGATGGCAATACTCATAGGGGAGGCCCATGTCCAGCAGTGAATTTATGAGCCAGCCCGGCGATCCCTCGTGGCCTTCCTGCACGGCGATCCCTCGTGGCCCTCCAGCCCGGCGCTCCCGCAATGACCTCCTGCCCGGCGATCCATCGTGGCCCTCCAGCCCGGTGCACCCACGAGGTCCTCCTGCCTGGCGATCCCTCGTGGCCCTCCAGCCCGGCGATCCCTCGTGGCCCTCCAGCCCGGCACTCCCGCGAGGTCCTACTGCACGGCGATCCCTCGCTAGTGGCCCTCCAGCCCAGCGCTCCCGCGAGGTCCTCCTGCTCAGTCATTGACATCCGTCAGCGATAGCCGAAGACGTGGCTACTATTTGTAGTCGCAGGTATCAGTTGATTTGTCGACCGGCAGGTGCTAACAGGTGTGAACGGCTGCTGCTAACAGGGGTCTACGGCTATCTTCAACACAATGCCATCCATTTGTAAGCAGCCAAGCAAGGCATTTTTTTTTTGTTAAGGTTGGGTTTGCTCTTGACTGTAGTCTAGGTCATAGAACAGAGACAGAGTCTAAGATGGAGCGAGCTCACCCAGAAAAAGCCTGTTCACTCTTACTTTGAAGAGATTAGGGTTGTAGGTAGTGAGTTCCACTCTTTAGCAGTGCGCATTATAAATAATGACTGGAAGCGCTTAGTCCGATTTGGTGGAATGGCAACCAGGTATGGATGGTATCCGGCGGTGCGTCTGGATGTCCGATGGTAGAGGGGATCTGGTGGAACAAGGTCGTGAAGCTCTTGAGCACACTCTCCGAAGTACAATCTGTGAAAAAACCGACAAGTGGGCAACCTAGCGGCGATGTGCCAGGCTATGTAGCTTGGTGTCCACCCTGCTCCGTGTGTCCACCAGTTTTATGTCGCTTATGCGCCTCTTGGCTCTGCGTTCCACCGAGTCAAGAGCGGCAAGTTGGTATTTGGCTGAGCCATCCCAAAGGTGACTGCAATACTCCATGCAGGATCGGACTTGTGCTTTGTAAAGAGTTAAAAGCTGTCCAGGCGTAAAGTATCGCTTCACTCTATTCAGGATGCCCAGCTTCTTAGCCGTCGTTTGAGCTTTGTACTCGATGGTCGCGCCGAAGTTTAGATTTGATGTCAACTCTATGCCTAGAAGCTCAAGCCTGTCAGTGACAGTGACAGTAAAAAGACACGCCTGTGTTTTGGTGGCGTTGAATGAGACCAGATTGTCGTCGCCCCATTGGGAGACAAGACTTAAGGTCAAATCTGTTCGCTCTACCATGTCCTTTCTTAAGGAACGTTTTTCATCCCCACTGATTCTTGCACCTGTCAAGAATCTCTTTGAAACGGTACTATCATCTGCGTATCCAACAATACCATGCTGAAGGAGGTCATTGATGTGCAGCAGTAAAAAAGTTGAAGAGAGAACAGACCCCTGAGGAACTCCGGCTTCAATGGCCATAAGGTCAGAGCGCAGCCGTCAACGACTACTCTGGTGGACCGTTCACTAAGGAAGTCTGAAATCCAAGTACAAAAATTAGCTGGGATGCCATAAGCAGGAAGCTTACTGAGCAGACTTGCATGCCAGACCCTGTCAAAGGCCTTCGAGACATCGAGTGGAACGGCAAGTGCTTCGCCGTTTTTCTCGATGGCTTCGCCCCAGCAGTGCGTGACATACACAAGAAGATCACCAGTAGACTGCCTGTTAAGTACCCTCTCCATGACCTTGCATAGGATGGAGGTAATGGCACTTGGACGGTAATGGGCAGGGTCAGCACGATCGCCCTTTTTGGGAACTGGTTGCACATTAGCAAGCTTCCAGCTTCTTTCTTTAAGAGAGAGGCGGAACAAGCGTGTCAGAACAGGAGACAGTTCAGACGCACAAAGTCTTAACACTCTCGCTGGTATGCCATCAGGTCCGCTGGCTTTGTTCACGTCTAGACTGCACAATACTCTTCGAACCTCTTTAGTGTGTACTGCTATCTCCCACATCGACGAATCGCAACGAGGTACAGTAGGTGGTTGCTTGGTGCTAGTGTCCAGTTGCTTGCAAACAGGGACGCAAAAAAAATTGCTTTCTCACTTGCAGAGTAAGCCAGCCATCCATCAGGTTTCAGCATTGGAGGATCTAAGGCACAATTGCAACTTCGGTGGCACAAACCCAATTTCGGTGGCATGAATTCAATTTCGGTGACAAGGCAATTTCGGTGACCCAAATAACTCACTAAATACTATTGTCACATATTTTCCTGTTAATATATTATATTCAAAATGAGTATCTTTTGCTAAACAGCTACAAAAAACATCAAAAAAGCAGAAAATTAAAAAATCCACCGAAATTGTCAAAAATATGCAGTTGTTGAAAATGACTCATATGATGAGTCATGATACCGTAACCGATGAGGTCTTATGATGTAACGGATACAATCTGTCGTGACATCTCAGGCCTGTAATACTGGATAACAAACCAAACCAATTCTCGGTTTAATGGTGCCAAGATGATTAAACAATATTGTTATGTGGTATTAATATAAATAAATAAATAAATAAGAATAGCATCACCTTATTTTTAACCGTGGGCAAATAATGGTTGAATTCTTCCAGAGTGGGCAGCAGCGATCCCGTTGAAAGCAACCTCGTGCACTGCGCTCGCAAGGGTTGTGAGTGGTAATACTTACCTCCCAATAGCAAGAGTTCTATGTCCAGCAGTAGCCTGATGTGGAGGGAGGATTGTCGACGGTGTCAGGGTATCACCACCAGCTGGCTCCTGACCATCAAGTGAGTCACACGTTTTCACTCTTCACGTAGTCAGATTTACCGATAGCATAGCCGATGTAGAGCGAGGGAGGGTCGTCGATGGTCTCAGGATGGCACACTAGCGCCACCAGCCGGCTGCCAACTGTCACATTAGTCGTGCGCATGTCCACGCAGTACGTTTGCGGAGGGTGCCATTGTGCCTGGCCGCTGATTATTTGGTAGAGAGTCGCGTTCTGAAAACAAAAGACTCGTATGATTGATTTTCATATTTTTTGAAAAGATTGCATTTGCATATTATATCACTATGAAATCTCTTATTATAATTTTTACGACAAGCTGTCAACCTGTCACTATATGATATATTTGTCAGATGTGACGATGTTTACGACCGTTAACGCTCCGCCTACCCCGCAAGGCATTAAAACGTGATATGTGTGTATGTGTATTAAGGCTTCGGCATACCAAAAAATCTTTTGCACAATATGTACACGTACAGATTATTTTTCTATTCACAAAAATTTTGACCCTAAAATGTGGCTTTAAATAGGCTCTAATTTCTTATGTAGTTAAGTCGGAAGTCAAAGCATATTTGCGTATGTTTGATCCTTATGCCTGCATCAAATTTATAGACAGAAAATTCTGCGTCTGGAGTCTGGACTATACGCCTGTAAGTTCCGTTCCCTTAGGGAATGCTCATCCTTCAAGCTCATCCAACTGCAAGTCTTCCTCAACGGAACGCAACTTGTTCAACTCCGTCTTACAACTAATGCGACGTCTTCAAAGAACGACTTTCCAGGGAATATCTTAATTCCCAACCTGATAAACTGAAAACGAAAGATTTGTAGCATTCTAGTAGTGAGTTGATCTAACATACTAACCTAAATGGAAACTTTTCTATTATAGTCAACTAACTATAGTCAAAAATACATTTCATCTATTTAAATACCTTTCTATGGCAAGAAACTTTTGCAGTTTAATTCAGCGCCATCTAAGTACATTTGAAGATTCAGTAGAACATTTCTTAATCGGGACTCCAAAATAAATTGACCCCATTAAAAACTACACGACATATCTGTACTTTGTACGTGAATAGGGTCAAAATGTTATCTTTAAGGACGTAGGATTTGCTAAAATGATTAGTGATATCAGGATATTTTATCCTAATACACAATCTCTTGTATAGTTTATAACGACTTTCCTTAGGTAATGAAAGTAAGTACAAAACAAACAGTAGTGAAAGAACACAGCTACGATTTGCTACGCCGTAGCTCGTAGCACGAAAGCTTTCATCTAAGTCTATGCATTATATCATAACGGCGGCGGTTCTCCCACTTGTCATCCGTAGCAGCGTATTTTTAACGCAACGTAACGCATGTGACTGTCAGACAAAAGGAAACTGCTAATTCCGATCTTATTCCCGTACAAACAAAGCTACGGTGCGTAACGTATGCGTTAAAAATACGCAGCGACAGACGACAAGTGGACGACCCTATGAACTTTTTTTGTGTTTGTGTCTTGAGGATTTACTTTAGGGCGATAATTGCTCTATAGTATTTGCCAAGATGGCAGGCGGACCGCATTGGCAAAATGACTCGGCGCTTAATGTTATTTCACTAGACACGCAACCAATTTATAAAAGGAATGTTTGGTTCTAACAACATCTAAAGTATTTCATGTTAATAGGTACTTCAACCCTTACACGAATAGGTGGTATAGGTAGGTCTGAAACTTTTTTGCAAGAACACAAAATGTGAGGTCTACATGAATTTCACTGTGGAAAAATCCCACACCTGGTGTGATGGTGTGTGTTTTCATCTCTGATATAATTTATTTACTGGTCCGATGGCATAGCGGAGAGTACCCCAGCCTGCTACGCCGAGGGAATAGGTTTGATCCCCACTAGTCACCTATGTTTCTTACAACACCCGCGGGTAAGAAATGGGGCTATTCTAATCCAACTTTCAAAATGATCCGGCGTTTTAATTATGAGTTAAAACATAAATAATCAAGTTAAATACTGCAAAGCCCATAACAAACGTGACCTATTTGCACTGAAATTTCGCTTATTTTCTCAAAACATTTACTACACAGTGCCAATGTTATAGTTTTATTTTCTGCTGGTACAAGCAAGGAATGCGAACACGTACGTACGAGTATTTATTCTTATTCGAATGGCGGTTTGTTTATTGGTTCAAATGGTTTGTTAGATATTACTGGTAAAGCTTGTTTGAGACAGACCATATGTTGAAATAACTTTAACTATGAATGTGATATACCATATACTTAGGTCCTGGTCCAGACATACCTGCATCTGAAATGAAAATGTATATGATAACTAACTACCTACCTGCTTATTATAGTGATATTTGTCTCAATTTCACGTTACTGATTAAAACGGCTAATTAAAAATAGCACTGTCACTTTCCCAGATTTCCTTGTATGTTTAACCGCACTATTTATCGCCGCTATATTTTGACAGCTACCGCGAAAAATGCATAAAATCAGAGACAATTTAAGGGGCGATCATTTTATATCCTTGCCTATTTATAGAAAGTGACAGTGCTATTTTTAGAGTTAGAGATTTTAGTTTGTAACGTGGAGTTGAGACTATTGGATTAATGATGCAAAGGAGAACTGATCTATGCAGAAAACAAACTAACGACGACGATTGCTATAGGTCGAACTTCAACGACGTACATAGGTAGTTTAGTCGCTGAACTTCTTATTATTGTATTATTTTGCCATAAAAAACCGCGTGAGTTGTAATTAGTCATAAAAATCTTCTCCGCTACTAAACTTTCCACAGGTGAGTGCCGACCCTGAGATTCACAAAAGATTTTGTTTACTTTACCAGCTTGTATATATCCTGTTCTAATGTAAAGATCAAACCATAATTCCGCGTATTTCTTTCATCTACTCGAAGTGCAGCAAAATAATCAAAAGTGTTTAAAATAAATTTTCGCAAAACGCGCAATATGTTTCATTGTGTTGTTAGCTAATTGAAACATAACATTGAAATAATATGGCCAGGAAACAAGCTCGGGAAAATGTAGAATGCATTTGAGAAATTAAACTACTTTATTAAAGCATTTTATCGCTCTACAGCTTTGTTTTCCTGTTATAGCGGGAACGCGGGCGCTACGCGGGTGACTTTGTTCTAGCACGCGCACAACCCGCGTAGAGCCCGCATATATCTGAACCTGCTACGATACAGGGATTGTGGTAGAAAGAGCAGCCATAGTCGGAAAAGTACTTTGAGCACCATATCGCATAACCCATTCTAGGGATCAATACTGACTGGTTATTTATACTCTGAGTAAAAATATCCATGTTACTGGTTGATCCCTAAAAGGTTTCGTATGTTATTTTGCACTCACAGTGATATATTATTTTCATTGATAGTAAAAGGTTCCTGACAGTACCAACCAAGTTCATTGCTGTAGTTCGGGTTGATATTTAAAACTTTGTGAACCTTCAGTAAGATCCCGAGAAGAGCTACAGTTGTCAATATCAGTCCCACCCAGTTCACTAGTTCAGTTTAGAATATTCTATCGCAGTAATTCAGGAGCTTTGGTTTAAATATGTGACTAACCATAACATATTCATTAAGATTTTTAGCATAGACACGCTTGCTCAGTTGCAATTGCAACGGCTTCAAATTTTGGCTGCTCCAATTTATATGCGCAGCTGTGGAAATCCACTTTTTTACAGAGTTCTGGACAACAGATGGTCTCCAGATGTTATCATACGAACCTGGTCCAAGGTTAGGTGTTTTAAAATTGAACCAATCGACTTGATGAAAAATAAAACATTTTGAACACAACAAGGTAGATCGGAAAGTGTTTTCTTTATATCTGCATGATTCCAAACGGTACTAGAACAAAATCAGTTCTTAGTTCTAAGGAATCTAAAAATGACGCAACGGTAAAAAATACTATACACGACCGGTTTTTTATGTATTGTTAAGCTTATCTTTTGTGAGTCGTTTATCTGAGATTAGTAAACAATGTCATTAGTTATTTCCTTTGGAGGAATAAAATAACCAACTAATTTCGAACTCGTTTTTTAAATGATCCATAGGTATCAATTTGTCATAAAAAATGTGGCGGTTACCTTTAGCTTGATAGATCGTTAATTTTATCAATCACTAATCTTAAATGGCTTTAATGTAAATAAATGAGCGTTTGCTAATTGCGAAAATTTTTGTATATACCTACCATTAAATTCAAGTAAATGCAATATAAAAATGACGCCGTAAACAAAAATAAATTCTGACTCTATTTGGACCATCTTGTTAACGTAATTGTTCTCCATTGTTTAGTAAACATTGTGTAGTGTAATTCGAACCACTTTGTGCCAAAAGCACTTATTGGCTGTGCCTATTACCATGTGCCTCGTAAACCACGAACGACCGCGAGCAGCCAGTCCCAGGTTCCAATAATGTGACTAAGTGCCAAGTTCTAATTGAGGACAAACACGAGTTTGTTTAGTACCCATGGTGTGCCGACTATGTATGTGACTCCTTTCGTGTCGTGACCCCCTAAACCATAAGTCTTTGTTATGGAAAACATTAATGAAAAAATGAAACTGACAAAATGTTGAATGCGCTCGAAACTTGTGCCCGGAACAAGAGTCCCAAGAAAATAGTATACTTATAACAAGAACTAAGACATGGTGAAAGTAAGGACGTTGGACGACTCGGTGTCCCATACGAAAAGAAGAAGAATAAGTAAGGAAAGTTAGAATGCATCTAGCATCAAGACGGATTTAAACAGAACGTTTCGGCCGAAGTAAGCTTCAGTGATAAATAGGAAGAAAGGTTTTTTTTAAATAATGAAGAATGTTACTAGGTATTCCAAATCGCTTGAAATTTTGTATCGGCAAAGCCTGTATGTATACAAATACACTAGTTTTTGTTGTAGTCAAAAATACCTAGTAGTTTTGATTTTATAGGCATTCAAAGTTTCAAAAAATATCGAGTCCCGCAAACAGCCACGTGACCGCTTGTGACGTCATATCACAACGCGCGCCGCGCTCCGCTTAGTAGGTCTCATCTCAAGTCACCAGCAGCGGTTATAGTAGGTGTAATAGCTTGTACAGTATTTTGTTTGTGTTTGCATCCGTGTAGGTACTACGTTAATAGTCTTTTAATAGTAAATATTACACACACACACACACACATATCACGCCTATAATCCCTTGCGGGGTAGGCAGAGCGTAAACGGCCGCAAGAAACGGACATTTATGCCACGTCTGACAAATAATTGAGGGTTATTCGGAAAATTGTGTATCGCCATAGTGACAGGTTGTCAGCCCATCGCCTAAAATTGCAATACACACCCTCGAGTCCCTCAGTCGCCTCTTACGACTCCCACGGGAATGAAATGGGGAGATGCTATTCTGAGCCGGCATCACACGGCATAGTAATGTAAATATTATTCGATTCATAAAATGGATGAAGGATTCGGAAAAGGGCAATCGGATATCTACCTAAAATAGATGCGTTATTTTTTTAGTTTTTTTTAGTTGTGGACCCTATGGTTTTAGCCCCGGGGCTTTTAATCTACACCTGACTGTATGGTGGGGAGCAGGAGCTCACCCGGAAAAGTTTGTGGTTGTTCAAACAACCAGCTCAATCGCGCCCTTGGTGCAGCTTGTATACCAGCCCGTTGTGCCAGACCTTGTCGAAGGCTTTCGCCACGTCGAGAAATACTGCTCCTGTCGGGGTCGGTTTGGACGAGACATTTAGCTTAAGAGCGATGTGTTCGACAATGCGGTGCACTTGTTGGGTACAAAAGTGCTGTTGTCGAAAGCCAAATTGCTCGTCAGGTATGAGATTGTTGGTCTCCGCGTGGTCTCGAAGTCGGGCATAGATCATGCGTTCGTAAAGTTTGGCGAGAGGGTTCAGTAGGCTGATCGGGCGGTAGGAAGTGGGCTCATTCGCCGGTTTACTCGGTTTGTGAATGCCTATGACTATTGCTTCCTTCCAGCAAGCTGGGAAGGTGCAACTACCCATGGCGGCATTCAAAATCAGGGTGAGGCGATTGATCAGGTGATCGGGGAGAATCTTTACGACACGGTTGGTGATGCCATCCGGTCCTGGAGCCTTTCTGGGCTTGAGTGCCTTAAGGACGTTGCGCACTTCAATCTCAGTGATGACTCTGAGTGGAGGGCCCGATGGAGGTAGTGAAATGAGACGTTCGACTTCGGAGTCGACCGTTGAGACGAAGGTCAAGTCGTGAGGGAGTGTGCTGGGGGTGCAAGAAAACTTTCCTTGGTACTACTTATTCTTAATACTATATATTATGTTAGAATGGAATAGTAGGAAGTGGGATAAGTACCTAGGATGTAGATGTACTGGGTTGAACGTGACAGATGTAAGTACTAAACCTTTTCTACTTGTTTTTTTCTTTTACTAACAAAATACGTAGGGCCATTTAATTTCATTTACTTTTTATTTCAAATGTATATGCTTTAGGCGATGGGCTGACAACCTGTCACTATAACGATACACAATATCCCAAATAACCCTCAAACATTTGTCAGACGTGGTGTAAATGGCAGTTTTTTGCGGCTGTTTACGCTCTGCCTACCCCGCTAGGGATTATAGGCGTGATATGTGTATGTATGTATGAATATGTTTGAACAGATTTACCAAACCTTTTAAATTTATTTATATTTTTTTTTTCACAAAATAGTTAAGGCCAGTTATTTATACAGCTATGGCTATGAAGCTATTGGTTATGTTCAAGTTAAGAGAGTAAGTAGGTGATACATAACGGTTGAAAAACTCTGACACCAGGGTTCATCGGGTCGTTGGACGACTCGGTGACCCACACGAAAAAAGAGAGAGATAAAATAACGGTTAAATATTGAATCACGCCAGAACACCGCGTACGTACCACACCTTATCATTGCAGTTTAGAATGCAATGAAAAGGATTTTTTTCGCATTTTAACGACCTTTGGAACTATAAAAAACAACTTTTTCGGTGAATTGATAGTTGTATTTTTTACATTTAGGCACAACGCATGATTTCCTAGTATTTGGATTGGACATTTTCAAAATTATTTAAGTAAAATTTCGACGGCACGGGCGCGCGACCGCATGCGGACTGAGTGAGCCAGACTGAGCGTGTTGTACGATGACGTCACAGCGTCACCGGCAGCCCGCAGCAGCGGTTGCACCTTGTTTTACTTCTAAATCGGAAACTAATTGACGTATCGAAGTAATTCTTTCACTAGTATTTTTTATTTTTGACAGAGAATATGGAATGCTAACAATCAAAATTAGGTAACATTCTTCATTTAGTGACCAATTGTTCGTTATCATGCAGAACATCCAACCAGCTCACCTTTGTATGAACATGATTGATATGATAAAAGATAAACTATAGCGTAAGGCATACGAATAGGTATTTAAATATTTAACCGGTCAAAGTAGGATATACAAATTATACCTATTTGTTTTATCTCCGAAATACAACTAGGTTTCAAATACCCTGGGAAATAAGCCGTCACCTTTCCCGGAAAGTTGCACCGCACACAATAAGCACCGAAAAACTCGTAGCTAGGGTTTTAGTTGGTAAAACTTGTAGTAAAGGATAAAATATAAATTAAAACACTTACTGGGATCGTAAAAAAAACTATATTTTAATTAAGCCTGGAAAACATTTTATAGGGGTATAAATATCAATATTACATAAGGTATATTATAAACTTTCTACACTAGTTCCACTAATATATTCCTACATTAAACTAAAAAGCGACCGGTTTTGTTACAATATCTTCAGGCAGTAGATTTTAATTTACCTAGACTAGGGGGTCCATCAATATATCACAACACAAAGTGCTATCTAATATAATAATATCTATAATAATATCTTATTACTTTTAATATCTTATTACTATATATTACTATATAATAATATCTTATTACTTTGAAATATGAAAATTGTTAATCCGTACCTAGAGGTAATATTCTAAATCTGAGAGTTTGTGTGTGTATGTATTTTTGTTACCTTCAAACTCAAACAGCTTGACAGACTTGGATGGAATTTGGAACACAGGTAGAGTATAACCTGGAATAACACATAGGTCACTTTTTACCGCAGGAAAACAATTATTACAGCGGGAAAATTAGTGGCAATGGGTGAAACCACTGGGCGGAATTCTAGTATTACATAAAAACATGCTTACCTCTTGCACCATAACTTCGTCTCCGAAATCAGTATCCACAATGAATTTCGTAGCGCACTGCTTAACATTGTGTAGATAGAAGAAATGCTGAGTTGCGTCCACTTCCGTCAAATCTCGTCCTTTATACACCGGGGGTTTGAATGGGTTCACCTCCGAAGCATTTGAAGCAGCACAGTCTTTTTTGACAAGCATTTCTCCATCACCACAGCACTTCCAAAGGCAGATCCTGCCTATGCAAGGGCATCCGTATCGAACGTCCTGGCCCTCTTCTGACACCTCGTACCATTGACTAGACGTATACTCCACATCTTCGAACAAAACTGAACCGTTCTCAAACAATGCACCATCGGTTATGTTCACGCTTTCGATTTTGGAGCACAATTCACTGTTCACTGTATTTGTGACTAACAAAACCAACACCACTATCAAAAACATTTTGAAATTGTGTCACAGTTACCCACCAACACTGCCACAAATAACGAGTTTAAAGTTTTATTCGGCAAATACAGACACAAAAGGATACCGTATCATTTTTAGTAAACTTTTCGTTAACTCGATTTATAGTGTGTAAGAATTACGCTGTTAAATCAGTCCTCGATTTACGAATGTTTATCGCGGATGAATCGCCTTATCTTTCATGTGTCATGGTTTGTTATGATAAGAGATAAGAGCTCGTAGCCGCGGGCCGGTGGTTCTTGAGGAGTGGCGAAGTCTGCGGTTAACGTGCGTCAGTCGCGCGGTCCCTTGCCCGACTGGCCTATCTAGACTATGCTCGCTGACTGGCTAGTTAAAAGCTGAAAACGAGAGCCCGTTAACTACCTGGACAATAGGCGTCTTTACTTTAGACTCTGCGTCTAATATGTAGAGTCCACAAAGCGAGTATGAAGATTGTTTGATTATTGAATCGAAATAATAAATTAAGAATATGAATGTAATGTAACGTAACGATTTTTACCCGACTGCGTCAGAAGGAGGGTGATTATTTTCGAAAGTAAGTATTAGTCTTGTGTTATGTCATGTTATTTTTAGGTTCTACATCCCAAACGGCTAGACAGATGAGGACAATAAGGTGTCGTGAGATTCGTCTTAGCAGCGCGAGTGACACTGGCAATATTAACGCTTTTTAAATTCAGAATTGTGGATTAATAAAAATATATTCTTACATTTTTTCACAGCACGAGCCACTGAGTTGTTTTTCAATAAACCTTTTTCGGACTGTCTGTCCGAAACAGTTTCAGAAAATCTTAAAAAAAATATTTTTAGTACCGACAATACCTACCTCAACACTTCCTATGTGCCTACGTAAATTTGCACGGTTTGTAAAAAAACCTACTGTAATAAATACATACACACATCACGCCTTTATCGCTTGCGAAGTAGGCAGAGCGTTAACGGCCGTTAAAGACGGTCGCTATCACCACGTCTGACAAATATTTGAGGGCTGTTTCAGAAGAATAGTGTATCACAAGCCTTAACGATGTCTTAGGTCAATAATAGCGTAGGGTTTAGGTCTACAATCGAGTTTGGTATCATTTTTTATTAAACCGGGTGTCTAAATGTCTTTTCCGGAATTATATTAACGTCCACGGATAGTAAACTTTTATAAAATTAAATAAATTAAGTGTGAATTTCAAATAAGTAATCATTATACGTAATTATGTTCACGTGTGTAGGTATAGAAGGTAGTTGGCTCACAAACTCTCAGAATAAGGAAGAACTGTATAAGTTACACGGACTCTATGCCCTTCAGGGGAACCTTGGTTTTCATATAGTGACTAAAATCGGGCCGACAATCAAATCATCTGTACCAACAAAAACGCTGTTGACAGGGCTTAATGTAACTTGCGAGGAGGCTGATAGCCGCATTATTCTGCATGCCAATGACATGGTGAAGAATGGGGCAACAAACATTATAATACATACTGTTGACTCTGACGTTCTCATAATCGCCATATCCATTACTTCATTACTTTTCTTTTGAGCGGTTGGGTCTAAAAGGATTATGGGTGTCATTTGGCACTGGAAAGCATCACAGCTATTTAGCAGTGCATGATTTGGCTCATCATCTGGGTGAAGAGAAAGCAGAAGCCATGAGAGGGTACCAGGCATTTACAGGTTGTGACAACTCAAGAGGGAAAACACTTACCTGGAAGGCATGGCAGGGATGTACTGATGCCACATTGGCTTTTAAAGCGCTTTCACATCCGGTCACTAAACTGACCGATGACATCCTGATAAGCTTGGAAAAGTTCGTCATCAAGCTTTACTGTGGTGCCAGTGAAATAGTCTCTGTAAATGAAGCTCGCAAGGTTTTGTTCGCAAAAAGTAAGCCTTTACAGAATATTCCTCCCACAAGAGATGCCCTTATGATGCATACACTTAGGGCAGCCTACCAAGCAGGCTATATATGGGGACAAGCTTTTAATTCCTCGCCCTATATACCTTCT
The DNA here is from genome assembly GCA_027580185.1 of Tuta absoluta. NCBI lineage: Eukaryota > Metazoa > Arthropoda > Insecta > Lepidoptera > Gelechiidae > Tuta > Tuta absoluta. The sequence continues at coordinate 13,393,027 of JAQAHW010000010.1, read as the reverse complement.
CCATCAAACTGGGGATGGGCTGAAAAAGATGGAAAATGGCAACCAATATGGACAACGCAAGAGAGTATCTGGGATGCGGCGCGAGAGCTGGTAAAATGTGGCTGTAAGAACAGCTGTAGAGGACGTTGTTCTTGTAGGCGAGAAGGGATGCCGTGTACACTCCTATGCAAAACCTGTAATGGCAACTGCGATAATTCCAGGTATATTTATGTGAATTACTTTCACTTTTAGTTTGCTTGGTTTTTTTGGGTAGGTAATCATTGTTTTTTATTTTATTTCAGTGTAATGGACCGCGAAGCACTCATCGAAGATGATATAGACCTAGATCTAGAGGACTAAGGCTAGAAACTGTCTTGTATTTTTTGTATTTCTTTTTTTTAAATACTGTAATTAGTACTTATTCTTTTATTTGATGTACTTTTCTTTTCAAATATAAGTCCTTAAATGAAATCAGCACCCTTAAGTCATACGAACATGGTACCAAACTCGGAGAAGTAGCCTAATTTATGCCTCTATAGAGATTAAGAACTTATTTTCCTCCGGATCTAAAGCAGCTAGAATCTCAAAAAACAAACATCAAAAATCTTGGTGGCTCCACTTCTAAAATCCATCCTTGGGTCTTAAGGACCAATCCTACTAAAGGAAATCTTTGGTTCACTAATAGCCGTATAATTTACCCTACAAATGCAACTACTACCTATAAGAAAATTGTAGCGTCCTACCAGGGTAGGTAGGATGGAACTATGTATATATAACTAAGACTTTTGTAAAACCCCGTGAAAGCAATAAATGAATACTGAAAATCTACAGTTCTAGGTTATAATTATTGTAATTTAATCGGTTTGTAAGTGTGGTTGGCCCCCCATTATCCGTGGTTGTGGTTATGTGTGGTCGTGTAGACCGCATTCGCTTAGATAGTGTCACGATCAGCGTAACTTGACCTCCATCCTCGATACACGCATGTACATGCGCGTACTGACATTTACGCTGGTCGTCCGTCTGTAACTTTACAACATCGGTATGAAAATAGACCGTTATTGTAAAAGGTTATCATCAAATAAAAGGAAGGCCCTAGGTTCCTTTGCGAAAATATTCAAATGTTTCGTGCTCTAATGACTACGTAACCCCATAGCACTTGGAAGGTTCCTTTATTAATATTATTTTTGTAAATATTTCTACTGGGACTCCTATTGTTGCGCGGACTGAACATATTGTTTTGTCTTGTGATAGGTTGTAAGCCCATCGCCTAAAATTGCAATACACACCCTCGAGTCCCTTACTTGCCTCCTATGACTCCCATGAGAAAGAAATGGGGTCATGCTATTCTAAGCTCTCGACAGAATAGAAACACAACCTTCAAGTACAGATTTGAATTCTGCGCCCTTTTAGAGTCTATGGTAAGAATTAACTCGCCCATCGTTTGCAGAATCGCTGCCCCGGCATGGTAGCGTTCATTTCATTTCTAAAATCGGTACAAATGTTCTCACTACCAAAATAAGCAATCTCATCAAAGGTACAAAAGGTATGTGAAGGCAGAATCTTGAAATAAGCTGTGGACCCTACATTAACATATACACCGTAAATTAGTGATGTAAACAATAATTTACGTTTCATTTTACGATCTCATACATCCAAATCCAAGTGAAATAATCGCTTCATTATATGTGACGTTCCGTTCTTTACGTTAACGTACCAAGTACAGCGCCACGCGCTACTAGTGGTAGTAGGCGGTTGAAAAACTCTGACACAAGGGTTCATCGGGTCGGTGGATGACTCGGTGTCTCACACGAAAAGAGAGACAGAGAGCACCATCTATCCAGCGACTAAAGAGTTAGACACACAAACATCATATTATATATACATGGTGTAAAAAAATTAGCTGAGAATATTTTAAGGGGTGAACAAGTACGTGAAACTGAACAACTTTCCCCAAGGAACATAGGTCGAAAAATGAAAAAAAAATTGGTTCTCCCATACAAATTATCCCGGCCGGGTAACACACTAAGTATGGGAGGGTCAAATTATGTAAATTAGCAAATTTTTTTACACCTTATATAATAATAAATATATAAGGTGTACAAAAATTTGCTGAGAATATTTTAAGGGGTGAACCAGTACGTGAAACTGAACAACTTTCCCCAAGGAACATAGGTCGAAATATGAAAAAAATAATTTGACCCTCCCATACTTAGTGTGTTACCCGGCCGGGATAATTTGTATGGGAGGGCCAATTTTTTTTTCATATTTCGACCTATGTTCCTTGGGGAAAGTTGTTCAGTTTCACGTACTGGTTCACCTCTTAAAATATCCTTACCAAATTTTTTTACACCATGTATATACTTTAACGTTTGCTGCAACGCATACGCCTCCGGTGTGACACGGCCTCTAAGCCATAGAGGGGATTATATTAAAATAGCAACACTCGTCAACACTTCAGAATCCTCGGGAATTTCCCGATAATAGTTGATGACGATACGATTATACAGCAAAAAAATTCTCGCTGCACTTGCTCAGATCAGATTCCAGGCCACTGTTTAATAAAGCTGACAATCCGACATAATTGTCAAAAACCTACAAATTTGTCGCATTGTCATGGTAAACTCGTTTAATAAAAATGACAATTATGTCACAAATCGACAGGTAAAGTATTGACAAATTGTCGCTATTGTAAATGCGTTTAATAAAACTCTACAATTATCGAAAACCATGGTCGAGCCCCGTGACAATTGTCAGTGACAAAATTGTCGCATAATCGTGACATATTTGTCGGCTACTGACAAAATTGTCAAATATTAAATTTATCGATTCGTGTGAGGTTACACTACAATAATTCATACAATTTTAATGTTTATTCGAATAAGAGGTTTTTGTGACTATAATTCTTGTTTTGTCGGTGTTTTTGGATACCTTTTAATTATGGATATGAATAATAAAATTACCACTTTGGGGCTGATATTTAACAATAAAGATTTACTGTTTGGCATCACTACTCTCGCTGTTAGGCTCAAGCACCATTTTAGGAAAAATTAAGCTTTCATAAGCTTTAATTGATAGCGCGACATAGGATAGGGGCACCTGTCAATAATATCCGACAATTCTACAAATATGTCAATATGTCGCGACAATTATCCGTTTAATAAAGCAGAATCGACAAGTTTTTCACGACAATTTGTCACCTGTCACCTGTCGCGCAAAAAGTTTTATTAAACAGAAAATTGTCAAATTGTCACGATAATCCGACATATTTGTAAATTTTCCACCATGACAATTTTGTCACCTGTAAGTTTTATTGAACAGAAACTTGTCAAATTGTCGGAATTGTCAACCATGACATAATTGTCGCATAGTCAGTTTTATTAAATAGGGGCCAGATCGTTCTTGGCAGTCGTCCGGTTCTGACTTTCATTCGCATCTACCAAGCGGCATTCACTGTAAGTAAATATTTAATTTTATTTAAAAACTCATTAGAAATACTCTCATAAGGGCTAGCCACAAAAATATGTTTAGTATGGCAGCCTCCTAAATTCACTCCAACCGCATAAGGCATAAGTACCTACTTAATTGAAAATTATTTCGTTTTCGGGTAAGCATCAACATTATTATTAACATAGCGTAATAGCATACTGAAATGAAATAAAGCATCCGTTTCGATTTCATCGCTGTCGATAATCATGGCGTTGCGCGCTGGCAGACGGACACACCCAACATCAGAATCCATTTTTACACGGTAAAGATATAACAATGGTGGTTTTAATTTTATTTCTAACCGACTTGTTATTAAATAAATACTTACATATTTGATAAATAATTAACATTGAGCGAATAGGGCTTTAACCCGCCGATGGGCCGCGATAAAATACAAATACAAAGAACTTTTTTGCCATACTGTGTGTTGTAGATCTTAACTAAACATAAAGGTACCAACAGCTTGTCCATCTCAGACGTACAATAATACATTATTTAACATGCAAATATGTTAAATAATGTATTATTACCACAAATAAATATGTGTTTTTATTTGTGGTGGCTTCTAATTGGCTTATGCTTGCTAAATTGATTTCTACTGTGTAAATAATGCTGTTAGCTCCCCGAACACAATAAAATAAAATAAATTAAATTTTTTATATCTCTATGCACACTACTAAAATACTCATTAAGGTTGAAGAAACCTTTAATTAGAAGCCATTGTTTCAATTTTGTTTGGTCTTCTTCATTGCTTACTATATAACATTTTTGTTGATACTGGTAAAAACGGCACTTACTAAAAACTGCCTAATATCAACCCCACCGGTTAATCCGCGTGCAAGAAGAGCCCCTCGTTAGGCAAGCGTTTGCAATTCCATTACGAATGTGTTTGAAGTTTAGCAGAATACCAAATTTTGACAACATGGCCATAAAGTCGCCATGGACTGGCGATGGTCGATGTTTTAGAGAAACTAGCAGACTTGGGCCCAGTAATATTGGTATGACGATTGTCAATTTTCTTATCATAAATTTTTGCCTTACAGTTCAAATCATGGGCCTGTTTTCTGCCATTGTGGTGGGTGCTGCGGGTGGCCTCGTGGTGATGACTGGAGGTCTGGGCCTGGGGTTGGTGGCGCCGGCCCTGGGCTTCACGAGCGGGGGTATCGCCGCAGGCTCCTTTGCCGCAGCAGCGCAGGCTTACGTCGGCAATGTGGCGGCTGGGAGCGTCGTTGCTAAAATGACGTCGCTGGCTATGCTCGCACCTACACCCTAAAAGGTAAGATTTTTTTAGCTGTCGTAGTGATGACTAGAGGTCTGGGCAAAAATGACAGTAGGTACCTATATTTACCTCGAAACCCTGTACCTTTTTTTTTTTTTTTTTATTAATGATGGGTTTGCTCTTGACTCTAGTCTAGGTCATAGGACAGAGACAGAGTCTAAGATGGAGCGAGCTCACCCAGAAGAAGCCTGTTAAGGCACTGGCACTCCCACACACTGACGGAACGCAGCAAGCTACTTGGCGCCAGGCTTCGGTGGGATGGTGGTCGCGAGCCAGGCGGCCCCTTACGGAGCCTTCCACCGCGCACGTGGGATCGTTCAGCCGGACTTATCCACAGGCAAGCCTGTGTTGCCGTTGCCCGGGGTGGACCGCTAGGAGGTAGATCCCATACCACCCCTTACCTGTACCTTTTTGTTTTATATGTAAAATTGAAACACCACTGGAAAGGGTCAAATTAGACTACAATACGACGCGAGCAGTGAAGATACTTAGAGGAACCATGGGTCAGAGTATACTTTTGTCGCCTGCATAGTATGTAGCATTGTCAAGACTCAGCACAAAGTTGATAGCATGTAGGTACACGTAGTGATGGGCCGCGGGAACATTCCCGTTCCCAGAAACTTTCCAGTGGGTATATTCCTGGGAATCTTCCCACGTGCCCGGGCAAGTTCCCAGTTAGTGGGAACAATGTTATATTGATATTTTTATGTTTGTGGGTTTGCTATGTTACTTTAACCATATGTTTTTTTTCATTAATACAATTGATAAAAGGATAAAGTATAAATATAAAAATAAAATTTCGCTTACACGCGGCAGTTATAGGCAATTTGTACACAAAAGTAATGTAATTAGAGATAAGACTAAAACTGAAAACAAGAAAATGCGTTGTTATTACATTCGTTTCTTATAGAAAAATATAATAGATAGATTATCAGTTCAGTTTTAGCTTTCTTTTCCGCAAAGTCCCGAAATTATCTCGATCAGCGTATTGTATTAAACGAAACAATACAATAGGTGAAACAAAAAATAATAACTTCTATTATGTAGCCCTGCGGTCATTTATTATTATTAGTCATAAAACTAACGAGATCATCATCAAAAAACTTACCTGAAAAAGGGTAAGCGTATGTTTTATGATAGTAATAGAATGCAAGAAGAATATGTCTAGTTTTATTGCGACTTTACTCAAGGAAACAACTGTTTTCAACATGATGCCAATAAACAAATTGCATAATCACTTCGATTAAAAATATTAACAATTCACCGAGAGACAAGATGGGGTAGTTATTTGTTCTCACTAGAAAGTTTCATCAAATGCAAATTTGTCCTTTAAAATATGGCCATAAATGAAGGAAATAGAAAAGTTGCTCCATTGAAAGTCAGACTTCTTGAAGAGTCAATACGGAATGAACTAGAAGAGCTCACAGAATTTTTAAAACCAACCCTTAACTGGATCTTAAACTCGAAGGAGACTATTGTATTATACCAGGTAATACGCGAAATGGGTGATCTTTTCAGTAATCCTTTGACACATGAACTACTTAAAGAAGATTTTGAAGAGGTGAACATAAAATTTGTTGGAAGGAAATGAAATGCTCTGAAGCCTGTCAACTCTGCTGCCTGTATTTTAGATCCGAAAAATCAAGTACATACATACATACGTACATATAAATAATCACGCCTCTTTCCCATAGGGGTAGGCAGTGGACTACATCTTTCCACTTGCTACGATCCTGACACACCTCTTTCGCTTCTTCAACATGCATCAATATTTTCATAAATGCTCGTTGGTTTAGGGTACTCTTGACCTGACCTTTTTTAGAACGTCCCCGATCTGATCCAAGTACGTGCGTCTTGGTCTTCCCCTTCCAACGTTCCCATTCACACTCGCCATTTACACCTGTTTCGTTAATCTTCTTTCATTCATTCTCTCAATGTGACCAAAGCATCTCAGCATTCCTCTTTCTATATCAGTCACTACTTCTTCTTTTATACCGCAACGTTCTCTTATCAAGCTATTTCTTATCCTGTAACTCAATTTCACTCCAATCATACTTCTTAGTGCTCTCATTTCTACCGCATTTATTCTACTTTCATGCTTTTTCTGCTATACCCAACTTTTACTCCCATACATAAGTGTTGGTACTAACACCCCTCTATGCACAGCCAGACGTGCCTTATTTGAAACTGTCTGGCTGTTCATAAAGGTATGCAACGCTCCATTCACCATGTTGCCGGCATTTACCTTCCTTTCAATATCACTTTCACACTTTCCATCTGATGTAAACTTCGATCCCAAATATACAAACTCTTTCACTTGCTCCACCCTCTCTACCTCTATCATAATGTTACACTCCGTCATACCTTGTACTTTTTCAAAAACTATTGTTTTCGTTTAACTTAAATTCACTTTCATTCCTTTCTTTTGCAAAGCCTCATTCATAATGTTTACCATCTTCTGCAACTCTTCAGCCGACGACGCAAGGATAACTTGGTCATCAGCATATAGAAGACATTTGACGAGTAATCCATTCATTCTCAGTCTATTTTCACACTCTTTTAAAAATGTCAAACAACTATCCATGAATAGGTTGAACAACAGCCATGGTGACGCAACACATCCCTGTCCAACACCTTTCTTGATGTTAAACAGCTCAGTGAAGACCCCGTTAATCCTGAAACAAGCACTGGAATCCTCATATAAGGATTTCAGTGCTCGTACCAAGATGCTGCTCACCCCATGCACTGATATTGCCGACCACAATTCATTCCTCAGTACTCTATCATAGGCCTTTTCAGAGCTTTTATAATCTCATCCATTTCAATCTCACTTTCGTTTTCACTGTCATCTTCTTCATGTATGTTCACCTCTTGTACTTCTTCTTTTTCAAACAAGCTTTCAAAATATTCCTTCCATCTCTTCAACACACATTCTTCACCTTTTATTATACTACTATCCTGGCTCCGAATCCTACTCAACTCTGATTGTGCTGTTTTTCCTCGAGTTGTCCTTATGGGTTTCCAGAAAACCTTCAAGTTCTTTCGCTAGTTTTTTGGTAGCCTCCTGTCAAACTCATCTTTAGTTTCCATAATTTCAATGTTCTTTACATATTCGATTGTCTCAGTAAAATTTTAACGGAAACGATTTTGTAGGCTGTGAATTGTAATTTTTTTTAATTACCTACTCTTGATGACTGTTTTTATTTGCATATAAGAACAATTTGTCAGATGTATATGTGATAAATTAACAAGCCATATAAATCATATGATTTTTATTTTCTGTGTTTTGATTTTCATGTTAATATATAAATATATCCGATCTTTTATAATACTCATGTAGATTACACTCACTAAAGTATTTAGATTCCGATTTAGCAAATTTCAGAATATATTTTAAAGATATATGAACCAGTAATCTCCTATATTCAGTATCCTTAATTCGAAAAGAAATAACATTTATTATGTAGCACTTATTAAAAATGTAGGCAATTATTTTAATAGCAATAGAAATCCTTCTTCTTTTCGAGTGGGACACTTAGTCGTCCAACGACTCGATGAACTCTGGTGTTTAGTGTCAATAGCAATTAATAATTTAGTTATGTGATTTTGTATAAATAGACGCATAATTATTACAATCAATCATAAATTCTACTTTAATACTCATTTTATGTTGTTTCCACTATATGTTTCCAGCAATTGGGAATGTTCCCGGGCACCGGAAAGTTTCTTTTGGGAATGTTCCCACTTGGGGCATATTCCCGGGAACGGCACATCGCTAGGTACACGTAGGTACACTACATCAATCACGGTCATGTCCAAGCAGCACCGTCGCTTCACGGTATTATTTTGAGCCACAACAACATTACACATCGTCATCAAGTAACCGGTTCTAACAGTCTAAGCGTGGGTGTTCTCTTCAACTTTCATTATGCAGACAGCTTATGACAAACCTCTTATTTATAATTATGATCTGACAAAGAACTATTGCTATAGAAGTATTAGTGAAATTCAAACACAATGTATTTTGTTCATGAATAAACTTCTTGATATATCTTCTTATATATCTTAGACAAGTAATAAAGTAAGTGGTATTCTCTGCAGATGGATCTATTTCCTGGACTATAACTTGAGGCCTTTCTGGGCAAAAGTAAATAGCAAGTATAAAAGCAAATATTCTAGGGAAACATGTACCAACATCGTCACATATTAATCCCATTTAATAACTCCTTTTGTTTGATTTTATTTTGTTTATTTTATTTTTGGTTTCATTGGAAAATTTACAGGTTGAATAATCACAGTAATTATTTGATAAGTATCATACATAGCACAAGCTAACATTGTGAGACATTATAACTCGATGTTGTAGGATGGGTACAAGTTGAAAGTGCAATATTGATAGGGTCGGCTGGATACTAAATGGGTCTTATAAAGTATTTCTTTTGTTTCAGGGGTGTCACAGAGGCTCAGCTTAACTTCACTTCAGACGAAGTCAAGCTTACATGCCGATGCTTTTATAATCTTACATTTCACTAATACGTATGTTTACCTACTACAAAAATAAATAATATATTTTAATTATTTTGTTTCCATTAATTTGCTCGCCCATGTACAATTTAGTGCTAGGTTCCCAAAAATTACACACTTTTCAAAACTTTCCATTATGAAAATTTCGAAGATGGTTGCTGACTCAATCGGCAAAGCGGTCTAAGTTTGACAGCAACATCTAGCGGAATTATTTGCTCGAAATATCCCTGTTAAAATCATTAGCATATTCTTGATCGTTAAGTTTAGTAACAGTTCGTGGTAGTCTCTTGCTTAAAAAGAGTTGAAATGGTGTTGAGATCCTTTAGGCTCATAAATTCTACTTTACCATTAAGACCACTTTACCAAAATGACCACTTTTACATAATTACTAGGCACTTCTTTTCCCAATGAGATTACTTTACCGAAATGATATTTTTTTTCATAACGATGGCCGCCGCCACTGCCACTAACTACGTCTATCGCCCTACTAACAAAATAGAAACAGTAAATGGACAAAATGAAAAATTTCATAGTTGCCAAATGTCATAGTTGCCGAATGCCTAAAACGCAAAATTAAAATAGAATTAGAAATAAAGACTACTAAAAAGTCAAAATACGACGCAAAAAACTAGAAAATTTAAATACTTATTACCTGAAATTTCTATTTCTGAAGACGGCTGTTAAAATAAAAACTCGTTTATCTCTAGATTCGTTTTTTGGGTAAATGGTATTCCTTGACGAGACCTATATTTCAGGTGGCAGCTGTCAAACTAAAAGAAGTATCTATTTTAGATACTATGCATGCTAGATTTAATAAGTTTTTTTAAATGATTTCTATAGATCAATTTTTTATGATATTATTGTAAGTGGAATCGAATTATTTTTCCAATTACCTGCTACTTTTAAATCATGTATTAGTTTTCGATACTGTTGACATTTTTAACCATGTTTTTCAAGTTTGTTGACATTTTACACTTATGATTTCTTGCTTTAACGTACCGGGAAAGAAGACGTTTTGGGAAAGTAGACCTTATGGGAAAGTAGTCATTTTGGGAAAGTAGACATTTTAGGAAGTGCTCATTTCGGGAAAGTAGACTTTATGTGCCTAAAGGGTTGAGTTGAGAAGGTGACGCGATGGCGTCACAGATCGTGAAAGAACACAAACACAAAATAGCTAGAATAATGTATTAGGTGCCTTTAGAGTACAGTTCATAGTAGAGTCCCTTGTTTTGTAGCAGTTGCGCATGCGTGCCTTTCTCGGCGACGCGTCCCTCGTGGACGACGCAGATGGCGTCGGCGTCGCGGACCGTGCTCAGCCGGTGCGCGATCATCACGCACGTGCGCCCCTCCTTCGCGCGGTCCAGCGCTTCCTGCACCACCTGGAACATGTGACACTCATCGTCATATATCACACCATCCTTTTAGCCACTGAATTGTGTAGTATAGTATGTTGGTCTTTGGCTAACTTTTAACACCTTCAATTTGCTGAAATTTGGTATAATCCGCGCTGCAGGCATCAAGTTGCAAAGTCCGATTAACCAGACTATGGCACATCGAACTATCGTCTCAAAAGCACCCACTTTCTGTCCGTTCATAATGCTTACGACCCTGAAGTTTATGATGTATTGTTTTTTAAATTAACTGGAGAAATTTAGGGGGTAAGTTGATAATAATATAGAAGTAAAGAAAAAGTCGCCGTGATTTTACTTTTTCGCTTTCAGTGTCCAAGGCGCTGGTGGCTTCGTCCAAGAGCAGGATCTTGGGTTTGCGCACTAGCGCACGAGCAATGGCTATCCTCTGTTTCTGCCCGCCCGACAGTTGCACACCTTTCGTGCCCACGTTTGAGTTGTAACCCTGTTGAATGTGCTACATTAGCTCAATGAACCTATGTAACAATGGAGAGAATATTAACTTGATATTTTCATAGAGTTATTGGTATAGTAGGGTTATAGTCTCAATAAACCTATTTGATAATAAATATTTATTAATGCTTCGGAAGACACGACCCTGTTGCCATCAAACCAACAACACTTGATTCTAGGGTTTACACACGGACTCTTGATCTAACCGTAAAAAAACAAGCTGCAACAACTGGTCAGTAATACCTCGGGCAAACTCTGGACGAAGCTGTGAATATTGGCTTGCGTAGCAGCTTCTATGATCTCCTCGTCAGTGCATGTCCTTGAGTTGTCTCCATACGAGATATTGTCGCGAACAGACCGGTCAAATAGCACCGGCTCTTGGGAGACTAAACCGAAGCTGGCACGGATGTCTTCAAGCAGCAGACGGGTTAAGGATATACCGCTTAGAGCCTGTTCAAAAAGAAACAATATAAGTTCAGTCAACTTCACTAAAACAACTTCCTATCGTCCTACCTACTAAAAACGGAGCTAAAGGCAAGAAATTGCTAGGACTTTTCCGTTGACACCAACTGGCTGTACCAAGGTATAAATAAAACACCTAAAGGATGTCCGTTAGAATCTGGTTAAACGGTAGCTTTTTGTGTTTCGTCGGTATGGAAAATCACTAGGATAATTGTTTTAATTTACGCTCTGGACCCTGGACAACCTAGCGGTCGGAATGATAGACTAAAATAACCCAGATTCTTTAGAATTTTATCTTTAGTATCACAGTTATGAAAAAATTAAATGTCTCGTACGACGACACCGGCTTCAGGGTCGTAGTATCTCTGCAACAGGCTGATTACCGTGCTCTTGCCACATCCACTCTTACCAACCAAGGCGATCGTTTGCCCGAGCTTGATCTATGCAACAAAATAAAATATATGTAGCACACCTTCTCAAAATATATCAATAAAGTAGGCAAGTTAATTTGAGTAAGCACCTCAAGATCCAATCCTCGTAATATTTTAACACCAGGCCTTGTTGGGTACCTGAACTCTACGGCTTCAAAACTAGCATCACCAGTACTTGTCTGCAATAAAATGTTATTTGGATCGTTAAATAATAAATTTTCATTCAAAATGTTTTTGCATGAGCTTTTTCCGGTTCTTTCGATATTATTTAGAAGATACACTCACTACTCCGACTCTGTTGTCCGTTCCGGAAGTCTAAGCAATACTGGTTATAAGTACTCGTACTAACCAACAGTTTTGTAGGACTGTTAGGGTTGAAAGAGCCACAGCTCAAACGGCGGCGGCGATTCCGTTCTACAAGTCTGGGAAATACTAGTTACACTCGTACTAACAAATGGCGAAATAGGAGTCTTAGGGTTGACGATGATGGGTTCAGTTTTTAGCAGAGCCACGGCTCGAGCGGCGGCGGTGATACCGTTCTGGAAGTCCGGGTAATACGTCGAGATGTTCTGCACTTGTACGGCCGCCATTTGAAGGCTTTGCGTCGCACTGTGTGAAAAAAAAACGTGTTATGAGACCAGCAAGACGTCTACTCAGACTACATTACGTTCATTGCTGACTTCCCCTACATACCTACATACATTAGCCTCTTGCAGTCCACTGCTGGACGTAGGCCTCCCCCAGGGTACGCCATAGGGCACGGTCTCTCGTTTTCACCATCCACTCGCTACCAGCCGCTTTTTTTAAGTCGTCGGTCCATCTGGCAGGAGGTCATCTTACGCTACGCTTGCCGAGGCGTGGCTTCCACCCGAGAACCCCCTTACTCCACCGTCCATCGGTTCTATGACACATGTGCCCAGCCTACTACCACTTCAGTTTGCTACACTTCCAGACTAGGTATGTTCGTTCCTTTGGTCTTTTTGCGGATAGTCTCATTCCGGATTTTATCCATTATAGAGATACCGAGCATGGACGTTTCCATAGCTCTCTGAGTGACATGTAGTCGGTGGGCCAGTTTTACTGTGCACAACACAACTGATTAAAAGAAAAAACATTTCGCTTTACTTATCAAACTTAATACCTACTTAAAGAAGAAATAAAAAGAAGTTTCACGCGACATTAGCACTTACACAAAAATCTTCTGATAGTGCGCGCCTTCAGTAACGATAAGGCTGCCGAAAGTGAGGGTGGTCGCGTTGATGAAGTTGAATATGGAGCGTCCGAGGCCATTGACGATGCCGCGGCAGTGGGCCGACCGCTTAGCGGGGCCCAGCGCCGGCGTCAGCTGCGCCACGTACTGCTCCACGAAGCGCTGCTCGCGCTGCAGCGACGCCACCGTGCGCACGTTGGACACCGCCTCGAACGCTATCTACGTAGACGACACAGTGTGGACAAGTTGATGAGAAGTTGTGTGATGCGCACTGCTAAAGAGTGGAACTCACTACCTGCCTCTGTGTTTCCAAACTCATACAACCCTAATCTCTTCAAAGTACAGGCTTCTTCTGGGTGAGCTCGCTCCATCTTAGACTCTGTATCTGTCCTATGACCTAGACTAGAGTCAAGAGCAAACCCATACACAATAAAAAAAAAGTTGAATATCGTCCGCTGACGTTGCATAAATTGATCTGCTATAACTAAGTATCAGCTCTTTTTGTTTCCTACTGTACAGCTCATGGATAGCCATTGATAAAAAAATACGTTCAGGTTTGTGTCAGGGTGTCTGTACATAAAGTACTGATGTTTTGAATTACTGAAAATAAAGTTACCTTTGTACTGTTCTTGACGGCCTCAGCGTTGCCGAAGGACTCGACCATGGCCAGCTTGCTCTCGTAGTAGACGACCACAATCAGCAATGGCGCAAAGGCCAGCGCCACGAGAGCGATTCGCCATTCCGCTAACCCTGCGATGACAAGTGCCCCTCCCACTGCCCCTATACTCTGAAGGACGACTCCGATTCGCTGCCCTGTCGCCTGCAAGAGTATTGTGGAGCTAAGTACGCTGGTACACTTTCATACAAGAAGCCCAGCATTATAAGGGCGTCGAAAGCGCCCTTCCCTCCCTATCTACACACACTCTCTTTTATCCGGATGCCTGCTAGGATACACATACATAACATATATCACACCTATATCCCTTGCAAGGGGTAGGCAGAGCGATGACAAACATTTGAGAGTCATTCAGATAATTGTGTATCACCATAGTGACATGATGTAAGCCCATCGCCTAAAATTGCAAAACACAAGTAACCCTCGAGTCCCTTATCTAGTCGCTCCATACGACACACACGGGAAAGATATGGGGTGATTCTAAGCCGGCATCATACGGTATCACATAGGTTACACACAGAAATATATATCGCCTTTATCCCTTGCGGGTTAGACAAAGCGTTATTAGCCGTAAAATATGATCGCTATCGCCACGTCTAACAAATATTTTAAGGCTGTTTCAAAAAATCGTGTATCACTATAGTGACTGGTTGTCAGCCTGTCGCCTAAAATTGTTATACACATAAAATCCTCGAGTCCCTCAGTCGCCTCTTACGACACCCGCGGGAAAGATATGGGTTAGTGCTATTCTAAGCCGCCATCATAATGCAAGGATATGTATTGTGAAACTTGGTAAGTAGGTACAAGTTGCTGTGTTGTGTTATGTTATGATTTTTAAACACCGGATAATTTTATCATTTCAGTACAAGTGGCTGAAATTCCTGTGTGTATTCTTATCGTTGTTGCAGAATGCCAAATGGCCCGTTTTACGAGCATTGTGTGCACAATATACCTATTGATGTAACAGCGGAATGCAAGCTGAACATAAACACATGCGCTTCTGAGTATTTACAATAACACTGGTAGCTTTATACTTACACGTAAGGTACCTGACCCAAATAAGGCCTACCTTATTTTCTTAGTACCTTTTACCTAACCAGCATGTTTTTGAGAAAAATGCAGTGATTATTTGGAATACTTATATTCATTTATAAGAATAAATGAAACAAAATTGCTGTGAAAAAAATCGCCTCTATGAAGACAAATATCACAAATGTTATTTGGCTTTAATGGGAATACTATCTCGTCGTCTGTTGATGGCCTCAATAATACTAATAACCGCCATTTTACAAAATGCACTTACTACGAATATGAAACTACTTAAATGAGTTTAAATTGAATTATTTTTCGTGTAATTAGCATGTAAACAAAAGTTTATTTTTTCCTCGGAGAAATTCAATAAAAAAATGGCTTACACCAATTTCATTTGAGATATATATGAGTTAAGTAATGTAAGCAATACCTCTTTCTACAAACCTGTGCCTTATTAGGCCCTAGGCCTTATTTAGGTCACACACCTTGCTATTTAAACTTACTTAGTGCCGCGTATAATAAACATGTCAATAGAAAAAAACTTGACGATTAAGTACTTCCTGTATGAAGCTTTAAAAAAAGTTCTGACCTGCCGCACATAAGCAGCGTCGGAAGAGAGGCGCGCACACAGCGCTCCGGTAGCATTGTCCTGCTTGTCGTAGAAACCGATGTCTTGTTGCATGAGGTGACCGAACATTCGGACGCGTAACCTCTCCGTGAGATGCGCTCCTGCTATGCCGAAACACAGAGTCTGCAATACGATAGGTCTCATCATTTCCATAGTAAATGCAGTCAGCTGATTGTGATTTTGTATGGGAGGTCGATTTTTTTTTGTCGTTTCCTGACATATGTTTCTAGGGGAAAGTTGTACAGTTTCATAGTCTGATTGCACTTTATCAGTATTCAGAGAGTTGTCCCTTACACCCCGTTTACATACATACATTAATCGTTCTCTTCATGCACGCTCGTCGGTTTAGGATACTCTTGACCTGACCTTTCTTAAGCATGTCCCCAATTTGATCAAGGTACGTTCGTCGTTGAAATATTCAATCCTAATAGAGAGAATAATTCAGTTACATACTCGTATTTGTTGTTTGATGACGCATTATCAGAAGGAAAAAAAAAGTACTGCGTTCTTTTAAAATCAAAGGGTATTTTCATTATCAGCCCATGAAACTGAAGAACTTTTCATAAGTAACATAGCACTAAATAATTAGGAATCAATTACCTGTATGAGATTAGTGACTCCGATAGCTAGGCCGAGCAGAATACAAAACATTGCTACTAATGTAATGGAACTCATCAGTGTTTCTGTATTGCTTGTTGACATTTCCTGTAAATAAAATATACTCAGATACCAAAAATCCAAGGTACTCAAACCTAAGCTAGTTCTCTATATTTGGAAGTTCCAAGTTACCCAAGAAGCCAGAGCTAATAATGGCGTCATTACTGCGCAAGCGCTTAATTAAAGCTACTATGAAATCCCAAAAAATGGCCCCATATTAAACAACCTTTGGTATTACAACGGCTGGATAGAAGCTGAGATTAGGCCTGTCATAGACTTTATAAGAACTTGATAATGGTTTTATGAAATGTTAATTCTTGAAAACTTGCAAAATTTTGAAGCGCGGCCAGGATTTTGAAAATTTTGGGAAGTTTTTTAAAATTTGGTATTCATGGAATGTTACATTCTGCGAAGCCTCCTACATTCAGCTCTTGCCTCTTGTACAGGTTGTTACCTTTGCAAGGTTTTATGTAACTTTTCTTTCAGCTGATTTTGATAATAATTCTTTTTAATATTAGGTAATATTTATTCATTTCCAATTTACTACTGAAAACAACTCGCGCCAAAAAAAGCTAGACGTACGTGCGCCCGCCCTGAGTCAACGCAGGTTTACCGCTTGTGTGATTCCTAGCAAATAACAAGGTATTTTACCCCAAGGACGATTCCAAAGATAATCATAAAGACCGGCATGGCTATACCGGTGAGAACCGAAAAAAAACTGCCAATGCTTATAGATTTCCACTCCGGCGCATTCAGTTTGATCAGCTTACAAAAAGATAAAGCGGGTGGTTTCTCATCAGCATCAGATTTCTGAAAAAAAAGTACATAGTGTAAAATATATATTTTTTTATTTTAAGCTTTTGGATTGAACCTGCGACTCTTGCCATTACTAGTGGCGACGCCTCTTCCATCTGGACTACCGCAGCTAGTTCCTTTCCCGCCAAAGTGTATTTAAAATGTTGAATGTGTAGGTAAATGAAATAAATCCTAGGATCTTTATACCAACTAAATATATTTTCCGCAGTGGTAGGTACTTCGTTCCTAGCACGGTCTTTAATAGACTGTATGACTCCAATCCAAAATAAAAAGATATTGATTACCAAGATCTGATGATGTTCTTCTTCGTCATCTATATCAGAGGCCGCAGATACCGCATCGTGATCTTAATAAAATACAAAATAAATTAACGAGATGGATAAAATTACAGAAATGTTTAAAAACAAACCAGAACAAGCGAAATTCTGTTTAGATCACCACAGTACTCTGTCAAAGTAAAACGTTTGAACAATAGGTATTTTATTGAATTTATGAATTTTATAGATCTTCGTCTTTCACAATTCTCAACGTGTTTAAACTTGTTGCAAACGTAAATAATAATTTCAACTGAATCCAAAAACATGTCTATGCAAAATTTTAGATCAATCGGAAGTCCTTATGGCGCAAATTTTGCTTCCAAGATTTGACCCGTACAAACGAACACGGCAAGTCAAATAAAAGCTTGTAATATCAAAAATAAAGCACATTTTTCCAATTCTGAAGAATTGAGAATTATTATGTTGGTGGTGTGATGTCCACAGTACTTCGCCGGGTCTGATCCGTGACGATTACCACCATGGCTTGGCTGTGCGATTTCTTTTTCTTTAAAATGGACACCCGCTGGTTGTTGGAGCTTCACCATTTCGTAATAACTCCCTTTCTTTTCCATCAGCTCGGCGTGGCTGCCATGTTCCACCACTTCTCCATTGCTCATTACATAGATGACATCGACGTGGCGTATAGTTGAAAGACGATGAGCTACTATCAATGTCGTACGACCTTTTGCAGCCTAAAACAACATATACTTACTTGGGTATATATACCTCTACATACATACATAGGTATATTACGAAAAAAGTAACAGTCGAGAGCGTCATTAGTTTCCCATTTAACAGATGGTGGTGGCGTAAAGTTACATGCCGTGTGATTAACCTGGCCAACCCCGAGGCAGTGCCTTTATTTTAATTTTTTTATCCCGCCCAAGCCGGTTTTCAATTAGGACAATACAAAATTGTTATAAAATGACAGATAATGACGTTAATAAGTGATAATATTATCCTACATTGAATAAAGTAGTTTTATTTTCATTTTCAGTTTGCTACCTGATCGAACATTGTCTTAGGTGTAAAACGTTGACTCCTGTCCTGAGAGATGTACCGTGATCTACGGATTTTCTGGAGGAGTTTTTGATGTAAACAAAATAAGATTAGATACCGCATCAAGAGCCTTCTGCACTTTGGCTTCGGAAGCTGTGTCAAGAGCGCTCGTGGCCTCGTCTAGCAGTAGGACTTGAGGGTTGCGAAGCAGAGCTCGAGCTATTGCTATCCTCTGCTTCTGACCGCCCGAGAGAGCTGCCCCGCGTTCACCGACTAATGAGTCATAGCCCTGTGGAACAAAGGCATCGTGTTTCAAAGAACAAATAAAACCAAGAAATTAATTTCACTCCATACATAAAACACGTTTTTTATACTTTATTGCACATTGTACAAAACCCGGGCCTCATGCAAAGCAGCATTCTCTACCGGCCAACCAGAGGGTAAACAGAGAAATTCAGGCCGCCATGCCATCCACTGTAGTCATCCATCCTAGGATTCCCAGGCAATATGGCTCAGGTTTGAGAAATAGGTACAGTCTGTAGTGTATGATGTCATACTGTTTTGATGCACCCTCCAAAAAAGGTATACGCATGTAACCTAGTTTAAGTTGGTATTAGCTGTAAGATTATTCATTTTATTCTCAATATATTTTCGTACGTTCAAGTGACAAGATGTATTTTCTTTATCTCTCTAACACAAGAACCTGAAATAAATCACAAGTACATTTTCTATCACCCTGTACTACGCTGTAGTACCATAAAGGCTGGCTTAGATCAGGCTGGGTTAGACAGTTTAGACTTTAGACCGTTTCTTCTGCCACGCGCATAAACTTACAATGGTCACAAAATAGAGAATGTACAGAAGGATCACTCGGGCCTTTTTTTGATTATTTCCGCTTTCGGCAAGGGCTACCACAGTTTTCTTACCGATTTTATTTAATGCAGTAGGTACCTAAACATACAGACAGTAACAGAACGGATATATCAAGCCGAAAGGCTCATGAAACTGAACAACTTTCCCCATTTCCCCACTTTCGGCTTGATATACCCTTTCTGTTCCTCCCTGTATTTACATTACTTATACTACCTACATACCACAGTTATTATGAAATGGGGAGTAACGAGTAGGCAGATATCTGCTCTGGGGCTGTTGAGACCTTTTTAGCTGGCATGGTGACGATCCTGGCCGGCGGTGGCGGACTGAGTGACACACAGACATGACAAATCGACAAATTGACCTTCTTTTCTATGAATTTGGTTCCGCAGGTTTTATAACCATACTAGGTTGATGTTCTGAAAAGTACCTAGAAATATTTAGGTATATTAAATACAAAACATACATAAAAAATGAGGTACCGTGTGATGCCGGCTTAGAATAGCATCACCCCATTTCTTTCCCGTGGGAGTCGTAAAAGGCAACTAAGGGACTTGAGGGTGTGTATTGCAATTTTAGGCGATGGGCTGACAACCTGTCACTATGGCGATACACAATTTTCCGAATGACCCTCAAATTTTTGTCAGACGTGGCGTAAATATCCGTTTTTGTAGCCGCTCTTTACGCTCTGCCTACCCCGCAAGGGATAATAGACGTGATATGTGTATGTATAGTATGTACATCAAAAATGAAAAGTAGTTTTTAGCCTTTATTTAAGTAAAAACTCAAATCACATTACATTATAAAAAAATATACTGATACATACACATACATCCATATGATACTGATTACAGTTATTAATATTGTTTGTTCTTTTATGAAAGCAAGTTTTTATTTAAGTTGGTACAAAATATTATAGGAACATTATACAAATCACATCGTATACTAATCAACCTATTTATTATCTATTTATATTTGCGTGAGTGAAGCCATTTTCAAACGCGGGTGACACTCGACTACAAGGTGTGTTTGGATTGGTTTGGATTTCCTTGTAACGGCGACGTGTCAAATTGTGCGAGAGTTTCATGACGTTTGCTTGAAGTGAGCTCTCTGTATTCGGCGCGCAGCCGCCAATACTTACTTTGTGCAATGGTGGTTCGAGTGTCTAACCGGACGTGAGCTTGACTGTACAGTTCGCATGCAAGTTCATGTCTATCCCGAAGTATGCGATTGGCTCCTTGTCGCACTTCCCCGTACAACGGCGAGTGTGACAAGGAGGCACATACATATGTATTATTAACGCGCGGACTGTTCTTCAGCTGAATGATTCCAATTTTGAACCGTGAAATATATACCAGTTCATGGATATTCCGAAAAGTGATTTATCTGATTAAATAACATTTTGGTGGTGGTGTTCCTTTTGCCGTGTGATGCCGGTTTAGAATAGCATCACCCCATTTCTTACCGATGGGTGTCTTAAGAGCCGACTAAGGGACTCGAGGGATGTGTATTGCAATATTAGGCGATGGGCTGACAACCTGTCACTATAGTAATACACAGTTATCTGATTGACCCTCAAGCTTTTGTCAGACATGGTGTTAATATCCGTTTTACGGCCGTTAACGCTCTGCCTACCCCGTAAGGGATATAGGCGTAATTTATGTATGTATGTTCCTTTGGGTCTAGTTTCTTACATTAGGCAACTTATGGATGAAGTGATGCGCATTGGCCTGTCGAGCCGCTGCCTCGATATCCGCGTCGGAGGCGTCCTCGCGGCCGTAGCGGATGTTCTCGCGCACCGTCGTGTTGAACAGCACGGGCTCCTGCCCCACCAGCCCCACCTGCGCGCGCAGCCACCGCACAGACAGCGAGCGCACGTCGTGACCATCGATAATCACCTGTATAAAAAAACCACTCATAGTCCCCTCAAGGATACCCTGGGTCAGGGTTCTTTTGCGTAGCATGCGATAATGCGTTGTGATTAAGGCATACATACATTTTTATTCAAGGATATTTTTATATGTCATCGAGCAGGATAAACGCGTAATCGTTATATAGGATCAACGTCGGAGTCATGGTTAAATTTACCAAAAGTCTAACGTACCTTGCCCTTAAGAACGTCGTAGTAGCGGCAAACGAGCTGGATCGCCGTGGACTTGCCGCAGCCCGAGTGGCCGACCAATGCCGCGCACTGCCCGCGATGCACCACCAAGCTTAACCCGTTTAGGACCTGTCAATTAAAACGCATCCTAATTCATCATTTTAGTGAAATATTTCCGCAATAATCACGATCAACAACTGGCTCTGCAGACCTTAGGTATATCGTCAAAAGTTTCCTCTCATTTTTTATAAAATCCATTAAATTTGATATATCTGACATCTTCTACTTCGAGCGTCATAAGTCCGTGCTCATCCTTGCTCAGCTGGCGAACCACAAGTCTGTCCGTCGCCTAAGTGATCGCTTTCAATCACCAAATCTAAGCTTGCTCATTGATAGGAAGCGTACGAACTGTCCAAGTGTCACGGGTTCAAACGTGACAGATTTGGAAGTCCGCTTAAACATCCAAGCAGTTACCTTAACAAAAACATCGAAATAGGTACGTAATTCTTAACAAAAGCTACTTACAATAATATTAGGTCTGGCTGGATACCGAAACACGACATTCTGAAACTCAATTTTCCCCTCCACAGATTTAGGCTTCAGTCCTCTGTCCAGCAAGGGGTTGATGGTGGGCACCATGTCTAAAATTTGGAAGATGGACGCTCCAGCTCCTCGAGCTGAAGCCAACGAGGTAACCAGCATGCCCAGCATACCAAGGTATTGCAGGCCATTGAGCACTCCTATGAACACCTGCAAAATAACCTTGTATGTATTTCTACATTGAAACACAAATAGCGCAAAGTTTAATGAGCGCTAGGAAAAAGCAGTGAGGTATGCACAGCATAATAGGATTGCACATTACTCTCCCTAACAACCTTCCCCTCCCAATTTCCTCTTAAACCTTTGCAAGCATGAAACGTAACATATGCCGACTTTAGTATTAGCATATAGCTTATTAGCAATTTTTTGCGGAATTAAAAATTAAACGTATGATTTGTCGTTTCGTGACATATGTTCCTAGGGGAAGTTGTTCAGTTTCATGGTCTGCATGTCATCACCATTGGCCTCACACGTCTGTGACAGACGATTTAATCTGCATGTACCTTAACAGTATTCGGAGGACTGTCCCTTACACCCTGTATACTTTTTGCATTATTATCTGTAGAGTTCTAAAGTAGCTTTAACTATATATATTATGTCATTAATTATGGTAATTTTCCACTACCTCCGTAATTTATCAAAGATCGAGAGGTTTTCCGCCAATCGTAGCATAGTGCTACGAATTGCTACACCGCGCCGTACAAAAAACATAAAGGAGACCCTGAAGTGTACACTCACCGAGAACATGACTTCGGCATTGTAGTTCTTCGGCTCGTTGACGATCAGATACGTGCCGAAGTAGAACGCCAACCCGTACGAGGAGAATATGCACATGAACAACAACGACATGGTCAAACCCGTGAACAACTCTGCAAGGAATTATAAAGCTAAAAAACAACGAAATACCTGTAGGTACTGTTCGATTAGTGGTACACTTTATTGCCATGCTCTAACTAGGCTATGATATTAAAATAATAACTGTATTGCTCTGGTTTTGTAGGCAGCCGACGAAAGGTGTTCAAGATTAGCCCTACATAAGAGTGTAGAGCAGATGACGACCGTTTACTTCGTCCAATGTTTCGTTGAATAAATAGGAACGTAGGTATAGCTTAATATGTCAAGAAAAATTCGCTGTTAAGCCATAAGGATAAAATTTTGTCTGATTATAGGTCCAATAACTAACCGGTTCTCATCAGACAACCAAGTTCCAGAAAATTGTAACTAAGCTACAAGTGCGGTATAAAAATGCAAACATAGGTATATGCACCTTTTTTTATGTCAGTCTTTCTGGCGGCAGCAAGAGGCACATTGTATCGCTCCAGTTCCTTCTGCTGGCCATTGAAAGCGTACACGGTGCGTATCGAGCTCAGCACCTCCTCGGCTATCGCACTGGCGCGACCACTCTCTTTCGCCTCCTTCTTTGAGAGGCGCTGAGCGAACTGAGGAAGTCACAGCAAGAACGTTTACTTTGTCATCGTCATCGAATCTTATTATTACTACTTTCCCAACGATCGCGTTATCTGTCGCCTAATTCAGCAATTTCCCTATGCAAAGCAACAGAGGACATAAGAGCAGGTGTGCCATTGACAGGCATCGATTAAAGTCGCAGGTTTTCAACTAGGTACCTAATCTCAGGCAATATCGTCACTACTAGGCTTGCCTTTAGATAGACCTGGCAGAATGATTCACCTAGAGCAGCAGCATGCGCAAGATTTATGTGTTTGTGCGTTTTTGTGTGTAGTACCTACACCGACGACTTTAGCTCATCCTTCGCCACTTTATCGAATCTGTTCTGGACACCTGTAATGTCTGACCAAGAGCAAACTTTGTTAGCCTTGGCTGTAGTTTAAACAAAAGAATATGCATACGCACTTTTCCTGTCAATCCTACTAAAAGGAACGATATCGGCGCGGAGATGAGGCAGATCAGAGCGAGCTTCCAGCCCCGCACGAGCGCCATTGTGACACTGCTTATTCCGCAGATCACGTAGAAAACCATCGCGGACAACTTGTCGCCTATTCCTTCCTCCAGCTTTATCACATTTCTGCAACAATTTTGAAGCTTGTCATCATGATCGGTCTATATTAGTAGGCACATTGTTGAAGATAGGCTTCTGAGCACGGTTCTCGGATAGCCTCATCCAGTTTTTCCAACAACCTTGCGAACATCTTTGGCCTGAGGGGATACTACACCTTTTCTTTTCGGTGATGTCCACTTCGGACCCCGTTTGCCGATTGCTCGGATGTCTAGATGGCTGTGTTCCTTGGTTCTCTGTCGGATTATCTCGTTTCGTTTATGATGCAAAGAAACTTCAAACATAGTCTTTGCATTACAAATCGTTTATAACCGACTTTGAACTTGTTAATTTTGATGAATCTCGATAGATGTTCAAATTGACAATACATAAAAATGGAAACACATAGCTGGCTTTGTGTAGTGCCTTTTCAATCGAGCATACTGCCAAGCAAACTATTGAGTAGACTAACGAAAAATACTATTCCTAAACTTACTCAGAGGTTTTCGAAGCAAAATCGCCACTTTGACGAGTATCAAAATAAGAAAAATCTTGATTTAGAATAGACTTCAGATATTCGTGTCTGATTCTAAAAATCTGTAAGTAACAAATTTGAACAGTATGAGTCGTACAGTCATCTATTTGTAATAAATATGAAAAAAATCATCAACAGAGTTAATTCTTTAATTTACCTGGTTTATGGCAGTTATATTCATAAAAGCTGATCCCATGTACGTCCCAACAAATACAACGGCTCCTATTGAAACTCCTTTTATCGCAAACCCGTGTATGTAAGCTAAGAATTTTTCATCATTGATGATTCGCTTTTCATACTCAATCATTTTTTGTATAAGTCCAGCAACAATGGTTATAGCCCAAGTTAAGGCCAGACCAGCTAATGCAGAGGCCAGGAATGCTATAGCTATGAGACACTTGTCACATTTAGATGTGAACCTGAACTGAAAATTGAATTTCTGATTAGTAAGTAGATAGATACTTAGTGATAAATACCACCATGCAGTCTGGCTAAACTTTAAAAAGTCTGGGTAGGCGTAGACCTTTTTTGTGACCACCCATCTAAACAGTAAAGTCCGTCGCCAAACAGTTTGCAACCTGTAACCTGTCGTTGTGTGGCCTTTTTTTTAGGATTTTGAGTGAGCATCATCATTGAGTCCATCTCAATGTGTGGACCCTTATCAGGCCTAGGTACTGTTGCTTTATTTCAAAATGTTAATGTCTAATGGGGTATATGAACATAAAACTAACACAATTTAATTATTTACAGAAAAAATTAACCTAAAACTAAACTATGTAAAGGTCCTCCAGCGCGCCCCCATCAGACATGGTCCCCAGTACTTAAACGAATATATGCATAATACCTACCTGATTACCGGTAGTTTAATAGGATGGAAGGGTAGAAGCAATAGAAAGTGAATAACTTACTAAAGTAAGATATGATATACTGGGAACATGTTCTTTATCTTTATCATGAATTTTTGAGCTTGACTTGCGTAGCTTCAGTCCCCTCATTTGTCGTCTTAGTAAGTCACCGCTTTGAATAAATTATTAGTTCCAACTGAAATTTTTAATAAGCCACATCAAAGCAATCCCATAGTTCAAGAATTCGAGTGACAATTAAAATTGAATGTCTGTCAACTACCATAAATCAAATCACAGAGCAATGCAAAACAAAACGCTTTGGCTTTGGTTATGACTTCCTTCGATCGACGAGGCCTTCCGTACACGAGACGGAAGACCGAGTTCACAGAGTAACTTATTGACCGAGTTGCTCGAAGTTAGTACCTAACTATCCGTTGTTCTTCGAGCAACGACGGCCTTCCGACCGGTTGCTCGAAGCCGTTGTTGTACCCGCTGCATAAAAAAAACTAAGATAAAAAGGCTTTTCTTCATAGACCCGCAGGAGAAGAAGAAGGGACTATCCAGTATGTGGTGGATGAGTTTTTATAGGAACAGTGCAGCGTGCTTTTTTGCTGACTGTACTATCAGCAGCACATCAAACTACTCATGTAGGCGATCTACTTATACCGGTTACTCTTATAAAAACTGTATGAAACACTCTTATAAAAACCGGTATAGGTATCCTTTAAATGAGTAGGTTGATGTGCTGCTGATAGTACAAGCCAACCGACACAGGCCTCCCGCCTATACACACCTACCTACTACATACTAAAGTACCTTATAAACTATAAGAATTGAGAACTCACTAAATGGTAGCTTTTTAAAAAAGGCGCGAGTAGTAGAGAACGGCCGGCATCATGAGATAAGTTTGCATTTCCCGCCTATTAAAATACGTAGGTTGAAATTAAACGACACAGCATTACTACGGTATCTGTGTTGAGTGAGCTGCCCAACCGGTTGTTTATTTGTCGACACTCGTGACACGAACAACACGCAGGTGATAACGTGAAAAATTGTGATAAAAAACTGAAGAGCCAATCTGCCGATTCGATAAAGTCAGTATTTACAATGGTGGTCGCAAGGAAATACGTCGTTGTGGCGCCTTTTGTCGGGGCTCCCAAGAAAACCGACTTCAAAATAGTGGAGGAAGAGTTGCCGGCACTCAAAGATGACGGTTAGTAAATTACTTACCTACCTAATAAATGGGCTGCCAATCGATGTTATAATTATGTTGTTTTAAGATGATGTCATTCGTCATACGATAAACGAACGAGTGGTTTTTGTATTGCGTTTAGTCAAGGTCTATTTTATTTTGGTCATTGTTTTAACCGACTTTACTCAAAACAAGAGGTTATGTTTTTCTTATACGAATTTCAGGTGTTTGTTAACTTAACTTCATTGCTGTTTTTTTTTTCAGAATTCTTGGCCGAGGCCGCGTACTTTAGCGTTGATCCTTATCAACGAATGAAACTAAGCAATGTATTTCCCTGCGACATGATCGGAGGGCAGGTCGCCAAGTATGTGTGCTTAATTACCTATGAGACTTATGTCGTATTAAAATAAACCGCCGCTAGAACTTTCACAATTCCATGATAAAATTTACTGTTTATTAGAATTAGAATTAAGCATCAGCTGATCGAAGTGTGCGTTACCTGAGTGCTAAGCATGCGTTAGCACTCAGGTTATACAGGATGTTCCAACTTTTACATGGAGATACAATCACAAAATACTAAACGAAAAATTACGTTGTATAGACTGGAAACCTACATACTCAATGGATTGTCCCATAAAAATAAATAATTTTATTAGTAGGTAATGAATTTTCCAAATGTTATAATGTGGCCAAATATAAAAAGAAAATTAATAACTCTAAACGAAATAAAGAAGGATGGGTAAATAATAAGATCAATAATGCGATAAAAAAGAAAGACGAAAAACTACTGCAACTGGAAAATGATTCGACTAACAAAGTGTTATTATTAGATTATAATAAATTACGTAACAAAACAAATAAACTTATAGAAAATAGTAAAAATAAATATTATAAGAGAAATATTAATAACTGTAAGAATGATCTGAAAAAGATGTGGCAGATTTTAAACAGATTAACGGGTAGAATTTCTGACTCATTAGATGACGTAATATTAAAGGCGTTAAAGCGTAATTCTATTGACGAAAAGACTATCGCTAATAATTTCGCTACAGGGTTCAGTAAGTCGGTTAGGGATATCATTCCCAAATGTGATATACCCATACTTCAGCCATCTGAATACAAGAATCCTAGCATTTTATCAATGAATATCAAGAAAGCTAATACGTTAAGCATTCATAAAATTATTCGGGGTATTAAAACCAATAAATCACCGGGAATCGATAATATTCGACCCATAGATATAAAAAGTATAGCTGAAAAAATATCTAAGGCCATAGCTTGTCTAATTAATACTAGCATTAAGACAGGTAAATATCCAGCTGATCTGAAATCAGGGACAGTTAGACCTATTCATAAGAAGGGATCTAAGCAGGAATATGGTAATTATAGACCTATTACAATATTGCCAATAGTGGATAAAATTTTAGAGAAGTATGTAGGTGATCAAATTCAAAGTTTCTATACTAAAAACAATGTTTTGTCAAATAATCAATATGGGTTTCAAAGAAATAAAAGTACCGCACAATTATTATCAAGCTTTACAGACCACGTTAATAAATGCCTGGAAGCGAAGAAGCATGTAATGATGGTATTTATAGATTATAGCAAAGCGTTTGACACATTAAGACACAAAACGTTAATACAAAAATTAGACGACACGGGCGTTAGGGGACCTCTGCTGAATTGGTGTGCGGACTACCTTAAAGATCGAACATTTAGAGTTAAAGTTGGAAATACCTTTAGTGACATGTCAGAAGTAACTGATGGCACTGCCCAAGGATCTGTTTTGGGGCCTTTGCACTATCTAGCGTACGTCAACGATTTGAATAACATTATTAAAAAATGTACTGTATATCAGTTTGCTGACGACACGTGTCTAATTTCAGATCACAGGGATGCCAAGGTGGCTATCAGTAAGCTTCAAGATGACTTTACACTTCTCAACAAGTGGTCTCATGATGCAGGTCTAGTTCTAAACGCGAGTAAAACTAAGTTGCTTCATGCCCACTCGAGTCACATTTACACTAGCGACGAGATAAGACTAGTGGCTTATAATCACAATTGCCTGCATGGTTTGTCTGCGCAATGTACCTGTGATGCTATTGAGCAAGTTTCTCACCATACTTATCTAGGGCTTATTATTGATGACCGCTTTAATTGGGGACCTCATATAAGTAATGTGTGTCAAAAACTACGCGCAATAATGGCAAAAATGTACTTGATAAAGCTTAAAGTTCCGTACCAAATCCGTTTACAATTATACTCTGCGTTAGCAGAGAGCATTATCAGTTATGGTTTAAGTAGCTATGGTCGTACTTTTAAGTCATACATAGACCGAATACATTACTTACAAGTTAGAATGCTTAGGCAAATAATACCGGAAAAAATTAAATATAGAATTGGAAACAATGAGCAAGATTTATACTCATTTACAAAAATGTTGTCAGTACATGACAAAATTCAAGTAGTATTACTGCAGGAGCAATATTTTAAATTTAAAGATCGTCTTAAAACTGGAGTAAAATTTACACGTCAGATTGCAAATGAAAATGTTAATATAATACGTGCATTTAACTTCTATGGTCATAGGACGACTGACTACATGGTTCCCAGATTAATAAATGATCTACCATTAGTGTTTAGGAAAAGCTTAACTTATCGAAATATCAAACATAGAATTAAAAAATATTATCTTACTAAAAATATCAACAATAAATATATGTAACAACCTGTATGTAACTAGTGTATCTTCCCGTTTACTTCGTATCATTGGAGCAACCTGTACCTACCTGTGTGGCTGTGTGTGTGCCGAGTATCGGATGGCGGCGTGGTCAACCGGTTCTGTTCACTCCTACAGGCGGGGAATGTTTGCGAGCATTCGATCGAAAATATAACTAACCCCCCTGCCATTATGAGTGATGATAAGTGTTAGTCATACATGTTTTCATAGGTTATTTAATTAGGTTTAGGTTGTAGTTTATTTAAGTTTTTATTTTAGTTTGTACGTAACATATTTAAAGAGGAATGTGCAGCACCGACACAAACCGTTAGGTTTAATGGTGTTTGTATAATTTACTTGTATTTATGCTTTGGAATTAATAAATAAATAAAAAAAAAAAAAAGTCCAAAACCAATATAATCACGAACCATCTGCGAAACGATCGCCAAAATGTAAGACAGAAGTAAAGTGATAATTCGAACAGCTGTGCTGTAGGTATTATGCTTAGGAGTTCGGACGTATAAACAGACGGGACAGTGGTACATACGAGTAGGTACTTTGCTTGCAACCACAGATTCAGAAAACTTTCAAAATTAAATATTTTAAAGTGTTATTATTTATTTATGTTTTTAATCTTTTTATCCTGCCTGCGGTAGAACACTTTGCCAGTTTCCTAAAAATTTAATCTTTTAAACCTATTCTATTACAGAGTAATAGAAAGCAAGCACAAGGAGTTCAAAGTTGGCACATGGGTGATGGGCCACTTTGGATGGCGAACACACACAGTGGTGAACCCGGTGGAAGATGAGAAGAAATCTGGCCAGAAACCATTCTTATACGCTTTGCCAGACTTCGAAGACCTACCTGTGTCACTAGGCTTGGGCGTCTGCGGGCGGGTCGGGTAAGATCACAAACAATAATGTCTGCCAAATACGTTGGTCTCATTCTTCCTTGCCCTTCCGACTCCTTGGAAAACTGAAGCTTCTAAACTCCTAGGCCTAGTAAAATAACGATAATAAAGTATAAATTGACGCTGTATTCCACAGAAATACCGCATATTTTGGATTGACGCAGCTCTGCCAGCCCAAAGCCGGCGAAACAGTGGTAGTGTCTGGCGCTGCAGGTGCTGTCGGCTCCCACGTCGGACAAATCGCCAAGACATTAGGTAAGGAAACGTAAGGAAACTTAAACTTACTGTCTTGGGTCTCTCAACCAGGGAGAAAGTTTGGATAGGTTTTTTCACAGATTAGATAATATGTACCTAGTTACTAACGGTATTATCAATAGTTCCTAATGAACCCATTGAAGGAACTTTAGGTACTGGTGTCACATAGGTACATAACAAACATGTGGTAAACTAGTATTTATCTCATAAAAAGATAACTGAAGCTGTCGCTGATAGTATCAAAGACTTGATCTCCTCTACTTACAACTACCGCTTCAATTCTCATACTTTGCTATGTGCCCTAAGGTTGCCTGGAAGAAATTGCTGCTTAGCTGCAAAGGATAAGGATCCCTAATTTGTACTCCTTATTTATGTTTTATTGTTTCTTTTAGTGCAATAGAGTATATCTTACCTAAATTTTCTTTCAGGATGTAAAGTGATTGGCTTCGCTGGAACAGACGCTAAATGCGAATGGCTCGTAAAAGAACTAGGGTTCGACTACGCTGGTAACTATAAGAAGGTTGACGTTGGCAAGTTCCTGGACGAGGTTGCTCCAAATGGAGTAGACTGTTACTTCGACAACGTCGGAGGGGATATGAGTAGCACGGTCATCACTAAACTGAATCACTATGGAAGGGTCGCCGTTTGTGGATCCATATCAAGCTATAATGAAACGGATCCCAAGAAAGTAAAAGGTAAGAAGAATTTGTTGACAAAATGGCTAGTGTTTTTAAATTCCATGAAAATATGTACGAAACTTGTAAATATTAGCTAGCGCCATCGCGTGCGCGAAAGCGGAACTAATTAATTACCCGATTGCGTTGTTAGTTAATGAAATAACGAAAATGTCTCTTGATGTGATAAGGGTGAGGAATGATGATGATGGATGATGGATCACTGTGTATTCTGATACTTGTAATGAATGCCAATTTTCAGGTATCACATTGCCTCCACGTTTCCTCATAAAAGAGCTACGAATCGAAGGATTTATGGTAAACAGATTTGCAGAACGGACTATGGAAGGAATTGCTCAAAACTTGCAATGGGTAAAGGAAGGCAAGTTAAAATATAAAGAACACATTTTTGAAGGTTTCGAAGCAGCGCCGGACGCTTTTACAGGAATATTCGACGGTGTCAACACGGGAAAAACCATAATTAAAATTAAGTGAGGTTTATAAGAAAAATAGTACCTAAATATGTTTGATACATTAATTTTCTTATCATTATTTCATGTGTGTACAATGAAGAATTTAAGGTGGGTCGTTTTACATCCAAACGAAGAACTAAAATTCAATCATGCTTATACAACATTTTGTATGGCCTGAAGGCTGACCACTAGGCCCACGTAAATTAAAGAATATTTCGTCCACAATTAAATTAAACTAATCTCTATTCACATAAATCATTATTGGCATAAAGTGGGGAATCGATTTCAACAATAATATCTTATGGTCTTCAATTTATTTTTGTTATTTTACGAAAATGATACTTATATCAACTTCCGACTTCTTTAATAACACTTTTGTATTTTTTAAACACATAGGTCATTTTAACTTTTGTATAAAAACCCACCTTAAGAACAAGTATTAATGGTCGGTTTGTGGTTGTTTATTTGCCACTGCATATGTTATTTATTATAAAACAAGCATCATGCTTGTAGATATTTAAGAAGATTAAATAAACATCTGCAATATTTTAAAACAAGTCTATTTATAAAATACTTACATACAGACCTTATATAAATGATTTTATAATAACATTCTTACGTAAATAATATGTACAGGTGCCTGCTTCCGTAACATTATAACTAATTCATTAATTACTACAAAATACATAAGCGAAAACGCTGCGTGCAGCCCGCTCGTCGCAGCGTTGTCGCTTATTGTACCCATTGTACTGCTACCAACCAACCTAAGGTTTAGGTAAGTATTTATATTCTATTACAGTTATTAATAGTTCATACACATATCCCTTGCAGGGTAGGCAGAGCGTACACTGCCGTAAAAAAAACGGATATTTACGCCACGTATGACAAACATTTTAGGGTCAGATATAAAATTGTGTATCGCCGTAGTGATAGGTTGCCAGCCTAGTTATTAATAGTTTTACCAATAAATGTACAAATTACTCATACATATAAAAATAAATGATTACAAGAATATATATATTATAACCTACTGAACACAACTTTAAATAGAATTCTGGAAAAGCTTGATTTAAATTTTAGTAGTTACAATTTTATACTAATGGTTGCTTTATTGTAAGTCAAATAGTCATTTCATATCATATAATTATAAATAAATTGTACATGGGCAGTCATTGTTACACAACACGACCATGTCAAAGGCGCCTAGTGGTTCATCAGGTTATTTATCCCACATAAAATTAACATTGACAGTCCACTGCTGGACATGGGCCTCCATATTAGGCATTGGGGTATTGCTCTACTCACCATATGACAAATAAAAATCTCAGTGCTACTTAGACTGCCGAAGCTTTCGCTTTCTAGGATTTGATGCAGTGCCATATGAAGCAAGAAAAAGTTCTTCATAAATTATACTATTTGTTTCAGGACATAAAAACTTGGAAATTTCTTCAAAAAGTTGTCTTTTAGTTACCTCTTTATCTTCTTTTGTTTGAGTTGCTACAGTATACTTTGTAACTGGTGGTGAAATTACGCTTTTAATTTCAAGGATATTTTTTGAATTTTGTGTAATTTTACTTAATAAGTTATCTTCCATTTTTTTCAGTCTGGCCTCTAAAGAAGCCATGTTGTAATCATTGATGCTAGGAAGACTGCTGTCTTTGGATAAGAATGATGATACTTTATCACTCGTACCTTGTTTATCTACTTGTAGTGATGCTCTTCTATCTACAATGTGTTTCCTCTTTTCTTCGTCTACTATTTTTACTGGACCCAGAACATTGTCATTCTTTTCACTTTTTTCTTTCTTTCCACTTTCAGGAATTTTGATAGGTTGACTGATTGGTTTTTTTGGACTATCATCTAGACAAAATTCTATCATATCCCTTAATTTTTTATTGAACTGCCGTTTTTCCTCTATAGCAGCTACCCTTTCAGGTGGAATCTTACTTTTCAATACTGATTTGTTAGGTGATTGTGATTGATTAACTATCTTATTTGATTCATCTTTTTTACTTTTTAAAGTAGTTGTTTCTTTAAGAACATTGTCTGATTCCAGTGTGACCATGTAAAGTGATTTATTATCCACTTTGTTTTGTTGATTTTTGATTTGATTTTGCACTTTATTTGGTTCATAAGTTTCGGCCATAGGAACCATAGGAGCTATTGGGGGTAAAGTAATTGAGGACTGCTCTATTAATACATCTTGTGGGTCAACTAATGTTTGGGGATTATTGAATAAAATGTCTGAACTAGTCAAAGGAGTACCAGCTTTTTCCACATTATGCTTAGGAGTGTGAGATAAAATTTCTATATTTTCCACATTATCTGTTTTTTTGGGACGTGGTTTTATGATTGAATTAGGTGTGACTGGTTTTAGTAAACTTCCTTTCAATAACACTGGTGCAGACATTTTCTTTTCTGATATTATGTGAATTTTCTTTTTCTGTGGTTGTTCATTGGCAGAAGTAATTTTTGGTGAATTACTTTTTGGATGTTTCCCATCAAACTTAGGAATCTCAAATGGTTCAAATTGAGGTCTCTGATCTATCACAATCCCCTCTGAATTTGTTAAGAAGTCACCATATTTAACAGAAAAGTTTTTTTGTTTATCAGCAGATGTCAACTTATCATCCTCTATTTCCTCAGGAGTTATAGGCAAAATCTTAACATCATATTCATATTGAAAATCTGGGGCATTACAAAAAGGTCCATTTTCTGTAGGAACCGCATCAAACTTAAGCTTGTCCATCTGAAACAACAAGTACTTTTATTTTAAAACCAATAATCTATAGAAGGATGTATAAGTCAAGTGATGCAAAAGAAATACAATTTAATTTACATTTGAAATAAGGACATTTCCTTGGACAATTCATAGTTTTACCTTATAATTCATAAAATCATCTGGTTTGAAATGATGCTGGCATATCACCCGGTTCTTGAGTTGTGACACCTTTAGATTGAGGAAGTCCTGACGTTGTGAATTGGTGAGCCATTGATGACAACGAATTTTGTCAAACACTGGATAATGGAACATGTGTGTCACACCGTTTGATCTTATTGTGCAGTTGCGGTATGAACATTTTGCTCCCCCCATTTTCTAACCTGAAACTATAAGGAAAGTCATTAGGTATGCTAAAAGAACTCTGGAAGTCTGGACACAGGAGCATATTCACACAAACTTTTCGAATACACTGAGCTTTCTAAGTGCACCCCATTCTAAAAATTACATTGTAACATTCATGGACATCAAAAAATAATTTTACATTTCACGACGTCTAGTAGGTATACACCAGGTCATGCCTAGTGGGGAACTCGCAATTTAAATAGTCACTTATTAATTCCCATACATGAACTGGTAAATCTGTACTACTCCAGTTAACACAGAGCCCAACATATCTCAAACCTGCCTGAACCGCTCAAGCATTTGTATTGTACCATTTGTACAAAAATACGAGCCCCTCGAAATTGTTGCCTATTTTTCCCGCCCTGATATGCACTTCTGACCAACAAAACAATGAAAAGCCATTATATTTCTACTAATTTAGAAAATGTTACTTACACGTTTATGAATTTCCCAGTTCAGACAATTTAAATATTATTTATTTAGAAATAAATAAAAATAAACTAAATTCACACACAATGACACTGACAACACAACAAGAACCATAGACAAGATAGAACCGCGCAACGATGCGCTTCAATGGTTCGTTTTTACCAGTGTGCTTTCAACTCACTTTCAACTGCGTTTATTTTGCAGTAAAGACCTAAAACCGTTCCGACTTCGTTTTTTTACCGAATCAGCTCAACTCTAGTATGGCAACCAAGAAACCATTCGGGCGCCAAAATTCAAAAAGAAAAATTTGTTTCTCTTCGTACGAAGTACGAGTCTAAGTAATCATAGACAGCAACCGGGACCGACGGCTTAAAGTGCCCTCCGAAGCACGGAACCATTTCTTTTCGGCCACTCTTTTATACTTTGACAGTTTGTAAAACCGCGTTTCAAAGCGGATGGTAGAAAATTTCTCCTGACTGTCGTGCTAAAACGCGGTTTTATGACCTGTCATCGGAGAAAATACCGACTAGGAGAAACAGCATGAACGCGCCCCTATTGCTCATCCACCATGAGTAAAGATTTTATACGAAAACTTGGACATTATTTGATGAATTCTAATCATATCCAGATGCCTTAGTACAACAGTTTTAGCACAAGTCGATATCATGAGAGGGTTTGTTACAACCGTACCCACACCAGTGGCGGTTGTAACAGTGATTGGGTTGGGACAGATATAACAGTAAAGATTGTACTTAATTAATGTTTTTGTCCTATGACCTAGACTAGAGTCAAGAGCAAACCCATCATTTATAAAAAAAAAAAAAGTCTTTGATAAACTATTATTTAATGATTTGATTAATTAATAATTATTTGGTGTGTGATGCCGTTTCTTTCCCGTGGGTGTCGTAAGCAGCGACTACGGGACTCGAGGGTGTGTATTGCAAATTTAGGCGATGGGCTGACAAACTGTTACTATGGTGATACACAATATTCTAAATGATATTCTAAATGATAAATACCCTCAAATGTGTGTCAGATGTGGCGTAAATGTCCGTTTCTTACAGCCGTTTACGCTCTGCCTACCCCGTAAGGGATTATAGGCGTGATATGTGTGTATGATGTATTATTTTATGCATTTTTTTATATAATTAATCGTTTCAGATACTTTTGAGTATTTAATATAATTGAAATTGTACTCTAATCAACACTTCAACACTAATATTATAAATGCGAAAGTAACTCTGTCTCTCTGTCTGTCTGCTACGCTTTCACGGCCAAACCGCTGAACCGATCTTTATGAAACTTGGCACAGAGATTGCTAGCATACCGAGAACGGATATAGGCTACTTTTTATTACCATTCGAGGGTCTGGAGTATAGATGTAGACCACCAGGTGTACCACCAGTAGCCCAGCTAAACTATTAGAGATACAGGTAATACAGGTATGGTTCCAAAACAAAAGTTGTTCAGTATGATTGGACGCTTCTTTTTACAAGGACATTGGGGCTCTGGCGTACCTTATGTAGACCACCAGGAGCCCAGCTAAACTATTAGAGATACAGGCATGGTTCAAAAACAAAAGTTGTTCAGTATGATGGGCCGCTTCTTTTCACAAGGACATTGGGGCTCTGGAGTACCTTATGTAGACCACCAGGTCTACCATCAGAAGCCCAGCTGAACTATTAGAGATACAGGCATGGTTCTGAAACAAAAGTTGTTCAGTATGATCGGCCGCTTCTTTTCACTAGGACATTGAGGATCTGGAGTACCTTATGTAGATCACCAAGTCTACCATCAGGAGCCCAGCTAAACTATTGGAGATACAGAAATGGTTCCAAAACAAAAGTTGTTCAGTATGATGGGAATAGCAAGCAAGTCATCTTTAAACAGTAGAGATAAGAACTTGTTGTGGGTAGATCTAAGATTAATAAATCAGTCTTTGTTCGCACGTCCTAGTGGTATCATTGCTTCACCCTGATTCTAACTACTTCATGGTGTCAGGTGTGTTTGTTCGCGGTGACTAAATAGTGACAATAATCAAAAATGCCTCCTAAGGAAAACCCAGAGTACACAGCGGTCGTCGCGTCGATTATCTCGTCAATACAACAGCCCGCCGCCATGTTGGAACACGGCAACGTTGCCGTTAACTAGAGAGAATGGAAAAGCGCGTTCGACTATTATTTGATTGCCTCGGGCAGAAACGAGGCAACAAGTAAAGAAAAGTGTGCGATTTTCCTTCATGTGATTGGAAAGTATGGCAGGGAAGTGTATGAAGAATTTGATTTTGGTCAACCCGAACATTTAGTGAAAAAATTCAAAGAGCGTTTTGACCCAGCTAAGAATGTCAATTTTGAAAGGCATTTGTTTTTTGAAACTTACCAGAAAGATAAGCTATTCGATAACTATCTGAGCGAAATAAAAATACAGAGTAAAAGTTGTGAATTCGAAAATTTGAAGAATAGCTTGATTCTTACACAAATGATCAGGGGTCTGAGAGACTCGCATATGAGAGAACGATTGTTAGCGAAATCGAAATTAGAGTTAGATGAAGCAGAGACGTTATGTCGTGCGGCGGAGCGAGCAAGTTCACAAGCAGTAGCGTGCAGTAGCGGCAGTGAGGCCGCAGCGCGCGACGCAGCAGCAGCGCCCGCGCTAGAGGAGATGGCGCGTGAGTACGGCGCGCGCGCGGTCGACGGGGCGGCGGAGGTCTGGGTGCACGCGGCACCGGGCCGGCACCGCGCTCTGCACCCGGGGGTGCGCAGCTGCTAAGGTTTGAGTGCGTAAAATGTGCTGGTAGGCATGGTGCTAGTGAAAGATGCCCAGCATATAGTGCCAAATGTTTTAGGTGCCAGTTTATAGGACACTTTGCGAAGTGCTGCAGGGCCAAAACAGTGCAGGAACTTGTGGATTGCGGTGAAAATGAACCTGAGGACGAGGGTGAGTTCTACATTTATAACATTTCAATAGACACGGTGGAAGATAGTGCGTCAAACTCGTGGTACGAATCAATTTTAGTGAATGACGTTTCGGTGAAGTTTAAACTTGATAGTGGGGCGGACACATCAATCATGTCCCGTGAAAGTTTTTCGCAAGCAGGTTTTCATTTAAATGACTTAATAAAAACTAACGTTATTTTGAAAGAAATAAGTAAGAATAATTTACCAGTGTTGGGATATTTTATTGCAACATTATCGTTTAAAACGTTAACCTGTAAACAAAGAATGTATGTACTAGATATGAAGTGTAATAATTTATTGGGACTAAAAGCGTGTACAGACCTGAAGCTAATCGCGCGCATTCGCCATCTGTCAGAGTATAAAATCGAAACAAGTGTTTTTAATGGTATTGGCTGCTTACCCATAGAAGTTAACATATCAATTGATGAATCAGTACCACCAGTAGTAAATATGAGTAGAAAAATACCGATGAGACTTCGCCCACGTTTGTTAAATGAATTAACTGACATGGAAAAACAAGGTATTATTGTTCGCGAAGAAGGGCCTACCGATTGGGTTTCAGGACTAGTTGTAGTAGAAAAACCTGATAAAAAACTAAGAGTTTGCTTGGATCCCTTTCATCTTAACAAGGCTATAAAACGTAGTCACTTTCAGTTGCCTACATTAGATGAAATATCAGGTGAACTAAACGGATCAAAATATTTTTCGAAGCTTGACGCCAATAAGGGATTTTGGATGCTAAAATTAAATGAAAAAAGCTCAAAGTTGTGTACCTTTTCAACGCCGTTCGGTAGGTACCGATTTTTAAGAATGCCGTTTGGCA
The DNA here is from genome assembly GCA_027580185.1 of Tuta absoluta. Lineage (NCBI taxonomy): Eukaryota > Metazoa > Arthropoda > Insecta > Lepidoptera > Gelechiidae > Tuta > Tuta absoluta. The sequence goes on along the minus strand of JAQAHW010000010.1, from coordinate 13,354,145 downwards.
TTAATTGTGCCCCCGAGATATTTCATTATGAGATGTTCAAGATTTTTAAAGCAGATGGCGTCACCGTGTACATTGATGACATTTTGGTTACGGGTGTAACAAAAGAAGAACACGATGCACGACTGGCAGAAGTTATAAAACGTGCCCAAGAGTATGGTGTCAAGTTCAATAAGGAGAAATGCAAATTTGGATTGACGGAAGTTGAGTACTTAGGCCATATTTTTAACAGTGAGGGAATGCGTCCGGACCCTAAACGTGTTGAAGCGATCATAAAGATGCCTGAACCAACCAATAAAAAGGAGTTGGAACGGTTTTTAGGCATAACAAACTACCTGTCACGCTTTATTCCCAACTATTCAGAAACTGCGGCGCCGTTACGAGATCTTTTGAAGAAAGATAATGAATTTACATGGTCCAGTTATCACAAAAATAGTATGGATAAATTGAAAAAGAAAATCAGTAACTCACCTGTCCTGCGCTATTACTCGCCTAGTGAGGAGGTCACGCTGTCAGTAGATGCTAGCGGTAGTGGATTGGGTGCGTGCTTAATGCAAGGGGGACAACCAGTAGCGTACGCAGCGCGCACGCTCACGCCTGCGGAGACTCGATGGGCGCAAATAGAAAAAGAGCTTCTGGCTATAGTGTTTGGTTGTGCACGGTTCCACCAATACGTGTATGGCCATAATCGAGTTGTAGTAGAAAGTGATCATAAACCATTAGAATCGATATTCAAAAAACCATTGATTTCTATTCCTACTCGATTGCAACGTATGATAATGAAGTTACAAGGTTATCAGCTTCAAATCGAATACAAACCAGGGAAGTTAATGTTTATAGCGGACACACTTTCACGAGCGGCAACGGAGAAAGGCTCAGATGACGACGTTCAACAGGACGTTACAGTACACGTTAATTTGTTAATGGAAAACATTAGTGTATCACCAGAAAAAATTAAAAAAATTAAGGAAGAAACGCAAAAGGATGATTCATTGGTTAAAGTCCAGGAATGCTATGAGCGAGGATGGCCAGTTAACAAAAAAGGACTGCATGTGGCAGCAACACAGTATTGGACTGTCAAAGATGACATCCATGTTGTGAACGGAATAGTCTTTCGTAACAATCAAATTGTAGTGCCAAGGTCCCTTAGAAAAGAAGTACTTGATAGGATTCATGAGGGTCACCTTGGCATTGAGAAGTGCAAAAAGAGGGCTCGAGATGTTGTGTGGTGGCCTGGGATGAGCTCGGAAATTGAACAATGTGTTCAAAGATGTGATACGTGTCAGCGTCATCGTGCAGCTAAACGCAGAGAACCTGTGTGTCCACATCCAGTGCCTGCACTGCCTTGGGAAGTCGTTGCAGCAGACTTATTTGAAATAGACCAACGACACTTTCTACTAGTGGTGGATTATTACTCGAAATTTGTCGAAGTGGCACCTATTGGAAATAATACGACAACGGCTGCGGTAGTATTTCAAATGAAAAACATGTTTGGTCGATTTGGAATACCGAAGAAGCTTGTCTCGGACAATGGCCCCCAATTTGCATTTCAGGAATTCAAGGTGTTTGCAGACAAATGGGAATTCCAACATGTTACAAGTTCACCTCTATACCCTCAGTCAAATGGTTTGGCAGAGAGAAATGTTCAAACAGTCAAAAGGTTAATAATTAAATCACGAGAAGAAGGCTCGGACTGGCAGTTGGCATTGCTGAATTTTAGAAACACACCCATTGCAGATGAAGAGTTTTCATCAGCACAACTGTTAATGGGTAGAAGATTAAACACTAGACTGCCGACGTCAAATGATGCATTGGTACCTACAACAGTTAATCCAACAATGGTAAAAGAAAAACGAGAAAACATAATAGCACTCAGAAAATGCTATTACGATCGGGGTACCAGACCGTTACAGAGTCTACGCCCTGGCGATCAAATTCGCATGCGGGAAAATAAACGCTGGGTAAAGGCCCGAGTAAAGGCGATAGCTCGCGGCGACAGGTCGTACTGGGTAGAAACCGAGCAGGGCGGTACGTACCGACGAAACAGGAAACATCTTCTTAAACAGAAGTTTTTGCGACAAGGAGCATCCAGTAAACAACGTGTAAATCGATACGATGACGATGACGACTTTACAAGTAACAATAATTCTTCACGATCTGGACCGTCGACTTCGTCAGCATGTGCGCGCGATGCCGGCGGGTCTGTACAAAGCAGGGACCATTATGTTACTAGAAGCGGTCGTACTGTAATACCGCCAAACCGGTATCAATAAGACAAATACTAACTTAAATGTATTATGATGTTTGGTAAAATTGTATGCCTGCCTACTATGTAAGGAAATACCTAGTAGGTATACATTCGATATTATAATTATAACATTAGATGACAATTGGTCAGGCAGGTATTTTAGTTTGTAAGTACCTATATGTGTTAGTACCTAACACAAAGGTAGGTGGCACTTAAAAATGTTAACTAACGTTCGGTCATGTTCGGTGCCAATCTCATCCAGTAATACATATCTACTTTTTGTTTAATAGATATGTAATGATCCCAAGATGTTGTTAATATCGTAGGGCTGGGTGGGCTTAGGTATTGTTGCCATAGACAATTGGCACGCATAAGAATATATATTTTTAGTAGACATCTACTCTCTCACCTATTAAATTTTCACACATAGTGTTTAGGTTAATTTTTTTGCGTTTTGCTAACCTGGGCTAATGTAAGCTTAGATATTGTAGGTACATACGTAAACATAAGTGACTGTTTATTATTAGTAGAAACAACCTGTTCCCAACTGTTTTTGGTCTAATAGGATTTTACGCTAATTACGGTTAGGAGTTAAATTTTTTGGAACTTCTTGTGTCAATGATTAGACGTCTTATTGTTATTTAAGTTACTGTTGTAAACAATGGCAATATGTATTATTAATACTCTCTATAGTACCTATATCTACCTGGGCTTGCAAATCTTGTTGATGATTGGCAATTACTTGTAGTTTTTATTTAACTTCTGATACTATGGCATTGGTTAAGTATAGGTATAAGATTATAAGTAATGTTTAATGAGGTTTATATATTTTTTATTGCATGAGAAAGGAAGGTGAATGGTGAACGATTTCGATACTGTTCAGTAAAGTAGCATAGGTACCTAGTGGTTTAATCAATTATTGTAGGTGATCCAACTTGACACATGTTCTGTGTTCATATTACCTATTTTTATAAGTTACCTATTTGGTGTTCATAGTTTGTTTAAGGAAGGAGATGTTGTGGGTAGATCTAAGATTAATAAATCAGTCTTTGTCCGCACGTCCTAGTGGTATCATTGCTTCACCCTGATTCTAACTACTTCAATATCACTGTCACACTAACTATGAATACACATACCTACTTAAGAACTTCTGCCTAAAAAACTATCTAACGCGGACGAAGTCGCGGGTAAAAGCTAGTATACATATATACGGGGTGTAAGAGACAGCCCTCCGAATACTGATAGGGTGTATGCAGATCATGAAACTGAACAACTTTCCCCTAGGAACGTATGTCAGGAAACGCCAAAAAAAATTGACCTCCCATACAAAATCACAATCAATCAACTGACTGGAATTAGGTAAGTACTATGGGTAGTCAATTATTTTTTGACGTTTCTTGAAATAATTTCTCATGGCAAGTTGTTCAGTTTCATGATCTGAATGCACTCTACAAGTATTCGGAGGGTTGTCCCTTACACCTTGTATAGAAATTGTTAAAAATACTTAGGTACTTTTCGTTTCACAAAAGGCTCTTTTTAAGCGTTTAGAGAATGCTGAGTGCGATGAAACACTGAATCATGGGGAGACTGTCAGCGAGCGTGACTCTTCTTTTGTAGCCCTCACTCTATCTTATAGTTTCGGAATATTCGCGTTGTTACAACCGTACTCAGTCTACTCTAGTAAGATTATCGGTTCAGTTCGTGGTTGGGTTAAATCATTAATAGTCCAAGCATGCTCACGAGAAAATGTTTACTTACAGGAAGAATAGGAAACAGTAAGTACTCCTTCTGATGCCCCATAAATGAAATCCCAAATCGTCCCATAAAAACCATGACCTTAACACACACATGGCACCTCTTACTATTTTTATATTCATTTATCTTGCGGTCTGTTTCGTTTCATTTCAAAAAGAGAACTCTCTGTTTTCTGGTGCGCGGTCACTATTTACAAACTTTTAGTCTGTAGAAGATCAAGTGGAAAATTATGATAAGAAAATGAACAAGTGATAACTTTTTTTTTTACCATACATAAAGTATATGTCAAATAACAATTATTCAACTAGGTTTTCGTCACCTTATTATCAAAAATACCACGCCGGATCATTCCCGGTCCAAACGTCCCCTTAGAGTTCAAGTTCGTGAATTCTCTCAAACTTTGTATCTGACTGTGTCATTTAGATTCAGAATTGAGAATAGTGTTTGTTTACGTTAGCATTACTAAAAATACTTCTGGCTCATAGCCAAAAACTAAAATAGTAGTAGTATAATAAGTAGGTACCTACCTATACTTTTTTAAATATTAGTTCTGAAGTTAAAAGACCCAGCTGTTTCAAACAAAATAATAATTTATGTAAGTAAGTCATATAATCAAACAACACTTACTTGATGTTATTACATAAATAAGCACCATAATAATTCGACGCAACAATAAACTTATCGTTATTAAGTAGGTACCTACCGTATACTTAAGTGATTGGTTTCAGTCATTCATAGGTACTAATTATATGCCTGGCATGAATCGAACATAAGGCTTGTTGGGACAAACTCAGTATATTTCGCCACTATAGGATTCCAAACTTAATTCTAATACAACGTCCTCGTTATAATGCAGTCTAATACAAGAAAACTTGGTCAGCATTGGGAAGCACAAATTATTAGCATTTTCGATATGCTTGAAGGTCGCAAATCGAGTAAACTCAACCCTTGGCGTGTTCGTACCATACTAACATTAGCGGTTATAATGGTCCTACTCAGTTTTCTTATGTTGTACTTTAAAGTCGTCTTAGTCTACCCTAAGCAGAGTCGTGTGTATGCTATGCCAGACGTCTTGCAGATTCTTAACGATGATTTGCATTTTATTATTGACCTTTACTACATATGTAAGAATGATAAAAGTGCTTACAAAGAGTACTATCGACAATATGCAGTCATCGATTCCTTGCTCAATGGACAACCTGATTCTGAAGTAAACAAAAGATTGACTCAACTAATCGGATTGTTCAGTTTGATTTGGTTCATTAATTTCATACTGCATTTTTCTGCATTATGGTACGAGTTTTACTGGGAGTACGCAATGATTTTCGTGCCCTTTCATTGTTTTGTTCTGTACAAAATGCTAACAATTTTATTTTTGAGTGCTCACACTTTACGCATAGAGCGACGTCTGAAGATGCTGGGAGACTCCGTTGAAGATGGCTATGGTCTGGATGGCTCTTGGGAAAATATAAACGCTTTGAACGAATGTAGAAAACTTACAGCACGGATTACAAAATCTGGAACAGAGCCTACGAAACATTTCTGGTACTACCAGCAGAAAAAAGGTGCAGGTCTTAGTAAATTGTACCTTATTTTAACAGAGCAATGTGAATTTGTTAATAATATGTATGGAGTCAGAGTAAGTACCTACTATTTATCACGTATTCTGAAATATCTATCTAGGTACTTACATACCTAACTACCTTATCCATGAATGACTTTCAGATCTTGCTTCTCAGTCTGAATCTAACTATTGACATGGTGAGGTTCATCAATAGTATTTACAGATACGTCGGCGGGCAGCAGGTAATTTTATTTCATACCTATTAGAATCACTTATTTATTAATTTATTTTATTTGAACGTTTATTGTACACAATATAACACAAAGGATATAACATATAGAACAATACACAACAGGTCAGCTTATTTCTAAGAAGAAATCTCTTACTCTTATCAGACCTAGGGTAGTGAGAAGGCATAAAGTGAGGCTGTTGACGTGTACAACTTAGTACTTATGATAAAAATTAATTTGGGCTAATAACACAATAATACTTAGTACAACAAATAAAATAAGAATGTATCCTAAAGTAGGTATACGTAATTTTATAAACTATGTCTATCTTCTTCTCACCAAATCGACGAACGACCCGATGAACCCTCCTGGTGTCAACCGCCTACTATTACTAGTCACGTCACGTGCCAAGCGTGTGTCAAGGATGTGTTAATGTCGCATGAACAACATACGTCCGCACGCACACATACATATTACAGGGTAAAGCCAAAAAGTGTGAAAATGTTGTCATAGGTACAATTATTAGGACTTTTGAATTTTTTGCTCCGATACCTGATCTCAACTTTAAAAGTTATGCGAAATTTATCCAGACCATTTTACGCATAGTTTTTGGCATGGTCTTGCAGTCAATGAACAGAACATTATTAGTGACAATATACCATAGATAAAAAATATATGCCAAACCACAAATTTTGCTTGATAAAATTGATTTTTCTTCTATGTTCGTTCATCTAAGAGAATGTCTTGTAAAATATCACTATGGAATAATAATAATAAGTACAAACTAGGTTCAATAATGACTTCTCTGTTTCACCATCAAACCGAACTGTGAACGTAAGTGTCTGATTATTGAACCGAAAAGGTACAATAATCGGACACTAACTATGTAACTATGGTCCGTCGTGTATGTCAAATTCAGCATGTGGTTCATCATTTCCCACACGAAAAGAAAATAAGAAAGAAAGAGAGCATATGATTTCCAAGCTTCCGAGTGAGCTCATATTACAGTCGACTCTGTGTTGGTGATCTCTACTTCAGCACAAAAAATAATTAACCATGACAAATAAAAAATATATATTTGTAATAACGATACGCCAACAATACAACGTACCTACCTTTTGAAGCCACCTTGTATATACGGCGTGTAAGGGCAGCCCTCCGAACACTGATAGGGTGCATGCAGTCAGACCATCAAACTGAACAACTTTGACATATAAACATATGTCAGGAAACGACAAAAAAATCGACCACCCAAAAAAAAATATCGTTTCCTGAAATATAATTTTATGGGAAGTTGTTCAGTTTTATGGTCTGAATGAACCCTATCAGTATTTGTATTTTTATCGAAAAGATACTTTTCCTCACTCATACCACGGATTGGTAGCCAGGAATGCACTTGACTTGTGTTTCACCTTGGATTACTTATGACGGGACACCCTATACAATAAAGATCCAGTAGGTAAGTATAAATGCCAATGACCGGTGGGACACTCACAAAGTTGATATTATCATTTTCCAGTTTAGGTAGTATTGCAGGCTGAACCACCTGATTGTCCGTAAGAAAGATAGTTCCGTGCTTCGGACGGCACGTTAAGTTAAACGTATATTAATAGAAAATACGTCCAACTTTGATGAGCCTTAGCACAATAACAACAATAACACATGGAAATCCCTATGCTGCCGCGACCCTCCCGATGCCATGCACCTTCAGAGACGGTGGGATGAGCCTCTTTGTCAGAAAACCCAAGTGGATCTCATGAATGCGTGCTCATGCCCTGTACAGCGCGCCCGTCTCCTGGCTGCCTTCGAGAGAGAGTCCGGCTTCTGGCTAAATGCCGTACCCTCAGAAAACACCGGCACATTACTCGACAGCTGCACCCTCTCTCTCGCTGTTGCCCTCCGGTTAGGCCTTAAGGGCGTCTTAGTGTGAAAAATGTCGAATCGACCTATTTTTGGTTGAGTTTTAAAGCATCATATATTATTTTATTTGAACCAGAAAAAATATATGTTGTTGTTAATGAACAGTTCTTGATTATTTAATGGACAAAAACACGATATCTATAACTTTTCTCGATCATAAAAAAATGCAAAGATACGTAAGTTTATGACAATTTTTCAAGTATTACTCAAAGATTATTAACACTAAAAAAAATTAAAATATGCCAAAATGTAGGAAATTACAAGATGTAAATAAAATAATGGATAGATTTTTTAAATTGTTTTTTGTGATTTTTTGAAACCCCATTATTCCCATTATATAACCAAACGACGCGCGCGCTGCGCTTCAGACGCCCGCCGGGCATCATCGGAGCAGGACCTATGCCAATTTTTCGACCGCGGCGTTCCGCAACCTGCTTTTTTCATCTTGTCGCGTAATATTAATAAGATATGAATTTTCTGACATCAAATGTGTTGGCTAGAAGAGATCTCTTCTTAAGAGATAAGCTCGCCTTTGCTACTAAGTTTTAAATAAGTGTTGTATATTTTTGACTGTAAATATTTTGTGAATGTGTAAATATTTCGTTAATTTATTGTAAATAAACGTGTACATAGTCTGTAAATAAGTAAAAATGGGAAATAAAAATAAATACAAGAGGGTACCTATATGTCAAAAGCGAAAAGACCGGCAAACAATATCGTAAGTATCTGAACATAATTCTAACCAATTTTTGACCTACCAAAGTAACTACCAACTATGAAGTAAGTATGTATAGGTATAAATTTTAGTGAATAGGTAAGTAGACAAAGAAATTGTATAGCTGATCTGGGTAACTAAACCAGAAGCAGTTTTAGGTTTAACAACAACAGACAGTAAAATTAAATAGTATTGCAACCACAGTATCTAACATTGTACCAACCATTTGATCTAGTGTCATTTTATTTATTATGTAGTTCATAAGCTGTTGCCATATTAAAAGTAATCATCATAATACATACATAGTAGAAATGAAACCAGTGGTGCAACCACAGTTCAAATCATACGAAGAGAATGTACGATTTTACATAATGTAATTTTATTATTTATTAGTGAGCCATGCTATAAGTAATTATCAAGTACATACACAGTAAAACAAAATCAGTAGTGCAACCACTGAATTTGTTTGTAATGTAATAGTATATTTAATTAGACGGTAAATATTGTACCGATAACCTTGGACTTCTAATCCTTGCAGTGCTTCAATACTAAGAGACAAAGGTATTAGACATGCAAACAAATTACTAGGTACTGAAAAGTAAGTATAATTTAGTGAAACAGAAAAGGTAAGCCTGTTCAAGATTAGTGTACTTTTGATAAAAACGTTCCAGGACTTCAAGCCGTCATGACGATGACCAACTTTCTCTGCAAGTTCTGGAGTCACATACATCTCCAAAACAACATAGTCAAACATATCGCAAACTGCGAGGTTGTCCAATCCTACGTTTATCTGGGAGCGCTGATTTCCAGCAACGGCGGTTGCATAGACGAGGTAAAAAGACGTATGGCGATAACTAGATCCACTATGAGCAAGCTTCATAAGGTTTGGAAAATCGCAATACCTATCACGAAAGCCACCAAAACACGACTCGTGAGAGCACTAATATTCCCCTTGTTCCTCTATGCTGCAGAGACGTAGACTTTGCGGGAAATTTAAAAGAAGAAGATAGACGCACTGGAAATGTGGTGCTGGAGGCGAATGCTTAGAATATCATCGATAGAATTCCCCACCAATGACTCCATTCTCAAGGAACTCGGCCTCTCCTCCATCGTGCAAGCTCGCATCCTTACATTCTTTGGACACTTCGCCCGACGCGGGGACATATCTATCGAGCGGCTCGTGGTCCAAGGGAAGGTCGAGGGTGCAGTCATCCGTGAGGAATGGCGACGGATTGTAAAGCGTGCCACCAACCCGGATTGACGACCACGTCCGCTCTGTTAAGAGTGTATTGATGAAGAAGAAGACATCTCCACGCCAATCAACTCTCCAGTCTAATGAGTAAGTTACGAAAATTAAATGTTTTATTGTTCAGCTAATAAACAGTTGTTTTTTAATATGACTTTGAAAGCATTAATGATATTTTTCATATTTATATATAGATTTTCACTTACTTATACATACATTTTTAATGTAGTTCTATACAGCAGCCTCACCATGTAGCTATTACCTCCCAAGCAGAAAAGGCAAGATAGAAATACGTAATTTTATAAACAAAAAGTGGAAATGACGATTCTTAATGTTATTTAAATACTGCTCTGTGTGAATATTGATGTTTCAAACATGTTTCAGAGCTTCAAGCATATGTGATGATCAACCCTTATTGCAAGTTATGGACTCCCATACATTTCCACTTCAATAAACTTCTAAATCTCATAAGTAAGTAACGAAAATTCATTCATTAGCCTATTACAGTCCACTGCTTGACGTAGGCTTCCCCCTCGGTATGCCATAAGGCACGATCTCCCGTTTTCGCCAGTCAGTCGTTACCAGCCGTCTTTTTAAGTCATCGGTCCATCTGGATTCTGGCCGGAGGACGTCTAACGTTACGCTTGCCAAGGAAAGGCCCACTCCCACTTCAGCTTGCTACACTTCCGTTCACCACAGTTCACCCTCACCAATGCAGATGCGGTGCGCCCGTGACTGAATATGGTCACCACGGGCTGACCTGCCGCATGAGCGCCGGCCGCATTCCACGCCACGCAGCCCTTAATGACATCCTACGTCGAGCCCTTGCCTCAGCGAACGTTCCGGCAAAACTAGAACCAAACGGTATCGTTCGTTCTGACGGCAAGAGGCCCGATGGGGTAACGCTCATCCCATGGCAAAGAGGCAAATGTATGGTGTGGGATGTCACGTGCGTAGACACACTTGCGCCCTCACACATACACGCCACATGCGCCCGCGCAGGTGCCGCAGCCGCAGGTGCCGAAGCCGCGAAGGCGCGAAAGAACGAGGAGATTTCCGGAAGCCTCATTTTCTCTCCCGTGGGCTTTGAGACGATGGGGACTTGGGGCCCCTCCGCAAAGAAAGTTATTTACGAGGTGTCAGCGCGCCTCAATGAGACTACCGGGGATCGGAGAGCTGGCAGCTTCTTTGGCCAACGTTTAAGTTTGGCCATTCAAAGAGGAAACGTTGCCAGCTTACTGGGGACCATGTCTGATGGGGGCGCACTGGAGGACCTTTTCATAGTTTAGTTTTAGGTTTTTTTTTTCTGTAAATAATTAAATTGTGTTAGTTTTATGTTCATATACCTTAAAAATAAATATAATTTCCCGAAAAAAAAAAACAACGTTTAGCGACGAAATTTTTGTGGCGGAGTTTCACTAACCCGTATTCAATACCACAGGCAGGCTTAGACCAACACGGTGAGAACGCTAGATTACAGAGGCAGCGTGCCTAGCTGAGGAGAGAGACTAAAAGTTAATGCCTTTGTTTTATTTAGCAGAATGGTATTAAAAAGCCTGATTTGCCGTCTATCATTTGTATAGATCATGCATTGCTAGTATGGTCAAATACAATAAAGGCAAAGATTACCCGTTTAACATTTAAAATCTACAGCTTCATCGCTCGACGTATTCGCTGGCCGCGGCCAGTGTTGCGCGTACTCTAACTTGCATGGCGCTGCTCTTCACCCTGGTTCATCACTGTGAGCGAGCGTACCGGCAGACCGACAGAATCGTCCGTCGATGCGATCGGGTCCTGATCTACAGCGGCAAAGGTACTCATAATCATACTCTCACTGTCGCATACGTACAATATTTTGAAAGCGTACCGGGAGAGCATCTGTTTGCGTGACTATAGCTGATATCACATCATAACGTCTTCCATCAAATTATTTTTACCACCAATTATAGTGTGAAATGACAAGCTCGCTTCGCTCGCAATATATATATCCTCCGACCGATTTCGGTCATGGCGACTGCTTCATCTCCGTTGTTGGCGTTCGTGAGCTCGCATGTGGCTTATGTGGCTTACGTCGCTTACGTGCTTATGTCGCTCGCAATACGTGTGGTGTTACTGTACTGTTACTGTAGCGCAGTGTAGATCCTCTCTTATCATTTTAAAGTGAAATGTCAAGGTCGCTTCGCTCTCAATACCTGTAGTGGTAGCGTAACGCAGTGTGTCTTTGTTGTCTTTCTTGCCTTTTCGACGTGAAATGTGGAACTCGCTTCGCTCGTAATAAGTGATGGCCATGAAGAGCAGCAAGGCTCGCCGCTTTATTTTATTTACGTAAAATGTGAAGCTCGCTTCGTTCGCAATACGTGTAGTGGTAGCGTAACTCAGTGTGTCGTCTTTCTTGCCTTTTCAACAATAAATTTTGAGCTCGCTTCGCTCGCGATACGTGGCACTTTGGTTTGGCGCGGTCTTGCCTATTATTTTAACGTGAAGTGTCTAGCTCACTTATCTTGCAATGCATATTTGTCTAAGTAGGGCAGTTTCGCGTCTGTTTCACCTTATGTGTTGTGACCTCGCCCATGATCTGTAGCTGCATACGCCATGATCGACAAAATTTCAGGGGTCTTGTGGAGCTTATCATCAGCACCGATTATACTCTTAAAACCAACGACGCATATCTACCATAGAAAAAAGAGATTAGATAAATTATATTGGCGTTCCAGCCAAATACTTAATTTGTGCAGATACGGCGAGGACACTTCCTACATTGTAACACTTGATACAACACAAACCAGATCACCTGTTAGATAAGACGTCATATTTATTAGATAATGCTAACAGGGTTCAGCCAGGGTCTGTTCTCAGATCTGGGCGTTCTCTGTGGGTGTTTTTGGTTATTTCCTAGGCACCCCGATACATGGAATCCTAGAGTATCTCTGTAACATGCATAATGTTTTACAGAAGACGAAGTTCAAGCCGCAGTGTCGGAGCTCCGAGAGCTGGTAGTATCCAGGCCTGTATCCTTCACCGTGGCGTACTTCTTCCGGCTGGAGTACCCCGCGCTGACTGCCATGGCCGCCACCGTCGTCTCTTACTCCATCATACTGTTCCAAAGCATGTGAATCAATAATGTACTGAACTACCTATAGAAGTGCAACCACAGAATTGACCGATGACCGAAAAAACCGATGCAGAAAATCTACAGCTGACATTTTGTTATAATTAGACGAAAAGTGTTAGATTGAGAAGTTTTGGTTGGTATGCTAAATCTCTAGAAACGAAAACACACTAGTCATCTAAATAAATAAACAGAAATCCGACATTGCAGTACGGTAACAACAGGGGTTGATTATCTCGACGACCTTGCTAGATATTTATGAATTACGCACGATACACAACGTTACATGAAGGTACCTACCTAGTCTACCTACTTACCTCTTGTAAAGAGTTCAAAATATTTCTATTAACATGGAAACCCAATTATTCGATATTTTCATAAGTAAGTATTATTATGTTTCATAAACCTTAGTATATTGAGACAATTTAATCTTGGAGTCAATTGATGAGTCCCAAAGAATACTATACTTCCACAAGATGTGTTCGGAAATCCAAGGGAAATCCACACCAAACCACGAGTAAATTGTCATTGTCGATAGTCACGTCACGAGACAATGCATGTATTTTCTCTACTTATTATGTAAGTTATGTTCACCATTCTACGGGTCAAAATAAAAGCATGCAATAGAACACTGTATTTCATTTCCTATTTTATAATTCCTATTAGGAACCTTCTCCTACTGTAGTCTGTTAGTTGCCATTTACAGATCTGTGACTAGTCACTGTCTCTAACTGTAAGTACTTACAAAATGTTTGGATACTTACCTTTACAAATATACAGAGTGTGAGGGACGATGTACTGAAAACTTTGCTGGATGATCAGACCATGTTACTGAACAACTTTTACTAGGGAGTCTATATTGGGATCCGAAAAAAATCTTGTTTTGTTGGAAATTTTGTGTGGCATATAGTTTTTTTTTCCTTTCATTGAGTACAAACATTATAAGGGTCAGTAGTACTTGTTAAACTGAACAACTTTTATTTGAATAAATTTTACGAATTATGAAAAAAATGGACCTGCATTCATAAGATATTTCACTTCGTATGAAAAGTCAATTTATTTTCATATACTTATCGCAAAAAATATTCTAGTAAAAGTAGACCTCACCCTTAAATTATTTGTATTTCATTTATTGTAACATTATATTATACACTTAACTATAAAGGTAGATAAACATTATCGATGATAAATACTTGTAACGATAGCCAATATAAAAAGGTATCGGGGACTGGACGAACGTCCCACTAGTTAATGAGCATGTTAAATAATGAATCTAAATATTTGCATATAGAAACAAGGTGTAAGCGATCATAGTGAGCAGACATCGAATGAATCAAAATGTTTCGAAAAAATAACGGTGTGGATTCTAGTTTCGGTAAAAAGACTTATCATGTGAATGATTTGAGTAATGTGCAGTTTACACCACCGAAGGAAAAAGACAAAGACAGGTAAGTGCTTGCTTTGTCTACCTAAGTACCTACTTAGTGAAAATTCTCAAATAAGGACTTCTTACAGAAATCTTAACTTTAATCATAGGAAGTATATTGCTCAACTTAGGAAATATTTACTATCTTTTAAAAATGCGCCCTACGTCGTGTCTCTATTTTTCACAAGAGTCTGCGATGATTTTAGAGTGAAGTCATAATTAATGCATACAAAACAGGGTAGGTCGCTAGTGAGGGTATAATTTTGATCATGGAAGAGATCAAAAGCGTCAAACATCGTCGATTGGGTTTCCCAAACGATAAGAAAGCAAGCGCTCATGATGGCAGACAGGCAGAAGGTGACCAACAGCCACGTAATTCAACCCTGGCATGTCCAGGGTTCCATTTACTAATTTCCTGTTAATATATTTGTGTTTTGAAAGTGTAATAAAGTGTTTTTACTCACTAAGTAGTTGATAAGGTTGATAAGCAAAGGGCCGGGACAGAAAGTGAATGCTACCACCTGTTCTGTGCACCCACATACATCCATCAGCCTATTGCAGTCCACTGCTGGACGTAGGCCTCCCCCAAGGTACACCATAGGGCACGATCTCTCATTTTCACCATCCAGACCACGCACCCACCAAAACAGCCACAGGTAATAAACAGGAGAAAACTTAATTCTAAGATTTTATCCCGGGTGACAATTAAAACTAAATTTACCTAAACTAAGAAGCTAGGTCCGGTTCCATAGGTAGGTAATAATTTTGTTTGCATAGGTTCCTACTACTGCGTGCACTCTAAATATCTGAATATGATATAGATAATCAATTAAGATTAAAGTGGGTAGCATTATCTTCTATATTTACAGGCTATATTTAATGAAAATATGTACTTACTTAGGCATATGGTCAACCATTGACTTTCTAGAATAGTTTTAATAAATCAAAAAACAGCAAAGGTCTAATGTGTCAATAGTTCTTAAAAGTAATAATAGCCCTGACACCACCTGACCCAGATTAAAAAATTCCTAGTAGATTCTTTGTAAGTAGGTATTCACAATGTACCTACACTTCCTTTACATTGCAGTATCGATGAAGAAACAAAGCCAGAAGATGTTCCAAGTATATCTTTCTTCACATTGGTAAGTATTTTTAAACAAATAATTTAATTACTTTGGTAGGTATCTAGTTGAAAGTATTTAATTATTTAACTAATCATTTTTAAAATTTCGCCATCACACATTATGACTCAATTTTGTAGGACCCTGTACTATGTATTTGGAGTCATTATTACATATTTAACGGTTTACTTGCAGTACCGATTTGCGGATACGAAAGACAAAATCTTTATCGCACTAGCGGTGATATGCTCAATGGCATGCGGTTGTTCAACCCCTATCAACACGCTTCTATTCGCGGACCTGCTGCAAGCCATGGTCGACTACGGGTTGGCCTTGCTCATGGAGATCGACGGCAGCGACGACCTCATGGCAGCAGTACAGCATTTCGCCATATGGAACTCTATGGTCGGAGTCGGGATAGTGACCCTCACTTATGTAGCTACTGTGTTAATGAATTTGGCTGCTTATAACCAGGTAAGGTCTTTGTAACCTCTCGTCTATTTTCTGTTTCACCGTCAGATATGAGTTAATTAACGTACCCAAATGAAAACAAAGTGATTGCGGCGGCCGGGGCTTGAACCCGGGACCGTAGATACCGACCGGCCCACTGCTCTACCGACTGAGCTTCCCCGGCCGCCGCTAATACGAGTACTTTATCAATTTCTTATTTTTGTTTATGAAAATAATATACACTGTAGAACATAACGTAGATTTTATATTTAACTTACGATGTTCATCTATAAAGGCTTATTTGTTGCATTTGTCAGATCTACAGACTGCGGCAGGCGTACCTGAAAGCAGCGCTGAATCAAGACTTTGCGTATTTCGACTTGCATCAAACCGGAGATTTCGCATCGAAGATGACAAGGTCAGAGTTTGCCTGCTTACACGTAAAAGCGTTGCGATCGTTGTCTTTATCAATTTATATGATAATATTCAGATATCACATCACAATGAGCTTTCATAAAGTTCCCGCAAATCTTCATCCAACCCCTTCGGTAAAAAAATCAATAATTAGATTCTTCTACTTTATCATTAAAGTGTCGTTAACTCATAGTTCTGAGGCTAATTACCATCTACTGAGTAGGTAAATTACAAAATCGATATCCTAAAACTTTCTGAAATGAAATGATATTAAATTTAACACAATTTCTTCTTTTTATAACAATTTTGTATTGTCCTATTGGATAACCGGCTCGGGCCGGATAAAAAAAATTAAAATAAAGTCACTGCCTCGTTCATCACACCGCATGTAACTTTACGACACCTCCACCAGTAAACAACATTTGTGTCAAATTGAAGTCAAGATTTTCAAAGGGTGTAATAAATAATACATGCGTATAATTAAATGGACCCCCTGAACAGTAAACCTCCCCAATATCCTGCCTAGAAGTAATCCTACTCTAAATTAACAATCTTTCCAGTCCCTAAGCTACCTTTCAAGGCTCTAATTTAATTTTGTATACAATAAATAAATACGTGAGTAGATACGATAGCCCAAAAATGGCGACGCTTAAATTAAAAAAATATAATAACAGTAATTAAAAGTTGCAGTAGATTAATCTAACTGTTCTGTCTTAAATAAAGAATATGCTATAAACATTGGAAATGACACCCATAGAGATTTATCTTGCACTAGATTTCCGCATAGCGGTTTCACCCGCTGCCACTGATTTTCCCGTGGTAATAGTTGTTTTCCCGCGGAAAAAGTGGCCTATGTGTTATTCCGGGTTACCTGTTTTCCAAATTTCATCCAAATCAGGCAAGCCGTTTAAGCGTGAAGAGGTAACAAACATACATACATACATACACACACACACACAAACTCTCAGATTTATAATATCAGGGATACAGTCAGATACTTCACAATAGCCTATCAAGTACAGTTTTTGTTTAATCACTAGTATAATAATTATTTAAGGGTACAATTAACTTCAGATCATGCCTTTATCCCTTGGCGAGGAGGGCAGGGTAAACACGACCATAAAAATGCTTGTTATCATCACTTCCGACAAATATATTAAGGTGTGATTAAGGTCATGTCATTTAATTTTTTGTTTATTTAATTGATATTAGCAGGCTAGCAGTAGACTGTTGTGATTATTAGAAAACTTGTTTCTTTGGCTTTTGTGGCTGTTATAGTAGTTGATAATTTTTACAGTGACGTGATAAAGGTGGAGGACGGCATAGGGGAGAAGTTGGCGACCTTCATCTTCTTCCAGTCTGCCTTCGTGAGCTCGGTGGTCATGGCGCTCATCAAGGGATGGAAGCTGGCTTTGTTATGCCTCATCACCTTCCCAGTCACCATGCTCCTTGTCGGAGTCGCCGGCCTGGTGAGCATATTGTATTGTTCACCTTATTCATGTGTTGGTCACCATGAGCTCATCAAGGGATGGAAGTTGGCTTTGTTATGCCTTATCATCTTCCCAGTCACCATGTGCTACTCGTCGGAGTCATATCGGCCTGGTAATCATATTGTTCATCTTCCTATCTCCATCTTATTTGTAAGCTGGTCATCACAACCTGATCAAGGGAAGGAAGCTGGCTTTGTTTTGCCTTATTACCTATCCAGTGACAATGACCCTCGTCAGTCAAGATGCTGGCCAAGGGCCTCTCGCCAATACTCATTGAGTGGTGTTTGCGAAACGTGCAACACAATGCATGGCAGACAGGTTGGCGAGGGCATCGCAAAGTGTTTTATAGCACAGGGAGTGCTGACTGCTCCTGTCCATTCTCTGGATTAATGCTTTAGATGCCTATAAGACACCTGCATTGTAGAAATGGGGTGATACTTACTATTCGCCGGCATCGTACGGCAACGGACACCGCGAGTGAGCGTTGGGTTATTTATATTACAGGTAAAGTTAGTCTGATGACGATAACTTGCAACATTAGCAAGATATTATGTACTTATTTGGCCGTTTTTATGAACGAAGTCTAATGCAGACATTATATAAGATTGAATCGCCAATATGATAATACCTAATATAACTATTACACAAAAACAAAAAAAAATTGAAGCAAAAA
Source organism: Tuta absoluta (assembly GCA_027580185.1). Lineage (NCBI taxonomy): Eukaryota > Metazoa > Arthropoda > Insecta > Lepidoptera > Gelechiidae > Tuta > Tuta absoluta. The sequence goes on along the minus strand of JAQAHW010000010.1, from coordinate 13,335,787 downwards.
TCTTGCGCCCAACGTGGGGCTCGAACCCACGACCCTGAGATTAAGAGTCTCATGCTCTACCGACTGAGCTAGCCGGGCTTGTCGGTATAAATTGAAATTACCTACAACTAGGTATACTGTGCAAAATAAGCCTCGCGATAAATAGAACGAACAAATTATCGACCCGCCGCGCCGCCGCCGCCGTAATATGCCCGTGAGCTATACGTAAGTTATTACGTAAATACAATTTATTTATAGACATAACTAAAAAAATATTACTCCGATAAGCTGACTTGAATTGATTACCTATACTTTCAATACAAGATCTAAAGTACCGCCGTTCTAATAAGTCGTATTTGACAGCTGTCATCTCCTTACTAAAAGAGATGTATCAACAAACGAAAATGGAACCTCTCTCTCTTTTCGTGTAGGACACTGAGTCGTCCAACGACCCGATGAACCCTGGTGTACGAGTTTTTTAACCGCCTACTACTAGTAGTAGGCCTCTGACAACTGGGACCGACGGCTTAACGTGCCCTCCAAAGCACGGAACCATTTCCTTTCGGACAATCAGGTGGTTCACCCTCCAATGTCCTAACCAGATTGGAAACAAATTCACAAAGTGATAAATATCAACAAGAATTATCACGAATCTGACAGCTGTCAAATACGACTTATTGGAACGGCGGTACTTTAGGTAAGTTTATACCCATATAGCTACTTGACGTGTGGTGCCAGCCTAAAATACCATTACTACCCGTAAATAAATGATAAATAATCCACGAAATGGACATCAGCATTCCCTGTGAATATGAAATATTTTGCAACACTCGCCAGTCCACCTTCCTAGCGTGACGAGAATGGATAGTAAGTACCTCCCGATAGGAGGAGACCCATGCTCAGCATTTGAGTACCTATAGCTTTTGATACTAAATTACCTATGATACAGGATATAAGGGACAGCCCACCGAATATGAATAGGGTGCATTCAGACCATGAAACTGATCAAGTTCCCATAGATAAGTATTTCAGGAAGCGACAAAAAAATTACCTTCTATTGTAAATGCAGTTAGCTGATTGTGATTTTGTATGGGAGGTCGAATTTTGACGTTTCCTGATATATATGTTTCTAGGGGAAAGTTGTTAAGTTTCTTGGCCTGCATGCACCCTTGTCCTTTACACCCCGTTTATTATATTATTACCTAATGGATCCCGGAAATATTTGTTGATAATTCAGGCCTACCTACACATGTAGGTAACTTTACTTTTTTTCCTCATTTCGACTGATATCTTTCAGATAGCTTCAAAGCTTTCTAAGAAAGAAGCTGTTGCGGCAGGAAAGGCCGGCTCCATAGCTGAAGAAGTGCTGTCATCAATACGCACTGTGTATGCCTTCAGCGGACATTACAAGGAAATAGAACGGTACCAAGGACACGTGGAGGAGATCAGGAAAATTAACATCAAGAAAGGTAAAGGAAGGAAGGAAGAACATATGGAAAGAAAGCAAGAAAAAACATCCAAATGGTCCAAATTTTCAAGTTGTAGGAATAAATTTTACGTTGTTAGCGACGACGGTTCCTTACCTTACTGTTTCCCTATATAATATTTGATTAAGTACTCTTTGCCTTACTGCGTGACAAGCACAGATTGCAAGAGGCTACGAATTTGCCATCCACTCCAGTAAATTAAACGATCGATAATTCGAAACTTAAATATACGTCGATTATTATTTCCCCTTCGTGCGCCAATCAGCAGATGTGTATTAAATAGAGCTCCACCAGGAGGCATCCACACTGGAGAAGAGTCTCTGCACGCCATCAAACTTGCTTTTAGACGATGACATCAATCAAGGTCCAACACTAAAAAGTTGAGATGGCTTCGGGTTTTTGGTCAACCAAACCAGTGATTATTTTTGTTTTCTCAGGGTTTTTTACCGGATTGTCGATGGGCTTCCTGTTCTTCTGCATCTTTGCTTCGTATGCGCTCTCCTTCTGGTTCGGCTATCGACTAATGCGAGACGAGCCTGAAAACTACGATGTTTCCACCATGATTGCCGTGAGTTTTTGCTCCGTCGATTGAGTTCACAAGTGTACCAACGGCCCAATGTATTTTTCAAAGACTGTAACTGGAATCGTAGAATTATTTAACCTGCTCCCGAACCACTGAATCAATATTTGGAACGCTGATCGGAAAACTGGCTGAATCACTGCAAAATTCTATCCGTACTGTGCAAATATGTCAAAAATATTTTTCTGCCACGAATTGAGATAGAACGACTCCAGGGCCGGGACGAGAGTCAGACCCGCATACAAAGCACAAGTTCAACGTACCCTAACTAACACAGATCATGATCACAGAGATAATCAACAAATATCGAAATAAAGCTTTACTACTCATTGATAAGTCAGCCACGCAGTATCATTAGTCTAGTTACTAAGGATAATAGTGATGATTATAAATGATGAAACATTTTACAGGTATTTTTCGGAGTAATGATGGGATCCATGAATTTCGGCATATCGTCCACGCTTATGGAAGTGTTTGGTATAGCGCGAGGAGCTGGTGCTCAGATCTTCTACTTGCTTGACAATAAGCCTACCATCAACCCGCAACTCAACGATGGCTTAGTCCCGGATAGTATCGAAGGCAATATCGAACTGAAGAATGTCGTATTCCATTATCCGTCACGACCAGATGTTCCGGTAAGAGGACTTTCTTTTGTAAATGTACTTCAGTCATCGCAAAAATCATACGTCGCTACCTAATCAATCAATAGAGAAGTGTACACACGCAACCAATTTATCAAACTCGTACATAACTTAGCAAACCCATTTACCAATTCAATGTACAAATAGGTGATCTGATGAATGAGTGTATTTGTAATGGTTTCATTTTCCAAGAATCTGAAGAAGTAAAGTCCAAGTAAAGTTATAATTTTGCGAATCCAAATATGTAGATAATTTACAATGAAAAGTAGGTAAAAGTACAAAGTGCGTAGATTACAAAATGACGTCATAAAATTAGTAATACTTGTCTTTATAAAACAATTATCAATATAAAGTTATCCTTAGCAATCAGTAGGTACCGCATATAAATTGCGATTATCCGATCATCATGTTTCATTTTTATTGAAAGGGATGTTCGAGAATTAGAATCTTATCGATCGATCCACTATGATAGATAGCACAGTATGACCGAATGATAGATTAAAAATGTATGTAGAACTAACGTTTCCGCCCGTGGTTTAATTCTTCGTTCGAAACACAGAGTCAACCAGCAACCCGACAAATCTACTAAAATCTTTCAAATACGAACAGTCAAGATTTTTTGCACTTTTTTGTTCTGTTCTTATTTCGGCGGCTTATACGCTTACATTGGCGCATGGCGGTTCGAGTGTCTAACTGGACATGCGCTTAACTGTACTTAATTATTTTATCTCCTTAGTCTAATCAAAGTTTTTAAAACACGTCACATTTAATAACCATCAATTTCTATACAAACTTTTTATCTGCTCTTAATCCCTTTTTGGGATAAAATTTTGTATTAATGCTGAATCGATAACTTAAGCCTCAAAGGCACATGATTTTTATACGACTGTTTATCGCCATTTTACCCTTTCCTCCTCCTTTCTATCCTTTGAACAGATCACTTTTTCTTCTTCGTGTGGGACACCAAGTCGTCCAACGACCCGATGAACTCTGGTGTCTAGAGTTTTTCAACCGCCTACTACTACCACATCGGCCGTCAAAGATCACATAAAAGACTACAAACTTTCATATAGCGTATAGTAAAATAAACGTATTGCCCAAATATCATGCTTTTATCATTAGTTAGCACATTATTAGGCTTTGCGTTGATGAATGAGTCATTCAGTCAGTTTGTAAGGACATTGTTTTTATCAGTGTATAAGATATATCGATATATCTAATTTAAGTAGAATCAAAGCTATGCATATCATATGACATGAAGTAAACGAAATACTAGATCCGTCAAATAAATACTACTTATACCTAATAGTTACTAGTTATTATTCTGTGACCTAATATAACATAATTATAATGTGGTGCTGTTTCTATCTGCTTAAACCAAAACTGAAAATTTTAAAAGTAACACACAAATTCACACAATGGAATAAAAACGAATAAGATTTTTAAAAACAAAATAACTTTACAGATTCTAAAAGGCGTAAATATAAGTGTAAAGAAAGGCCAGTCAGTAGCGCTGGTAGGACACTCGGGATGCGGCAAATCTACCATCATACAACTCATATCCCGGTACTACGACGTCCTCGACGGCAGCGTAAGTATAGTTTTATGTTTGTCCAGGGCAGATAAGGATGACTGAGACATACTTCATCAAAGATGGAGCGAACTCGTCTACATCAAAAAAGACAGCAAGCGGTTTAGAGTCAATTTGGATTCGGACCTTTTACTTAACATCGTAGCAAAAATATTTATAATTATATCTTGAACGCTAAACCAGATTACCATTACACTAAGATATTGTATTCTTTTGTTACAACTAAATAATTGTTGTAAATAAATAAATTACGTTTTTGTGAAATAGGTATTTAAACAAAATAATAAAACTGTAAAGTTTTGTAATGTCTGCCAAATCAAATTAAAATTGTCACGAGTCTAATGAAATGAAAAACCTACGGAAAGGATCCTGAACTCCAGATTTATTGAACAGCTCATCAATAAAACAAACATCAGAGTGGTCTACTCCTGTCTCAACAAATCTCTTCTCGCACAAGGTAGATTCTTCCACCAATGTTTCAACAATGTGTGCCGCCCGGGATAAAGTGCTATCTCGAAATAGGATAAACCAGCACATAAAACTGAACAACATTTCTTTGTAACATTTTTACGAAATATGATAAGAAATTGGACACCCATTAAATTGATTGGACCGGCCGGCCGGTACATTTAACTACATCTTGTATGGGAGGTCCAATATTTTTTCATATTACGTAAAAAAAACAGTTTCATGTGCCGGGATCACCACATTTCGGGATTTCAGTTTATCCCAGGACACACTGTATATATAGTGTTCTGAAACCTGTAGGTGTCAGTGGATGGTCACGACGTGCGCTCGCTGTCTGTGCGGTGGCTGCGCGCGCAGGTGGGGCTGGTGGGGCAGGAGCCCGTGCTGTTCAACACGACGGTGCGCGAGAACATCCGCTACGGCCGCGAGGACGCCTCCGACGCGGATATCGAGGCAGCGGCTCGACAGGCCAATGCGCATCACTTCATCATGAAACTACCCAAGGTTGGGCTAATTCTTAATTTTTCTTGTCAGTGTTTAGTCGACAGCAGTCATATGCCCTGGTGCGTACAGATGTTGGCAATCGCAGTACACGCTAAAAGAACCACGCGAAAATCCCAACCAAACGACGAAGTGCCTAACAGTACCAGTTGACTCCATCATGAAACCATGCTTTGCTATTGACGCTAGTTTTTTCACTCAATGCTTTACGAGTAATGTGTTATTTCTACAGGGTTACGACACCTTGGTTGGCGAACGCGGAGCATCCCTCTCAGGTGGACAAAAGCAGCGCATTGCTATAGCTCGAGCACTTGTACGGAACCCTCGCATTCTGCTCCTTGACGAAGCCACTAGTGCTCTCGACTTAACTTCCGAAGCGAAGGTCCAAAAGGCCCTTGATAAGGTAACAATTGAAGTTTACAAAATTTTAGTTTTCAAAAACAGAAGAAAAATTACACAAGTGATGTTATTTTAGGCTCAAGAAGGAAGAACAACAATCGTAGTAGCACATCGACTGACAACGATAAGAAACGTGGATGTAATCTATGTGTTCAAGAGCGGTGAGGTCGTGGAAGTGGGCAACCACGATGAGCTGATGAAGCTCAAAGGACATTACTACGACATGGTCATGCTACAGTATTCTCCTGACTCTGAATCAAAAGGTGCATACAAGATTGTTTTATGATTTTATCTACACTCGTGTCATAATGTTCGGATTACAAATTCGAAAACTGTTTTATAAAAACCAGCATTCTGCCTATAGAAATTACAGTTGCATCTCAAACGCTCTAACATTACGTCAAGAAGAAAGTACGTCTTTCGATAACATGGAGAAATAAAACGAAGTGTCCTGCCTGTGCCAATACTTATTAAACCTGTAAAATTTGCCGCTATGTTCATCTTCCGCCACACCTGTCATCCGTGCCGTGTTCGGTGTTATGTTGTGTGGTTAGCTTTGTTAGTTTTTATCAGGATTTTGTTATATATTTTATTATAATATTTATATTATTTAGTTATATATTTTATTATAATATTATTATTATAATAATTGAAAGTGATAAGGACATTTCCGCGCCACCTTACATCATGGACGCGCCGTTAGATCGCAGGTGCAATTTTTTTTTAGTTTGTAGTTAAAATAGTGTATGCAACTGCATATATTAAGGCATTAGAATGTGATTGTGTCAAACTCGACATTCGCATTCTACTGCTCCCTATTATATGACAGTTGCATAAACCACCATTATAATTCATGAATTACCTACATTATTGCGTGTAGCATGGTACCTTTTACTAATGAAAATATTGTTTAGATGGCGATAGACTTACACGGGAAATATCTGTAAGAAGTGAAAAGGTCGACGACGAAGAAATATTCCAATCTAGTGAAGAAGTAAGTAGGCAAATAGCATCATTGTGCAAAACAACAATTTATTAATAATACATTTATGATATTTGAATTTTTCAGGTCATTGATGAAGAGAAGGAGATAGAAGAAATACCGTTTTGGGAAATTATAAAACTTAATAAGCCGGAATGGAAATCTGCAACTTTCGCAAGTGTTGCTGCACTATTCAGTGGAATCGCTATACCAGTCATTGCAATTATTTTAGGTGATTTTATCGGAGTGAGTGTTTTGCCACTTTTCATAATAAATATTTCATAATTTCATTATAAATTCTAGATAAAAGGATTAAATTTTACACGAAAACTATGATTTCAGTCACTCTCCAATACAAACCAAGAAGAAGTTATGGCAGATGTGAGACGATACGCTCTGATCTTTGTGGGAGTTGGAGTATTTTCAGGAGTATTGAATTTCATACAAGTAGGTAGTCTACGAACTTATTAATAAGATATAGGGAAACGGGAATATTATGTAGGACACGATTTTATTTGAATTTTATAGGTTTTCTTCTACGCGATAGCCGGAGAGCACCTAACGGAACGCTTGAGGAATTTGATGTTCCAAAAGTTGCTTACGCAAGAAGTAGCATTCTACGACGACAAAAACCATTCCACGGGAGCACTTTGCGCGAAGCTGGCCGGAGAATCCGCTGCGGTTCAAGGGGTAACTATTTTTCTTTAAATTTACCGGGTTTTTAATCATAGTCAAGGCGAGATAAGGCTGAGAATCAAAGCTGGATCGAGCCTACCCAAAATAAATAGGAGATTGGCAACAGCGCCGAAACACAGCTAACAGCGGTTTGGGGCGACGGAAGGGCGGTCAGTCGTTATATATAGGCAGGCTCCTTACGGAACCTACCGGTGCACGCTGACAGGAGTTTGTTAGCACCACAGCTTAAGACTTGGATCATTTAAATTACTCATCTCTTTTTTTTGCAGGCGACCGGTCAAAGAATAGGAACAGTATTGAACGCTGCAGGTACACTTATATTCGCACTGATTTTATCCATAACCTACGAATGGAGAGTCGGTTTGGTTGCCCTGACATTTGTGCCACTTTTGGCTGCTATCCTAATCAAACAAGGCAGAATGGTTACAGCAGAATCACACGGTACTGCTAAGACAATGGAACAAAGCTCAAAGGTATGATTAGTTTTAATCAGAACAGATATGAGTAGGAGTCCCCTTTCATGGACTGTAATATTAAATGTTTGTAGGTAGCTGTGGAGGCTGTAGCAAACGTCCGCACGGTAGCCTCGCTGGGACGTGAACAACAATTCCTAGAAGAATACGCGCTCTTGCTTATACCAGCTTTGCAGCTAGCGAGACGAGCAGCGCATATTCGCGCTATAGTTTTTGGTCTATCTCGAGGTCTTTTCAACTTCGTATATGCTGCTGCTTTGTATTACGGAACTACTCTTATTATCTCAGAGGGAATAAGCTACGATGTTATTTTCAAGTAAGTTCTGTTATGACTGTTATCCCGAGAAATTCCGTAAGTTTTGCCATTAGCTACCACATAAGAAGAATTTGACTGTTCCAGAGCGGCACAAGCATTATTAATGGCAACCTCTTCAGCATCAAATGCTTTCGCTTTCGGCCCCAACTTCCAAAAGGGAACCAGAGCTGCAGGGCGAGTCATTGTGCTACTCAACAGAGAATCCAAGATCACTGATCCTGCTCAACCTGCAGTTGAGAATTTCGTAAGTTTTAATTCTTGAATAAAGAATTGATAAGAGTAGGGAATAAAACACCTTGATTCAAGATGTCTATGTATTTCAGAAAGGATCTGGCGAAGCAAGCCTCCAAGGGGTGCACTTCAGATACCCAACTCGCCGGAATATTCCTGTTCTGCAAGGGTTAGACCTTGAGGTAGAACGCGGGAAGACCATAGCTTTAGTAGGTGCAAGTGGGTGCGGCAAGAGTACAGTCATTCAACTGCTGGAGAGATACTACGACCCGGATGCAGGTATTGTGGTAAGTATGGAAATCCGATCTCATTAGCCATTAACTTCTTGTTCACCCTCAATACGACGAAATGTTACTTAAGGTGTCTGCCTACCCCTAAACTGAATTACGCGTGATTTCGAATTTTAGTGTTTTGGTGAAGCATATGCTGTCCACTTCCAGGCTCAAGATGGTATCCCCCTCAATAAGCTTCGGTTGGTGGACGCAAGGCGAGCTATCGGCTTCGTCCAGCAAGAGCCGATACTCTTCGACCGTACGATAGAAGAAAACATCGCGTACGGAGACAACTCAAGAAAACTAGGCATGGACGAAATTTGTGAAGTGGCGAAGCAGGCCAACATACATAACTTTATTTTATCGTTGCCCCTGGTAAGACTACGGCATATTTAAAACATAGGAGTAGACGTGAACGATATCAAAATACAAATGCTCGTGTTTTCCGTTCGCAGGGTTACGACACAAACATCGGCTCGAAAGGCACGCAGTTGTCCGGTGGACAGAAACAAAGGGTGGCGATTGCAAGAGCTCTTATCCGAAGACCACAGATGCTGTTGCTGGACGAAGCCACCAGTGCGCTCGACACTGAGAGCGAGAAGGTGAGTATAAGAAGTAAAGTTAGAGTCATTGTTATTACATCTATGAAGATTAAGACAGTAGAAAAAGATGATTGATAGAGTTTGGATGGGCGTCCAACCAGGTACATCAACCTTGACAACCTGGTAAATATGGAGATGCCGGGGGGGCGATTAATCGAGTTTATCGTCGATGCTACATGTCACACTAATAGTCAATAGGCCCCAAGCTTTAAAAGTGGCAGCAACTCCATGCGTCAGAATGCACAGTGACAGTTGCACAGTCCACCGTTGGTCCGATAATCAAGAACCGATATTTAGAACAACTTGCAAGAAGATTATCATGACAGGAGTACTTAATGTTTAACTATTGTGGTGCCATGCTTCAGTAAGTGATTATTTGTGCAGGTGGTGCAGGAAGCGCTGGACCGCGCGAAGGAGGGGCGCACGTGCGTGATGATCGCGCACCGGCTGAGCACGGTCCGCGACGCCGACGCCATCTGCGTCGTCCACGAGGGACACGTCGCCGAGAAAGGCACGCATCATGAACTCATACAATACAAAGGACTTTACTACAACTTGAATAGAGCGACGTATAGTTAGAAATTATTAAAAACAATGTAGAGATCCGGCTGGCAGTCAAATAGCTCCAGCGCTATGCAACTAATTACTTTCTTATTGATTTGCAATGGCTGACCTGGGGGCAAATATAATTTGAGACCAATTAATTAATTTTTTTATTTAGAAATTAGTTGATTCTTTTTCCAGTTTTAGGTGATGAAATACTGTGATGTGATCATACTTGTAGGGAAGCTTTTTCATCTAAATTAGTGTTTGACGATAAAACAGAAAAAATTACAGATTTTTATATGGATATTATTAAGCAATGAATCATTTTAGGTTTGCATTTATAATTAATATTCATAGGTAGGTATGAAGATTGTCTGAATTATAAGAAGATTGTGTTCAATAATTTATTTTATGTATTTATTTATTATTATTTCACTTATTATAAATTTAACCCTAAATTATTATTGACATTTTAAAATTTAATTTTATCTTATTTAATTTTCTTTTGAATTGAAATATTATTATTTTATGTATTTCTTTTCCTTTCTCTCCTTTTGGAGGTATCTCCCACCCCACGGGCCTTAGCCAAGTGAGATGGGGTCTGTATTCAGAATAGATGTGACAGAAGTTGCAAGAAACTTGCGCGTTATTCGACAGGTGTTTACAATGGTTGCTTTTTGTAAAGTATTTATTATACGCAGGGATATGTTTAATGTGTTCAAACTGCTTTTTAAGGTTTTTGGAACAACACCAGTGGAGGACAAAACAATCGGGACAATGTGAGTTGTTCGGACTTGCCATTGCCTTCCTATTTCAATCGCTAAATCTTGATATTTAGATAGTTTTTGTGTAATTGTTGTTTGGATGTTATGTGTGTTTGGGATAGCAATATCTATTAAATAAGCAGTTTTAGTTTGTTTATCGTGAAGAGTTATATCGGGTCTATTAAAATGGATGGTTTTATCTGTGAGAATAGTTCTGTCCCAGTAAAGTTTATAGTTGGAGTTTTCTAGTACAGTAGCCGGTATTTATTTGTAATACGGTTCTTTTTTATCCTGAAACTTGCATGAGACTGCAAGGTGTTGGTGGATGATAGACACAACCTGGTCATGCCGATGTTTGTAGTCGGTCTGAACTAGAGCCTTACATGCTTCAGTAATATGCTGTATGGTTTCGGATGAACTGTGGCAGCGTCGACATACATCGCTTTGATGACCTAAGGTCTTTTGTAATGTACTTCCTATAATTACGGGTGGCCACCACTTGGTCCTGTATAGCAAGCATGAACGCTTCGGTCTCGGGAAACAGTTCACCTATTTTAAGCCATGCGTTCGACGAGTCTTTGTCGACATGTGTTTGGCTTAGGTCGGATCGGTGTCTCCCATGCAGTGACTTCTGCGTCCAGTTTGCTATTTTTTGTTCTTTGCTAACTAGTTGTTCGTTTTGTTGTGAAACTTTAGTACGCAGATCTCAGTAATGTATTTGTGTAGAGGTTCAGTTTTACTAAGGAAATATTTTCTTAGTGTCATGATTTGTATGGAGATTTTGAATGTCTATCAGCCCCCTACCTCCCTCTGTTCCGTTTAGTACTGTTGTCCCCGTTGGCCATGTCCCCTTTACGGGGACAACGGGACGTTATTATATTTCTGTACCGTTGTCCCCATTACGCAGGTACCGCCAAGGGGACAACGGGACGTCAATATTTTTCTGTACCGTTGTCCTCATTACGCAGGTACCACCAAGGGGACAATGGGACGTCAAGATTTCACGTGTCATTATCATCACGTGTGATTACAGAGGGTGGGGGGGGAGCGCTCGCGCCCGATTTTTAGAAGAAAAGTATACTTTTCACGCGTATAATGCGCGATAAAAATAAAACTCTCAACTCAAAATGTTGATATTTTTAAGACCTTTTTTTGTCGGTTAGAATGAACTAGATTACATAAGCCGTTTCCAAGAGAATTTGCAAAATATGGCGAAAAATAGTTTCACTTTGGGACTATTTTTCTACAACGGGGTAAACAAAAATGTTATTCTGTTCAACTGAAATTGTTTTTTGAATCCTTAATTTTAATGCCATATTGATTCTTTATGGATTAAATTCTTTATTTCTTAAACAATTTGACTTGAAAAACTACATTTCACGTATCATAAAGCCTTAAGGAATTCTTATTTTAAGCAAATCTAAGAATCTATATTCTTGATACGGTCGCAAAAGCGGACCGAAAGTTAAGGAAAAAATATTTAGTATTATATTATTAGTATTATGGAAATCGGCAGAAAATTAGTAAAATTTTGCATTGACTATACCTACCTGGTAATTGATGCAAAATTGTTAATAAAACATATTTGATGTAAGGAGGGTATACATTTATACCCACAACTATAAGTAAAATAACACGTTAATAGTATATTTTTTTAAAGTTATTATGGCATTGGGGATAAAGGGACAAATTTTCATTTTTTTATTAAAGTACCGCTGTCCCCATTCAAGGGGACACGGCTAACGGGGACAGCGGGACTAAATTTCAAATTTTTTATTAAAGTACCGCTGTCCCCGTTCAAGGGGACACGGCCAACGGGGACAGTGGGACTAATTTTTAATTTTTTATTATAGTACCGCTGTCCCCGTTCACGGAGACACGGCTTACGGGGACAACTGGACGAGATCCTCTGTTCGAGGCAAAGTTAGCCTTTCTACGCATGACTTTGGGTGGTGTTTTCTAAATTTTGTCAATGATGTGTTAATAGTCCGTTGTAGCTTTACAAGGTCTGCTTTCGACCAGTTGATAACACCAAAAGAATAAGTAAGTACTGGAATAGCAAATGTGTTTATTGCTTTTACTATATTCCTCGAGTTCAGATGAGACTTTAAAATCAGGTTTATTCAGTGTCTAAACTTTTTTGATAGTTCTACTTTTGTTGTTTTATGATGTATCTGCCGCGATTGCTGGAATCCTAGGTATTTATAGGTATCATGTTCGTTTAGCGACTCCACTTTCTCTCCGTTGTCTAGAATGTATGTATTATCCTGTAATTTACCCTTATTAATAGAGTGTATTTTACACTTGTCTATACCAAACTGCATTCTAATATCATTTGAAAACTCTTGCGTGATGTCTGCTAACTTGAAAAGCTCTGATTTATTTGTGGCGAATAGTTTGATGTCATCCATATACAACAGGTGTGACAATACGTGATTTGACTGTTGAACTTTAAGTTTAAATCCAATTTGAGCTTCATTAAGTAATTTTGAAAGTGGGTTCAATGCCAAACAAAACCACAAAGGGCTTAGAGCATCACCCTGAAAGTTACCCCTTTGGATTGGAATCGGTTCCGTAGTAAGAGTCAAGTTGTTGTGTTTTAGGTTTAATATGGTCTGCCACTTTTGCATAGTTATCTTCAAAAACTCTATTATCATCGGGTGTATTTTGTATAGTGTTAATACATGTAATAACCAAGTATGCGGAACAGAATCATAGGCTTTACGATAATCAATATACATAGCATACATATTCCTATTGCGTCTAAGAGCCAGTTTCATTGCCACAGCGTCAATGATCATTTGCTCCTTACACCCTTGGCTGCCTTTATTATTATGTGAAATAATTGAATGACATTATCAACATATTTATTATGACATTCATAACTTAGATAACTAACTAACTAACATACATGTATTGATTTTAATTTGTTTACTAACACACTATCTATGGAACTCAGTTTTCTGAAATAAATGATTTTGAATTTGAATTTGAATTGAAAAAAAGATTAAATATTTGGTAATTGTGTCCACTTAATAGTTTATTAAATTTTAACTATAAATGAACATTAAAAACATAAAAGTTACAGTCATAATCATAACAATAATATCAAAAGTTATTGAGGTAGATTCTTATTATTATAAACATGAATTGGAATGAAAACTTAATAATCAACACTTAACTACTTACTTACTGGCACTGGTTTTGTAAACTACAGAACTATTTATTATTTAAGTTCTATAGAATAACATTACTAAATTTCTAAAATCTAGTCTCAATAGAAACAATGAATAATGAATGCTTATAGTATAGGCACTAACCTTAGCAATTTTTAATCTGTATCTAAGCGTGTTCCTTCTCATGTTTAAGCAGCCACTCTTTCCGATCTACTCCACTGGTGAAACCACCTTTAGTGTTAGTTGCTACAACACGGTGGCAGGGAATAACCAGCAGGTGGGCATTGGCGCCGCAAGCTGCACCGACGGCTCGCGAGTGGCTTGCTGGCCGGCCTAAAGCCTTAGCGATGTCACCGTATGTCTGCGTAGAGCCGTAGGGTAGTTCTAGCAGCTTTTGCCATACTTCCTGATTAATTAAACATATTTTATCTTGTTTATATATTGTTCTGCATTTGACTAAGAATATTTAAAAACAAATACATTAATAGAAGGCTAAGAAATATCTTTGAAGCACAGTAGATAAAGTTAGAAAAGAAAGATATAATTATTTTATACTTACTTTTTGAAATCCCGAGCCAATAGTTTTTAAAGGAATCGTAAACTCTTTTGATCCTGCTTCAAAGTATAATTTTAGTTCTAACTCGAACTTTAGCAGTAAAGAATTTTGTTTCTCTACAAACTTGCAAGACAACTCGTCAGCTACAGCCTGAAGTTTTTTCTCAAAGTTTTTAGAGTCCTCGAAGGAAACTATGTAAAGAAAATCATCGTCTGCCACAGCTATAACTTTCCCGACAGGTGTATCCATTTCACAAGCACATACAGTAGGGCCAGCTTCTTTAAAATATTTAGATAAGTACTTCGAGAGACTCATTCTAAAGAATTTAAAACACTTGCAATTTCAAAATATTTCTGTTTGTGAATTTTTCAGTGTACGTTCACAGATCACTTGAGATATGTCAGTGTAAGTTGGTTGAACCTAAATTGTCTATGGTAGCTTTATTTACACTGATGCTCTTTCAACTTGCGTTTGGAAAAGCGCGGGAAACTTCGGCTGAGAGGTTCATTTTCTGCTTTTGGTGAAATAAAAATTCTATTTTGTAGTTAAAAACGTTGTGGAAAGTGTGGTATTGTAGATATTTCTTATATTTAGTGTTTATATTTGTATTTGTGTAAATAATTAGGTAAGTTTTTGTACATATAACTTGTAAATATTGATTGACCTCATATGGTCGATCCTCCCGACCCTCCTTGGGGGGGTCCAGGCTTTCTCGGCGGCCTGAATCTCCCCATAGGCTCTAGTATTACTGTAGTGTCTAATGCTGAAGATAGTAAGATGTATACTGACGGCTCAGTAGCCTCTGCGTCGTCTAGGTCAGGCTCTCGGAAGCGAACAAATTTCATACGGCTATGTCGCATTTGTTCAAAAAGGAAAAAGAAAAACGCGAACGGCCAACCTCTTGGCGATAGTTATTGCAAATGTAAAACAGAAAATACTATTTTAATGAAAAAAGTTACCTACGTTCCAAATATAAATGATAACAGCTCGAAAAATGATAAGACACCGGCATCATCTACCAATGATTCTACTACGACACCTCAAGGTCACACTCACTCATCACCTACTTTTGATTCAGCTAAAACATCACAAGGTGAATTTTTAGATTTTTTAGGCATAACTCAACAACAGGCTCGTTCTCAAATTCAACATGATTCTCGCCAAGTGGGCCGCAGTGAGTATGTTCATACAGATGCGTCGCCCTACTTAATTCACGTTCAAAAAGTAGTAGAATCCTCTGATAGTGCAACCATCCTACATCCAATTGCATTTGGCAATTTCTTAAAAAGAAGTGCTTTCCAAAATATAGTACCAGGCAGTGTAAAACGAATTGGCAGGAACCGCTGTGCCGTTGCTTTTTCGAACTATAAAGATGCTAATGATTTTCTGAAAAGTGATCTTTTAACCATGAATAACTTCAAGGCTATTATTCCGACCTTTAATGTCACACGGATGGGGCTGGTACGTGGCGTACCAGCTGATTGGAGTGAGGGAGAAATATTAGAAAATATTTCTACTCCCATAGGATGCGGGAAAATTTTAAAGATAAGAAGATTGAATTATAAAGTTCAAGTTAATGGTCAAGCTACATGGAAACCATCTCAGTCTGTCGTTATCACATTTGATGGCCAGGTTCTACCTAAAAGATTATTCATGTGCTATAATGCTCTACCTGTAGAAATCTACACTTACCCCACAATTCAGTGCTTTAAGTGCTGTAGATTCGGACACACTACAGCCCTATGCAGGTCGACAAAGCCAAGGTGTTATAAATGTGGTGCAGACCATCTCGGTGAATCTTGCGAGAGAGAGGAAGATTCTGCTTCGTGCATAATGTGTGGTGGGTTCCACTATGCTACCAGCAAAGTGTGCCCTGAGTTTATAAGACAAAAAGAAATCAAAGTAAGAATGGCGAATAGTTGTATATCATATGCAGAGGCGAGTAAACTTTTTTTCACCTGCATCAAAGTCGTATGCTGACGTCTTAATATCTCATCATAATAATGAGTCTGAAAAGATTTCCCACGGTAGTCCTCGCTCTTCTTACAAAAAGACAATTTTCAAAAAGCCGCGTTCTCCTCAAAATACCCAAGATGGGTATGATAGGGTAGCACATAATGCGCTGCTTAATGAGCTCAAAATACCAGAACTTCAAAATGGTTGTGCTCTAGTACCTAAAGAGAATGATTCCAAATGCGATGCGATTTTAAACACCATCCTTGCCCTTATCAGTACATTAATTCAGTATAATCTTTTGAAACCGTCCCACGTTGCCCCAGTTACTGATCTCATGCGTATTTTAAAAGATATTCCTAATGGATTCCAAAATAATCCAATGGAACTGCAGAAGCGTAATACCTAAAAAAAGTGACCTTATCTACGTAATTAATAAATTTAATCCTATAATTTTAGCTTTAGTGGAAACTTGGCTAAAGCCTGAATATGTTTTTAACATTTCAGGTTATACCTGTCTCCGCGAAGATAGATTTGATGGGTATGGTGGTGCTGCTAAATAATACTATCCGGGAAACACAAGAGTTCCTTAAAAATAAAAAACAGGAGGGTTGGAGAGCGTTCTGTGCTTCTCTTTCCCCTTCGACATGTCCGTCAGAAGTTTGGCGTAATATAAGACGATTTAGATCGGCTTTTAATGACTATTTTTCTCCACTAACACTGGCTTCATCAGTAATTGATAGTTTTTTAGATAACTTAGCGCCTTCTACCGTTCCTGAAATTCTAACCCCTTTTCCACTTTTCCCTTCACGAAAAAGTGCATCTTCTCCGGATTCATTGTTCAGCATGGTTTTATCGAGTGTAAGAGATTCGTCTCCCGGAGAAGATGGAATTCCATATTCTTTTCTTATGCACCTTAGCGATACTTCTTTAAATTATTATCTAAATATAGTTAATTCTGTTTTAGTATCTGGTAAGATTCCTCCATCTTGGAAATCCCAAGAAATATAGCACTATCGTCTGTAATTGCTAAAGTAGCTGAACATCTTGTAAAGAATCGCTTGGAATGGTTTATTGAACACAATAATTATTATCCGGAAGTCAATATGGTTTTAGAAAAGCAAAATCTACACTAGACAATTTAAGTATCTTAACCACAGATATTTACTTAGCTTTTTCATGCAATAAGTCAGTTGTTGCGGCATTTTTAGATATAAGTTCTGCATATGACAATGTTATTATATCTATTCTTCAAAGAAAGCTGATGGCTCTTAACGTGCCTACAATACTAGTTAATTTCATAATTAATTTACTGTCCCAAAGATTAATTTCAGTAATTATAGACGATAATTGTAAAATATCTCGTTCTGTTTCTAAAGGTTTACCACAGGGGTCCGTTTTAAGCCCACTGTTATATAATATATACACCTATGATTTGGAGATATCTTTAAATAGCTCTTGTAATATCTTGCAATATGCGGATGACCTGCTTTTATACACCGTAAATAGTTCTTTGGAAGAAGCGTCCACTTCGTTAAGTTCTTCTCTTGGCTTGCTTAAGTGTTGGCTCGATTGTAATGGACTGGATTTGTCCGTATCAAAGAGTACAGTAGTAGTGTTTTCTAGGATGCGATCAATCCCACCAGTTTTAGTAACATATGATTGTCACCCTTTGCTGGTTAAGGGAAGTGTTAAATTTTTGGGTGTTATATTGGACAGCAAACTTACTGGTTTGCCTCATTTTGAGTATGTTACGTTAAAATGCGAACGTTTAATTAATATTTTGCGTTGTCTTTCGGGAGTTTGGTGGGGAGCGCACCCTTTCTCTACGAAACTTTTATATAATGCACTAATACGGTCTATTCTCGATTACGGCACTTTTCTTTTGGGTAATGGTAGTGTGCTTGGTCTTAAGAAACTAGATTCAATTCAATCTAAAGCCCTTAGAATCATCACAGGAGCAATGAAATCTAGTCCGATAAATGCTTTGCAAGTCGAATGCTGTGAATCCCCGTTGAAATTAAGACGTCAGTATCTAAGCGACAGGTTTTTGTTTAAATCCTTCCAGTTTTCAAATTATCCCTTACATTCAAAACTACATTCCTTAAATGAATTTATCTTAACAGCCCGTTACTGGCAGCATAAATCTGTTCCTTACCTTATTCAAAGTTATCGCAAATTCTTATCTATTCAAAGACAAGTTTATCGTTCGCATACCTTGAGTTTATTTGATTCTAATTTTGAATCTTTGCTTATACATCCAAACATTCGATACGATTTGGATGTGGATAGATATGACAATAATGCTAATATAACTTTTTTGTCTAATATAATGAAAACTGGGAAGATTGCTATCATATATTTACAGATGCATCTAAGATTTCCAGTAATGATGATGTTGGTGTAGGTGTTTATCTGGCTCAGCTAAAATTAACAGTAAAAGTAAAATTGCCCCCAGAATCGTCAGTGTTTACTGGAGAATGTTATGCTCTTCTCAGAGCAGTAGAGTTAGTTTTGTTATCAAATTTAAAGAAGACTGTAGTGTTTTCAGATTCTAAAAGTGCACTGCAGGCGTTAGAAAAGTTCCCGTTTAAAATGAAACCATACTATCCCATTTTATTTGATATTCGTAAAAAACTTGGCTTATGCATGGCTAAAGGGTTGTCAGTTGTATTTTGCTGGATTCCTAGCCATTGTGGCATAGCGGGGAATGAAAAAGCTGACAAGTTGGCTAAAGAAGCAGTGCAGGATGGTGACACGTATCCGTACATGAATTACTGCCATGATTTGGTTACTCTACCCAGGGTTTATCTTCGGGACTCCTGGAATAGACTTTGGTCAGAAAGTGGTAAACTAAAGGGAAGATATTACTTTGATATTCAACCTGCTATTCCAATTAAACCGTGGTTTTTCAAAGTCAAATTATCTAAAACTGTTACGTCAATTATTATAAGAATGCGCCTGGGACACGTTTGTACTCCGGCTCACTTGGCAAGATTCCACATTGTAAATAGTAGTACGTGCGAGTGTGGAGGTGATGTTGGTGATTTAGACCATATTTTCTTTTCCTGTTCACTTCATGATCGTTCTATCTTCATGCAGTGTCTCCAGTCCCTTCGTGTTCCTTTTCCAACTCGTATTTCTTGTTTATTGATGTATCCTTTACAATATTGTAATATTTTATCGTATTTTATTGTATTTAATAACATAAAGCTCTAGTATATTATGTAAGTTTATGAATTGTTTACCTACTTTCCCAACGTTTCCTTGTTCTAAACATATTTTCCGCGTTCAGTTTCCCTACCTTTCAATCAAAATAAAAAACTCGACACTGGCACAAAGTCCAAACTAGTGACCAAAAAAAAAAAAAAAAAAAAAAAAAAAAAAAAAAAAAAAAAAAAAAAACTTGCGTTTCCAGTTTTGGACGGCTACAGCCACTGATCGTGGGCTACAGACTACAAATTCCTTCGAGACTTAGGGCGCGTTTACGCGTGCCTACAGCATTTTCCCTGTGACAAATCGTAAAACGCGTTGAGGGAACTGTCACGAGTTTTTTTTATCAATCTACTGCGTACCTGAAGCTACTTGTTTTTCGCGACCTACTTATACTAAGGAGATCAGACAGGTAGACAAACGAAAATATGTATAGGGGAAGCTGGGGCAGCTTTGAAGAGGTGCAGCTTTGTAAAACAACAGAAAAACTCTACGTTTTAAGTGTAAAAGTAGGCAAAACGAGTTTATTACAAAGGCAACACAATTTCTTTCCCGTGGGAGTCGTAAGAGGTGAAAAAGGAACTCGAGGGTCTTTATTGCAATTTTAGACGATAGGCTGACAACCTGTCACTATGGTGATACTCAGTTTTCGCTCTGCCTACCTCGGAAGGGATTATAGGCGTGATATATGTATGCAACAACATTATTCATCACTCGTCGTTGGATGACTCCAACGCACTCCACGTCAGCCGATGTGGCGCAGTGGTAGTGCGACTGCCTGCGAGGCAAAGGTTCCGGGTTTGATTCTCGGTGGAGCACTCACAAAGTTGATATTTATCACTCTGTGAATTTGTTCCCAGTCTGGTTAGGACATTGCAGGGTGAACCAACTGATTGTCCGAAAAAGAAATGGTTCCGTGCTTCGGAGGGCACGTTAAGCCGTCGGTCCCGGTTGCTGTCTATGATTACTTAGACGGCGGTCGTAACACAACCATGTCAGAGGCCTACTAATGGTAGCAGGCGGTTGAAAAACTCTGACATCAGGGTGCATCGGGTCGTTGGACGACTCGGTGGCCCACATGAAAAGAGAGTTGGATGACTCGGTGTCCCACACGAAAAAAAAGTAAGAAAAAAGATCACTGTACAGTTCGATTTTTAAATTTGACGATTGGCACAGAAGTAATAATAGTAGTTTATGCAACTGTCGTATAATGGGGGTCATTAGAATGCGAGTGTCTGTTTATCACACGAGGCGCAGCCGAGTGTGATAATAGTTTGACACGAGCATTCTAATGCCTAATTATAGCAGTTGCATACACTATTTTATCTACACTCTCCAAAAAAAACTCAGAAACACTTTTCTAAACGTACGCACCGGCCATTGCAAGGCCCGATACAAGGACAAATTCAATACGGGAACGTAATATGGCTTGATATGAAATTTTGAAAATTCTGTAATTTAGCAGTTGTTTAGATGTGGAGTGACTAACCTAAACAACTGAACAACAACTGAACAACATCTGAACAACATCTGAACAACATCTGAACAACAACTGAACAACATCTGAACAACATCTGAAAAACAACTGAACAACATCTGAACAACAACTGAACAACATCTGGACAACATCGGTACAACAACTAAACAACATCTCAAAAACAACCTAATAAAACAAACGCAACATTACCATACAACAACAACTGACAGGTGCGGAACTCTGTGTTTCCAAACGTTTGGAAACAGGCGGATGTTGGCAATAAGAGTACTGGCAAAAAAAAACTTCGTTTCATTTCTCAACTTTATCGTATTAAGAGTTTTCTCATTAAGTCATTACGCTTCTGTAATTTATAGTAAACCCTAGTTTTTATAGGCAGAATGCATAAAGTAGGTCATTATGCATCTGTTTTCGAATTCATAATTCGAACATTATGAGACGAGTGTAGATAAACATAATTTGATTTTATAGGTGATCAGAAAATTGATTTTTCAAAATTTGTGATGATTTTGAAAAAATCTAATGAATATAAGTAAAAACAAGTGTTTTTATCAGCGTTAGCGTTCATTGCCACAAAAATCAAGGCACCATGTGTAGATTTTATTTAAAATAACATGATTTTTTTAATGGGTGCTACCTGCGGCAGTTTTGCAAAACAAACCAAACCCAACGACATGCATTCGTAGCAGAAGTTGTGCAATATGATGGGTATAGACATCGAGGGTCTGGGCTGGCAGGGGTATCTGAAATGTTAATTTCTCAAATACGTTTATAAACATACATATATCACGCCTATAATCCCTTGCGGGGTAGGCAGAGCAAAAACGGCCATAAAAACAGTCATTACGCCACGTCTGACAAACATTTGAGGGTCATTCGGAAAAATGTGTATTGCCATAGTGATAAGTTGTCAGCCCATCGCCTTAAATTGCAATACAGCCTCGAGTCCCTTAGTTTCTTTTTACGACACCCAAGGAAAAGAAATGGGGTGATGCTATTTTAAGCCGGCATCACACGGAACTCTAAGCCGGCATCACAAGAAACTCTAAGCCAGCATCATACGTTTTTAAAACCTGCACTTTACTCCAAAATCTAATTTTTTTAGATGATTAAGATACTATGATGCGGGGGTAATCTCCAGGCCATACATGACGGACTAAGCATTGAACACCTACAGCATGCCGATGTCCACCTACCTCGTGTGTTGGCTACGTTTTACACGCTGCGTATAAGACACTCTTACTTGCCTTGCGACCTGATCAGGACAATTGTAGTCACTTTAAAAAAAACAGGACTGGGGACGTTGCTGATAAAAACAATTATCGGCCTATCTCCTTGGCTACTGTTCAAGCGAAGGTACTCGACAGCTTGCTAGACTCCTTATTGGAAGGTTATTTAAATCTGCATGATGCACAGTTTGGGTTTCGTCCTGGACTATCTACTGAAAGTGCAATTCTTGGCCTGAATCACACTGTGCAAGCAGCGTCGAACGCCAGTGTACGCGTGTTTTCTGGATTTGTCGCGGGCTTTCGACACCGTCTCGTATGACGTGCTTTGGGCGAAAAAATGGGAGAGGAATGTACCTGCTGAGCTGTTGCGTATCTTTTAGTATTGGTACGGTAACCACGAGAACCGAGTGAGATAGGCTGACAAATTGTCGGAGTCTTTCCAGCTGGGTTGCGGAGTGAGACAGGGTGGTCTCACCTCCCCCAAACTGTTTAATTTATATATGGACGACCTAATTGTCAAACTTAGCAGCGAACGCATTGGCTGACGCGTGGACGAAGTCACAATAAACTATATCAGTTACGCTGACGATATGGTCCTGCTGAGTCCGACGGTCAGAGCGTTAAAGAAACTCCTAAGAATGTGTGAGGAGTATGCAATATCGCATGGCTTGACATATAATGTTAATAAGAGTGAATTTTTGGTATTTAAGGTTGTCGGTGGAAAGTGTCCAGTATCCGTACCAGCAATCAAGCTTAATGGGGTTGAGCTCAGCCGAGTGTCAAAATTTTAATATCTTGGGCACTTCGTAACTGAGGACCTTAGGGACCACGAAGACATTGAACGGAACGGCGAGCGCTGGCAGTGAGATGCAATATGCTGGTACGCAGATTTGCACAATGTAGAAAGGATGTAAAACTCACGCTCTTTAAAGCATATTGCCAAGTTTTCTACACGTGCAGTCTGTGGACCAGCAACACGCAGAAGACTATCAGCGCTCTACGAGTCCAGTACAACAATGTTTTCAGAATGTTGTTGGGGCTACCTCGATTCTGCAGTGCTTCAGGTATGTTCGCTGAAGCTCGAATGGACGATTTCTACGCCATCACATACACACCATGTGGAAAAAAGCAGCGTCGTTACTTTGGAGGGTGCGGGCTAGCTTTAACACTATTCTGAAGACCATTTCTGGGAGGTATGACTCCCTTATAATACAACATCTTGCCGATCACCTATTCAGAAGAAATTGACTGGCTGATTGGCAATGTGTACTATGCGTGTTTTCAAGTATATTTTGTCTACTAATCTAGTAATAAGACCATTGTTACTAACCAAATATGGACCAAATATGTTGTCTGATCAATAAAATATATTTTAATAATAAATAACAATTATAGCATATTTTTATTAAAGCCATTTATAAATTTTGATATGTTCAGCTGTAAGTCTTCCTAAGAACAATATAAATTTTTATCTACATTTAATTTTCAGCAAAATCGCGATAATTATATAAATTTAATAAAACAAAAAAACTGTATCAAAAAAATATTTTTAACGTTGCATTGATAAATTATTTCAATTGTAATATGCAAAAGTAATTAAAGTTATTGCTATTTAAACTTTTACGACAGCTTTACCTGTATTCTCACCTCTTAAAATACCTAATAACGCTTCAACCATATTTTCAAAGCCTTTGTATTCTTTTTCTTGGTATTTAAGCTTGCCTTCACGTAACCATCCCAAATTTGCTTTAATGCCTTCGTCCCAGCGATCTGTCCAGCGGTTCACTAAAAATCCTTCCATTTTCAGTTCTTTGAGTACTATAGCTGGCTGCAAAATAGTAACTGAAAAAAAAAGAAACTATTATTTTTAAACAATAATATGTTTTTTCAAAAATCACATTTTTGTTTTGATCGATAAACATTGCGGCGTGGCCATTGATATTTCTGTTTTTCGCGACCGATAGATAGCAATGTTTTTGGCTTTTATTTGAGATTTTTTTACGAAAACCATGCGAGGAGGCATGCTTTTTTGCCTACCTTTTGGCAGCTTTGAGTCATTATATGAAGATATCGATCCACATACAGCTATTCTTCCATACTTGTTCATAGCGTTAATAATCGTCGAACTTATTTCCCCACCAACCTGAAAATCATGAAACATATAGGTATGTACTAAAGGCAAAACCGACAATCTATATTTATTTAATATCCTTTTTTTGCCATTGTTAAGTTAGATAGAAATTTTACCATATTTTATTTCTGAGTGTTTGATTTTAAAGTTCAGACAAAAACTAATAAAATCGCAAAGTAAAGCAAGCTTCTTTCAGTGTATCTGATTTGCTATTTTAACTCACATTGTCAAAGTAACAATCAACACGTTTCGGACATCCTTCTTTTAATGCAGCTTTAATGTCTACAGTTTTGTAATTAAAAGCGCGATCGAATCCTAATTCATTTTCCAGATATTTACATTTATCATCAGTTCCAGCAAATCCAACCACACGACAACCTAGAACGATAATTATTGGTGCTATTTAATATAGACAGTGTAAGAACGGTCTACCGACAACTTAGCAGGCATGATCAATCAATCCATGGAACTGAACAATTCGGTATGTAAAGTAAAAAAAAGTATTTTCTGAAAGTATGCATTATTTTATGAAACTTTTTTTGTTATTTGATCATCCGTAAATTTATATTATATTTTTAAATTTGATGTTTGATGACGTAATTTGGGAACAATCATTGCAACAAACAACTCCATTCCTAAAAAAACATTAAATCACTTTGTTTACATAAATTTGACACTAAACATTAACTGACTTACTAGGAATTTATAGTTTCTAATGCCAATGGTTATTTTGAAGAAGATCATGAAAGAGATATGTTTCATTCTTGATCAGTATGACATCATAAAGGTTGAATCAAGGTTGTTTAGTTTGTTTGATAAACAAGAGTAATCTTTAACTTTTTCGTTCAAATATACGAATGTTTTAAATTAGACTAAAACATCTCCAAATGGTTTTCTTATTTTATGTCTTCCAACTAAACTGAATTAAGACATATTTACTTACGTTTTAAAAGTAAAATATATCGTTTTCCTATCCTCCATACAGGTGGAATTTCAAAATATTATTTTTTTCCCATTATTATGTTCCTTGGGGACAGTTCTTTAATTCAAACTTGTGACCCGCCCAGTGGTTTCACCCACTGCTACCCGTTTTCTTGAAGGAATAAAGATATTCGTGGTAAAAGTACCTAAAAACCTACCTCTTGGGTCACTCTATCTATTTAAAAAATGTCTAGTTTTAAGATCTAGGCATACAAAGGCTTTATTTAATACAATTGACTGATCATGCCCACAGGCACACCATTTTATGTGAAGAAAGAATGAACCGATAACGATAACATTAAATTTAAGCTTACTAGTTATTGTTATTTTATACAAACCCATTAACTTCCCAATTTGTCCAACGTGCGATCCCACTGCACCAGCAGCGCCAGTTATGACAATAGTTTCACCAGCTTTTGGTTGACAAATTTCTCTCAAACCAAAATAAGCAGTGTTCCTTGAAAATGCACAATGTAATTTTAATAAAATATGCTAACCACAAAAAACAATCACACTCGTAATTTGATGTGCCACCAGGGTTGGATATACCATCGGTACCATGTAGCTACGCAAGCCTACTTTTTATTAATGAATCTCGTAACATAAAAATATATGAACAAGAAATAAATGACACACTATCTACACTAACTACATGGCTCCAATCTATAAATCTAAAGGTAAACATGACCAAAACAAAAATAATTCAGTTCGGCAATTACAAAAAAGCTAAAGTAGAACTCAAAATAAATTATAATAGTAACATGCTTGAGGAAGTACGTGATACGGATTTCCTTGGTGTCACATTAAATTCTCACTTGAATTGGAAGAACCATATAGAAAAGCTTAACAATAAACTTAGTAGCCGCTGCTATGCCCTGTCTGTACTTGTAGACTCGGCGTCGACTGAAGTTGCGGTTAGCGCGTACTATGGAAGTGTCTACCCACTACTTTTATATGGCATTATATTTTGGGGCAACTCTGTCGATGTTTCAAAAACATTTATACTGCAAAAATGATGTCTGCGCATTATATTCAGAAAGTCTGATGACACATCACTTAGGGACATTTTCAGAGACAGAGGCTTCCAGACATTAGCAAGCATGTTTATAAATTGGATTATATACATTTCAATTAAAAAATTATGACATTCTTAAATTAAATTTAATAATATTATTTTATGTTTAAAATTGCATGCCTGATTAGGTAAGGACTGTTATTGTACTTTGTAATACTATTTAATTTTACCACCTGTATTAACCAGTTCTAGCAATAAATATTTCTGATTTCTGATTTCTGATTTACGGACGACAGACATACTAACAAAACGTACAAAGGGCACCCAGATCCAGAAACAAATGTTTAAATTAATTTCTGGGCCCTATCAAAAAACTAGCACTGTGCTATGAACAGTAAACTACCACTATGCTATTATAGAATATGACTTTAATAGTCAACTAGCACTGTGCGGATAAAGATTACATTAGTTATTAAAAGTCATTTATGAAAAATATATTTACCCAGGCATTCCAAGAACTCCTAAAGCTAAAGAAACTGGATAGGGACTTATATCTGGTAAAAGTGTCAAAGGTAAAAGTCCCGCACTTTTCTTACGGGGGTCAGAGACGGTATGCGTACGCCAGCCAAATGAACCGCATACATATTTTCCAACAGGATATTCAGCATTTCGACTTGCTATAATCCTGTAATATGATTTTTAATTTAATAAAGAAGGTACTGATTGGTATGTGTCCAATATTACCTGATTTATTATTATTATTATACTCACTTAGCAACTTGGCCACCAATCATGTCTGTTGGTAATTTGTAGCCAATCATATACGCTCGCATATAAGGATCAACGCTCAGATATTCAGCTTCGGTCAGGATCTCTACAAATTTCAAAAGTAATTATGTGCAATAATTAATATCAATCATTGAAACAATCATGTGATATAAATTGCATGCCAACCTCCATCTTTGAGATCTGGTATATCCTCTTCTACAATTTTAAAGTCAGATTTCTTTGGCTCTCCCTGAAAATACTTCGTCAGCACATACTTTTGTGCTTTGATTTTAGGAACCGCTCCAGAGAAAAATCGTTTTGAAACATGGTAGCCGGTAAAAATTTTAGAAAGCATGTTATTTATTTACTGATTATGTGAAGAAGTAGATAATCTGAAATAAGTGATAAATATTTTTAAACAATGCCGGTAATGGAGTGGCGGCCAAGAACAACTAAACTAACAGTAGGCAGACAACCCACTAGATGCACGGATAACCTAGCGAGTAGATGCGGGAGGCACAGAACCGCCGTAGATTAAGACCAGAAAAGTAGAGGGTAGATGTGCGCTAATATGATGATGATTACTGGATTATTAATGTACGTTAGTTTTAAATTACATTTTATATTCTCTTTTTGCACGTCTGGCTGTGCATAGAGGAGTGTTAGTTCCAACACTTATGTATGGGAGTGAAAGTTGGGTATGGCAGAAAAAGCATGAAAGTAGAATAAATGCGGTAGAAATGAGAGCGTTAAGAAGTATGATAGGAGTGAAATTGAGTGACAGGATAAGGAATAGCGTGATTAGAGAACGTTGCGGTATAAAAGATGACATAGTGACTGGTATAGAAAAACGAATGCTGAGATGGTTTGGTCACATTTAGAGAATGAATGAAAGAAGATTAACGAAACAGGTGTATATGGCGAGTGTGGATGGGAACGTTGGAAGGGGAAGACCAAGACGCACGTAATTGGATCAGATCGGCGACGTTCTAGAGAAAGGTCAGGTCAAGAGTACCTACTCTAAACCGACGAGCATGTATGAAAAGATTGATGCATGTTGAAGAAGCGAAAGAGGTGTGTCAGTATCGTAGCAAGTGGAAAGATGTAGTCTCTGCCTACCCCTATGGGAAAGAGGCGTGATTATATGTATATGTATTTTTGCAACAGATTTAAATCTATGGAAATTTTATGTCTATTTTATTCTAGGGTCCACAGCATATTTCAAGATTCTGCGTTCACAAACCTTTTGTACCTTTGATAAGATTGCTTATTTTGGTAATGAGAAGATTTGTACCGCAAGGATTTTAGAAATATCGCCATTTTACAGTGTCACAGGGACCAAATGTTTTTATAACCTCAAAATTGGAAAAGCTTCAATATCTCTGCAAAGGATTGATCTAGAAACAAAATGATCGCATGGATGCCGTTACAAATCGCAAATCTTTATTTGTACCGCTTTTTTATACCTTGTAAATACCAGATAGAGGAGTAAAAGGCGATTAACGCTCATATGGCATTTGGTTGTTGGGCTTTCGTATATCTCCGTAAATATAGCGGTACAAATGTTCTGAAAGAAATCCCAGTAACAATACAAGCGGTACACTACATAGCTACAACCAAAAAAGCCGTATCTGCTCTAATTTACGAGAAAACAGCACTGTAAAATTTGCAAGAAAATGATATGTACATGACCAAAGCTCGGCCACGGTGTTCTACTTTTAGACTTTTAGCAGCGGATTAATGCGAATTTCGGATTCTGGACTTCGATTTGCACTTCATACTGACCGAAATATATTTCATTTTCTTCAAGCAAGTACCTAATAAATTGGTTGACCGTCAAAGGAATAAAGTTTGTATGACGCAGGCCTAATATAGTATTATTCGTCTATTTACATTATGCTGCGTCAGTTTACCAACGAGAAGCGTTTAACACTCATATTACCTTCGGCAACTTGTCATTATGGTCAATTCGTAGGGTGACCATAATTAATAAAAAATAAGGGGACCAATCTATACATATAATATAGTTAAACAATAAAACCCGTGTATTGAACAAATTTACGAAAAACTAATCGTAGATGATGTTAAAATATGATTAGAACAAATTTCATAATTTATATTTTTCAATATTTTTGTCTGTCTGTTTGTCTGTTTCACCGGGCTAATCTCCGACACTACAGGAACGATTACCGAAGGCAATATGTGTGTAAAACGTTTAAGGTTAATTTGTTCGCGGTGCGTTCGCGAATTGGGAACACAATGTGCGGCAATAAATATGAAATGACCTTGTAATAGCGGGTTTGAATTTGATTTGCGGGCTTGTAAAAGAATGGATGGCCGGCCGCCGCCATTGCCCGGCCAGTTCAAGTTCGATGACCCCAATTACTCGAAACTTATTGCGCGCGGATTAGGAATAAATAGGAATCATAATGTACTTATGCTGTAAGGTGGATGTCTATGCACAATTTTTACAATAGTTTCCTATTTCAAATAGTATAAACGGAATAACTTTTTTGTAAATAAATGACGGTCACCAAAATATTACGTAAGTTGAAAACATGATTTTTTGTTCTTATAGAATTTGTTTTGTTTTCAGCGTGAACTGATAGGATAAGGTCTTAAACGGATAATGTCAAAGAAATATAAAACATAAGCGTCTATTCTTTGCTACTAAAACATAAACCGCTTTAAAAATACTTAGATTTGTAAAGACAGGTTTTAGATTTGTCGATTGCAGTGCTCAAACAACCGTACATAGCACAACACACACCAATCACAAAATTATTTCTAATATTAATTAGTTTAGTATAATTTACGCTGCCTTCGCTCGCTGCACCAAGTCGTCGTCACGTCCTTACTAGCCGGTGTCTGAGCGTCCTCTGAGCGCGGGTGGGCGGCGCTTTTAGGGGGAGGGAGGGAGTGACCATATTGTACGCTAGTACTATTAATTATACTGTGCCATGGCCGAGCTTTGGTCATGTACATATAATTTTCTAGCAAATTTTACAGTGTTGTTTTCTCGTAAATTAGAGCAGATACGGCTTTTTTGGTTGTAGCTATGTAGTGTACCGCTTGTATTGTTACTGGGATTTCTTTCAGAACATTTGTACCGCTATATTTACGGAGATATACGAAAGCCCAACAACCAAATGCCATATGAGCGTTAATCGCCTTTTACTCCTCTATCTGGTATTTACAAGGTATAAAAAAGCGGTACAAATAAAGATTTGCGATTTGTAACGGCATCCATGCGATCATTTTGTTTCTAGATCAATCCTTTGCAGAGATATTGAAGCTTTTCCAATTTTGAGGTTATAAAAACATTTGGTCCCTGTGACACTGTAAAATGGCGATATTTCTAAAATCCTTGCGGTACAAATCTTCTCATTACCAAAATAAGCAATCTTATCAAAGGTACAAAAGGTTTGTGAACGCAGAATCTTGAAATATGCTGTGGACCCTAGAATAAAATAGACACGAAATTTTAATAACTCTTGAAAATAATATTCCATAATCGGATTGATCTGTGTGAACGAACCTCTTCAAGGATGGGACATGCAACGATTTTGTAAAAACGCACGTTGAAAGAGCAAACAAGAATGGAAGTGTCTATACAGCGGGGCGCCCTGCCATATAGTGATTTAATCTATGTAGCAGGGCGCACTGTCATATAGCGTTTTGTCTGTGAATTGGCTATTCAGCGGTGCTCTTATTGCGCCTTTGTTACATCTGTAGGCTGAACCACCTAACTAATGGTCTGTAAGAAAGTAAAGTAAGTAAGTAAAAACACTTTATTGCTCACGTTCAGAAAAATCAAAAATATCAGGAAAAAATTATTGCTAACATGCGCAAAGGCGGCCTTATCGCTACAAGCGATCTCTTCCAGACAACCTTTGGGTGGAGGAGAGAGTATTGAAAAACAGAGCAGTGCGAGAGTAATCATGAAAGAAAAGGTAACTTGAACTTGACATATGACATGTCATATGTCATGTCATGTCACATGTCATAATGTCATGTCATATCATCCCTGCTGTTAAAGTTTTCCGATTAGTAGTAGGCCTCTGACATTATGCAACAACGGCCGTGTTAGTAGTGATGAACAGCAACTGGGACTGTAAGCTTAACGTGCTCTCCGGAGCACGGAACCATATTTCTTACAGACCATTAATCAGGTGGTACAGCCTACAGGTTTAACAAGGCGCAATAAGAGCACCGCTGAATAGCCAATTCACAGACAAAACGCTATATGACAGTGCGCCCTGCTACATAGATTAAATCACTATATGGCAGGGCGCCCCGCTATATAGACACTTCCAACAAGAATCCTCAATCGAAAAACCGGTTACACGTTACATCTCTATACCACAGATAAAAAATATTTTGATATAAATAAAATGGCGAGTGTTGTTTGGAAAAATAGGAATAGCAAAATGCATTTTGATTTGTATTTGTAGATTTCTTCAGAACGTGGTGAGCGGCAATAACCATTCTATAGTTGGATAAATGCCCGTTTGTGCATAATATTGTCCATGTTATTAACCAAAGTGCAAAGATCACGACAAATAACGAAATGACTATTTTATGAACGTGTACGAACAAATGATTGAGAAACTATTTTAAAGTTCTGCCCCTTTATAATGACTTCAGTCGAAGAATTTAACTGCTTATTCTGTCAAGAATCCTTTGATAGTAAAGAAGAACTTCAGATACATTTCAGGTAATGAACACTTCCATGTTCATTTGGTTTAGAGACTACTCAGTTGTCCCATGTTCTAATTTCTAACCAAAGGCTTTTTACTCGCGTTCAATTAGGAAGCACGGAGATCCGAAGTTCAATCAGAGCTTGAAAAATAAACCCCCGGCTGAGATGGCGGGGAACGGGGACAAAGCCGAAGATGGAGAGGTGGTTAATTGTGACGTGTGTGACGAGGTGTTTCCGACGATATCGAAGGCGATAACTCACAAACACAAGATGCACCCTGACCACGACGCCAAGTACTTCTGTCCGTGGTGCGGGAAGCTGTTCACGATGAAGGTAAGCTGTTTCCCAACCTCGCACAAGCACGACACTACACTCGCGCGCCGGTGGTTACGCCAATCGCGACCTCTGCCCTCCCCCCACCACTGTTTGTTTTTTCGGTACTATCTATTGACTTATCTTTTATCTTCTATATAGGTATATCACTTTTATAGTGCTGCTGCTATATTTGAAGGATATTCTAAACATTTTGGTGCCTATCTCATTCAGATAACCAATTATCTTTTTGTACATTTCTGTATTTGTGATGTAGCCATTGATGCCTAATTATGATATATTTTTATACCTACAGCCACTTGACTGTCCATACTGAGTATGCATCTGTTCTGTATTTTTCAGCATCTGTACAACAAGCACATACAAAGCACACATGACTCCAAAGAGCAAAGTGAAGAGATGGGATTCCACTGTGATTACTGTGATGTGGACTTTTTTGTCCCCTCCGCTGTAATGTACCACAATAAGTTCTTTCATAGACAAGACACTGAGCTGGCCGCTATCGGCCACTCCAAAAAACTAAAGATGTTTAATCAGGTAATTTAATCATAAAAATGTTATGGTTCTCTTAGTTAAATCACTCTACACTTTGAACATACAATTTATTGTGCTTGTAATTTTATTTCAGGAGCCACTACAAATATACTACTGTCCATTCTGTGGTGAAGAATATTGTAATAAAGTAAACTTGCATGTAAGTATAATCAAAATTTGTATAATAACACTGTTCACTTGTCTTTCTATGATCCAGTTTAAACTTGTAAATATGTGTGTATATTCATAAATTCGGTTGTTTTCTAGTTTAATCTCTATTGAAAATAGGTATGAATATCTAAAGATTACCCTATCATTATTACGAAAAGTATTATATTATTGTTAGTAAATATTACTAAAAATTTTAATAATAAAATAAACTTTTGGTTAACTTGTATAAAGGTGCGTACGGACTAGAGGCAGCCTCAGGTTGAGCAGCCTCGCCACGCACGGCTCGTGTAGAGGCTGCCTCGGTATATAATTTAAATCAACATGAGAACATGAGAGGCAGCAGACTGAGGCAACCTGCCTCAGGTCGAGCCAGGCGCGACAAGATGGCGCCGGATCGACAGCTGATTCACTCGTATTTCTGCGTCGGCGTCTTCCGCCATCAGTTGATAGCAGAATTATCAAATAATATGAACTTCCAATCTAATTTCAATCTTATACACAGATCGAAAATAAAATAACCTCAAATAAGAAAAAGAACTACCGACATATTTACTAATTAGTTTTTACAGAAATATTATGGCTTTACATATAAGGACAATTAGTGGTTTCAAGAATTTTTGTAGCTTGAATACACGGACTTTTCGCCATTGTGCGTGACTCGCCAAAACTGTGCCTCAAATCACGTCCATACTTGCGAGGCACGTACGCTGAGGCGCCTTTGAGCACAGTCAAAAAACCGACACCGAATGGCTCGCGCCGAGGCTGCCTCGGCGCGAGGCCCGCCTCGGGCTGAGGCGCGTACGCACTTGAGGCAAAAGGGTGAGCCGTGCGTGCCTCAGGCGAGGCTGCCTCTAGTCCGTACGCACCTTAACGTTACGCTATTTCAAACGCTGATAAGACCGACGACGTCATTTGTCATTGTTTGACAAAGACATGTTTAACAACAATATAACCCCACAAACCCATTTTGCCAGACTGCTCCGCCGACTGGAGACAAAATAGCCCTGAAAAAGGGAAGCTTTTGTACCTGACTGCCTCAGAAGGAGGGTAATGTTTTTTGAGAGTATGTATGTATGCATTTAAGTATTTATGTGAGTATGTTGACAAGAACATTCTTTTTCACGGGCTTTACCTCAAAAGGTTTGACGGATGTTGACATACCTATTAGGTGTCTTTAGATTCGTCTCTTTGAGACCTGAAACTATATTTTTTATATAAGATTCTTCTTATATTATATTTATCTAATGTAATATAAGAAGACAAAGAACCCTCTGTTTTGGTACAGTCTGGCAACTCTACACAAACTTCCACTATTGAAATGTTTTGTATACGCTTACGAAACGCGGGCAAAATTCCTTAAAATAATGTCCCCTTTTTTATTATACACACACACACACATATCACGCCTATAATCCCTTGCGGGGTAGGCAGAGCGTAAACAGCCGCAAAAAACGGCCATTTACACTACGTCTGACAAATTTTTGAGGGTTATTCGGAATATTGTGTATCGCTATAGTGACAGGTTGTCAGCCCATCGCCTAAAATTGCAATACACACCCTCGAGTCCCTTAGTCGCCTCTTACGACTCCCACGGGAAAGAAATGGGGTGATGCTATTCTAAGCCGGCATCACACGGCGTGCAAAACTAGCAAATCCATCCATAAAAATAAAAAAAAATATTATAGTGATAAGAATACAGAAAAATATAGTATTTTAACGTTTTACAATATGATTCTGTATTTATAGCAAATATTTTAGAAGGATTCTTGCTGTCTCAAATGTTTGTTTTCTCTCATCAGGAGTGTAGTAATTAAATTGTGCATAGGAATGCATGTACTCTATTGAAAAATATTAACATGTGAAGTATGTAAGAATATTAACGTTTTTGAAAAAAAGAAAGATTCATTGCAATCCACAAGCCATTTAGAAGAAATAGATTTCAAATGATTGAAAACAACCAAATTTTAATATACTGATAAAGCCACATATTTGTCATGTGTTTGTTTCATTGTAAAGAAAGCTTACTACTGTTATTTAAGTGTTGAATTTTATACTTACAGAAACACATGGGAGATGATCATATTGATGAGAACCAAAGTCCGGAGGATGTGTTACGTTGCCCTCTATGTGAGGCCGTGTTTTACCATCTTGATGCCTATGAGCTACACCTGACATTTCATTCACCAGATGACCAGTATAGTGAGGAAAATGAATTGTAAGATATCTACATTTCAATAAGACCTATTTGAAAGCTGTTTGAAGAAGAAAAAGTCCTAAAAATCATTGATAGATAGCTGAACATCTGGGGGTGATATTTGAGTTCGATTCTTATTTTGTTGGTGTGGGACACTGAGTTGTCCGATGACCCAAAAAAAGTTCTTGGTTTGTTTTTTATCAGTTCTTATTGGTAAAAAAGTCCTAAATATTCTTTTCATTGCTGATGCTGCCCGAACATACATTTTAGTCCTTCTTATTTAAAATGTATTATGCTTGTATTTTATTGATAGCTGAACATCTGGGGGAGATATTTGAGTTCGATTCTTATTTTGTTGGTGTGGGACACTGAGTTGTCCGATGACCCAAAAAAAGTTCTTGGTTTGTTTTCTATCAGTTCTTATTGGTAAAAAAGTCCTAAATATTCTTTTCATTGCTGATGCTGCCCGAACATACATTTTAGTCCTTCTTATTTAAAATGTATTATGCTTGTATTTTATTGAACAATAATTTATTTAATCTTTACAAAACAAATACATTCACTTGCTAGGTGTTTTGATATAATGATCATGTTAGACCATTTCTTTCCCGTGAGAGTCCTAAGAGGCGACTGTTTTTAGGCGATGGGCTGACAACCTGTCACTAAAGTGATACACAATTTTCCGAATGACGTTCAAATATATATCAGACAAGGAATAAAAGACCGTTTTGGCAACCGTTTACGCTCTGCCTACCCCGCAAGGGATAATAGGCGTGATATGAGTATGTATCATGTTAAATGTGGACCCCTACAGATAGAAATACAAAAATAACTTGTTCTGCAGTATGTTATAAAATAAATAACATACTTACTTGTAATCATAACATTATTATCCTTGTTTTAATGACTGCTTTATATGATTTCAGAATAAAAGAAATCACCGAATTTTCCCTTGAAACAGTGCCCCCTATGATGGAAAAAGTAGAAAATGAATCCCAAGAAGATGAACCAGGTACATCAATGGGAATCGTAAGTAATTAGATGTTTCTACACTACAATATTGTCCCATGACTATAAAAAATGTTCTAATAATATCTATCATGATATCTATTATCCTTTTAGGAGGAACTCCTTCAACAAGGCATGAATGATTCAAATGATGGTGAACCTAGAAAGAAGAAGAAGCACAAGAAACACAAAAAATCCAAGAAAACTATTACTTTGGATGAGTTCCTGAACATGCACTCTGATGTTTTAGGAGAAGGTTTAGATGTTCAAGGCATAGTTGAGGTTCCATCACAAGTAGTTACTAAACAACTCAGAAAACCTCAGCAACCCAGACTAAAGCCAGGGCCAAAACCTCTACCTACAGAATTAGCAAAGTTGAAAAAGGCTGGTCTAATAATAAAGAAAAAACCTTCTAGTTTCCAAGGTGTGAAGATAGCTAATAAAAATCCCATAGTTAATAAAACAATAATAGGAAACAAAATTTTACCTTCAATACAATCTAAACCTGAAACAAAAACTTCGTCTAATGCCATTTTATCTAAGTTACTAAACCAGACCAATAGTCAAATAAAAATTGTAAAGAAGTCTGCAGAAATAATTTCATCTACTGAATTATCAACCACTGAAAAGGAATTATGTGAAAACAAGGTCGAGAAAAATCTAAATGAAGATGACCATGAATTGTCTAACAATGAAAATGGTGATCTTATTGGTACAAGTGGCGATACTAATGCGAAAAATATACAAGATGACAAGAATAATACAACACAAGATAGTGAATCACATACAATCTCATCACAAGAATCTGATAATCAGTGCTCAACTACAGATAATGTTAGTAATGATCAGGTTAAAAAAGGAGATAGTATTATACCTCTAAAAGCAATAGAAGATGCAGAAGATTCATTTAGTCCTGATCATGAATTGAAACAATGTGTTCAACCGCCAAGTAATAACATTGGAAAACCTATTGGCAATAGTATCAATACTGTCAATGCTTTACGAAATATAAGCCAACACATTACAATAAAATCGGTACTATCACCAAATAGCTCTCAAAAATCTTCCACAAAGATTGAAAATGATGAAACTGTTAATAAAAAAGACCCAGATAATTCCGAACTGAAAGAAAAACAGACTGAAAATACTAAAAGTAATCCTTTATCGGCTATACAACATTTGAGTCATCTCACGGTAAAATCAAACAAACCACCAGAACCGAAAATAATTGCCACACCCAGAATTGCAATGTCAGGTAATGTTCAGCAAAAGAACAAAGAAGAAAAGACTGCAACTTGTGAATTTGAAGAAGATGAACATGAAGAGAATGACACTGATATCCCAAAATCAATTACTTCTTCTGTTGGAAATGCTCAAGATCATATAAATACTCCAACAAAATATGACCCTTTGAAGAATTTGAGTAAACATATTACAGTCAAGTCAATGTCTCCATCGCCAAACAATACCAACAAAGTAATTGAAAAGCCAGACCCAGGTGATAATGGTGATGATTTAAGTCTATCTGAATTTAATAAAACTAAAATTGAGAAAAAGCTAGTTGAAAGTACTCCTAAGAAAGAGTCTGCGATTGAAAGTGGTACAAGCTTGAAGAGTCCAGGAGCAAAACTTTGTTCTCCAAATCACTCACCGAAAGTGCCAAAAAATGAAGTGCAAAACAACGAACTAGTCGTTTATAATCCTAAAACAGCAAATGAAAATATTTTAAAACAACTGCCCAACATCACAGCTAAACAAATGAATGTCGCGAAAAATTTAACACAGAAGGTTACGGTCCAAAGCGCAACCCAATCATTAAATATTCAAAAAGGTAACTTAATTCAAAATAGTTTCAAGAAGATAGAAACACAGAAGAAGGAAGACATAGAAATTTTCAATATTGATGATTCAGATGAAGAGGAGTCTGACCCTCAGGAACAACTAAGTAGTCCATTTCATAGGAAACCTGTAATTTCATCTTACAAAAACATAATAACTAACTGTGCCCAAGGCAAATCAATAGCAGCCTTAAAAAATCTCAGCAAGCACATTACTATTAAACCCAAAAATATTAGCAAACCAAATATAGATGAACGGTTTGAAGATCAAAATGAAATGGAGGAAGGAAAACCATGTTTCAATAATTCTGACCATGAGACTGATGAAATACCGCAATCGCTAGATAATGAAATTAATAGTCTTCTCCAAACTAAATTAAAAAGTTTAGGTAACTTAACAATGAAACCGAAAATTTCATCACCAAAAAACATTGCATCATCTCACAGTTCACCGAAAGTGAAAATTAATACACATATGGAAGACTACGACAGTGAGCCAGACAAACCTTCAAACGTGAAAATTACAGAACTTCCAGATGATTACCCTAGTGATGAAGACATTCCAATAGACAAAAATAAAAATGAGCATGAATCAGATGAAAATATGACGAGCGATCACGAGGTACATATTGAAGATGAAGACGACATTGAAGCTCAAATAAAACCAACTACTTTAACGAAACCAATACAACAATTAAATAAACCACCCCCTGCATTTTTAAACAAGCTAAAACATTTAACAGTAAAATCACTTAGAGAAAATAAAGACAAGCCAGAAGATGAAGAATTTCCTGAAGATATTGATGAAGATCAAAAACTGATTGCCAACAAAAATATACAGTTGCGCCAACTCAAGCAAGATGCCCAAGATGCAAATCAAGAAACATCGAATATGCCTGTCAAACAAATAGTGCGGCGAGCAACTAACCAAAACACTGCCACATCTTCAAATCAAGTTAATACTATAAATAAAGAAGTGAAAGTGCAAACATTTCAATCACAAACTGTTATTGAAGAAATTACAACAACTGTTACTAAAACTATAAGAACAGTAAATCAATCCACTAATCAAGAATTCCAAAGTATTGGTCGAAAGGTCCCGATGCACGTAAGACCTCAGAAAATCCAAGGCATTCGCCCCAACCAACAAATTAAAAACTTTCAAGGTGTGTCGGTTAGGACAGGCACTCCGATAAGGCCGAGAATGCGGAATCCTGTAATGTCCCCAAGGCCACCTGCACCCAGTAATGTACGGCCTTCTGGTCAGCTCGTGCCAGTAAGACCAGGTGTTAATGTTGCGAGGCTCAGTAAACCAAGAATGCCTGCTGTGCATAAGAACCCAACGCCATCGACTAGCAATACGAACAAGCCAGTAATCGGCAGACCTTTGAAAATATCTCCAAATGCAATGATGCCCTTCAATAAAAGACCTGCTCCTGATGAGCCAATAGGACCATTCAGTTGTTTTAAGAAATCCAAAGAATCTTTAATTCCTGCTCATGGATCATCAGACTTTTACGACAATGGCGGGACTTCTGCTGTGCAATACGCGTCTTCATCTCAAATGAGCAAATCAAATTTCACAAGTATGACAAAAACAGTGAAAGGTAATTCTGTAGTTACATCTACGCAAATAAAGTCTGAAGTGAGCACGAGTTCAGAGCAGTTGAACAGGCTCAATAGCATGTCGGGCCTGAAGGTGGTAAAAACTAGTCAAACCAAGCAAGCTTCGAAGTTGGAAGAGAGAGTCGAAGTAAATCCGGCGAAACAAAATACTCTCAGTGCTATTGAGAAACTACAAAGGCAAGGGCTTTTAGTAAAGAAACCGCGAATAGAAGAACCTGAGGATAGCGATCATGATGATGATTATCCAAACCCTGATGATATGGAGGATGATTACTACGATACATAGTACAGCGTGCCAAAAGTTGGCAATGATAATTATTTATGAATTTACTAATGCTAATGAAACTTGATATGAGTATCTTTATTTTTGTTTTCAACTTCAATGTTTGATATTTTTGAGTTCCTGACATTCTACATAGTAAAAACTGAACTTGTATGTATATTTATCAATAATAAATAATATAAATGGCTCTGTCTGTATCAGTAGGCACAAAGTTGTATATAATATTTGAGTATAATTAAGAAAACTGTAAATATTATCGTTAAGAATTTAACATATACCTACATCAAAGTGTAGGAATCCAGTGTTATCACGAAGAAACAGTTTTGTTCTAGAAGAATACAGTTCTTTTGGTTATTATGTTGTATGACATTTAGTGATATTTAATACTTTATTAAAACATGCCACAACCCAAACATACAACACTGTATTTTATTTTTAATATTCATCCAAATAAAGTTGGGTTATTATTATTCGCAGTCGCACAGTAGCTTCCTAAGCTATTGATAAGTTATGTTTCACATTTGAATTTTAAAAATGTAGCCGGTCTCATTTATCGTAGGCCCCAAAATAGTTTAATAGTTTCCTTATTGGGAAATTTTCTAGGGATTCTCGAGTGTGATGTAGAGGGCGCTTAGCTTAATTGAAATAACGTTTCTTTATTCAAAAACTGTACCAATTTATAAATCATTCTTTATTTTGTGTTTATTGAATTGTTCTAAATTTATTAGGGAATTTATTATTGGTTATTTGTTTACTTTCACGAAAGACACTCAATATAATAGCATGGCGATAAGTTTATTTTGTAGTAAATCAAACTAACGTTATTAATTTGTAACGAACACAACGTGAAACGGAACCTGTGACAAAACTATGGCTGACGCCAGCCATATTGAAACGTCATAATTTTGCACAGCGCCCTCTGGTTTGACATTCAGAACTATCAACAGAACTGTCAAGAGAAAAACTCCCATTGAAAAACCAACCAAGTGCGAGTCGGCCTTGCTAATCGAGGGTTCTGTAGCATGCACAATGCACATCAGGTTCTTTCATATGATACCCCACTTGCACTACTCAAGATAACCCGTAATGTATGTACGCCGGACCGTGTACGGTATTCAGATATTAGTGCAATAGGGGGCTTGGAGCTTGATTTATTTACAACTACAAGCGGGCGTAGACCTGAGTATATAGTTTTTTAGTTAAAAATAAATAATGGATGAATATAAAAAAAAGCTATCAGAATTACAATTGTAACCTAACAAAAGCTCTTACAAATACCTAACAGTTTGTAATATAACAATAAGTATCAAAAATTAGAAATCTGCTGAAAGGCCCCAGCTCAGCATGAAGTCCCAAAGAGCATGTAACCACTTACGTTCTACCAAAGACTACTAATGACGCTGATATTTATTCATTCATTCAGCACTCGGACAAATCAAATTATGATTTAGGAGTACCAAGAAAATAAATTGTATACTTTTTTATAACTAGCGGCCCGCCCAGCGGTTTCACCCGCTGCTACGTACCAGTTTTCCCGTAGAAATTGGAATTTGCCCGCAGTAAAAAGTAGTTTACTACTTTACTCCGTTCCAGCAGAAGTGACACAGGACCATGTGCCAGCAAAAGCGGCCCCAACTTTTAATTTGAAGCCGATACCTTATCTCCTGTAGTTTAGATGGGATGCTGGTGGTCTGCTTTAGGTACTCCAGACCCTCGATGACCATTTACCAGCAAAAGCAGCCCGTCATGCTAAACAACTATTACTTTGAAGCCATTACCGTAGCTCTTCTAGTTTAGATGGCTACTGGTGGTCTGCATTAGGTACTCCAGATCCTTGATGACCATGTGTCAGCAGAAGCGCCCCGTCATACTGAACAACTTTTGCTATGAAGCCATTTTCGTATCTCTTAAGTTTAGCTGTGCTCCTGGTGCCCTCCATCAGGTACTCCAGATCCTCAAGTGCTGACAAAAAGTAGTCCAAGTCCGTTTTCAATATACCACCACTATCAGTGCCAAATTTCACGAAGATCGCTAAATCGGTTTGGCTAATTTGGGTAATATCCGCTATATTTCCTGCTTCTAACCGTTTTCCCGTGGGAATGAGGAATTTTCCCGTAGTAAAAAGTAGCCTGTGTTACTCAGGAATGTTGTAGCTTTATAATGGTGAAAGAATTTTGGAAATCGGTCTAGTAGTTTCGGAGTTTATCGATTTCATACAAACAAACAAAAAAACTAATCTTTCCTCTTTATTAATTAGTGTAGACAAATCAAGAAATTTAAATAAATACAAATTCAACTCACACCATTTTGGAACGGCTAATTTGAAGCGATTTGAGTAGGAACTTCCGTGACATTTACTCAAGGAATTATTCACAGTTTGACGCAAACAAATACTTACCAATGTTCTTATTTTCGTGTGGGACACGAGTTGACGCCCGAAGAACCCTTGCGTTGAAGTTTTTAAACCGCTTACTACCTAGGTCTTAGTCTGTAATCCTTTGACGTGGTTGTGTGACGATCACCTTTAAGTATTCAAAGACAGCAACCGGGGTCCGGGGGCGACGGATAACGTGCCCTCCGAAGCACAAAATCATGTTTCTTACGGACAACTGGTGGTTTAGCCTTAAATGTCCTAAAATAGGTACTCTCGCAAGTGATAAAAGGCGTGATATGTGTGTATTTGTATCAAGCCTATATATATCTTACGTCTGTTTTTTTTAATTAAGGATGGGTTTGCTAGTTTTGCACGCCGTATGATGCCGGCTTAGAAAAGCAT
This sequence comes from Tuta absoluta, assembly GCA_027580185.1. Lineage (NCBI taxonomy): Eukaryota > Metazoa > Arthropoda > Insecta > Lepidoptera > Gelechiidae > Tuta > Tuta absoluta. The sequence goes on along the minus strand of JAQAHW010000010.1, from coordinate 13,293,277 downwards.
CACCCCATTTCTTTCCCGTGGGAGTCGTAAGAGGCGACTAAGGGACTTGAGGGTGTGTATTGCAATTTTAGGCCATGGGCTGACAACCTGTCACTATGGCGATACACAATTTTCCGAATTGTCCACAAATATTTGTCAGACGTGACGTAAATGACCGTTTTGCTCTGCCTACCCCACAGGGGATTATAGGCGTGATATGTGTATGTATGGGTTTGCTCTTGATTCTAGTCTAGGTCATAGCATAAGAATAGATAATAATACTAGCGTAGTCATAGGACAGAGTCTAAGGTGGAGCAAGCTCACCATTGATCTACAATGAAGCTCACCCATAACAAGCCTGTTCACTATTACTTTGAAGAGATTAGGGTTGTAAGAGTTTGGAAACACAGACGCAGGTAGTGAGTTTCACTCTTTTGCAGTGCGCATTATAAATTATGACTGGAAGCGCTTAGTCCGCCAGGTATGGATGAGGGCAGAAAAATCGTCACAATAGTGTATCACTATTGTGACGAGTTGTCAGCTTGTCGATATGGAACTTAGATAGATCCAGGACAACAATCTATCTTTATTCAGATTCAGAAATCTCGGGTGCGCACAACATGCGACAAAAATTGTTCAAACGAAAATGTTCAACACAAAATGTAGTCCATTTTCGTTAGAATTTCCTAAAAAAAATCGCAGCAAAGGAGTTTCAAGTTTGAAAAACTTTCGCTAGAACTCTATTTTTAAATTTTGGCAAGCAAAAGTCTGCTACTAATTGTGCTCGTATCACATGTTCTATTTATTATACTACTAAACTTAGCCATTCACTTAATTCCTAACAATTTTACACATACATTAAAAAAAACGAATAGTGGAAAGTGTGATACGAGTGGTTAGTCAGTAGCTGCGGACTTCCGTGCACGATTACAGAAATCACCGTTTCAAGTCATTTAGTTGTAGGCGCGTTGCCTATTTTCTTCTCTGTTGCGCTCTCTGCGCATATCTTCTATTCTCTTGAGACCCCTGCGCGCAGCGCTGTCTAATACGAGAAGCACTCTACAAATGCCGCCTCATCATGAAGCTCCATAAAAAACGTATCAGCTGGCCTTGGCCGGCTGAGACGGCTACATTTCTATGTGTACCATTTAGTGAACCCTACCGTACCAATTACAAATTTAGGTACACCATTAAAAAGCAAAATATATATATTTTTTTTCAGAAAAATACTAAACCTCATATAGAAATTAATCAGTAGGTAGGTAGGACTGAGCGGTGAGCGCGGGAGCAACGCGTGGGCATCGCGGGTAAACTTTGTACTAATATGCTCTCCACACGCGCAACTCTCTTGTTTAGCTGGAGCATACGAATCCGCCCTAAGGCTTGTCACCGACATCATACAAGCGCGCTATAATAAATGCATGGGTAAAGGCAAAAAATAACATAGGCTGAGTATAAGTTTGTATGTTTTTTGGTATTAGAGGACTACACATAAGCTAAGGAAACGGATGGATCATTGCTATTCTATCTGAAAATAATAAGTGTGAGTTAATGTAGGTACTCCACTGAACTGATTCCAACTGGATCCTACAGATTCAAATAAATAAATATCCTGGACAGTTCACACAGCGCCATCTAACCCCAAACTAAGCAAAGCTTGTACTATGGGAACTAGTAACTGATATTAATAATTAAATACTTTTTTTATAAATACCTACATATTTTGAATAGAAACACCCAGAAAAAATGACTTAACAGACACTTGTGAGTTGTAAGGGATCTTTGAGCTTAACCCAGAAAAGAGCAACATATTTTGTTTCAAGACCATAGCGTGCTAAAACAACGAAGTACATTAGGTAGATAACAACGATCAAGGAAATAATACACCAATATGTTAAATAATAACTATATTTACAATTTCATACACAATTATAACACCATTAAATATTTTCAAATACCATGGAATACGAAAATATGAGATTGATATTTGTAGGTTAAATAAGTATGAATGATGTGTTAATTAATAAACTTTGATAGTTATTCAAATCACAGAAATAAGTTTACTCAGACTTGTTTTCCACTTTATTCTGTCGCCATTTTTGATCCTGCAATAAAATTACAACATCAGACTTGACCATACAAATATTTCACTTACCTAAAAATACCATTCCCGCTGCTAAAAAACCACAATATGTAGTGGGTAGGGGTAAGTAGAAGAGTATTTTGTTAAGATTTTGTACAAACCACTGGCAGATTAGTTTAATTAATTGACTTTTCATTATTTACGCATAAAATATGTTCAAAAGGGCAGGTACATGCTTGACAAAATAACTATCATGGAACAACTAATAATTCGTAGTATTTTGGACATTCACATATCACCACGATACAAAACGACACATACATTCATTGCATACAATACTTAGTGGTTATGTACGATTACGATTTCTAACCCCTCAACCACTGTGCTGTTACATCACATAAGACACCATCATTAATCGTTTAGGCGTATCAATAATGATAGTGTTTTATAAAATCATTACACGAAAATAAATAAACGGATTTAACTAAGTTGTATATTTTGGTTTTTACAATTTCTACATTTCGAGCTCTTTACAGATTTGGTGTTCATGGATGACATGACTAAAAGATATCGAAACGTACGAATTCTAAAATCCAAAATATATTTTCTTTTTATTGTGATAATTAATAGTTGTGCGATTCCAAGAAAATATTATAATACCCACATTTACAGCTGTACACACACAATCTTGATGCAAAGCTTTTTCTACTTTCTACATAGCACCAAACCAACTCTATCTCTTTCTACTTAACTGCAGCTAAGTCATATAGGACTGCATACCAATAATTCAGAATCAGTGACTTACCCTCAACCACAGGCCCACCACACCTAACCCACGTAGAAAATATTTAGTTGCTTAGCCACCAATAATAAGTAATCATATTAGGTCATTGTATTATTTTTTTCTAATTTATGTATACTAACAAGTTAGCAGAGAATGTTCACACCAACTCAGTATAGTTTTGCCCGCTTTACCCTACAACTGTTGCTTCATTCTTTATATTAACACATCGAATATTTTTCCATTATGAATGCCAACGTCTCGCTTAAGGCTTGCGCACATTTAGCGTTATTCGATGCGCGCCATTTTCAGTACCAAAATTGAAACTTTTATAGAAAACTTGCTTAATTTCAAGCGCGGGCAGGATTTGAACCTGCGACTTTAGCCATCACTTGTGGCGACGCCTCTTTCATCTGGGCTACCGCGGCTCTACCGTAGATAATTTTATTGAAATAGAGGGTAAATTCTTGGAGCCAGTTATCAATCTATCAGTCGATTGGACCAGGAGTTATCCGTTGACCAATTTGCTACCGATTCACTTATAAATTAAGCTTATCTAAGAAACGAGGACAATGAAGCCGTTTGGTTTCAAGTTTTCTATTTGCGACAGTGTTTGTGTTGTGTATAGATAGATACTTGTGATAAAATAAGAAAAAGCAACTGAATTTGTTTCACGTAGCGCGCAGACATACACTTTTAAGATACAATATTTGTAACATTTTCGAGCGATATAACAGTTACAGTGTAACCTCCCCAAGCGCTGATAATGCACAATGCACGTACCAGAACAGTCAGCTCGTTGGAGAGCCGGTAAGCGATCGCGCGCAGCTTGTAACGCAGCTTCATACTGCCCTTGGTTTTCTTGCGCAACGTCTGCAGTATGGTGTACATGTTGCAGCAGTGCAACACAAGAAAACAAGCCGCCAGGTATGGCACCTAGCGCAAACAAAACGTACGGTCAACCAGGATGCATTATGTGGACATGAGTGATTGGAATACCAAGATTACCGAACGTTATGAATTAAGATTTGAGTGGCGATTTATGATCTTGAATACATGATAGAAAGAGAAAATAAATTAATCTTCATATTTTCGAGTCAGATACCGGTGAATCCTGGTGTCAGAGATTTTTAACCGCCTACTACTCTTAGCAGGCATCTGACATGGATGGATAAATTAAAACTTTGAATGCCACCAAACAACTTAGAAGTTAACTTTGGAAAGATAAAATACATTATTTTCAGTCCAGGAAAAACAATCATTAATGTTCCATAATCGTACCGCGGTTGACAAAATTAAATAAAAATAGCAAATGGTCTCGCAACTGAAAAACAAGTTTATTTATTTTATTACCCATTACTAAATAACGATTTTTACAAAAAGTGGGAATTGTATAGTAATTGAAATAATCATACAAAGCGTGTTAAGTACCGCAACTTATACATCACAATATTATGTCTACCGTGTGTCTAGTTTTCGGAATCAGATATATCAGGGGTCAGGGGTCGCTGACCGTTTGGCCCAAGATACCGAGCGCCAATTATGAACAGCCGTTCCCGATTATACACTAAATAACTGCAGTTGAGAATGAATTGCGTTTCAGCACTAAGGTTACACACTAATAAATGCAATGACTTATCAATTGTATTTAGTGCGTAATCTGTGTAGTCAGCTAACGAACTTCGCTGGGCAGTTTCTAGCAAAGCCACATCAAATGTCATCAAGCAAGTTACTACAAAAGGTATTACGTAAATAACCAGTATATTACGACTCCCTTTAACGGGTTACTCGAGGTGCTGTTGAAAGTACGAATTAGAATATCCGAGACCGAAAACCAGGCACCTGTATAATTTATTACACATTTTACTATATATTAAGCGTTTTTAAGTCCGATATTATCAGCTCCTGTGTTTTGGTATGAGAAATACTTATTTTCAACAAGTAAACAGCCTCAATTAGTATGCGCTTCAATGAAATACAATTTATATTGCTTAAAAATACAATCTTAATATACAAAAATAATAAATAGTCAAACGTTAAAATATGACTAGTTTCAGTATCTATTTGAAGCTGAGTAATTTATTTACTATCATTTTAATCAGTGGGCAACTACCGATTGCAAACCATTACCATTCAGAATGTTATTTAATTACAGTATAAGTATATTAAGTGCGAGTCGAGTGGAACACAAAGGGTTCCGTACCGTTATTTATAAAAAAGGCATAAAATAAAAATGACGTTTGTTGTATGTGAGCCCTCTTCAATATTAATTTTATTTTGGTTTTTAGTATTTGTTGTTAAAGCAATACAAGTTATGTGAAAGTTTCAACTGTCGAACTATTACCATTCATGAGCTAAACTCCGAACCATTACTGATAAAATCAAGTGAAAAAACTCATTTTTGTATCAGACTCCATATGCATTATTATTATCTTATTTTCGGTAGGTAATTTTTTGTTATAGCGACAACAGAAATATAGCATTTGTGTAAATTTCAGCTCTCTATCAGTTTATGAGATACAACCTGGTGACGGACGGACGGACAGACAGGCAGCGAAGTCTCAGTAATAGGGTCTCGTATTAACCGTTTGGGTACGAAACCCTCAAAAGGCATTTTAAATACCACATTCAAAGTTTAACAACACAAATAAGTTATTTCCGACCGAGGGGCATGTCAATCAATAGATTAAAAGAATTTAATAAAAAAGAATAATAAATGGAATGTGTGCATAACTAATTTATAATATATGTTGGGTCTACAACCGGTACGTCTACACAAAGTAGGTTGGTGTCAATACCTAGTGTGTATAGGCTACCTACTCTAACTGATCACTACTGTAAGCTTAAAAAATCTGTAACTAGAATAGCTTCTGTGAACTAAAAGGCACTAACATGGGTATTTCTCGTAATTCAAGGGTCGATGTACCAGTCGCAAGCCAAACACCAATCGCGGTGGTTAACTTTGATAAAAACTTGCGCTAACATTTTTTTTTTGAGCTGATGTTAATAATTTTTATATTTTTAGAATAAGTAAAATACTACTACTACATTGTGGTTTACCACTGAAACATTCTGGTTAGTGACTGGTACATCGACTTTACTTAAAGTTAATTAATAAGCCCAACAGATAATAAATAATCCTTTTCACATAAACTATATTTTTCTACATCCTATCCCTCTATGAAACACACAACCAAATAATATACAAATAAGTAAATCTACGAGCATCTTAATTTACATTCATACGGGGTGTAAGGGACAGACCTCCGAATACTGAAAGGGTGCATGCAGGCCATGAAACTGAACAACTTCTAGAAACATGTCAGGAAACGACAAAAAAACCGACCTCAAGTACAAAATCACAATCAGCCGACCGCATTTACTACAAGAAGTTTTTTAAAATATTTATTTATGGAAAGTTGTTCGTCGTTGTCGAAGATGGTCGAATGCACCAATCAGATTCGGTGGGCTGTCCCTTACACCCTGTATATTTTTTCAATTATTTGTATTACTAACGAATTATCTTTGTAGTGTAGAAGATACCAAGACTCATAAGAAAATGAGATACACAGCTCCACGTAGAACGACGGCCTTTAATATGGTAGGTACACTTATGAAGTGATTCATAAAAGCCATTATAAAATTGTATAGCGACGAAAATTTCGCACAGATTAGAGACCTACTTTATTATTTACAACATCAGACCATCATTCGTTTGATGTTGTAAATTGTTAAATCGTCTGAAAATATAAACATTCTGTACAAAGTTGTGAACATTTCAAACTTTTCATCTAGTTGTAGTTTGTCATTCTTCGTCCAAGAGTTTGTCTAGCCAATCGGCTTTTGTGCAGATTAAAGTAGGCCAGTGCTTGTTCTAATATGCTGGGTCGTATTAACTACGTACAATTTACAAGTGCAATTCGATGTTCATTGCGTAGAAAGTTAGTCATTTCATTATAATAAAAGTTGGATAATCTATCCATCAGCTACGTAATGTACCTAGGTAAATTATACTTGTAAATTGTAGTTCAATAAAACGACTTACTTCCTCTCCCTTCCTACTATTTTATTTTTAAGATGATGTTCTTAATATTAGAATAACTGTTATTCGAAAATATAAATAATGAGCTGATATACAGTGTATTAGTTTAACACGATCAACATTCAGATTCTTATCGTCAGATCTCACGTTTATTTAAGGTAAAATGCGTTTTATGACATGCAAACACTCAGCCATGCAACAATTAACGCCATTCGTAAAAATATACGTTGATACATAACAGCTTATACAGTTGGCAAAATCTTTAGCTTTGATATAGGTAGTTATAGTTGAGAAATCAATATTTATTAATATTTTGTAAGAGATAAACTCTTAATAAATAAATGCGTAGTATTACTTCCAAAATAAGTAACTAAATATTTATTAAAATATTGTTTCTATTATTTTTTAAATGCATTCGAGAGTAGACTGCATTGTCTGGAAATATTTCAGAACTATGTTATGTATTCGATTGAAAAAAAAAAACTTCGCAGGTTATATTCGCCTTTAAACTTGTTTGTGGAATGCAGCTCTTAAGTAAGTTCAAAAAGTCCTGTATGTTCGTATGAAAAATTTGCGGAGCTGTTTCTGACTTCTGATATGTGTTGTTGTAACCCCTGGCCTTAATGTTGCAGATATTGCCAGGTTGTTTTTTGGTGGATACCCCAAATTATAGCTTTCAGAATAATAATTCAGCTATCTTTGATCCCCCCCCTCCCCTTTCCACCACAATACTACCTGGCAACATGTGACATTAAAGTCTGGGATTACAACAACACATATCCCGCCCGCACTATAAGGATGTTCAGTAAAGTGATGTGTTTAACAAAATATCCATGTGCCTTACATTTAAGAATAAATAATATAAATAATGCAACACAAAACGATTACAGAATAAGAACGTTGGTCCACAGATAACATTCGTTTCAATAAATATGTTCGATTAGATGCCACTCTAATAAACATCAAATAAACACCAATAGGTATTTCTAACATGTAATCTACACAAATATTATAAAGAGGAAAGATTTGATTGTTTGTATGTTTGAATTGAATAGGCTCCGAAACCACTGGTCAGATAAAAAAAATATATTTTACCATTAGATTCCTACATTATCCCTGATGAACATAGGCTATAATAAAATGTCTTATTCCCGCGGGAAAACGGTAAGCAGTGGGTGAAACTGCTGGGCGGACCGCTAGTATTTAATAAGTAGTAATACGAAAAACAATTCACTGGGAATAATAAAGATTTTTACTTTAATGTACATGTAAATAGAATATAGAGATATTTTTTTTAATTATCGTACCTGATGCGAATGTGCTGAGCAAAAGACGCATCTTGTCCTCTTAGCTCCTTCATTCAAAAAAATAAATTTTGGTTTTCATAAATAACTAGTGGGAATTTACAGATTATGAACAAGGCCTATTAGAGTGGCATAATAGACAGTATAGTTCACATATACAGGGTATCAGAACGATACAGAAATTACAATAAACTTATCATCAAGACAAAATAGCAATACAACATTCAATGATGTTAATTTTTACGTTTTATAAACTTGTGCACGTTGTATCTATACCATTCCGTTACACTCCATATGTATTAAAATTCGTACATAACATTAATAACTACATCACACAGTTTCCTATTTTACATTTCATCGTAATCATAACTACATTACATTGAATGTGAACGCGTCAGCAATCGTCGTATTGACTTTATAAGTTACGATAATAAATAATTTGAGATGCGATACTAAATAATTTGAGATGCACCGACTATAGTCGGTAAATAGTCAGCGGCTAGTTGGCTGAATATCCGATTAGTCAGGTGTAATTACAACATTTCATTTTAATATAATAATTGATATCAACCAGTAATAATCTTGTTCGAAATGAAACCACAACTGTTTAATTGGCAGAAAGGCTCTAAAAACATGCAGAGACGCGATTTGTATTTTTTTCAAAGGTCACCCAAGAAATGATTGACTTAGCTGACTAGTCGGCTATTTGAGTAGTCGCAAACTAGTCGGTGCCAAGTCGGCCAAAACCATAGTCGGTGCATCTTTATAAATAATCGATTGACTATATTACCCTTGAGGATTACTCCATGCGGAAGGAAAAGGGCAGTAAAACCCGAAGAGTTGAGTGAGTTATATTGTGCCCTAAACACTTTACAAATCTTAAACGATAATTTAACAATTTAACAATGGAATTACCGTCAAATATAAAATAAGTGTGCGATATTTGAAAATAGAAGTCAACACCTGATTTGCCGACGCGCATCATTCTACAATGTGCCTACAACTAACATTTACTACACACAGCCACCGAGATATCTGTTCAGGAGTACACTTATGGGTTTCAAACTTAAGAAAACATTAGACAGAAAAGTAGGAAGATTAAAAATAAATTAAAACATTATTGATCTATTTGACCATTGGCAGCCGAAAATTACCGTTATAAAATCTCATCATCGGGAGCAATTGAAGTGCCGAACTAATTGTTCACTCCAGATTTAACAGCAAAAATCACTTTTCTATAATTTTCTATTTCCTAATCAGATATCTCGTAAAGCTTGCGTTGCATATCGTGCGTTCCTCCGTACGACGCGCCCCGGCGGCTCAGTCGTAAGATACCTGTTCGCTGAGTTTCTGCGGGATCACCATGAGCGTGGTGGCCGTGTTGCCGATGCCCAGCAGCAGGAACGACAAACTTAACGCGTGCACCTGTGCCGCGTGCGTTATACGGAAATATGCTTTATATTCAGGGGCGAGAGTTCAACTGTAAACATTTAGAGATCATGTTTTTTTGTATAATTTAAGATGGGGAAACAAATATACCAAATGGCAGCTTAAAATACTTTTGAACTTTTGACTACTTAAATTTATTAACACAGTTACCCACTAGTGGCAGTCCACAAAAAGGAAGAACTGTATTGTCCGGGTCAGGCCTAAATAACAGTGGCATTTAATAAGACATTAAATTATGGATATTGTTACGGACCCGGACATAGTATGAAGTTGATTATACCCGAGCCAATCTAATATGCTTGATTTCACAGCTGTCAAACTCTTAAAACCCTGGTAAGAGGCCTGCTGTTACTATGGCGTTAGAGATTTAAAAATCTTGTTTTATAACGAAGGTCAACAAAAGTTTAACAAAAATACCAATACTTCAAAAATTGTTAACACAAAATCGTTATCCTACCAAAATATCATAAGCTGCCATTCTTTTTCTAACATTTTTAACCAGCAGAATAACATGAATGCAACATACCTGCCATGTAGCTTCCGGATGATAACTGAGTTGGTACAGTGTGACAGCCACGTACAGCTGGAATATGTACCCCCCGAACAGGAAGGGCAGCAGGTAGGAGAGGCCGCGCCACATCCACGAGTGGAAGCCCTCGATGGTGATGTCCATGTTATGCCTCGCGCCCAGCGCTTTCAGCCTGTACAGCACGCCGCTTTGGTATCTGAACTGCATGAATTGTACCACACCTAGAATATAAAGTAGGTTTTAGTGGCAAAGAATGGTTTTTAGCAAAAAGGTAGATATTTCGCGGATACGCATTGAAACTCGTGATTTTTCGGCATTCGCGTTTCAAAATTAGACAGCAGGTTGAATAAAATTAGTTAAGGATGTGCCATTTTAAAAGGGAAGGTTGATGGAAATCGTGTTGTATGGACCCGTCGCCACTGGTAGGTTAAAGTTTACCCAACTTCATTTAAAAAATAAAGGCTTGAGATTCCTATTTTGACGACTATGGTTTATTATTATTTGAGGGTGAGTGACAAGAGTAAACACGGCACTTATATTAGTAATATTGCTTCATCATCAACTCTGATTCAATATGTTCTGATCTAGACTAGGAAAAGTGCATCCCCATTTCAGATGATAATGGGGGTTAAGGTAGATCGGTAGATTGGAAATAAATCTATTTGTTTGACTGGCCCGATGGCGTAGCGGATAGTACCCCTGCCCTGCCTGCTACGCCGAGGGTCGTGGGTTCAATCCCCACAAGACACAAATATTTTTATTGCAATTTTTCAGATGTTTATGTGAAATCTGAATATTTTCTATAAATCATATGTACTTCTTAAAAAAAAAGTACGTATGTATGTATTTAGTATCCATAGTACAAGCTATGCTAAGTTTGGGGTTAGATGGCGCTGTGTGAAATGTCCTGAATATTTATTTATTTAAACCTCTTTTGCCTACTAAAGAATGTTGGTCAGTTGTCCGTGCCGAGGGTTTTTCCAAAACACGCGATATACTCACTTATATACGCGATGAACCACATAAACGTATGTTTGAACAGCTCCCACGGCTCGTTCTGTGGCCAGATGAGCAGTATCCCAGACACCACTGTCGACACGAAGTGATGTAGTCGCCACCAGCCCTTGATCCTGGATCCGTTCACCTTGAGGATACTCTCGCGGATGGTGAGCGTGCAGTAGTACCATACGAGGAGGAAGATCATTATCAGTTGTAGGGGTCTGGAATTGGAGACCACATTTTGTGTGACACGGAATTACCAGAAATAGAACTTCTGGGCTGGTATCTATGTAAATGAAGAATCCAGGTAATGTATGACAAGTCTAGCGTTCACATTCGTTATCACGTAAAGCAAAAAATGAGCAGTTTAATTAAATATGAAAAGAAACCTCGGCATTTGCAATGCAAATATGTACTACATAGGGGTGAGGAAACCTACTGCTGTAAAGTAGAAAATCTAAAGCGTTTATATATGAACCATCAACTGTAGATTTTTTGCCTTTTAGCGTCTTTAAACTTGCTAATGAATGCACACGCCTGAATCGACAACTTAGAATCATAAGAATAGTTTTTTTTTATCGAAATGTTAACATTATTATGATCAGACTAAATATGCATTTTACTCTGAAAGTTTGCAATTCTAGTTTGTTGTGTTGTGTGCAATAAATTCAAAATTGCACCATAATACATTCCATGTTATGGTACGATTAGTATCTAGGCAGGTTACTGTAAGAACCTAGCTGGCTATGTACGTAATGCTAGCAATTTAAACCCTACTACGGATTCACGTAATCAACTTAATGAAATCCAACTACCTACTTGATTCATATGCGTTATCTCTATATCGTAGTTGTCTTCTGGATTAATATAAAATGATACTCGGAAACATATCGTATGATGACGGCTTGGAATAGCACCACTCCATTTCTCCCCGCAGGTGTCGTGAAAGGCGAGGTCGATATATCCAGGGAATGATCAGCAGCGTTCCCTGGCAAATACCCCCTCCCCTAATAGGAGGCCTATGGATGCCAGCAGTGGACTGCTGTGGCTTTCGATGTTGTTGATATTGATATAATACTGTGAGTGAGTGCAAATAAATCAAACATAGGGTGAAATTTTACTAGTGACAGATACTGTAAACAGAGTACGGGCTGATGTTAAGGAACAACTTTCCCCAAGGAACATATTACTTAGGTTGAATTATGACAAAAAGAACGAGTTTCCATAGTAACTCAAATCATCGGAAATCTGATGGGCAATTTTGTATGGGAGGTCCAATATCGTCACTTAACATCAGGTAAGATGAGATAGCAGACAAATGCCTATTTTGTATATATATTTGTTTTCGTATTCGACCTTTGTTCATTTGAGACAATTAATGTTCCTTATCACCAGCCCGTTTTGAGAATTCGCTATCGGTCACTAGTATTATTTCACCCTATGTATACATATACGTTATTTATCAAGGACTCACCTGAAATCTATGTACAGATTCATAACGGCTAAAACGAATGCGATGGCACTAAGGATCAATTTGAATTTCTCGTACTCATCTTTGTATTTGAATCTGAAATAATAAGACGACATGTTTACGTAAACAAGGCTAAGTTCAAGTTAAGTTCAAAGAGTAAACATAATTTAGACTTTGACCCACATTCAAGCGCGTAACATAATCATTTTTAGTGCAAAATATGGATCGTCTACTATCACAGTGACGCATTCCACATACACCTGCGTTCTTATAATATGCAGGATAGTTATTAGAATGAATGGAAATTTAAATATCCATTCCTTGGTTCTGAGAGCGTGGTCCTGTATATCACTACAAAGTATAAAATAAGGTTGCTTTCCGCTGTCCCTATGTATGCTTAGATCTTTAAAACTACGCAAATGATTTGTAAACGTTTTTTTTTTAATAGATGGGAGTAATTCAAGAGAAAGGTTTTTGAGTATCTTTTACAACGGGCAAAAGGTTTTATTCTCATAAACGGGAAGCAGCGGGTGAAACCGTTGGACGGGCCGCTAGGGCATACATATAAAGATTTCTAGTTTGGGTTATCAGTTGACTTTGAGAAGATCTGACTGAGGGAGCAGATAGTTTTTGCGACACGCACTACATGTACGAGTAAGTTTTGGTATTTGGTATAACTGTGCAAGACACTAGAAAAAAGTTTCAGTTTTCAAGAAAAAAGTAAAAGAGCATTACCTTTCACTGTCTAGTTAGTTTGTATTAGTCGTATTTATGTATATTTATTGTATTTGTTGTAATATATATATGTTATTGTGTTAGTTATATATATATATAACTAACACAATAACATATATAATATTAAGTAAACTTATTTTTATTATATTATATTTTTATTATTACATTGTGCACGATCTATCAGCCTCACCTTATGCTGTCTCTCTACCGTAGGACTGCTGGAAGAGATTTCTTTTTAGAAATAAGTAGTACCTGTTGTGTTGTTTTTCTTAATTGTAAGTGTCCTGTGTCTTATCTTGTGTGCAATAAACAGTTAAGTAATAATAATAATAATAAAAACTGTAGTTATTTTTTGAACGGATCATTGAAAAAATTCATTCAATATCTTACAATTTTTTTATACACACAGTAATTAGTTACTTACTTGTCGTTTTTGTTGAGTATGGAAACATTGACGTTGCCTAATATAATTTTGAGGTACAAGCTGTTCTGTTTGGGTAGCGTCGTCTCTATCTCGTGCAGCATCGCTTTCCTCTTCATTATCTCCTTTTCCAAATTCGCCACGCGTTCATCTTTTGTTAGGCCTTTCTTTTCTAACCTGCCAATGGAATAAAGGAAAATATAGCTCAAATAAACGAAACCAGATGGTTACCTACTACGTCGACGTCCGTCCAGCGCTAAGCCCCACTATTGCCCGTTTTTCCGTGGATATAAGTTATTTTTGTTAATTATTCGAAAAAGAATCCTGTTGCTCAGACGTAATGTAGCTGTCTAATGTTGAAAGATTTTTTGTGGGTGCAGTACAGCCGGGATTTGTTAATAAACAAAATACTTTCCTCTTTATATATCTCTCTCTCTTTTTCGAGCGGGACACCGAGTCATCCAACGACACGATGAACCCTAGTGTCAGAGTTTTAACCGCCTACTTAGAAGTAGGCATGACATGGTTGTGTAACGACCGCCGTCTAAGTATTCATAGACAGCAGTGTTGGGAAAATTGTAATTAACTACCAATTACAAAATTACAATTATTGTATGTAATTAAAATTATCAATTACTGATTATAAATCTTGAAAGTAATTTCGATTAACAATTACTTTGATGCAATTGTAATAAAAATTACTAAATTACTTAATTACATATGAACAAGGCCCATAAAAATAACATCTATCAGGATATTTCAACTATGTGTTTATTTCTAAATATTGAGCCAAACAAAACAATATGATTCAAGATAACATTATTAGGTTACATTATCACTTAAAGCTCTTGTCATAAAAACTACTGCACTACTCACACAGCGCCTACCTAGCACCAAACTAAGCAAAGCTTATACTATGGGACTTAGAAAGGTATGATATTAATACACATATAATTTTACATACATAGAAAACACCCAGAATCAACACAAATGTTTGAAATTTAACTTCCAAACACTTGAGCTGTGTAGGAATCGAACCCACGACCCTCGGCGTAGTAGACAGGGATAGGTACTATTCAGTCCACCACGCCATCAGGCCAGTCTTCTGAATACTTATAGGGTGCATTCAGACCATGAACTGAACAAACTTCCCCCAGTACCTACTTATAATTAATATATTTCATTTTGTATGGCAGATTGAACATTATCTGTTGTTACCTGACATTATAATATGTTCCTAGGGAAAAGTCGTCCCCTATGAATATGTGGAAGGCTGTCCCATGCATTCGGCATTACTATAGCAAAGATCCATTCCATCATACTACAAATTGTAGTTGAGTAATTAAATTACGTATTATAATTATATAATTACATAATTGGAAAAGTAATTACAATTACTCGTAATATCAATTACATGTAATTTGGATTGAATTAAATTGAAATAAAAGTAGTTAAATTATTAATCAAATTACAAAAGTAATTGATTGTGCCCAACACTGATAGACAGCAACCGGGAACGACGGCTTATCGTGCCCTCCGAAGCACGGAACCATCCTCTTTATTATTAGTGTATAAGTGTAGAGCTATAAAACAGTATGTTATTATGATATTAATCGGTTCCGATCGATTTTAATATAAACATTATAATTTTCTAGATAATTAGCATATATATATCCTCTAATCATCGCACAGCTCTTTTATATCTAGGGTCCTACTGATTGAGGCATTTGTTGTGATGACCTGAAAAAATCTTATTTTTATTTATTCGTCGGTTAAATCTCAACGTCGATAAGCTTGAAAATCTCTAGAATTAACATCGAAGAAAATTAATAGAAGGAAGGAAGGAGTAAAAGCTGTAAGGTACTTATTTTTATAATGAATGGTTTACGTCTAGTAACTACCTAGTCTGACAACTTTCTATGATATTTACTGCTTGTAAAAGTAGGACTACCTATTTACTACTATGTTACGTTTTGTAATAGCAGCGGTGGAAACTTAACTAAAATGGCTTTCAAAAAGTAGATACTATGCCTGCCCCGTAGGATTTTTATGTATCGTATTCGAAATAGATTGACCATACGTAGGTATTTGCTTAAACTAACTATTAACTTTACCCTCTACCAGTTGCAGAGGAAATGACCGATTGTTTTATTGCATAGAGCACTATCAGTAGCTGTGTTTATTACCAATAACATCGTTGTGTAACCATCTTGGCCCTACCCTGAGAATATTTATCTAGTCACGTCTATATGAACACCTTAGAACGATTTACGCTCATTTCCTACTATAGCGTTGACTTAACTATTGCAAGTGATGATTTAATTTTTAACGCTAAGGGATTCTATTTTTTTAATACGAAAGTATAGCGAGAGCGAGGTCGTGAGGTAGTAGGTACCTGTACCTGTTACTTTCAGATCAATCTACATACATACATACACACATCACGCAAATAATCCCTTGCGGGGTAAGCAGAGCGTAAACTACCGCAAAAACGGACATTTACACCACGTCTGAAAAATATTTGAGGGTCAATAATTCGGGAAATTGTGTATCGCCATACTGACAGGTTGTCAGCCCATCGCCTAAAATAGCAATACACCCCTCGAGTCCCTTAGTCGCCTCTTACGACTCCCACGGGAAAGAAATGGGGTGATGCTATTCTAAGCCGACATCACACGGCAGATCAGATCAATCTATGTGTTGTATACTACGTGGTACGTGTATCCTACACGTGTTGATAATAATACCTATTCAATAAAATAACGATCTTTGCATAGTAAGATCGCTACTTAGTAACATCTTGCCCCTTAGTGTCTGACTGTTGTGTACAAGTCGTCCTAATCACCTTTGATCGCCGATAGCATTATCAATGCCTTGTACCTATATATCCTTTTCTTATCTGTGTTGTATAGATTCGTTAATCACACTTTATTTATAGCATTCGAAGTTACGAGTATATGAGGCTTTATAATTTTTAAACTTCTTGTAACTGCTTTGAAATTAGTAGATGATCGAATTCTAAGTTTGTTTACCAGTTTCTTCCGTACCTATGTATGTATTGCGCTGGTATGTTCTTGTAAGGCGCATTAATCAGCAAAAGTGGCAAAAGTAACTTTCCTAATCACCAGAAGATAAGAATGGGGATTAAGAGACAGTTGTTAGTGTAGAATTTGCACGGGTTACCCTTGTAGTAACTTTCAAGGATTCTTCTAGACGTGAAACTAAACAACTTACCATGATAAGTATATGAATTTTCCTCTCATATAAATTTCGTTGCTGTTCGAGTGATTTTGTATGGGAGGACCAAAAAACGTTCTAGAAGAAAAAAACTAAGAAAAGCTTTACATATAGAACACGCCCTGTAGTGTTTACAGTCATTTTCTGAACACACTGTAGAGAATCCTCTCATAAAAGAATAAATGCAATAATATTTTCAAAACATGTTTTCAAGAAAGGAGACGCCTTTGACGCCTTCCAGCCGACGGCACAGGCCGTGTTTCGTAAAGGCTTTAGCACCGTGGACCACATCCATACTGTTCCGCAGGTTATCCAGAAGTCAGAAGAGTATAACCAACCACTGTGTATGACCTTTGTGGCCTACGAAAAAGCCTTCGACTCCATCAAAACCTGGGCTGTTTTAGAGTCTTTGCAGCGGTACCAAGTGGCATGGCGACATGTGGAGGTGCTAAGAAGCCTTTATCAAATGGCTACGCTGTCCGTCCAAGTACAAAACCACAAAACAATATCCATCAAACTTCTCCGAGGTGTAAGGCAGGGTGACGTTATTTCCGCGAAACTCTTTACCAATTCGCTGGAGGATATCTTTAAGACTCTGCAGTGCAGTGGGATGTACTAGGCATCAACGTCAACGGCGAATATCCCACACATCTCTGCTTTGCTGACGATATCGTCATAATGGCTGAATCGCTGCAGGATCTGCAAAAAATGCTGACCAGTCTCAACATCGCGTCGCATCGAGACGTGTTGGACTCGGGATAAACTTGGACAAGACGAAAGTCATGTTCAATCAACACATCAACCCCGAGCCGGTCTCCGTCGAAAGTATAGCTTTTGAAGTTGTCCAGAAGTATGTGTACTTTGGGCAAACTCTGCAGCTGGGTAGAGACAACTTTGAGGCTGAAATCACCAGAACAGTGCAGCTGG
The DNA here is from genome assembly GCA_027580185.1 of Tuta absoluta. NCBI lineage: Eukaryota > Metazoa > Arthropoda > Insecta > Lepidoptera > Gelechiidae > Tuta > Tuta absoluta. Next base: position 13,275,320 of record JAQAHW010000010.1, on the reverse strand, counting down.
ACTGGGCAGCATTTTGGACGTTGCGTCATATCTTGGAATCACCCTTGCCACAATGCCTCAAGACCAAGGTGTTCGATCAGTGCGTCCTGCCAGTCATGACCTATAGAGCCGAGACGTGGAACCTGACAGTTAAACTGGCCCACCGGTTACATGTCACTCAGAGAGCTATGGAAAGGTCTATGCTCGGTATCTCTATAATGGATAAGATCCGGAATGAGACTATCCACAAAAAGACCAAAGTAACGGACATAGTCTGGAAATGTAGCAAACTGAAGTGGCAGTGGGCTGAGCACATCTGTCGTAGAACCGACGGACGGTGGAGTAAACGGGTTCTCGAGTGGAGGCCACGCCTCGGCAAGCGTAGTGTTGGACGACCTCCGGCCAGATGGACCGATGACTTAAAAAAGGCGGCTGGAAGCGACTGGATGGCGAAAACGGGAGATAGTGCCCTACCCTGGGGGAGGCCTACATCCGGCAGTGGACTGCTATAAGGTGATGTATGTATACTTTAAAGCAGCACCATCCCTGAACAACAAATAGGCTACTTTTTACCACGGGAAAGTATCTCATTTCCACGAAAAACGGTAAACAGCGAATTTTGTACTGTGATTTTTCGCACTGAGATTGCTAGCATAATAAGGTCTGGAGTACCTGACGTAAAACAAAAGTAGAACAGTAAAGCTTTACGAGATACGGAAATGGCTCCATAGCAAAAGTTGTTCACCTTGATCAGCCGCTACTGCTGGCGCATGGACATCGAAAGTACCTGATGCAGACCACCAGGAGCTCATCTAAACTATAAGAGATTTGGAAATCGCTATGAAGCAAAAGTCATTCAGCATGATTAGCCACTACTGCTGGCTCATGGACTTTGATGTTCTGGAGTAACTGTCGTGTAACACATAGTAATCAACTTTTTATTATGAAAAATCCCATTCTTACAGGAAAATGGGTTACAGGTTACAGGTAGCAGCAGTTGAAACTGTTGGGCGGGCCACTAGTTTAGATTATAAAAATATAAGACGGTTCAAATTGCCATCACAAAACACAGATTTCTGATAAGCAGAAAGTCATTATTTCTGTATTTTTTTCCAGTACTACACTAACTTACGTAATATAAAACACATTTATATCTGCCTGATATTATTGAATGATACCTACATGGTTTTTAATGGTATGTAAGGGATTAAATTGTTCAACAACAAACTTGATAAGTTTATACTAATATTTACAACTGCAATTCAAAGAAATAATATCAGTCACTTTAGGCTATCATATTATTTTTTGATATTACGGAAAATATTAATAGTTTTTACCATTAGCCGCAATTCTAGCGTGTTCACATTTATTAGCTATTCCTGTTACTGTCTCGACTAAGGGACAGGAAAGCTAAAAGCACGTTCACACAATGCCAATATGGGCAGGGAAATAGCAAGGGAAGTGGGCAGCGCGAATATGTAAACAGTTACTCGCACTGCTACTCGTCATGCCGCTGCTGCCACTCGCGTGCTACCTAGAATGTCGGTTTTTGGTGCGCGAGTCTAAGGAACGGCAGCACGAACGAAAATGGAAAGTATTGCTATCTCGCTCACTTGTATTGGTGCGAGAAGAGTATAACGGCAGTGTGTGAACACTCACTCGCGATGATACTTCCGCGGAAGTATTTCGAGCAATATTCAGGACAGCGGCAGGAGCTGCATGGTGTGAATGTGCTAGATAGATACAGAGATAGGAAAGTGCTATGAACTAACTTATAGAAGGCCATTAAGATACTTAATTTCTTTCTAAAATTCGAAAAGGAACTTGCCTTTTGAGTGCTCCATTTATAACGCCGAGCCGGTACCTCTGATGGTTTAACTCTTTGAGGCACTGACCCTGCAGCTCCCCTACCTCCTCCAGTTTGCCCACATATTGCTTATTTACAGTCTGAAACAAGAAGTTTAAGCTAAAGAGCCTATTACACTAATCTGCTGGCTGTGCACAATTCGACAAACATTACTGACTATTATATGGGTATGGGTATCACAAGGAACAAATTATGGCCTTCAGCGACCAAATGGAAACAGAAATTGAAAAAAGAGTCATCAATGCATGGAGAAGATTCTGGTCCCTGAAGGACATTATGAGGGGCAAACAATATTCCACTGCAATTAAAAGAAAAATATACAACACCTGCATACTTCTGATCATGATTTATGGATGTAAAACTTGGGCTACTACAAAAAAGACTTTCCAGAACCTCATAACATGCCAGAGGAGCATGGAAAGAAGTATGCTAGGATATACAATAAGAGACAGAAAATGAACATAAGATCTCAGAAAAATAAAAAAGAAGAAGATGTGACTTCTAAAATCAGAACCCTAAGTGGAAATAGATGGGCCATATGCTGAGAGACACAAGACAGAAATTGTCAACCACAATCACTGAGTGGAACTCAGGATGCGACAAGTTGCTGGGCTTCTATATATTTTTTTTTATCAATGATGGGTTTGCTCTTGACTCTAGTCTAAGTCATAGGACAAAGACAGAGTCTAAGATGGAGCGAGCTCACCCAGAAGAAGCCTGTTCACTCTTACTTTAAAGAGACTAGGGTTGTATACGTTTGGAAACACAGACGCAGGTAGTGAATTCTATGAATCAGGATGACAAGATATAGAACCATATGGAAGGATCTGCAGGAGGTATATGTGTCAACATGACACACTGAAAGTGAGGATCTTGAGTGAAATGTATGTGAGTGTGAATTTAATTATAATATTTTGTAACTTTGATTTTTGTATTTTAGCAATAAAGGCTACAAAATTGAAATTAAATATGGGTATCTTGCAATAAACTCTAGATAACCAGCAATGTATGATAAACCATGCATAGTCAGCAGACCAGTGTAATAGCCTCTTAAGTCTAGTCTCACTTTTCATTGTCAACATCATATTGTGTGGAATATGCTGAACATGGTGGTTTATGAACATTCAATAAGACTGTACCAAAAATATACTCAGAACAAAACTTTTAGAAAAATTGTTTAGAATGGGTTGTGATTACTTCTTGGGATTTAGATCGTATTTTTAAATGATACCTACTATGAATCCTAAGGATCTTAAATCAACTGACTAGAGCAAAACTGACAAGAGTTTAGCTCTCAAATTTAAAAAATGACAAGGACTTCGGGCAAGATCAGTGTTGTAATAACATGCTGTTAAAAACAATAAAGGCAAACACACATATAGTTCTAGAATATTTTACTTTGAGTATATAAGACGCAGCTTAGGGATTAATTCATTCAAGGTCACAATTCAGAATATTTTTTGTATTTGTATTAATTGCATAATATGGAAAAAATTTACTATATCGACCATTGATTTTAAGGTCGGGGGGTGTGGGGGAGGGGGAGGGGGGGGTGGGGGAAGCCCCCCTAAAAAGGGGGGGAGGCGGAACCCTATAGATCCAGAGATATTTTATATTGAATTTTGAGGTGAAAATCGGTCCAAAATCGCTGCCGCTCATTAAAAAAAACCCCGCCCCGAGTCTTATTATGCTTGAAGGACTTTCCGGGTGGCAATAAAAAAAAATAACTAACACCCCGAAAGCTATCCGAGTCGGGGTGCCGCGAACTCCCCCAGTGCTCGCTGCGCTCGCACCAACCTTGAGTCTTTTATTGTGCCTAAAGGACTTTCCGGGTGGCAATAAAAAAAAATAACTAACACCCCGAAAGCTAAGGCGGTCTCTACGCTCGCTGCGCTTGCTTCGCTCCCGCCTTAGCTTTCGGAACCTAACCTATCCGAGTCGGGGTGCCGCGAACTCCCCCAGTGCTCGCTGCGCTCGCACCCGCCCCGAGTCTTTTATTGTGCCTAAAGGACTTTCCGGGTGGCAATAAAAAAAAAATAACTAACACCCCGAAAGCTAAGGCGGTCTCTACGCTCGCTGCGCTCGCTTCGCTCCCGCCTTAGCTTTCGGAACCTAACCTATCCGAGTCGGGGTGCCGCGAACTCCCCCAGTGCTCGCTGCGCTCGCACCCGCCCCGAGTCTTTTATTGTGCCTAAAGGACTTTCCGGGTGGCAATAAAAAAAAATAACTAACACCCCGAAAGCTAAGGCGGTCTCTACGCTCGCTGCGCTCGCTTCGCTCCCGCCTTAGCTTTCGGAACCTATACTATCCGAGTCGGGGTGCCGCGAACTCACTGACGCGTGACGAGCAGACCGGAATGTCAAAATGGCGTCTATATGGCGTTTCGTTATGCACAGTGATAATGTCCATGATCTCCGTAAAATGAAATAATAATTGGTAATAATTTGTTTATTATTATGTTTTTCGCTTAATTACTACAATTTCAAAATAATTATTACTATTAAGATAAAAAAAGAGTTAAACGTATAAACATATTTAGTTTTTAAAAATTACAAGTGTTTGACAACAAGTGAAACGAAACGCAGTGACAGCAAAACCCCCCATTCACAACCATAAATTATGAATGTCATGTTTTTTCATACTATAATTACTATATTTTGTGAATTAATTTCTCAGAAACTATGTGTTTCCGGCGAATGAAATTTAACACAGAAGTTACTTAGGTCAAGATCTTTCAGCCCTAAATTTTTCGCCGCCCAGGTCAGCGGTCGATAAAGGAAACTATCCCATAATATAGGTGATATAAAGTTTTATGCAAAGATATTGTTAAACATACATAAACAAGCAAGGCAACCCGGTATACGAGCTTCGAGCAGAGTTTCTCTGTCTACACTTTAAAAGAGAGCATAGGCAGGCATTGCACAGCAAATGTTCTGATAATGTTTTTATTGATATCTCTCACTACAGAAGATGAGCATGCATGTTTTCTGACGTAATACTAGAGAAACATTTGTATTCAGACAGTAGAACTATTAAAATTCATCGATAAAACTTAAATTAAGCTACGAAAATCGAAACGTAAGATTATGTGAAAATGGTACCTCGAGACGCTTAAAATCCGCCAGCAAATCCTCCCATTCTTTGAGACACTCTTCCACATCCATAATTGATAGAAAACAAGTTGAGCACGACTTGTAATTTACGTAAAATTCGAGAAACTCCGCTGCTCCGTCGCCTTCGAAACGGACATCGATGTCATTGACCAATTGACCATCTGTCTGAGTCTGTCTGTCATGTCATTCGCAAATCAAAGAAAGTCCTTTATTGCCCACCATAATACTAGCCGGCACGGTATTTTCCACTGCTATAATGCACAACAGTCAGCAATAAATGCTTTCAAACTGTGTATGATTTGTGTCAACAAATTAATTATTTTTTGGGACTAACACATATGTGACTTTTTTTAAATTTTATTTGTTTTTATTAAAATTAAAAATAACGAGATAAAATATAAACAAATAAAATTATAAATATTCAATCAAATTAACCTAAATAAGGCCTTCCGTTCCGATATGAATGTGATTTTGACGGTATTTCATCTCGATTAACAATATCAAGTATCGCAGGTTCAAAGTCGGACTAATTAAAGTAAATTAGAAGTACAGCCATAAAAGATTCATTTAGCTATTGCAATCCAGCTTCTTTTTAGTAGATAAGCAACCTAACCTTGATTTAACCCCAAACACAATTCTAAAAAATATTTTTTACAGCAACAGAAGAAAAAAAAACAGTGTTTTTTGGAAACACCATTAAAATAATTTAGGGACGGAATGAATAACTTACACTTTGCGTACCAAAGAGAACGCTATCTATCCAGAAGAATTTTTAAAAAATAATAAATAATCTCCCTACTATGTCAAGCAATATAATGCTGGACATTTTGTTTTTTTTTAAACACACATACACGCACACAACACAGGGTGCGTGCGTGGGGTGTACATTGTTGGTACAGGAACCCTCCTAACACTAATAGCAACATTGTTTTCACTCGATTGCCACTATCGTGCAGGCTTGGGTTGTACCACAGATAATATAATACTACTACGTACCAGTTGTACCCAACTGTCGGCCAATACTATGCTGTGCAAAACACTGTCGTGCAATATAGGAAGTCAAGTTCAGCTGTCAGCGGTGCGTTTTTAATTGCATTCAACAGCTACAGTTTGGCTACAGTGCCTCTTTCTATGATCTCGTTGTGGGTGGAACAACTGTGTGGTGGGGTGTGGTGTGACACCAAGACACCAAATCGATGAACGACCCTGGTGCAAGTCGTGTCCTGGTGTGTCTCTAAACAGAGGTCTCTGATATGTTAGGTCCAGCAACTAAGTACATTATCAAAAACAGCAACCTGGACCGACAGTTCACGTGCCCTTAGTACTTACATTAATCTTTGTCAAATCAGATCAGATGGTTTTGCTAACTTTGCGGCCTGGTGCCTATCTATGTCTGATGTATGAAACTACAGGCCACAAGTCTACAGGTGAAATTCTTAGTACATTGCGTAGCCGGTTCATATACCTGGTATCATAATGGCTAACCGACTGCGCACCCTTCGGCAGATAATGTCCTCATCCTATAATGTCCTTATCCTATAATTCAGTGTCATGTCCACTAAAGTCTGGTAAGAAGTAATGCAAACCAATCTGTAAACTAATAATTAGGAAGGTGTAATTAAATGACCCTCAAAGAAGGTGTAACTGTCAGATGTGGCGATGTCCGCTAGGGATATAGGTTTGTATGTTTGTACATTAAGAATAACCTAGGTATTAGATATTTCATTGTTTTGTGACTAGTGTTGCGCTGCGCCCAACCAGCGACAGCAGTATCATCTTGTCTTGGTCTTGGTGGCCCGCAACAGGCGGCTGTGGGTTGTTCAGATGGATTAAAAAACAAAACTCAGACTAAAATAAATTAGATATTTAATTGATTTATTTACAGAGAATTATAAACCAATATCTTTTAAAATTTTGGTATTTAGTATTATTTTAGACAAAAGACAATGGATATATGAGTAAGAACAAAATTCTCTTGTTGTTTATTTCTTGTGAATTTCAATCAAATTATTTTTAGTTGGTGCACAAGAGAATTCCGCCAATGTGGATATACATATTATGTCGGTATTTATTATCCTTAGAATAAGCATATTATCATGACATGAGTGCAAATACCTACTCGATAATTGTAATACAAATTCTTATTTTATGAAACATACAATAATTTCGCAAGCTGTTATCAACAATTTGCCTTACGTTACCTAAGGAGATTGTATAAATGCTATGCAGAATATTGTGATATCAATCAATACACATTGCTAAGCGCGTAATCATTATTTTGCTTTTATTGTTATTAGTTATTATTATCAATAGTTACAATTCTATTGTAAATGAACATTCTCCTACAAACAAACATAGATTTCGTAGTGTTTACATGACTAGAAAATAACGTGTTATTTGTCACCCAACAGTTCTTAAAGGGTCTATATTAGATACAATTCCTTACGAATTTGTTTTTTTTTAAATACCCCTGGTTACTTAGCAACATACAACCTCCCCGGTCACCGTGTATTTACGAATTTACATTGATTAAGCGAATATAATGATTCCATGACGTGAAATTGCTCACCGCAGTATGTTATCTTAATTCGCCTTGTACTACGTTCGACAATACAAGCTTAGCTTGATTTCATGAACAGTTCACAAAATGCGGTGCAACAATGTCACGGGTTTACACCTTGTATATGTATGTAACGTACATGGTACCCATGCGCTAATACGGCAAAGCTCCTAAAAATATTACTATACCATACTAGACTACAAACTACCACTAACTTCTACCGGGCAACTAAATTCCTCAATGCCATAAATAAATAACTAATTTAAACCAACATAATAGGCTTCAATTAAGTTTCATCTTTGAATCTAGCTACCTCAAACAGTATTGAAAATTAAAAATAATAATTATATCACACACTTTAATTTACGTAGGATTCGTAATTATAATGTAAATGAAAAACGCGTTACACATTCAAACCGGAATAAGTTCGACGTAAACTGATACAGATAGCGTAATAACTACTCTAGCATTCCGGCGCTGGCCGCGGCCGCGTGCGTCGATTTGAGACAATGTGAACAAACAAAATGGAAGGTGTAAATAAATAATTAAAACAATTTAAAATATAACTCTCTAACTTATAGTTAAAGTTTTGGATCGCCAAAACTTAAAATAAGTCCCTATGTAACTCGTGTACGGTGTATAAAGCGCTTCTGTACGACATTCGCAATGTGACGTAGGGCGCTGCACCCACGCTACACCACTCGCTGCACTCGCTTGTCCCTGTGGCGTCATAGCTGCGGTTGGCGCTCGCCAACCCGCACAATGAGCGCCACGTCGAGGCGAGACAAACAAACACTCAAAGCTAACTATATACAAAAGGCAGATGATGATGATGAAATTGTGATTCTCGACAAGACCGATTCCGAGACGATTGATTGTCATGAATAATCATCGATATCAAATTGGAGTAAAACTAAATTATCAATAAACAAATCGAGGTACAAATTTTCCTAAGCGGACATTGTGTAAGAAAACTTTTAACTATCCATACGAAATAAAATTTATATCTAAACGCGCTTACGAATAAACAATAACTATAAAATAAAACAGAATAATGAAAATGTTAAATTATAACACAGCTTTTACTCCTCACTCCGCCGTCCGGTTCCGTACGAGACGAATGCTACGTCGCTGCACGGAGATTATCCAATCATATAAAAATCCAGGATATCCCGATTCACTATAACCTTTACCTAAACAGAAACTACCTATGAGCCATTACGATTTAATGGAATGTGCGAGCCTAGACGAGAGGGAACTACAGAGTTTTAAAAAAGGTGAGTAGACATAGCATTGTCGAAAGTACGAGAAAAGACACAATGAGCTCAAGGGAGAAACGATAACTATCAAAACTGCTTTTCTCTTGCCTAAATGATTTGACCATCAATTACGCAACTCATTGCTCTTGCAGCTATTTAATGTGAAAAATAATGATAAAGATATCATCGGTGAGTTTAGGTTACTAAAATGGCAACGCGCTTAGCGGCACTCCCAGACTTTGACGGTTTGATCGACGCTGCCCGATATCACAAATGGCAAGCTCCTGTGGAAATCTGGAAACAAAGAAAATACTTTATTAGTACATAAAATTTCTAGCTATTGTGAAGTTAATGGCAAATTATTAATAATTTTCAACAAGAAGACAGCATTAAAACAGAAATCACTGGAATAATGTCTCAATTTTTTTTAAACTCAGTATATCACGTAAAGAGAAATCTATGAAGATGAGTGAGTAATTAGCGCATGAGGGCAGCGACAAGAATGGCGACATACTGACGTAGTTTATAATGCTTACCTAATTATGAATGTGATTGTTTGCTTTATAACAGTTAGTATGTATGAGCTCTGTTTAGATATAGGAAAAATCTTTATGATCTGCTAATAAACTGCTGCGCAGTTTGACGGAAATAGTTTTGTGTAATTAGATTGTTTTATACATACATACGTTCAAAGTCCATGGATAGTATACATCTTGTTAAAAGTCTACGGATAGCGTGATATCTCTGATTTAAAGACCACGAAGAGATATATCTTTCGTAAAAAGTCAGTGTAGAGCTAATATCTCTCGTTTCCAAGTCCATTAAGAGGATAATACCTCTCGTTCAAAGTCCACAGGTAGCGTAATATCTCTGATTTAAAGACCATAATATCCTCGTTTAAAGCCCAGGGAGAGGATAATATCTCTAGTTCAAAATCCACGTAGAAAATAATATTTCTCTTTCAAGGACCCCTTCTCGGAAAATATTTCTCGCTCTAACTGCGCGTTGGGATAAAAAGCCCGTCATCCGGGTTTTCTTCTCGACGGCCGTGAGGCCGTCGGGGCGACGCCATCGGGGCAGAGCCTCCTGGGCGTAGTTTCTGCCGCCGCCCACAAAAGCGGGCGGGTCACGGGGTTGGGGGCCGTGGTGAGTGTGGGAACACTTCGCCACGGCCCGAAGTGTCTAATCGGTCGAGACTGCGGCCGCCGGGCAGAACCGGCCGCAGTCTTTTCCGGTGCACGTTGACAGTTCGTGAAGGGGTTGATACTTACCGATGCTGGTGGCGAAGTGTTGGTGCGCGTAGAGCGTCTTGAGGCAGCGCGTGTGCGCGACGTCCCACACGCGCAGCGTCTTGTCGTCGGACGCGGTGAGCAGGTAGCGGCCGCCCGGGTGCCACGCCAGCCCGCGCACCCAGTTGTCGTGCCCGACCAGCGTGGCCAGGCACTGCCCGGTGCTTACGTCCCAGATCTGAAAGGAAATATTACAGTTATATTAAAATTATCATCCACAACAGTCCTGGGCATGGACCTCCCTTTATTGGGGGGTATCGCCATACTCATTTCGCAAGTTCTGTAAAAAAATGGCTAAGATGATTCCGTCGTATTTTACCAATGATAGCAACAGGTAAGATGATTTACTTTGTTATTTTTGCCGATGGCAATTTACCTTGACTGCCTTGTCGCGGGAGCCGCTGGCGAGGAAGGGGCCGCAGTGCGCGGCGCGGCGGTTGTCTGTACCGGAGGCTTCGTTGATGGCTCGGGAGCCCTATAGGGGGGGTGGGGTGGGGGGTTACCTTGACTGCCTTGTCGCGGGAGCCGCTGGCGAGGAAGGGGCCGCAGTGCGCGGCGCGGCGGTTGTCTGTACCGGAGGCTTCGTTGATGGCTCGGGAGCCCTATAGGGGGTTACCTTGACTGCCTTGTCGCGGGAGCCGCTGGCGAGGAAGGGGCCGCAGTGCGCGGCGCGGCGGTTGTCTGTACCGGAGGCTTCGTTGATGGCTCGGGAGCCCTATAGGGGGTGGGGGGTTACCTTGACTGCCTTGTCGCGGGAGCCGCTGGCGAGGAAGGGGCCGCAGTGCGCGGCGCGGCGGTTGTCTGTACCGGAGGCTTCGTTGATGGCTCGGGAGCCCTATAGGGGGTTACCTTGACTGCCTTGTCGCGGGAGCCGCTGGCGAGGAAGGGGCCGCAGTGCGCGGCGCGGCGGTTGTCTGTACCGGAGGCTTCGTTGATGGCTCGGGAGCCCTATAGGGGGTTACCTTGACTGCCTTGTCGCGGGAGCCGCTGGCGAGGAAGGGGCCGCAGTGCGCGGCGCGGCGGTTGTCTGTACCGGAGGCTTCGTTGATGGCTCGGGAGCCCTATAGGGGGTTACCTTGACTGCCTTGTCGCGGGAGCCGCTGGCGAGGAAGGGGCCGCAGTGCGCGGCGCGGCGGTTGTCTGTACCGGAGGCTTCGTTGATGGCGTGGAGCCCTATAGGGGGTTACCTTGACTGCCTTGTCGCGGGAGCCGCTGGCGAGGAAGGGGCCGCAGTGCGCGGCGCGGCGGTTGTCTGTACCGGAGGCTTCGTTGATGGCGTGGAGCCCTATAGGGGGGTGGGGGGTTACCTTGACTGCCTTGTCGCGGGAGCCGCTGGCGAGGAAGGGGCCGCAGTGCGCGGCGCGGCGGTTGTCTGTACCGGAGGCTTCGTTGATGGCTCGGGAGCCCTATAGGGGGTGGGGGGTTACCTTGACTGCCTTGTCGCGGGAGCCGCTGGCGAGGAAGGGGCCGCAGTGCGCGGCGCGGCGGTTGTCTGTACCGGAGGCTTCGTTGATGGCTCGGGAGCCCTATAGGGGGTTACCTTGACTGCCTTGTCGCGGGAGCCGCTGGCGAGGAAGGGGCCGCAGTGCGCGGCGCGGCGGTTGTCTGTACCGGAGGCTTCGTTGATGGCGTGGAGCCCTATAGGGGGGTGGGGGGTTACCTTGACTGCCTTGTCGCGGGAGCCGCTGGCGAGGAAGGGGCCGCAGTGCGCGGCGCGGCGGTTGTCTGTACCGGAGGCTTCGTTGATGGCTCGGGAGCCCTATAGGGGGTGGGGGGTTACCTTGACTGCCTTGTCGCGGGAGCCGCTGGCGAGGAAGGGGCCGCAGTGCGCGGCGCGGCGGTTGTCTGTACCGGAGGCTTCGTTGATGGCTCGGGAGCCCTATAGGGGGTGGGGGGTTACCTTGACTGCCTTGTCGCGGGAGCCGCTGGCGAGGAAGGGGCCGCAGTGCGCGGCGCGGCGGTTGTCTGTACCGGAGGCTTCGTTGATGGCTCGGGAGCCCTATAGGGGGTGGGGGGTTACCTTGACTGCCTTGTCGCGGGAGCCGCTGGCGAGGAAGGGGCCGCAGTGCGCGGCGCGGCGGTTGTCTGTACCGGAGGCTTCGTTGATGGCTCGGGAGCCCTATAGGGGGTTACCTTGACTGCCTTGTCGCGGGAGCCGCTGGCGAGGAAGGGGCCGCAGTGCGCGGCGCGGCGGTTGTCTGTACCGGAGGCTTCGTTGATGGCTCGGGAGCCCTATAGGGGGTTACCTTGACTGCCTTGTCGCGGGAGCCGCTGGCGAGGAAGGGGCCGCAGTGCGCGGCGCGGCGGTTGTCTGTACCGGAGGCTTCGTTGATGGCTCGGGAGCCCTATAGGGGGTGGGGGGTTACCTTGACTGCCTTGTCGCGGGAGCCGCTGGCGAGGAAGGGGCCGCAGTGCGCGGCGCGGCGGTTGTCTGTACCGGAGGCTTCGTTGATGGCTCGGGAGCCCTATAGGGGGTTACCTTGACTGCCTTGTCGCGGGAGCCGCTGGCGAGGAAGGGGCCGCAGTGCGCGGCGCGGCGGTTGTCTGTACCGGAGGCTTCGTTGATGGCTCGGGAGCCCTATAGGGGGTGGGGGGTTACCTTGACTGCCTTGTCGCGGGAGCCGCTGGCGAGGAAGGGGCCGCAGTGCGCGGCGCGGCGGTTGTCTGTACCGGAGGCTTCGTTGATGGCTCGGGAGCCCTATAGGGGGTGGGGGGTTACCTTGACTGCCTTGTCGCGGGAGCCGCTGGCGAGGAAGGGGCCGCAGTGCGCGGCGCGGCGGTTGTCTGTACCGGAGGCTTCGTTGATGGCTCGGGAGCCCTATAGGGGGTTACCTTGACTGCCTTGTCGCGGGAGCCGCTGGCGAGGAAGGGGCCGCAGTGCGCGGCGCGGCGGTTGTCTGTACCGGAGGCTTCGTTGATGGCGTGGAGCCCTATAGGGGGTGGGGGGTTACCTTGACTGCCTTGTCGCGGGAGCCGCTGGCGAGGAAGGGGCCGCAGTGCGCGGCGCGGCGGTTGTCTGTACCGGAGGCTTCGTTGATGGCGTGGAGCCCTATAGGGGGGTGGGGGGTTACCTTGACTGCCTTGTCGCGGGAGCCGCTGGCGAGGAAGGGGCCGCAGTGCGCGGCGCGGCGGTTGTCTGTACCGGAGGCTTCGTTGATGGCTCGGGAGCCCTATAGGGGGTGGGGGGTTACCTTGACTGCCTTGTCGCGGGAGCCGCTGGCGAGGAAGGGGCCGCAGTGCGCGGCGCGGCGGTTGTCTGTACCGGAGGCTTCGTTGATGGCTCGGGAGCCCTATAGGGGGTGGGGGGTTACCTTGACTGCCTTGTCGCGGGAGCCGCTGGCGAGGAAGGGGCCGCAGTGCGCGGCGCGGCGGTTGTCTGTACCGGAGGCTTCGTTGATGGCGTGGAGCCCTATAGGGGGTGGGGGGTTACCTTGACTGCCTTGTCGCGGGAGCCGCTGGCGAGGAAGGGGCCGCAGTGCGCGGCGCGGCGGTTGTCTGTACCGGAGGCTTCGTTGATGGCTCGGGAGCCCTATAGGGGGTTACCTTGACTGCCTTGTCGCGGGAGCCGCTGGCGAGGAAGGGGCCGCAGTGCGCGGCGCGGCGGTTGTCTGTACCGGAGGCTTCGTTGATGGCGTGGAGCCCTATAGGGGGTGGGGGGTTACCTTGACTGCCTTGTCGCGGGAGCCGCTGGCGAGGAAGGGGCCGCAGTGCGCGGCGCGGCGGTTGTCTGTACCGGAGGCTTCGTTGATGGCGTGGAGCCCTATAGGGGGTGGGGGGTTACCTTGACTGCCTTGTCGCGGGAGCCGCTGGCGAGGAAGGGGCCGCAGTGCGCGGCGCGGCGGTTGTCTGTACCGGAGGCTTCGTTGATGGCGTGGAGCCCTATAGGGGGGTGGGGGGTTACCTTGACTGCCTTGTCGCGGGAGCCGCTGGCGAGGAAGGGGCCGCAGTGCGCGGCGCGGCGGTTGTCTGTACCGGAGGCTTCGTTGATGGCGTGGAGCCCTATAGGGGGTGGGGGGTTACCTTGACTGCCTTGTCGCGGGAGCCGCTGGCGAGGAAGGGGCCGCAGTGCGCGGCGCGGCGGTTGTCTGTACCGGAGGCTTCGTTGATGGCGTGGAGCCCTATAGGGGGGTGGGGGGTTACCTTGACTGCCTTGTCGCGGGAGCCGCTGGCGAGGAAGGGGCCGCAGTGCGCGGCGCGGCGGTTGTCTGTACCGGAGGCTTCGTTGATGGCGTGGAGCCCTATAGGGGGGTGGGGGGTTACCTTGACTGCCTTGTCGCGGGAGCCGCTGGCGAGGAAGGGGCCGCAGTGCGCGGCGCGGCGGTTGTCTGTACCGGAGGCTTCGTTGATGGCTCGGGAGCCCTATAGGGGGTGGGGGGTTACCTTGACTGCCTTGTCGCGGGAGCCGCTGGCGAGGAAGGGGCCGCAGTGCGCGGCGCGGCGGTTGTCTGTACCGGAGGCTTCGTTGATGGCGTGGAGCCCTATAGGGGGGTGGGGGGTTACCTTGACTGCCTTGTCGCGGGAGCCGCTGGCGAGGAAGGGGCCGCAGTGCGCGGCGCGGCGGTTGTCTGTACCGGAGGCTTCGTTGATGGCTCGGGAGCCCTATAGGGGGTGGGGGGTTACCTTGACTGCCTTGTCGCGGGAGCCGCTGGCGAGGAAGGGGCCGCAGTGCGCGGCGCGGCGGTTGTCTGTACCGGAGGCTTCGTTGATGGCTCGGGAGCCCTATAGGGGGTTACCTTGACTGCCTTGTCGCGGGAGCCGCTGGCGAGGAAGGGGCCGCAGTGCGCGGCGCGGCGGTTGTCTGTACCGGAGGCTTCGTTGATGGCGTGGAGCCCTATAGGGGGGTGGGGGGTTACCTTGACTGCCTTGTCGCGGGAGCCGCTGGCGAGGAAGGGGCCGCAGTGCGCGGCGCGGCGGTTGTCTGTACCGGAGGCTTCGTTGATGGCGTGGAGCCCTATAGGGGGGTGGGGGGTTACCTTGACTGCCTTGTCGCGGGAGCCGCTGGCGAGGAAGGGGCCGCAGTGCGCGGCGCGGCGGTTGTCTGTACCGGAGGCTTCGTTGATGGCGGCGGCGGCGGACTCGGGCGCCCAGGACACGCATTCTACGACGTGCTCGTGCTCGCGGAGCTCCATCTGGAAGGTAACATCAAATTAGATTAGATTAATTATATTTTGCATCCAATTTAAAATTAACTCGCAACTTTTACATAGTAAAAATTAGCCTTTAAGCAAACGCGCCGCCGACAAGGGTTTTTTTTGCAATTTTGACTTGCGATAGAGTAACTTTTCGATTGGCCATCAAAAAAACACTTAGTTTATTTCTGTCTTCAAATGAACCGCAAGGGAAAAAATAAGGTTTTATGTGAAGGTACCTTGCACTCGTTGGTGTCGGCGTTCCACACGCGCACGGTCTGGTCGTTGGAGCAGGAGGCTAGCAGAGTTCCGTCAGCCGACACGCGCACCATGCGCACCCATTCACGGTGCCCCTTGTATGTCTTGATGCAATACCTATAACAAAAGGAACAAGTTGATAAGTTAGAGAAAGTGCGACTTTTTTTGCTTCAAACAGACATGTCAAAAAAACACGAGAGATACGAGTGTAATTCCATAGATACGTACGAGAAGGGAACATAAATCGAGAATGAAGCAAGCGGATAATTTTAAAGACAGGTACGAAAAGTGTACATGTATCGCGAGGAGAGCCAAGCGAGTTCGCTCGCTGTTGATTCTGAAGACAGGTAAAAGGAGTGCACGTGTACCGCAAGCGAAGCGAGCGACACTTTTACAAGTACATACCCCGACGAACTACACTGGCCGGGCCAGACGGCTATGGAATATCCCCTTTAGCAACTGACAGCCTGCTGGTATGTCGGCATGTACATCGAAAGCCGGTTTGCCATAATAGCATCACCCCAATGGAATTCGTAAAATGCGACTAAGGGATAATCGTCCAGGTAACGCGCAGCAGCATTCCCTGTGAAGCCAGTGCCAAACGTGTTGAATATAGCAATACCCCCCGATAGGAGCATTCCCAAGTCCGGTAGACTGTTGCGGCTGTTATATCTGCAGCATGTGACATACCCGGTGGCGACCTCCCACGCCTTGATGGTCTTGTCGCGGCTGGCGGAGTACACGATATCGCCGGAAGGAGAGAATGCGACAGAGGATACGTTGTGGTCGTGGCCGTGCATCGTCTTCACGCACTCGAACGTCTGGTTGAAGTCCCACAGCTTGATCGACATGTCGGCGCTGCAAGATACTGGAAGGAAGATTTATTATAATCAGTAAAAGATGATTAGTTGCGAGAATTAATGGCGGTGTTGATTTATCTGGAACCTTTTTTCTTCTCTTTGAAATTGCAACAACCAAAACTCCGTCTCTAAATCACCCGAATTCTGCCTGCAGTTTCATTACATTGATTGAACATGTCACCAAAATGCCTGATGCATTATGGGACTTCTTGGGTCCCTACTAACGCAAAACGGGCACGTGGTCGTCCCAAGGACAGATGAAGAGACGAGATAAATGCCCAAGGCCGAAACTGGGAGCAGGCGGCTCAAGATAGGGAAATGTGGAAGAAGGAGAGGAAAGCCTTTGCACTGCAGTGGGACATGTCTGGCTCTAAATAATACGGACGAAAGTAACTAGCGGCAGGCCTGTGTCACTCCGCGTGTAGGTATTGAAAACATACCTCCAGGCGCCGGCCACTGCGAAAGGGCTAATCTAGCGGGCTGCCGCAAGCGAAACAAGTCACACGCGTGCGCTATTTGTTCAACTTTCTCGACAATTTTTTGCAAGATGGACAGACAAAAACATACATACATATATCACGCCTATAATCCCTTGCGGGGTAGGGAGAGCGTAAACGACCGCTAAAAACGGACATTTACGCCACGTCTGACAAACATTTTAGGGTCATTCAGAAAACTGTGAATCGCCATAGTGACAGGTTGTCAGCCCATCGCCTAAAATTGTTCGTCGTCGCCTTTTACGACACCACGGGAAAAAAATTAGTATACATTATAATATTATTATTATTAGTATACATTTTATTATTATTATGTTGGTATTCTTTTCGGAACTCGGGCCCACAGGGACCCGGTCCTTTGAGGCATGTGTGGGGCCAAAGCCAACAGCACAGAGGCCTTTTTTATACCAATTAATGTGTTGTGATGTGTACATCAAGCGGATACTTGCTCTGTCTGCACTATAGAAGTACTCGTACACCCAGAGCCAGCACCCGCCTGATGCAAGGACTATTGCAGGTTTATTACTTCATTGAATTAAATCTTCGGCAATAATCGTATAGCATATACAATTAATTTCAACATCGGTTTTTATTTTTATTTTTTTCATATAGTCTGTAAAAAAAGGTAAAAACCACCGAAAGAATCACTTCGATACGATAAGTAGTTTCCGAGATATAATTTTTTAAAAGTCGGCAAGGCATGCTCGACCGCGCTCGCATGTGTGACGTCACTGAACACTACCGGCCGGCCGCCACCGACTCGCTTTGTTGCTCGTTGTTCACCAGTCGTATCGTAGCACACGCGCGCGACGATCTGCTTTTTATTTATTGTTAAAATAATAATAACGGTACAGTTATCTACACTAATATTATAAAGAGGAAAGATTTGATTGTTTGTTTGTTTGAATTGAATAGGCTCCGAAACTACTGGACCGATTTAAAAAAATATTTTACCGTTAGAATCCTACATTATCCCTGTTGAACATAGGCTATATTAAAATGTCTTATTCACCGGGGAAAATTGTTAGCGGCGGGTGAAACCGCTGGGCAGGCTGCTAGTGTCAAATATATATAGGGGTCTTACTTACATTTTCATTTTAACTCCTCGCATTTCAGCGGCAATGAAATCACCTTTTTTCGAAATAATATTGAGCCACCATCAAACCGTCCACCCTCGGCAAGTTATTTGATTGCCCTTTTTGACAACCTTCTTCCATATTTTTATTAAATAACTATTAAATAACAATAATCTGTCGGGAGAAGAACTCATACAGCGCGCGGTGTGAGTGGGCGGAGCCTGTACAATTACGTCACACGCAAAGCGCGCGCGTTTACAGAGATCTGAATTTTTGTTCAACTTCCAATGTCCATAACTTTAAAACTATTTGGAATTTTCGAATGAAACAAAAACAGTTGTATTTCGTAACACCTAAGCACCATAGCTAAGAAGTTTCAAGTGATTCTGCCCACCTAATAATGTCCTTCATTATGCTGCTAGGTCTTAGACTACATGAACGTACTCGTCGCTGCCTGCTGCGTGCCCGCCAAAAGTAGGAGTAAACGCTCGTGTTGTGCGCTAGATGGCGTAAGTAGTTTCTCGAAGTAAGCAACCCTAGACCGCGGCTCATATTCCTTCAAAAAAATATTTGACAGGTATGCAAATGAACAAGTTAAATTAAATCATATTGTCTATCAGATTGAGTACATATTTCTTTGAAAACTATTGCGAAGTAAAGCTTCTGTAACGCTAGTTACTAGTTATTATTCTGTGCTAGCGGGTTGGTGTCAGAATATGTTGAGATTGTATTAAGCCTGCGACGAGCGAAATCCGACCGTCCATCTGATCTAAAACGGACAAATTGTTGTCCTATACGATAAGTTTATGCCGAAAAAGAACAATGAGCTTTTTTTATTGTGTTCTAAATTTTAAATCACTAAAACGGAAAATGGTGGCCACCGTTATCCGTTTTAGTGATTTCAAAGACACATAACAATGTAAAGCTTATTGTTGTACCTTTAACTTTTCGTATAGGACAACAATTTGTCTGTCTTTGATTTTGAATACTTGTTCTAGATTTAATGAAATGATTAAAAAACAGGTGAGGGCGCCACTGGACGGTCGGCCCCGCCTTAAATAAATCTAAAACGACCATTTTTAATATTTTCAATTAAAAAAAAGTTATATGCCACAATCTGTTTTATACAAAGCCACTCACCGAGTAGTTTCCCGTGGTGGTCGAAGGCGATGTCTTGCACGGAGTCGGTGTGTCCCTTCAGGGTTCGTTCGTACTCTCCGCTCTCAAAGTCCCACACTTTGATGGTCGCGTCTTCGCTCGACGACACCATCAAACTGAACACTGGGTGGAATATCACCTGGAAATCACATAGCGCGTTATAGATTCAGTATATAAAGTATATCGATCTTGAAAATCTTCTCCTCAAATTGAAACAAAATGTCGTTTACAGATGGTGGTGGCGTAAAGTTACATGTCGTGTGATTAATGCCTTTCTTTGTAAATTTTTATACCGGCCGAGCCGGTTTTCTATTAGGACAATATAAAATTGTTATAAAATAAAGAAAGTTTTGATTTTGACACATTTTTTGAAAGACAGATTGGCGTCAATAAGTGAGATAATAAGTACTATCCTACATTAAAGAAAGTAAAATTTTATTTTCACCATCAATACTGGCGAATTACACCAAGATAAAGTATGACCAAAATGGTCGCAATGGTAAATATTACTTTCTTACATTTATTTATTTGCATTACTTTAACGCGGATGTTGCTAAAATGGCATGGTCTACCTTGCCAAATATGAAATATTTACAATTAAAATTGATCCTAATTCCTGTGGTTTTGAGATTAATATCTTGACACGGGTGTCCTTTTTTAGTGAACATACTTTATGTATTCATGCGCAAAAAAACACATGCACAACACACAGGCCACATTGTATTTTACACCTGCAAAATACAATGTTTTGATAGTGTATGAAATCGACTACATAATTACGGTTAACAAAAGCGATTGTTGCGCTGCTCGCGAGAATCGAACGCACAAAAAACGCAACAATGACCTAAACCTAAAACAATACGGCAGTAAACCGACTAGTAGACAACTTTCATTCGAGTAGAAAGTTATATATCTTCTTTTTATTGTATAGGTATAGGACTTGATACTGAGGGACAAATGAGCTCAAGATGCTATTTCGTACTATAAATAATGAGGACAGTTTGTAGTGCAGTAAGAGACGCACAAAAATTAGAAGGCGGTGAATAAAATGTTCTCGTCGCGCGCATATTAGTGGCAAAATATTTCGAGTCGCTAAAGCGCAACTAATGTGGCAATCGAAATATGTTTTTTTTTTGTAAACCCTGTAACTGATATGAATTGATAATATGACCGTTGCTCAAAACTTGATTTTCTAATACGGGGTATAAGGGACCGCCCTCAAAATACTGATAGGGTAAATTCAGACCATGAAACTGAAAATCTTTCTTCTATGAATATGTTTTAGAAAACGTTTGCGTTCTTGTTTCGTGTGGGACACAGAGTTGACGCCCGACCCGACCTTCCGTAGTAAAGGTAGTCAGCTCATAGCAAGTTTGTATGGGAGGTAATATTTTTTTGTCGTTTCCTAACATGTATTCCTAGGGTAAAGTTGTTAAGTTGTCTGCATGCACCTTCTCAGTATTCGCTGGGCTGTCCCTTACATCCTTATACTAAAGTGCCAGGAAAAGTTTAATACCATCCCTTTCATACTAGTTCCGGTGAGAACCTTGCCACTTTGGCAATGGCTAGACATAATAACTATGATTTAAATTGGCTATTAAATGTACAATGAATAGCTCTAGGCAATGACTCTTAAGTAGGTAATTGATGTTAATACGGTTCTATATCAAAGATATTAACATCCTAGTGTCATGCATATAAACTACTACAATCGGCCTGAAATAACAAGTTTCTAAAAGCTAAGCAACATTTTTACTGCTTCCAAATATGGGAGAACTCTAAATTTAATGATATTCATGCATCATATCCAAATTTCACGATCACAAGATTTTTTCTATGGCTGACGAGTTATTACAAAAAGAAGATATTAGTAAGGTTTTTCGTGGCTGGACTTTTTTCTCACTACTGCATTAGTTAACTAAGGTGACCTTTCCTTAGGTCAGAGTACAAGATGAACTTATGAAAGCTGTTGAGTTCACTAGCATTTAGTTTCGAAAATGTCCTATAGCTTCTAAAGGCTGATATTAGTAAAGGCCGGTTACTTTATTAATAGGTGGTAGGTCACCCATGTTTTAGACTTGTATAAATGTTTGATATTGGTAAAAACCGGTTACCTTAGTAATAGTAGCTCGGTGACCTGTAAGACAGAACTTTTCCGGCGGCCGTGGGATCCATTCGGCTGGTGTGCGCTTGGCACGTGTGGGGGCACCCTCTATGAACTCTTTCTGGGCCTCAGACAGCTTCGATTCCAGTTCCATCACCTAAAAAACAAACAAACAATACCTTAGCGTGGCGTTTTGCACATTTCATTTTGATGCGAAATATTTCTTCCTAAATGAAAACAAAAATTAAGGTATGAGGCGTACGTATGTATGTATAAATCGAAAAAGTTTTGCTGCGTCGGGACTTGAACCCGGGACCCGACCCGTGGAGTACTATCCGAGAGCTCTATTAACTGAGCTACCGGATCCTCGATTGCTAACACCAAATTTTCGACTTCTTTATGCTCGTTCCTTATTTTCATTTATGAAATATTTTCATTTATGAAAATATAAAAACTGTAATGTGAGTGCTGAAATGATAATGTGATACATTAGTTTCTTAAGTTTAAATCAGTATCTGCAAATATTTTCTCACGGCATAATAATAATAAGCGGTGACATACATTTGAAAACATTGTCACTATGCCGACGGCAAAAACATGATTGATTGACTTAAAGCCGAAGCTGATTTGACACGGTAAGCCAGGTGTCCTGAGTAACAGTAACCAACATATATCAAGACGTAACCTAATTCTTTGCTATGCTAATACGAATAGTTGGGCGCTTTCAACCAAGGCTAACAGCCGGCAGAGGCGGAACGATCATAATAAACAAACGCAAGAATTCTAGGCCACTATTAGAGCAAGGTTTACTAGCGCATCGCTGCGTCTACTCTACATAGTTTTATTTGTTTGGAATCGCATTTGTATCCGGAGCGACAGTAATTCGACACTCTTTCACAGGTCGGATCTGTTGTATCGATTTTATTGATGCTAAACGTAAATTGTGAAACGATTCTTTAAATGATGCAAGGATGCCATTACAGCTTGAAAACAGCCATAAGCAGTATTGATCGTATACTGGACACTCAACAAGCAAATCGAATAACGGTTAATTGAAAACATAAATCTGTGATTTGAGTAGATATCATAAATATGCATTGGTACCAAAGTCACCAAGCGTATACACCAATACATTTTATTTCTATGAATCAAAACCCTTCATGATCGTCAATCAAAGCTTTATATTTTCGCGAGAGCGATTTAATCATTTGATTGATCCTATTGAGCATGTAAGCGTTCATTCATTTCACTTCATCAACTTTTCTCCCGGCAGTTACAATATGCTGATTCATATTCTGTCCGGCGTGTCGGCGACTGATCGGCCTGCGGGATAATAATCGCGGCCTAGATACACGACACGACACAGATCGATCGGATCTAGCGAGAAACCGTGTCGAGGCATTAGGCTTTTTGTTTACGACGAGGTACTAGGTACGTCAAAGGCGACTGAGGGGCTCGAAGGTTTTGTCTGTGTTACAATTTAAGGCTATTGGGTTACAAACTCTTACTATTGGTATACATAATTTTCTAAAATGCCCTCAAATGTGGCGGCGATTACGGCGATAAGGACTATATTTTTACAAACGTTCATACCCTGTCAATCCCGCAAAAGCGATAAAGGCGTGATCTGTGTAGGTACAGATCGATTGAATATAGCGAAAAACCGTGTCGAATCATTAGACTTTTTGTATTGAACTTAATGAAGGCTTTAGTTATACGGGACTTGTTTAGTGAGCTTGAACAACTAAGCGGTTAATGGGTTCATTATGCAACTTATAGGACGTAGGCGTAAAAGGTGTGATACAGAGTGTTACCAATTAGTAAGGATGATCATGGAATCCTAAGGAATTAAAGACGAAAGTGTAAGTCAGGGGGACTTATTTGGTATGCACAATCATGCAAGTAATCTTACGTGGGAATACAAAAAGATGGCATATGATTGTTAAAAGAATGTTTCTAATTTAATTAGTAAGGATGATCATGGAAAGTTGGTTAGGTACAGCAATAGGCTTTCGAAAATGAAATTTTGATTTAAACACGAATGCTACAAAGTTAATACGGCAATCTTTCCTAATACAATTAAGAATATCCATATCCGGAAACCTCAAATCAACAGAATGTTTCACACAAACTTTAACGTTGCGGTCACAAGAATTTCATGTGTGAATACTTGCAATGATATTTTGTTTACCGATATGTTTGCTGCAAGGCGAAAGAGCTTGTTGTTTTATTTCAACAGGACTTTCATTCCCGCTGGTATCGTAAGCGGCAACTAAGGGACATGTTGTTTTCAACGAGGGTGTGATATGAGTTTGTTTGTTTGTAAAATAGAATTGTTAATTTTTTAACAGCCTGTATATCGTAGAGATCACTTGCAACATAACGAGTGCAAATCATCATGTTTTGGTGTTTATAAATCGATTACAGGTGTCATCCATTATGTTATAGAGTTACAAAGTTGCGTAAGTCGTAAGTAATTTATCCTCATCGGCTAATTTCTCTATCCGGCCATTTAGAGTTCGAAAGGAAATGGGAGCAAAAAATAAAGCGTGCGAATTAGAAGTTATTAATGATGTAGAAGTAGTTACTTGGTTCATTGACCAATCCGAGAAATTTATTTTAAATCGGGCGAAGGTGTTGTCGATTTGAGATCTCTAGATTTTTAATATACCTTCACTCATCTGCTCGATATATAATGGAAAGTCCCACGCAACATAAGAAATAGATGCCAGCCAAGCCGAGTTGATAGGATATTAGTAGGCATAGTCCCATAAAATCATAGTTATAAATAAATCCGCTAGTCAAAGGTGCTAACTAAGCCTTATTACGCTTATTCTCCAAAGCCTATTAGACGGGCTGAGCGTTCTAAAACTGTCAACGCAGTGAGAATCCCTATTACAGTAGGCAGTGTCGGCGTCCCGCGGCGATAACTGCGTATATACCGTTTCTATGATCCCGTGAGAAGTACCATGGTGAGAAATACCACAAAAACAAAATACTTCGGAAGAAAAACTAGTATACAGACTGAGATAACTGCGATACCGAATTTAAACTACATTTTGGAAGCGCTCCCCGTTCCTGCGGGCAATATGAGTATAAAAGTTCAAGTCAAGCTTTTAGAATGACCTCTAGTATTTTTATGCATACCTTCTTGAATACTACATTTTAGAACACTTCCCGTGTTAGGTATAAAATTTTTTGAAAACTTTGCTAACTTTATTAGTTGCAAAACTAACCCGGTAGATGGAGCCCTGCCACGCGTTACCAGCATTAAAATACACTTGCAAAATTGGCGGGCAAGGAATGAGCTGTGGTAGCCCAGATGGAAGAGGCGTCGCCACTAGTAATGCGAAAGTCGCAGGTTCAAATCCTGCAAATTAAAAAAATAATAAAGTTGCATACCTTCTTCTGAAGCCTGATGACTGAGGTCCACTTCTTCTCCAGCAATCCGCCGAACTTACGGTCCATCTCGCCGGTCATGTCGGCCTCTTTCTTGAACGCTTCCAGCGCGTCATTGTATCCATTGCTGCCTAGGTAGTCGGCGATAGCTTTGTTCCTGTAACAATATCACACGTGTACATTAAAACGGGGTTAATTAATGATTAAACGAACTTACCTGTATGTGAAGTTTGATCATAATTATACGAAGGCTTCGTCCGAAGAGATTAGCATAACACATGTAGTTGCGCATAGCGACTCGCCATCCTTGCACTATATTTTAGAAAAATAATAAAGTAGGTACCGTACTGAGGGTACCTATTATCTACACTAATATTATAAAGAGGAAAGATTTGATTGTTTGTTTGTTTGTTTGTTTGTTTGCATCGAATAGGCTCCGAAACTACTGGCCCGATTTTAAAAATTCTTTCACCATTAGAATCCTACATTAATCCTGATGAACATAGGCTATATTTTATACGAGAAAAAAATAGGGATCCGCGTGAAAATTTCGATAATGTAACCCAACGTGTGAAAAATGTACCAAAAAAATATCTTATATCGCGTACGCTGTGGAAATTATTGACAATAGAGCAAAGTGATGTACTACAGTTTTATAGAGGACATTAATATCTACAATAATGTCCGCGATACCATATGTCTAACTATTACAGTTATGCCGCAATAACTACTTTTTCATTTAATATTTTACAATCTACGCCACATTATTCGTACCAGTGTAATGATTACATTTAATCATTACTGTATTAAAGGGTGTAAGGGATAGCCCTCCGAATACTGATAGGATACATGCAGACCATGAAACTGAACAACTTTCCCCTAGGAACATATTTCAGGAAACGTAAAAAAAACTGACTTCCCATAGTGAATGCAGTCAGCTGATTGTGATTTTGTATGAAAGGTCATTTTCTTGGCGTTTCCTGACATATGTTTCTAGGGGAAAGTTGTCGTGTGATGCGGGCTTAGAATAGCATCACCCCATATCTATGCCGTGTGATGTCGGCTTAGAATAGCATCACCCCATATCTTTCCCGTGGGAGTCGTAAGGGGCGACTAAGGGACTCGAGGGTTTGTATTGCAATTTTAGGCGATGGGCTGACAACCTGTCACTATGGCGATACACATTTTTCCGAATTACCCTCAAATGTTTGTCAGACGTGGCGTAAATGTCCGTTTTTGCGGCTGTTTACGCTCTGCCTACCCCGCAGGGGATTATAGGCGTGATATGTGTATGTATGTATGGAAAGTTGTCCAGTTTTATGTTTCATGCACCCTATCAGTATTCCAAGGACTGTCCTTTACTCGGTATAAAAAAAGACGACAAAAAACATAAAATAATGCATTAAAAAAATCTACACTAAAATAATACATACATACACATATCACGCCTATTATCCCTTGCGGGGTAGGCAGAGCGTAAACGGCCGCAAAAACGGACATTTACGCCACGTCTGACATAATGTTTGAGGGTCATTCGGAAAATTGTGTATCGCCATAGTGACAGGTTGTCAGCCCATCGCCTAACATTGCAATACACACCCTCAAGTCCCTTAGTCACCTCCTACGACTCCCACGGGAAAGAAATCGGGTGATGCTATTCTAAGCCGGCATTACACTAAAATAATAACAATATAATCTACACTAATATTAGAAACAGGATTTTTTTAATTGTTTGTTTGAATTGGATAGGCTCCGAAACTATTGACGTCATGACCGTCATTCTAAAAAAAGAAATTTGTATCACACAATTTTCTTTTTTTATTACAATTTTGTTATGACCTAATAGAAAATAGGGCGGGATAAAAAAAATAAAAATTTAGGCACTGCCATGGGGCTGGCCAGGTTAATCACACGGCATGTACTTTTACGCCACCACCATCTGAACACGATATTTGTTTCAAATTAAAGTCAAGATTTTTAGAATCCTACATTATCCCTGATGAACATAGGCTGTATTAAACTGTCTTATAACCGGGGGGAAATTGTTAGCAGCGGGTGAAACCGCTGGGCGGGCTGCTAGTTTACATATATTTTTTTTTTTTTGAGGGTATAAGCTTTACCCGACCAGTCGGCCATCTTAATTTTGTCATTTAGTTTAAAGGTAAGACATTTAAAAATATTTCACAACTAAATGGGTAAGTTATTTATAACGGGAGGGAGGGATGCTAATCTCTTCGGACGAAGCCTTCGTATAATTATGATCAAACTTCACATACAGGTAAGTTCGTTTAATCATTAATTATACTTCATGCTTCGTCCTCAAGATTAGCATAACACATGTAGACTTTTAGAGCTTACCATAGTTGTGAAATATTTAACTATTGAAACACAATGTAATTTAATGAAGCAAATAGATTTACTCTATGAAAAACCAATTTCAATGTAGGTTCCTAATTAATACCAGATCAATAAGTAGGAACTTATTTTATAGATATAATAATCAGTAGGTAATTACTAATTATATTAATCCAGGACATTACTAATAACAGATCTAGCAAAGGAATCATCATGTGCCACATTACTAACTAGCGTTCTATTATAGAACCTGAAGAATGTGGAGGAGGAATCACTCCAGCCCGCGGCACGCCGTATGGAGTCAAGATTGACACCAAGTCGCCGCGCGGCAGACGTTGCGGCGTGCCGCGTGCTGTGTGCTGTGAATATGCTAACATCGATACCACTCGCACTTAAGGTGCTTTTTATCCAGCGGCTCAAAGTTTGTGAACAGACTGCCTTATGGGGTTTCTTTAAAGCAATAAAGAGAGAAGTCACATTTTGACGTAAAGGGTTTGACATTTCTAGGTAAGCTAAAAGTGTTTTTCCAGGGCATATTTCGGGTTTTTCCTCAAAAAATGGAATAGATAAGATTGGCTGCATAGAACCTAATCTAGAAGTTTTGATCAAATCAGGAATTTTAATAGTTACTTTATTAGAAAACACTTCAATATTACTTGTATTTATCCTTGTCAAGGTTTGCACCCTATGTGCTGTTATCAAAGCAAGAAGCGTTACTAGTTTGTAAGAAATTCGTTCGATTGAAAGTTGCTCATTTGGATATAAACTGCTTAGATAATTCAATACAATCGAAGGGTCCCACGTCACATTGTATTTAGGTAGTGGAGGTCTTAAACGATATATCCCCTTGAAAAACCTTTTAATGCGGTCATCTTCTGCAATATGATTACCCAGTATCAAACTTACAGCTGATCTACATGTATTAAGAGAACTATATTGAGCCCCGCTTTCGTACAAGTTAGTTAAAAAGTAAATAACATTTGGAACCGAGGCTGAATAACAGTTCCACTCATTCTCGCTACAAAAAATATACCATTTTTTGAGGTGAACATCATACTGCTTAATAGAATTGTTGGAGAGGGATGCTGACATAACCTCTATCGCAGACGGAGGAATACTTCTCTTTAACCAAGCCTCCCGCAGCAGAGCCCTGCCGCCAGGGTAAGCTGGGTGTGTATGTGGCGACTGCTGTAATAATGAGACAAAATCAAGTTTTCATCTGGGTTAAAAATTATTGGGGCGGACAACAAGAGGCGCTGAAACAGCGGATACCATGGCTGTGTAGGCCATAATGGTACAACCAAGATACCTTCAGCTTTATCAGAAACAACTTTGCGTAAAGTTTTTAAAATAACTGAAAAAGGCGGGAAAGCATAAAAGTGTAATTTAGACCATGAGATTGTAAACGCGTTAACAGCAATCGCATCTGGGTCTCTATGCCATGAAACGTATTTCAAACATTTGGCATTTATTCTACTAGCAAATAAATCAATCTCAGGTGTCCCGAACTTTGCCACTATCCGACGGTATGCGTGGGGCGACAGCTCCCACTCGATGTCGGGGTGCACACGGCGCGACTCCGCATCCGCCGTCTTGTTGTCCTCCGATCGGATGTATGACGCGAACACGTACAGGTTACGACATTCACACCACTGCCATAATTGTTTAGTTACGTCAGTCAAATGTGGAAACTGAATTCCGCCCATCCTATTAATATAGGATAATGCAGTGGTATTATCCACACGCAGCAATATCTGACAATCATTTAAGTGTTTGGCAAATACCTTCAGAGCGAAGAAAGCAGCTAAAATCTCTAAAAAGTTTATGTGCTGTTTGCGTTCAAGGTCGGTCCACATCCCGCTAGCTGTTTGTTCCCCGCACGCACCTCCCCACCCCGTGGTTGAGGCATCCGAACATATAACGAGGTCATAACTATCCTGTTTAATCTTACTTACTGAATTGTCAATAACATTATCCCACCAAAGAAAATCAGGTTTTACTGATTCAGGAACATTCATGTACGATTCATAGTTATCGTATTTTTTTAAATTTAGATATTTAATCCTTTCAAAATGTTTAGTATAAAGCCAACCGTAATCTATAGCTGGGCAAGCTGAAACTAGTAAACCAACGAAACGGGCCATTTCTCGAATTTTGCATCGATCGATATTCAAAAACTTTCGAATTTCCTGTTTTAATCGAGTCCTTTTCTCATCTGGTAGTATTACCTGTAAATTTTTCGAATCGATTATGTTTCCTAGAAACGCACAGCTTGTACTAGGTACCAAACAGCTTTTCTCTTCATTAATAATGAAACCAAGCGCAATAAGTAGCTTTTTGGTTGTACATACATACATACATACATATATCACGCCTTTATCCCTTGCGGGGTAGGCAGAGCGTAAACGACCGAAAAAACGGCCACTTACGCCACGTCTGACAAACGTTTGAGGGTCATTCGGAAAATTGTGTATCGCCATAGTGACAGGTTGTCAGCCCATCGCCTAAAATTGCTATACACACCCTCGAGTCCCTTCGTCGCCTCTTACGACTCCCACGGGTAAGAAATGGGGTGATGCTATTCTAAGCCGGCATCACGGCACTTTTTGGTTGTGTTTACATTAAATAAACAATCTTCAAAATTTTGACCTATCAATAAATAGTCATCTAGATAAACGGTGGACAAAAAACCAGCGGAGCGGAGTAGACGTACAACCGGTTTCATAACCTTAGTAAATATGTAGGGGGCGGTACTTAAACCAAATGGTAAAACTTGAAACTCATATAAGTTTCGCTCAAATTTAAACCGTAGGTATTTTCTCGATACCGGGTGAATTTTAATCATAAAATAAGCATCTTGAAGATCTAATTTTGTCATAAAGCAGTCTTTTGTAATTAATTTTAACGCAGTACGCAGATCTTCTAATTTAAAGTGCTGCGTATCAATAAATTTATTCAACTTTTTTAGATTTAGGATAAATCTCATTTTACCATTCGGTTTAGGTATTAAGAATATGCTAGATATAAATTGATCTTCACAGGGAGTACATTGTTGTACTGCGCCCGATGATAATAATTTATCAATGGCTTCACGAAAATGAATTTGATCTTCATTAGAATATTTTCGAGCTTGAGGCTCACAGGTTTGAATTACCGGGCGGGTAAAGTTTATTTCATAACCTTGAATATATGAAAGTATAACAGGATTACTGGTGATAAAAGCCCATTGTTTATAAAATTGCGATAATCGGCCAGCATAATTTACCAGGTTTATCGGCGGCTGTTGCGAGGCGCTCGATGATGTTGCGACGGCCTCGATGAGTTCGAGGGCCGGCTCCTGGTCGTTGCAGGCTCCTTCGTCCTCGGAACTTCCGTCTGCCTGCGATTCGGAAATGGACCCTTCCAGTTTAAATTCTTGGATTTTCCAGATCCTGAAGTCGTCGCCTTCTTAACAATGGATTGCAGCTTTGAAGCCGGAGCAGCCTTGAGATCTGCACCTGATTTAGTAATTGCTTTGGCGGTTTTTATTGTTTCTGCGAAATTCTCGCCGAACAAAAAACTATCCACTTTGCTGTTTTGCAATTGGTCTTTCATATCTTTCTTTAATGTAGAAAGTATGAAGTTGCGCCTGGTAATGGAGTCAGAATGCTGACAGTCACATAATAATCTGCTTGTATCCATAAGTATCTTGATCAGTTCAGAGTCTTTATCGGAAGATGAAAGAACGCGCGTAAGCGCCTGGCTGAGGGCAGCAATAGCTGATGCCACTTGTGACTGTTTTATTTCAATAGCTTTATCACGTTTTGCAACCTGGTCCGAAACGGCAGCTTTTATTTCAGCATTTAACACCGGAGCATTGATCATCTTGCAGTTACTAGGAATGAGATATTTTTCTTTGAATTCCTTCCTTGTCTCCTTTGAAAGGCCGTTTGTGACACAATGTTCTAATCTTACAGCCAAATCTTTCTGTATTTCAGCTCCAAAAGATTTAATCAAAGTGGGGTCATCGCCGAGGATCTCTAAAATGGAACTATCTAATTCTGAAATCTCTGTATTTTCAACTGGAGCACTATCTTTGACAGGACCAGGAACAATTTCGACGTCGGTGGACGCTGATAGAACTTTTGGGTTTTCAGCACTTGGTACAGGTACAGGCTCTTGCGTAGCTTCAGCTGTAATCGAAAAATCGATTGTTTACTTTTACAAAGTTAAGAAACAGTCCTATTATACTGTTCGCAAAACTTTAAATTGGGTAGTGACAACTCCAAAGAGAAGCACGCAAACCCGCATGTAATAGTTGTACGTGTAAAAGTAAGAGACAGACCAAAGTACTGTCCGCAAACCCACATACTTTACGATAGGTAAGATATAGCCCAAAGTACTACTCGCAATACCTAGGTAAACTACTTGTAGTAGTCACTAACCTGTGCAATAAAATAAGCACTGAACTAACCTTCTGGTTGTTGATGTGGATTCGGTGATTTCGACCGAACATCTGTCGGACTCCGGTGCCGCGCCGCATGCGGCGAGCGCGAACGGTTAAGTGTGCGCGACCGGGTGCGCGACCGCGTACCGGCCGCCGGCGCCGGCGACAGCGACAAACTCCGTGATCGTGTATACGACCGCTCCCGCATGTAGGAACGACTACGGGAACGTTTTCTAGCACTACGTGACCTTCGACGGTGTTTACGTTTTGTAGAACGAGAATCACGTACTTTTTGCTCTAATTTCCGAATTTTTTTCTCCAAATAATAGAAATCGTCACTTTCATCACGGGAACACTTCCTTTTTGGCATTTTGGGCACAAAATTTCACTTCTAAATCACGAAATAGACGACACTGTGCAATATGGCGAAGCACTAAAACGCGAATGACAAAATTAAGATGGCCGACTGGTCGGGTAAAGCTTATACCCTCAAAAAAAAAAAAAATATATGTAAATAATAGGTACCCTCAGTACGGTACCTACTTTATTATTTTTCTAAAATATAGTGCAAGGATGGCGAGTCGCTATGCGCAACTACATGTGTTATGCTAATCTTGAGGACGAAGCATGAAGTATAATAAGTGTCGTATGCCCATGCAAGTAAGCTTTTACTCTGTCGCTGACAATATGATTAACGCGGGTCAAAGGTCAGATTAACTTAAGCTTCATCGAGCTTGGGCTAAGCGCCGTAGCGTTGTGAATAACGACTGTGTCTGTAGTACCAAAGCTTTGGTATAAAATGGGCTGTCTAGTTGTCTAGCTCCGTAATCATTCAAGCATTTAGAACCTAAGTTCATTCAAGCATTTAGAACCTAAGTCAGAAGAGATATTTCACTCAGAACCAGTAAGTTTATGCTTCCGTAAGTCTCAAGTACGCCTTCCGTGACAACTTAAGCCTAGCAAGTCTTCAATTCCGGGTATATTTTGCCTAGTCTTATCCTTAAGCTTAACCACTTAAGCCACGTAAATTACCTATGCTAGTTTTAGACTCGTGTGTCTATGGCAGAAATTTCTCGCAGAGAGTTTGTGATATTCGCATATAAATACAATTGTCTTGTCTGTTGAAGATAGGCTGAGATGGTGGACCACAATAGATGAGAAATGGCTAAAAGTATTGTGAGAACTTATTAATTTTATGCGATTGTTTTAAGTTTGATCAACTCGAATGATTATCAGATTTAAAAAAAATTGTAGCGTTATAAAATGCAACTACTGTACCAGCAGCATGCTTATTAGCCACCTAAGCATTAAGTAGATGGGAAGAAAGAGAAGGATTTTTTTGTTTAGTAGGCAATTATTAAAATGTTCATATCCATTGGGTACCATATGCGCGTAAAGTTTCTTCATAATGTAATCGAGTTAAATCATAAACGAATATAACACACTCAATTATTTTACTGATTTGCTTGCCGTCACAAAAAAAGTAGGTATACGAAACAGTCAAATTAATAATAACCAACCACGAAAACGGATGTTTTGGCGTTCACGTATAACTCCACTCGACATACATGAAGAAATCTCAGTAAAAAACAGACTAAAAACCCGACATCTGAAGTTAGAACTTCCTTGAACATCGGTTTAAAAGGGATTCCATGCTGAGCAGGGACATGTGCATGTAATTTACGGCTGCCCTATATTCGATGCGGATGCTGTAATCTGAGAGAAAACAGATATATTCACCGGAATATCAAAGATTTTGGAAGTTGTAGTAGGTATATTGAACCTGATTTATCATAATCACGAAAAGCTAAGAACAGTAAAAATAGCTTAGCTAGAAAGACAGAGCAGCTTTACGTATACTAAAAGGATACTGTATTGTATTAATGTCTCAACCGCTGCTATAAAAAAACTATGTCATAAAGTAAATATTTTGCACAATATCATAAAAATGCTGCGAGAAGCAATCTTGACTCAAAAAAGCGCACTCGGGATGAAATATTAACAGAATTATATGTAAAGAATAAAATGAAGGTACACACAAAGATTACTAATAGGTAGTGTCGATTACTGCAATCAATCAGTAATCAAGCGGTAGTAAGGTTATGCTCTTAACGGCACTCATCATCGCCAATACCCTTTCAAGGCAATTCCAATCAGCTGTTCCATGATATAACATCTCAACGGAACGAAACGGTAATCGGGGAGGTCAAACATTAAGTGGTGGGAAAATTAAGATACACAACCCATACCATCTGTAATTTCAATTACAAGGCTTTCAATTGCGCTATTATGGACGATACCTAGTAGCTATTTTTAAAATTGAAATTCCAAAGAACTCCTAATATTTTGTTTGGGGGCCATGAAATCTACCCTTGACTGTTTGGTGGGGAACTGTAGCTCACCCAGAGAAGTTTAATGTGGTTGTTCGAACAACCAGCCTAGAACAACCAGCCCGATCGCACCCTTGGGGGCTTACAAGTTGTTCTGGGAAGAACGGATTGGACTGAATCTATCCGACAAAATAAGAAACAATTAAGGGAACTTCTAATGAACGAGACACCTAGGTCATGGAATACTTACTTAAACAAGGTATATATTTCTTATAAGTATGACAACACCTCTCAATCATTTTCATTGCGCGTAGTAAACATTTTATTATAATTTGTAATATTAATTTATCTAAGCTAGTTAAGGGAAATAAATTATCTTATCTTACCTTAAATTAGCGCTGTTACTTAGGGTTAAATAGGGCTAGAAAATAATAGGAGATATCTAAGACTGGTTGTTTGAAAAACCACACAAACTTCTCCGGGTGAGCCTTTGCTCCTCACCAATCAGTCAGGTGTTGATTTCAAAGCTCCGGAACCAAAATAAAAGAGTTTAGTCTTAAAATAAAAACACAAATAATACATCACTGTATTCAGCGTAATTCATTATTTAAGTACCACCTTTGCAAAGGGCTGAATTTACAAAACTAAATTACGTTTCATTGCTACATGCTTCCCATTATTAATATTATAGGTTGTCATAGTAGCCAACCCCAAATATCCTAAACATGTTAAGCCGAATATGCTCCAATTCCATGTTAAGCCATCGTATAATTTCATTTTCAACAAAGACATACTTTACTGGATATAATCAAATCTTCCAAATCACTGCAAGCCAAACCTATTATTTCACACTTACTCATCGATATCGAAGTTTAAGCTCATATACTGTGCCATATAGGGCTCACGTACCGGAAAATGTACCACTACTGGTTACTTTCCTAATTACCGCAGGTCAGAGGTCAGTGTCCTACATAAATCTCGGCTGCAGGGTTCAGACGTGCCAAGCCGAACTTGCCCCAATTCGATAAGCCGCCCTTGCCGTGTCGCCTAATAATTACTCGTATCCGTAATTATCTACTTGTTGTACTTGAGTCTTTCTCAAAGTGTGATTTGCATTCAAACTTTAGCTAGATCCTGACATTGATTTGTCCGATCGTACTTAATCCTAGATTTATCTGTTTATCAAACCGACAGCCGAATAGACAAATAAAAATATTGAAAACAATGCGACCAACTTACTCGGAGAAATAGTTCCAAATATTGATGCACTAGCAGAAGCGGTACATAAATTTAAATGAGAGAGATATGGTGTGCACCGCTCTAAAGGTTAAGTAATTATTATTTTTCATTCTGATCATTAGATAATAGGTAGCTTTTGGAAACGCTGGGCCACGGCTCTACGAGTACATCATTCTAAACGAGCTACGACATTCCGCTTGTCATTGGCGACTTCCTACATTGCAATTAGAAGTGTATTTAGCAGTATCAGATTAACGTATACCTTTATAGCTCTAACTCTTATAGGCCTAATTAGCCTTTTTATGGAGTCACTGATTTTCAGGACTACTTTTGATGTTTTCAGCACTTTTCCCATGTTTAGACAAACTCTAAACAAACTTTATTTACAAGTTATCAATCACCTACCTAACCACTTAATCAGCTTCTTTTGCCTCACACTTAAAAACAAGTTTTTTGACATTGAGTCAATAACTTTATTTCTGTTAATAGCATATGATGACATGCGTGTTACTAAGTAGATGAGGTCACCCGAACCGAACCACACTTTACTATATCAGAACGCTTTGGTAACATTATTATGAAAAGCCATGACGAGCTGCCGAATTTAAAGAGACGAATGAGCAAAATATGTTATTGGTGCTGTGTGAATTGTCCAGGATATTTATTCACATCATCACACATCAGAATCAGGTGAAACGAACATACATACATACATACATATATCACGCCTTTATCCCTGGTGGGTTAGGCAGAGCGTAAACGGCCGCAAAAACGGTAATTTATGCCACGTCTGACAAACATTCGAGGGTCATTCGGAAAACTGTGTATCGCCATAGTGACAGGTTATCAGCCCATCGCCTAAAATTGCAATACACACCCTC
Organism: Tuta absoluta; assembly: GCA_027580185.1. Taxonomy (NCBI): domain Eukaryota; kingdom Metazoa; phylum Arthropoda; class Insecta; order Lepidoptera; family Gelechiidae; genus Tuta; species Tuta absoluta. The sequence continues at coordinate 13,239,541 of JAQAHW010000010.1, read as the reverse complement.
AAGTCCCTTCGTCGCCTTTTACGACACCCACGGGAAAGAAATGGGGTGATGCTATTCTAAGCCGGCATCACACGGCATTGTAACGAAACAAATTACAGTATTTTTTGCACGTAATAAATGCATTCATGTCATTAACCAAATGAATGTCTTTAAATTAAAGTTCATTGTAATTTAGTAAATACAAACACTTTGAATGACACGTGAAGATAAGATGATTCGGTTATTGCAACTTGTATGAGGGCATTACCTCTTGAATTCTTCATGGAACACTGTTTACGTGGTCTATATGAATCAGAATAATCCAAAGAAGTACCAACGCCAGATGTAAGTTAACCTTCGTAACACCAGTTTATATTTAAACTGACGACGACGACGGTAACACACGTTTCCTATTTTTTATCACTAAAAAATGGTGCTTTGACGTCATATAGCGAGGCGTGCACTTAATTATAAAGTTTGGCCTTTTTACCAAGCAGTCGCCTGTATATGAAGGCGTCTAGTCTACCTACATACATTTCCCTATACTGACGTCAGAACAACGAGTTGTATTCATCTTAATTTTATACAAGGCAAAAACCGTCTAAGTGCGAGTCGGACTCGCCTGCCGATGATTCCGTAAGATGCTCATCAAGCCCTTTCATATGATCCTCAACTTGAACTACCTACTAGTCTCAATTTGAAATTTTGTTCTTTTTCGTCCACCTTCTTCTTTTCGTATGGGACACCGAGTCGTCCAACGACCCCCTAAAAAACATATTCTTTTTAAATATTAAACTTAAGGTTTTTCTAAATAATTTATGTAAAAAAAGTGCTTCAAAATGAAGTGCCAAATTTCATAGTTGTAGGTCCACGTGAAGTAAGCCTACGAATTTTGATTCCCTTGAGAGTCAAAAACATTCGTTTTATCTTTTTCGTTAATTCTAATCTTTTGCAACTACCGCAGACCTGAGTTTTTAGTGTTAATTTCAACTCGATATTTCTAAACGTTCCCGAAATAAAGGGTCGTGACAGACGAACGGACGGACAAGAAACTGGACCTAATAAGGGTTCAGTTTTTTTTCTTTGAGGTACGGAATCTTAAGTTACGTGCATAGAAGACCATTTCTCAGACATGTGAATAACCTACTCTACAATGGATAATTTTCATTTCCACTCTGCAAGTTTCTCTAGGACTATAAAAATTTAGTAAGTACTGCGGCGTGCCCTCCAGTCGGCGCCATATAAATTGAGCTGCCAAGGGATTGTTCTCGATCCCACTTTCTAAGAGAAAATGCTCTGTATTGCAAACCTGTATACCTTCGGCTTGTAGACCTACTGTTTCAAATTGTGTGAATGTTGACGACATATTAAACAGGTTTTGTCATGATATCATAACTTTATGTGCCATTGTTCGCACTAAATGTAATAATTTTTACGATGTCATGTTGTGTCGCTAACTCGTAAATGAAGTAATCGAACAAAACGCAATTCTGTATCGGGAATGATTTATTTACTTAGATTGCGGTGACGATTTTCAACTTAAAATAAATAAAACCTCCAGGGCCGCAAGAGTAGGGAGGTCCTAACAAAACAACTTTTTGCAATACTTTTGGTACCTAGATACTTCTGTTTTCGGGAACTCAATACCCAAGACAAGGCCATAACTTGGACAGGTCATCTCAAATCTCTCTCAAATAGGAGTCGCTACCAATTTGACGCATTAAGGCTCCGGTTTCAACAATAAGAAGTACATTAGCATACTAATATTACATATCACAGTTTGTAATCAAAGAACAAACTTTTTGGATAACGTATTAGTTTACTTCCTGCAACTTGTGCCAGAATCTAACACATAGTAAACAATACAAGATAGGATAGTTCATAATGAATGTAACAATGAATAAAAGACTGTTATGAACATTAGTGTTTGTGATAGTACTTACTTTAATCTGAAAACGTAAAATCTCGGCTCGGATTCGGAAAGGCTTATTTTTATATAACCGGCGTAAATAAAATTACACTATCACGCTGCATTTTCTCGTGTTGTGTGCATAGGTAGGTATGTTGTCAGACCCCACGCACAGTGTGTGGACACTGGACAAACATGTTAAAACAACAAAGGCCGTTTTACGCCGTGTTACGTCATTTTCACTCTTGAAGCCACACGCGGTATGGTGCCACTACACATTATCTGTTTCATTCAATTACGTTTGCAATTTTATGTCGTTGCATTTGCTTTCCAAGAACGATTCTTAGAGACATGTGCATATTGTGCATACAAAAACATAATGATACCATAGTGGAGTATGTTTTTAGTTTTACTTTCTAGTTGAAGGAATTCGATGTCATTAGATGAAGTAATTGATCTGAGTAAGTGAATGAAGAATGAATCTTATTTCTCGTCAATTTGGACGGCACGTGGTAAGTTCTCGTCTCGGTAGGAACAGTGTGCGGAGAAACTGAATTGATTCGAAACAATAATAATAAATATGCCTGGATGAGACACACAGCGCCACCTAGCCCCGAACTAAGCGAAGTTTGTACTATGGGAACTAGATAAATACGTGAATGCTTATTATTTTGTAAATAAATACACTTTCACTAAATTCTTTTTTATAGATGGCCTCTGTCAGCATAGGAAAAATACACTTACTATACATGGACAATAGCAAGACCCGACAGAAATATTTGAAAACCTCTTTTTTCTCAAATACCCAACAAATAAGTACTTGTGCGTGTGGGGATCAAACCCTCGACCAGCGACGTAGCAGGCAGACGTACCATCTACTACGCCATCGGGTCAGTCAAATGAAGAATGAATCTCATTTCTCGTCAATTCGTCCGGCAAGTAGCAAGTTCGCGTCGGCGGCGGCGGCGTGTCGGGGTGCAGAGAAACTGAATCGATTGGAGGCAATCTGCGCTGCGGGCGTCCCTATTGTCGGCGTGAGACCAATCGAGCTCACTTGTTCTGGCAGAGTGAAAACAAGTAACAGCACCAATGCTAGACGTTTCTAGAAATGAAAAATAATACAGACAACTTTTTACCGGTTTCAATCTTACCGGTTACCCGAATTCCATTACCGGTAGTCCATTGCTGCCTGAAGTATAGACCAGCCACGCAAGTAGACCGTATGTATTTTTTATGCGAACGGGATTCAAACTGCTTCCCTTAATATCCAGCTCTTGTCTAAAAAATGCTATCTACACTGCAAGACACTCATTCAGGTATGAGAGACAAAACAAACTAAGTAAGACGAAATTCACGATTAGTGCGAATTTCGTTCTCAGCGAGTACATTGGTGGAATATTGGCGTAGACATACCGTCGAGATAAGTAATCCTCAAATTTTATGAGAAGAAAGCTAAGACCATTCGACGTGGACAAATGGCAAAATATACCTACCGCCTGATCTCTGGTTGATAGGATGACTTAAGCTGTATGGCTCTAAACGATTTAGATTCAAATTGATATTCGGATTCTCGGAATTTATGTAACCTAAACTCGTGAAGGAAGTTTGTCTTCTGGTTATTATTTGAGAACTGAATCGTAAGAATACCATTGTCTATGTATGAAATCTCAAACACTATTTACAGTTGGTAAAGTTGTCTAATCAGTTCGCTAAATTGTTACCTTTAAATTATTACCTTTTGTGTGCAAATAAAGTATTTTTATTTTATCTAAATTTTGTCGACGCATAAAAGCTTGTTGTGTTTCGGTGTCATGTGGAACACCAGCACAAATCGCGGACGGTGCGCGGGGCGCCTACCAGGTCTTTGGGTTTCTAGATACTCGTTCCATCGTTGAGTTTTTCTTAGTTCTATCAAGCCCAAAAGTTCAGCCTACACGCCTGTTCGCGCATTATAAGACTATTCAATGAGATGAGATTCGTGCATGCACGGACGCAGAGACTAGGGCTTGACAAACTTTCACAGTATATTTCCGTCGTCCCACTGTGATTGCAGGGACATGTACCAGCACAGGTAACTGTTGCCAACTGCCAATTACCACTAACTAACGAGCTATAAGCAATAATCGGGAAATTATACAACTTATTACCACAACTACGCATGTATACGATAATTGAGAGGAAACAGCAACCAAAACATAGTTCCCTGGTTAGACTAGTTGTTAATCAGATTCTATATACCGAATGGTCAGTAAACGTTCCTGTACCTGCGCCTGTACCTGTAAGCTTATCTTAACTAATCTGATATAAATGTCGCCCAATAAGTTCACCATATACAGCTGCAAGATCCGAATGCTATTTTTATACCATTTCCGGAATCGGTAAATGGTTTTACACAAGTATTCCGGAATATCAGGTTATGAGCCATGCCAACTCAATAACCATACTCGTTTAGACTGCTTGTTGACAAAAAAGATTATATTAACTAATTCGTGATAGAATTATTAATGCTTAACATTTATAGCTTGTGACGACATAAATACGACAGTCGGAGTTAGCATGGCCGGTTCTCTTGCCACTGCCATTAATATTACGCGACAATCATACACATTTGCAATTCTAATAAACCGATCGATAGTTGTTTCAGCTAGCTTGTGATTAAATTATTAGAAACATTAATCATTTTACCAATTAGAAATTTCGATGGGGGTCAAAAATAAATCGAAGGTTCTCAGCAAGAAGCTTAAAGATAAACCTATAAGAAGAACCATGGACCACTTATCATCTTAAGTTCCATGGTTCTTAGTCATAGAAAAATCTTTTGTCTTTGCGTTGAATAACTTTTTAGTTTTAGCATTGACTAGTGGTATACTAAAGCGGCACATTATACTGGCAGATACGTCGCATAAAATTCACAAGGTTAGACATGCTGATGCGTATGTCATGCATATGCATGGAGTCAGAGGATTTTTTGCGAACATTGCAGAAAACTCACTGACTTACTGCGCAGTCAGTTGTACGTACTGGTGTCTTCGTAATAGCCAGAAACCCAGAACTACATTGCAAATCCGGGTTAGCTAGTAAATATCAATCAATTTAAATGTATACAGGCAATAACGTACTGGAGACATTGACACATCACATGGTTATGCGTCATGTCCACCAGATAACGACCCGTATTAATGACCGCTGATAAAATTATTGCCAATTGCGGGAGTAGCTGTTAAGGCGTGCGACAAACTTTTTCAATAGGATAACTACCAGAACGATTTACTTTTGACGAGCACTATGCGAATTATTATAACGGACATCTATAACTTTATAATGTAATTTCCTCAACCTTACGGTAGTTTCGTGAAAATAAATGCTGATACATTACTTCACAAAAAAGGATAAAATGAAGTCGCTTCGCTAGTCCTTATGTGTGCTTAGATCTTTAAAAGTGCGCAACGGATTCTAATGCGGTTTTCTTTGGTAGACAGAGTGATTCAAGAGGAAGGTTTCTATGCATTCATACCGGGAAAAGGTTAGCAGCGGCTGAAAACACTGAGCAGGCTGCTAGTTAGTAAATATAAATACCTTGTATTGTAGATACCTTTGCAGATTCAGTTTGTGTCGTTGCTTTTTAGAAACAGCCTTCATGAATTTCATGGTAACTAACAAACAAATAAGAGAAAGTAAATGTGCGTAATAAGAGTAGAAAAAAATCAATAAAAAAGTTGCGTATACGCAGCCTCCATGCCGACACAGTTATCGTAATAGAATAATCTACTTCACTGAATCAAATCAACTTAAAAAAAGGAGTTTCGTCTTTAACGAGAAGTTCTTCATATTCTTATTTTTATAACGATAGGACTAGCCTAAAGTTTATTTTGACATAACGGTACATCTAGGCAACGGGAAACCACGTATTCTGTTAAGTAATCAAGTATGTTTCGTTTCCACTAGTACCAGATAAAATAGTACACTCAATTACTTCCTCATGTGTATGGGAAGCACGTAAAACACAAATTTGCATGTACATACGTGACTTAAATATCATACGACACGACTACCGTTTTTAGGAGGCCTTGCGTAAAAATGAGACACTACCTACAGCTTTTCAAATAGAAGCTAATGTTTACAAATTCTGTCTGACTGCAAGATACAAATTAGCCAGAAAATTAAAATTACGTTACTGCAAAACACTATTGAAATTGGGACCATGGAATATTTGAAAAAGGCCGTTCGTAACTAAGTAATGAACTTCACAATCACAATGCAACTTTTATCCAACCTTCTAAAAATTACGTTCTATAATCATCACATAACATTGCCCCTGTCCACTGGACGTAGGTTCAACAATCATATTTAACAGAACTAAAATACATGTTTTTCACAGAGAACACCTTGCTTGCTGTCTGACAGTTTCATGCCTTATTTAGCCGTCGATACATAGGTATAATTTATGGTACTGGTTTGTCGTATAGAAAAAACTGCAGCTCTTTCCAATGCGATAGGAAGCATTTCCGCAAACATGCACGGCTATTAGGTATACAGAGGTATATAGTGTCGTGCAGACTGCAAAATGAACTGCATATATTGTAGGACAAGCTCTAGTAGTTATTGAATTCATGATTTCTTTTCCTTCATTTAGAAAACCTACATACATACATATATCACGCCTATATCCCTTACAGGGTAGGCAGAGCATAAACGGCCGTTAAAAACGAATTTTACACCACGTCTGACAAACATTTGAGGGTCATTCAGAAAATTGTGTAGTACCATAGTGACAGGCTAACAGGTTGTCAGCCCATCGCCTAAAATCGATATACACAATACACATGTAACCCTTAGTCGCCTGTTACGACATCCACGGGAAAGAAATGGGAGGATGCTATTCTAAGCCGGCATCACACGGCATAATTAGAAAACGTAGCTAGGTATAATCTGATTAGTAAGACAATATTGATACGCAATTAGTTTTGTTAATTGAAAACATTACCTCAACCTTGGACGGGGGTTAAATACGTTTATCGCTTGTTACAGCTTTGCCTGGTTATTACCGAAATTTCAATCATGGTGGTTGGAGTTAGGGTGGCTTTTGTAGTTTTTCCTGTGCGTGGGATATGCGATCTGGTTGGTAAAAGAGATTGAACCTTAGGGGTTGGTGTTAAGGTTGTTATAACTAACATGGGGTGCAGAGGCGGGCGCCCACGCGATATGGTATTGATCGCCAAGGCGCCGGCTGGCCGCTACGTCAGAGCCCAACTGCGTCATTGAATCCTTTTCTGCCAAAGACACATTCAATCAACCTCCCTTGAGGTTTCGAGTAATAACTATATTCTTCTACGCTTAGCCCACGACGCGGCGGGCTTGACGAGAATAATAAACATGATACAGTAGTAGGTAGGTTGCTGTCTATGATTACTTAGACGGCGGTCGTTACACAACCATGTCAGAGGCCTACTACTAGTAGTAGGCGGTTGAAAAACTCTCGACACCAGGATTCATCAGGTCGTTGGCCGACTCGATGTCCCATACGAAAAGAAGAAGAAGAAGTAGGTTTATAATGATATAAAGAGTAAAATGTTTGTTTTATTACTAAGAACATGCATGAATGTAAATGAAGAAAGTTTTAACGGACAATTAGCTAAGTAGTTTTCAGACACAAGGTTTATTCTGAAATGAAAGTTTCCAACTACGTGATACGTTACGTGACCGTCACCAAAACATACCGTGACGTTACTTTAAGGTAAACAGGTAATAAAGAGGGATTGTGGGAAATGAAATAATGGGAAAACCGAGGGGAACGAAATGCCATCAGCAGTTCAACACGCCATTTATAGGTGGTTTTCACACGCTCCGCATGATTGTCCGGTGTTTTGCCGAATCCGGTTTATACCGGGTGGTCCCAATAGTGACGTCCAAAGACAAAACTTAAATGCCTTATTTATTACACTGAGGGGCATCCAAATCACCTCCGCTGTATGTATGTTACGCGATTTTTCGTAGTATTCGAGATATTCAACTTTTAAAGTTGTTTATGGAAATTCTACTGGGAGGCTATTTTCCTTTTTTGTACACTAGAAAGTAGACATCATGAAGATTGACTACAGAAACAACCGCCAAAAGCCTTATTACGAAAAAAAAGGAAAATCCCTGTCAATCGCAGTTTTTCCATACAACAACAAAAAGTTGAAATAACCGCAGAACATACATGCGGGTGATTCAGATACCCCTTTCTATTAGATGTCTTTGGACGTCACTAGACGAAATCCCGAAATAGCGGATGGCAAGGCACAATTGCGGCTGTCACAGGTTCTCATTTGTATGCTGTGGTCAATGATAGATATGTGGTGGCTTTCATGAACCGCAATATAGTCCAGTGCGTGTGCGATGCAATTTACCTTCTAAAGGGAGCAGGTCACAGACTGTCGATGTTTAGGAAATTAATACTGATGATGTCGATCCCTTGGCATTAAAAGCGATGAAAAACGACGGCAAACAGTTCAGAAAGGGGTCTAATTTTGATAAACGTCGACGTCATACTGTTAGAAAAGGGATAGTTTCTAGGTAATTGAATTACATTCGTGACCGGATACGTTAATCCTATCAATTCAAGTAAACCGGTGAATGTTTTGCATAATTGGTCTTTAAATTTCTCTTAGGGAAAAGACATCGAGAGCTCGAAACATGCGCGGAATTAAAGACTTCAGGAAGTAGTAGAGACTAAATTATTACCTACTGCGGATTAATCGGGTCATTCGTCGACTCTGTGTCCCACACGAAAAAGAAGATTACTTAAAAATAGAAGCAATTTCAAATTAATTGAAAATTCAGGCGAGAGGTTGAGAACTGGACACTTCAGCTAAATTGATATTTATTACGCAGTTCACGTACTGCTTACACCACAAAATACTGCAAACATTTCAAGCGGTGAGCTAGCCCATGAAACTGAACAGCTATCCCCTAGGAAAATAGGTAAAAAAAAACAGCCAACTGTATCAATTTGAATGGGAGGTTGTTGTTTGTCTTGGGTCGTGGGTTGCCTGAGGGAAAGTTGTTCAGTTTAGTGGGCTGGTTCTCCCCTTAAATATTTTCAGCTAATATTTTTACATACTATATACGCGTTGGTTGAACCTAAAGCAAAAAACGTTATCTCGTATAGCAAGCGAAACATTCCAGAAACTGCTATTACTTCCTGGCAAATTCTACCAGCAAGCAATTTTACATACAAGTGGGAAGTTTACGGTGGGATTTGTTCTGTGAAAAGGCATACGGCAGAGTAACTATGGAGGACCGGGGAGGCGACATTCCACGCCGGCAGACCGGCCGCTTAGCACAACTGGCCTCAGACCTCGGACCTTATAATCACTCAAAATACCCTCTTCGCCTGACACCGAGAAATGCGTCGAGTTGCCTACATGCAGCGAGAATCTCATCACAAGTTATCAGCTTGGACGCTTAAGTACAGTACATAATAACGATTCCTGGCCCCGTCTTGCGCTTATGAACAACATCTCAGTGAAATTGTAGAAAATTATAGCTAGATGCGTCAAGAGCCGATATGATGTACGTACTGTAGCTTTCTGTATTGCGAATGTATAAAGGTAGTTTTGTAGTGATTCTCTTTGTTAATTCACTTAGAGAGCGGGTCAACCGTCACTCGCACGCGACCAACAATGGACTACAGAACAGGTTGACATTGATGCAACTTGTATATCTTGACGATGACTCACACATCACATCAACCTCCGTATAATAACACGTTGTATGCAACGTACAACGGAAAGATGTACTACGAAATCGGAACGACTTCAAGGCCTTGCGTATCTAGAGGTTGAAGTATTTTTGGCGCTACTATTGATTACTTTCGTGAGTATTTTTAAACGTGTTACCTGTTACGTCTGGGTTTTCAATCACACAAAGTTCATTAAATCAGACGCATTTCTTTCATAAAAATCGTTTAGACACTTTCTATCACATCGATATCAATATCACAAGGTTTCGTAACGGAGATTATGATCATGATCGATTATGGTAATAAAAAGTGACGTAAGTATTTTTTTTGTATGGTGTTTGTACCGTAGACAAGTTTGCTGTCAGTGGATTTAGTTCATTGAAAGCCATAGGTGGTCTCGCGACTAAGAATGGGCGTTGTGAGATGGTATCACTGTGTAATTTGAATACATTACCCCTGGAGCAATATGCGAGTGCTGGTACACTTTCACTGTTTCCAAACATCCAAATCGGGTGTTGCGTGTACGGTATTTCTCGTTATAACAGATTTGGACGGCATCTTTCAATAATACACTCGAGTGAACATCGCATAGACACGAGTGGGAAATATTTCAAAACTAGTTATGTTCAGCGAGGATACATTCTGTACGAAGCCCTATTTGAAGTGTTTGTAGCAGCGATAGCGGTCATAAATAAAGGGCACCTGCTTTCTACTCGTTAATGTTTACAAGAACCAGTTGGCTCGATCTAGCTATAGTGGCTAAAGACGCACCTGCTATTTCAAGCAAAACATGAACAAAACGAATGAAACGCTACTTTATGCAAATTGTGATGCAAATTATCGAAATTCATTACCACGAATGTAAAACAAGCATAATAAATACACGACTGCTTTCTGAGATAAAGCCTAGCCTATGACACTCGGGATAATGTAAGGATTCTTCCGATACAATTTCCATTCGAATCTGTTCAATGGTTAACGAGTTGTAGTACTTTTGGGCAGCCGTGTAATGAGTTCAAAATAAAAAAATAACACAACCAACGGCTAATTCATATCAAAAACTTTGACACCAGGGTTCATCCGATCGTTGGGACAACTCGGTGACCCACACGAAAAGAAGAAGTCAATACTCTTAGCTAATTTAAAAAATAGTGTCGCGTGGTGTTCTTTATGCAAAATTAATATATCGGAGACAGTGAGAAGACTATGCAACTCGTGTCTGAGGCATAAAGCAAGTGTTTCCTCAATTTAATTAGATATAGTTACCGTAAGGAAACCATCGTGTGTAATGGTACCAATCATTCAGCTGCTGTCGGCATGCATAACAATGCAACGGAAATCTTCAGTTTTAGAATCTATCATGGACTGCATCCATTAAGTGAATAATGCTTGCCAGTTTTAATTTATGATCATTACTTTTAAATCCACCGACTACGTTCAGAGCGGTCGACGCCTATATTCGTCACGCGGTGGAATTGCACGGAACTCTCTGCGGTCCCGTTAAGGTAATGTTCCGATATTGGCAAACCCGGAAGGGCTCTCAAAATTACTAGACAGTGCGAATTTACCCAGCCACCACCACGCCGCCGCCATATCACGTAATACCCACATGCACCAAGGCGGTTGCTAACCAAAAATCAAATAATCGCTTTACTTTATCTGCGCCTTATGTAATCATGCTGTTTTCAATTCGGGCAAGTTATAGGCAAAGAATGCACTTGTTCAACAATACCGTGTGAATAGTATGACCACATCTTTGTTCAGCCGTTCAGTTGAAATAGATCGGCTATCCTTTCACTTCGTGAGGCCAGGCCAGCTAAAGGGTACGGGGGAATGCCATGGCATTTTAGGTCAAGAGTCGACTGGTACACAATGAAACGGTTGATGACACAATTGTATTAAGCCGTACTATTTAATTCAATAGAGCCGAAAGATTGCGAAAGCAAGAGCTCAAAATAAACTTCCCACACGGCTCTAACCTTTGAAATGAGTTGTTCATCAAGATTGCTGTGTTGATTAGAGGAACAATCAAAACACTCATCAAGTGTCACGTAACCCAGCAGCGCGATTGCTAAGCAATAACGTCGGAAGAGTCGACGGCGGAAGGCCTGCAATGGCGCATCTATCAGCAGTAATAGCGGCGGTCGGATGGGGCGAAGGTTCAAAGAAAGTTGGTGTAGTGAAGGCGTCGACGGCGGCAGCGGCGGGGTCAAAGCCCGACAGTATTGGAACACTGTTACTTTCAAAGGTCGACAGGGTGCTACCGAATGGCACCATTGCTCAGGAAGCACTAAACAAACAGTACAGTTAGTTGGACGTGTTATAAAGACCTGATAATAGATACTTTTCGCACAATAATATAGGAAATCTTAATCAATCAAAATATACATGTTTATCAAAATATTCCAAGCTGTTGAATCAGTGGATTATATTATCTATTTTAATCGAAGGCGACGACGAAGGTGGTTGTAGGTACGTAAGGAAATCAATCGTTAAAAAATACAAGTATAGCTGGATTTGAAACGAATGAAAACCTCTAACTTTGTGGTTTGGTTGAGCATAAAAGAGACCATCAAAGCCTATAATTGGATAAAATCGGATACTTTGTTATTTATACGACCACGCGCGGTTTATGGTTTATAAACATATAAACAATGAAACAGAAGTGATTAAAATAAGTGAAATTACTAACATAATTCGAAAATCTAAGGTAATAAAAGAGCAACTGATAGTTACACTTTATATTGATTTGCTTATGCGACTGGAATAAAAATTGCGGACTACACTGCCAGGACTTGAACCCGGGACATTAGAGTACGGTTTCACCGCTGCTCTACCAAGTGAGCTACTGCAGTCCTGGCCATTGTTACGAAATTATGATTGTTTTAAAGCTAGGAATATAAACATTTTGATACTAAGTTGAAAGGGCTTAACTATTTCTCGATCGACATAAAACCCTGAAAGTAGTTTACCGATACCGATGTTAGACTATAACAGAAAGTTTCTAAAGCAAAATACTGGCAAAGTTGCGTTAGTACCGACCTTCAGTGTCGATTGCTTGACCGAATTCATTGAAACTGGATTCTCTTGTTCCAAAAACGCAACTGTATAAGACAATAGACGCGATTCTAACGTATAGCTATACTTTTCGTAATTATTAACTGCTATTTCTGTCACTTTCATAAATAAAGCTTAAGTAAAAAGACGCGAAATCTACAAGGTTAATGTTATTGCACTGCAAAAGAGATGCATACATATATCACGCCTATTATCCCTTGCGGGGAAGTCAGAGTGCAAACGGCCGCGAAAAACGGACATTTACGGCACGTCTGACAAATATTAAAATGTTGCAAAAGAGATGTTGCAATTATATGAAAACAGACGAAATCAGATTAGTCCTGTTCTTTTTGTTGTATTGTTTTAAAATGCTATATCCTTATAAGGTGTATTTTTATAATATATTTAACCGGCACTTTAGGACTCACACAGTCTGTAGATTTCCAAATATTTTCTTTTGCTTACATAAGAAAGTGATAAGAATGCTAAAAATGGTATACGATGGAAATACGTCGTAGAGTTAATTGAAAACTACAGCCTCGACGAATTTATTCCGTAACAAAACGCTTAAGGCGAGTGGCGCCGCGAAACTAGCGCCATTGCACAAAAAAAAATCATATCCCTTCATGCAAACAATACACCAGAATGTCCTTTGCACAACTTTTTGGTGTTATCTTAAGGCACAATTAAAACCTGCAGTCACAAGAAAACATTAGCTGTTTTTTTGTTGTAATTTAAGTTATGGATCTTTCTTTCTTCTTCTTTTTTTTCGTGACGGAAGTTATGGATGAAACGGCCACTTTTGTTACGAAACCACGAATATTTCACAAAGTTTGTAGGGGGTCTAATTGAACATTATAATCATACCAAAAAGAAGGACTTTCTGAAATATTGTTTTGCATAAAATATTCTTTTTAAAACATTCTAAAGTGGCGCTAGTTCTGCGGCACCACCCGCCTTAAGGACGCCCGTTTACCTTGCGTTTATCAGTAAATAGGTTTTTTAATCTTTGCAAAGGACGCTCAAGGTGTTTGCATGATAATGATGTGACACCGTGCTAAGTGGAGGTTTGTGTGTCAAGTTATCTAAATTACGAGACAAAAAAAAGATCCTATTCTATATTCCCTCAATGTTTTCTGGTCCTTGGACATATATAATATTCTACATAAGACGCCATACGAAGCAACAATGTTTTCTGCAAAGGAAAATCTAGCCAAATACATATTTTGAAGGAATCGTAATAGAAGTTGTGGTACTAGAATGATTTTAAGGGAAATGCCATAAATAAAACCGCTTGATACAGTCGCATCATCCCGCAGAATTCATGCGTAAAAAACCAGGCTAAATTAAGTTGTACTTACAGCTCCTCTCGTTGCCGTTGTGACAACACCATTTTCATGTTGGTCGGTTGTCGCTGCTCGCGGCTGTTTCGGTTTGCTGCTCAAGAGTCTTTGGTATTCACGCGGGCGACGGCAGAAGTGCCGTTGCCATTATCACACCTGTTGACAAAACGAATGTGATAAATATAACATTAACATAGATAGGGTTCACATTCAGAAGGCTGTTGTGGTGTTAGACTACTTCCTTGATTGCAGGGTAGGGAAGAAAGTACATATGATACCTTTTACCAACATACATGATAATCATATTAGCTAAAGTCAGCTTCAACAAAGCTTTAAGTTTTTGCTACTTACAACAAACATGAAAATAAAGATTATCAGTATCACAAACAATAGAAAGGTTTCAGAGTAAAAGCTCTTGTGGAGACCAATCTAATTCTGTTATAGAATAATTAATTATGGAGAAACCATTCCAAAAAGATTACCTAATAACTAGTACTATTATGAATTCTGTGCTAATAATATCATTGTTTTGCTCCACCTACTCGGACTTTAACCTTCCTCTTCCTAGTTCCTACTGTTATTAAATATGTCATCACCTCACATTCTTCTATACTGTTTTCACTATGGGAAATTCTCAATGCCTTAAACTAACTGTTTATTGAAAACAATGGTATCTCATGAAGCTGTTAAATTGAGATGAGAAAGCATTTGCCACAATAAGTTACAAAAAGGTATGAAACTTCTAGGTCAGGAATCTCAACTGGTGACTCAAGCCCACCTAAGCCAGACAACAGTAAGAAATTGTGCTTCTGAATTTGTCAGGCAGATTATTGATAAGGTATGCTAATGGTAAATAAAAAAGAAATCTGAAAGCAAAATATCTATTGATTCAGATGTTTCATTACCTTTTTTAAGACTTGACTTAGGAGTTGTTCTGGAAAGAAGGGATCAGACTTAATAACTTAGATGTTACATTATAGGGGATTTGAATAGAACATTGCAGATTTTTGAAATAGATGCAACATTCCAATGATAAAAAAATAGTTCTATTGATTGTTTTACATAATTTCCTATTACCTCAAATAATTCCAAATCAATGAACCAGAAAGAATAAGTACAGCAGAATCTCAACTATTAAGTAATGGATACATACTATAGCAATCCATATAATTCTGAAAGTTTGCCTGATGTTAAACTCTATCCAAGAAGTAATAAAGTACAGAATGTGATGTTGCAACTGCATCCAACATGATATAACAGTACAATGGTACATAAACTGAGTCATTGACCAACTTGTGTTATGGGTGCATGCTTATTGTTTTGTAGCATGCCTATAAATTCTACAGGTTTTATTTATATCACTCTTCAAATTCCTTTTAAACTATAGACATTTGTTGGCTTCTGAATGAAAAGGACCCAGTAGTAGGGTAAACCAGTTTTGGAATAGTTCCTCTATCATACTGACTACAAAAAATAACATACAATAATTTTTTAGACTTCTATAGATGTTACACTTAGGAACCCAACTTTATAAAATTGCAAATTTTATACCTATTGGCCCTTTTTCGCATGGATAGTGGGCACTATTGGACAATTGCTGTTTTGAATTTACATAAACATTAATTAGCTTTAAACTAACTAATAAAACATAATTACTTAAAGTTTAATAAAAATATTTATACTAAAATTGTGCTAGGGCTGTCAAATGTAGTGATGATTCAATTTTCCTGCAGGTGTTGGAAAAGGATGCTAAATTACACAAGGATTAAAGAATTTTAAGGTCTACAATATAACAAGTTTATTAGGTGATGGTCTGACAAACTATTACCACACTCCACTACAAAGGTTCTGAACTGACCCTTAATTTATTGGATGTTGTGAAAATTTCAGTTCCCTAAGACAGCATACAGGCATTCTTTTAGTTTGAAGTAGAAGCCTAGAAAATGACACACATTGTTTATTTAGTTAAAATAAACATATCCTTGGGCATGTTCAGCTTTTACAACAAAAATGTATCAAACTTTGTCATATCCTCATTTAACCCTACTCAGCATGTTTATCAGTATTTTACAGGTTTCTAATTAGCAAACAGTTTAAAAGCATTGGACATGCACAGGCTTAGTAATTTGAGATAATCAATATTATGGCTTCTATGCCAAGGGCAAATCTTCTATTTGGACGGCCACTCACATGAAGCCATAGTAAGCCGCTATTGTGAGAAGACACATTAAATAATGTTTGAATTAAATATTCAGGGTTATTTAATCGCATCAAGGCCAATCTGAGTTAATAAGCTAAAGTTATTGTCGTACTAAAATGTCTCACTCATTATAAAAGAAAGGAAGTTTCATTTACCACAAGAAGAGATCAATGAACAACTATACTACTCACTAGATTTATAGAAATTAATATTTGTCTTGAGAGTGCCTTGTTCCTGCCTGTGATATTAACATAGCTGTTTACAAGACTAAAACAAATTAATTTTGAGAATAAGGTATCAGGTACATCAGAAGCACATCAACCACCCCTATAAGGGTTCAACTTAAAATAGTTTTACACACAGTTTATAAGAAAAACCAGTATAAGTTAATCCCATTCAGGTTTATCAGCTGCTAATATTACTGAGATGAAAATTAATAAAAAAAATGTTTATTTTAGATCACTATGGAATAGACATCATCTTGAACAGTACAAATACATGTGTTTTTTTTTGGGTGGAAGGCCATATTATAATAATCTGAGCGCAGATATAATAAAAAGCAGCATTGGAACTTGCACCAAATGACCACAAAATGACTCAGAATCAAATGTCAAAACTCTTTGTACAACATGTCAATTAGATTATGCCACATCAACGAAAGTGCGCATTTCTGAATATTCGAAAAACGTTGATATTATCTGCGCTGTCTAGATCTTTAGAAATTTTATATCAAGTAAGAAAATAATCTAGAAGAACGGCCATATTGAACACATAACGAAACGGATGAGAAACAGTTCAGAGATTTCTAATACCAACATTGTGAATAAAGTAAAAACTAATGAAATTACTACTTACAAAACGAAAAACACTTGAAAATTACACTTGTGAACGAAATAAATATCACACACTCGACAAACACACTTCACAGACCCGAGGCAGAAAACCGTTTTCGTTGCATGCAAATATTCACTCGACTCGACACTCGACGTCAGTCAAGTCAAGTTTCGATTTTTTCCTTTCATTTCGTCTAATAGAGCAGGCAACGCCATCTGTCTAGTAAGGTCTGCACTACACATAATAGAAAGAAATAGAAATATAGAAAACGCAAATGGAAGAAAGAGAAACAAAAACATGCAATTTCCATAGACAAACTTAGCTGACCAAAGACTAAATATCTACCGGTTTTCTTTCTCGAAACGGAAATGGTACATCACTATAAGGTGTTTTAGGAGGACACTTTGAAACGTAACAGAATAAAATACTCTTATCCACTAGTGTATTAATTCGTATGCGCCTTGGTCATACTTGCACTCCAGAACATCTTAGCAAACTTCGCATTGTTGATAATAATTTGTGTGAATGCGGCGAGGTTGGCGACTTAAATCATTTATTCTTTTCATGCTCTCGTTACGACTGTTTGTCTTTTATTAACAATTTATTACTTGCCAAAATACCTATGCCTACTTCTATACCTGTCTTACTTTCCACTAATGACTATTCTATTTATAATATCTTATCTCTCTTTATTAATCTTAATAATATTCGTATTTAGTTTGTTTATTTTTCTCTTATCTGATCTTATAATGTCATTAACTTCTTGATTCGGTTTTCAAAATACGTCTTAATTTCCCGTGTTTTGTCTGTGGTAATACGCAAACAGCGTTCTGCAAAAAAAAAAAAAAATACTCGAGAAAAAAGTGTACCCTCGCTCGTCTACAGTAGTAATAAAACTGACTATGCGACAATTATGTCATGGTTGACAATTCCGACAATTTGACAAGTTTCTGTTCAATAATACTTACAGGTGACAAAATTGTCATAGTGGAAATTTTACAAATATGTCGGATTATCGTTACAATTTGTCAATTTTCTGTTTAATAAAACTTTTTGCGCAACAGGTGACAGGTGACAATATATCGTGAAAAACTTATCGATTCTGCTTAATTAACGGATAATTGTCACGATATATTGACATGTTTGTCGAATTGTCGGATATTATTGACAGGTGCCCTTATTCTGTGTTGCGCAATCAGAAAGTTTATAAAAGCTTAATTTTTACAAAAATGGTGCTGACGTCTAGCAGCGAGAGTAGTGATATGGTAGTGATGAAGAATACATAGGACAAATACAACCGAGGCGTCAAATATCTAGTGCTCTCAGTTGGTCAGCTATTTCCTTCCACTTTTTTTTGTCACTTGTTCAGTTAACTTGCCAAACAGTAAATCTTTATTTTCAAATATCAGCCCCAAAGTGGTCATTTTATTGTTCATGTCCATAATTGAAAGGTATCTAAAAACACCGACAACACAAGAATTATAGTCACAAAAACCTCTGATTCGAATAAACATTAAAATTGTATGAATTATTATAGTGTACCCTCACACAATTCCATAAATTAAATATTTGACAATTTTGTCAGTAGCCGACAAACTTGTCACGATTATGCGTCAATTTTGTCACTGACAATTGTCACGGGGCTCGACCATGGTTTTTGATAATTGTAGAGTTTTATTAAACGCATTCACAATAGCGACAATTTGTCAATACTTTATCTGTCGATTTGTGACATAATTGACATTTTTGTTACTTAAATGAGTTTACCATGACAATGCGACAAATTTGTATGTTTTTGACAATTATGTCGGATTGTCAGTTTTATTAATAGGCCCCAGTTCTCTACTATCCGTCAGCGTTTATTTTTAAAAAGTTTGTCTGCTGACACTTCACACGACCGACTATTTATTGTATAGACGGGATATAATACTAACGATTTGCATGCGTTTTTTCCGACTGTACTTAAATAACTGCTACTGCTACTTGAAGCTGGTACGTGGACTGTAAATAACCTTATAACAGATGAAATGAGCGAGTGACTGCGATATACGTACCCAAAACAAATGTCCGACCGATTCGTGTGCCCCATTTCGTAAGTTCCGCGGACGATAATTCCGACGCCCTCAAATAATATATTTTAATATATCGAGGCGACTGTGCATTATTTGTTAGTTTCTTTGCTAAAGTTACGAATAGCAAATATCTGTCGATAACTCAGCTTTGTAATTTGAAGTTTTATACCCATACCTACGTAGACCAACGAGAGGAATCAAGTTTCGTTATAAATAATGGTGTTTGCATAAGTGCTACAATAATACTTGTACAGATATCGCGGAAACGCTAATTACTCCTGTAAGTGTGTGTTCTGCAGGGTCTTGACGATGACAGTGTGTGGTGTGAACAAACGTCCCCTTTCACCCAGTGTTTGAATTTGGGTCCTACATCGATGTGGTGCTGGTCGTCCCATATCGAAGCCCGGATGCTGACTTCGAGAAACAGTGTGTGCGATGGTGATAGCAAAGAGGAAAATGAAGAAAGCTAAACCAATGACAACCAATACAGTGACAGCCAGTACGATCAAAAATATGGATTACCAAATGAACAACACTATCAAGAACATGGACTACACCTGGGCTCCTGGCCCCGAGCCTCCTAACAATCAGGAGGCAGGGGTTCCTAGAGCAATATTTATTCCACATTCAAATTCTTTGCCTTTTGAAGAGCGACGCGTCACATTAGAGCAACCAGTCAAGGTAATTTTTCATTTTTAGCACTAGATAGAAATTAGGTTGCTAAGGCAATAACATACGTATATCACGCCTATAATTTATTGCCGGGTATGCAGAGCGTAAGCAGCCATAAACATGGACATTTACACCACATCTGATATATATATTCAGGGTCATTCAGAAATTGTGTATCGCAAAAGTAACAGATTGTCAGCCCGGTGCCTTTGAGTCTCTTATTTGCATCTCATAATATCCAAGAAAAAGAAATGGGATGATGGTAGTCTAAACAATCAATAACAATTCTAGCTAAAACTTGAAACTGTAAAGTCTCACAATTATTAATAAAAATTAAGGGTTCTAGGCAGAAGTACAATTCTGAGCTTATGTAGAGCATTTTTTATGCCTTCATTGTTGGTATGTAAGTCTAATTCATATGTTTATGTGTAATTGGTACTTACATACAAACCAAGCCAACAAACACAGGTTAGCAGGTATAAATGCAATTTGTTGATGATTTTAATGAAATGGTAATATGAAGTTGTGATTTCAAAGAAATTAAATTTAATTACAATTTAATTTAAATCCGTATCATTGAATGCCCAACCCGCAAAATGTGGTACAGTAAAACACCATAGAATGTTAAATCTGCAACCTTGTTGATCATTATTGAGACCTATATAAATGGTTCAACAAGGTATTTTTTAGGTACCAACAGCCAAAATGTGCTTAGTTCTGAAAAAGCTTGCTTAGGCACAGATATGTGTAATGAGCATAGCTGGGCACCGTTAACCAAATTGTTAACTTCGTTAATCATTAATCGGCTACAAAAAATGTTAGCTTTGTTAAACGTTAATGCGTTACATTTCAGAAGAATTAACGCAAGTTAACGTTAATCGTTAATCCGTTAATATGTGTAAAATTGCATTTTTATATAGTTGCGTTAGTGAACTTATAAACCCTTATTTATACCCTTCTTATATGTTGTTTCAAATTATTCAGGCTTGATACACGAACTTTTGTTTTGGTGTCTTTCGGCAAGCATCGCTTACACGCAAAAAGTATTTGCTGGCCTGATTTGGATACAAATTCCACATACTCAGTCAAATGTGGCCATGGATTCTTACCAGGACCGCTGGAATCCGATTCCATGTCTTCCATGATATGGTTTTAATTCAACACGCAAATGATCACTGAGAGTAATTTATAATAACAACAAACAAAACATTCGTCACTCTAACCACTGGCGCTAAGTAATAAAATGATCAAATGAAAAAATATCTTAGCAGTTTTCTCACTCGCACGTGCCGGCAAAATATACTAGTTTTGTTTCACCAGCTGCCACGCGCCGCCCGGCACTTGTCATTCGTTTTTGTTTCATACTCGTCTGAACCTGTTTTTCGCGCCGTGCGGTAAATAGTAGGCAATAGATTAACGATTAACGGACTTCTGCATATTTAACGGAAGTTAAAGTGTCCGTTAACATTTTTAAAAGTTAACTTGAAAGTTAATTTGTTAATCAAAATGTTAACTTCGTTAATTAACGATTAACGGATTAACGAGTTAATGCCCAGCTATGGTAATGAGCGCATAAAAAATGTATTCAATCCTGGCATGTCCTGTAGTCCATGTTTGTGTTTGTTATCTGGGTACAGATTTTGCTATTTCAAAATGTCTCAGTTATGTTTCAATAGTGTGTCAGTTGGATGATTTTGGTTGTTTTTTTATTTTCTGCCATAACTTTGAAGCATAGAATTATATCATAGAGGCAATAGAATGAGAGTTCAGTTTCACTGGTAAAAAGAATTTATAATTAGGGGCATGCTCAGTCAAGTCACAGAATAATAACTAGTAACTAGCGTTACAGAAGCTTTACTTCGCAATGGTTTTCAAAGAAATATGTACTCAATCTGATAGACAATATGATTTAATTTAGCTCGCGTTCCAGTCAACCACGTGTTCATTTGCTTACCTGTCAAATATTTTTTTGAGGGAATATGAGCCGCGGTCTAGGGTTGCTTACTTCGAGAAACTACTTACGCCATCTAGCGCACAACACGAGCGTTTACTCCTACTTTTGGCGGGCACGCAGCAGGCAGCGACGAGTACGTTCATGTAGTCTAAGACCTCGCAGCATAATTGTATATGCTATACGATTATTGCTGAAGATTTAATTCAATGAAGTAATAAACCTGCAATAGTCCTTGCATCAGGCTGGTGCTGGCTCTGGGTGTACGAGTACTTCTATAGTGCAGACAGAGCAAGTACCTATCCGCTTGATGTACACATCACAACACATTATTTGGTATAAAAAAGGCTTCTGTGCTGTTGGCTTTGGCCCCACACATGCCTCAAAGGACCGGGTCCCTGTGGGCCCGAGATCCGAAAAGAATACCAACATAATAATAATAAAATGTATACTGATAATAATAATATTATAATGTATACTAATTTTTTCCCGTGGGTGTCGTAAAAGGCGACGACGAACAATTTTAGGCGATGGGCTGACAACCTGTCACTATGGCGATTCACAATTTTCTGAATGACCCTAAAATGTTTGTCAGACGTGGCGTAAATGTCCGTTTTTAGCGGTCGTTTACGCTCTGCCTACCCCGCAAGGGATTATAGGCGTGATATATGTATGTATGTATGTTTTCGTCTGTCCATCTTGCAAAAAATTGTCGAGAAAGTTGAACAAATAGCGCACGCGTGTGACTTCTTTCGCTTGCGGCAGCCCGCTAGATTAGCCCTTTCGCTGTTATGTTTTCAATACCTACACGCGGAGTGACACAGGCCTGGTCAAGTCAAATACTTTTTTAAAGTCTGATTGCTTTAATTGAAATCTCCATTAGCATTATTAGGAGTGGTTTAACAAAGTCATGTGAAGTAACACATGGATACTAATAACTAGCTGTACACTAAATTGCTGTTTTCCAACACCACACTGGCATTGAAATCTGACCTTGCATGTGTAAGCAAAAATTTAATCCTATCTGATATCATAATGCAAAATGTATTTGTTGGTCCTTCTTTCTTGATAAAGAGCTATTTAGTCTGTATGGATAGAGTGGAAGGTGACTTTTAGGTTGAAATACATATCCTAGTACAACCTGCTGAATGTATTATTCAATCAAATCATAAATTTCACATGCATCATAACTGATTGTTGTGGATTATGTAATGAACAATTAAGTTTGGATGCAAGCTTTGTGTGGATGCATACTGAGAAATATTAGAGTTAAAAGTATAATATATATAGTGGATTAACATTAAAATGCTAAAAGAAAATAATGGCCACCATTGGTATCAAAATTAAATAAAACTTGGATTTATCTTAAATTATCTTAGTGTTCAATAAGTGGTCCTTACCTCCTGGTAGCTAATTGTAACATTACTTCATTTCATTCATTCATATAATACTATTCAATCCATATAGTTAGCCAACATATTATAGTTAGTTAGCCAAGCCAAGAACTAAATTAGGTCTTATTAAGAGGTCAGTGACCTTGTTGTTTTGCCAGTTAAAAATAGACTGTCTATCTATGAAGTAAATATGTAATGAAGCATTCATAATACTTTCAGTTTTACCTACCTAGGTTGTTTAAAAATAATAATATAGAAAGACAATAACAGCATAGCAATCTTTTCAAGTAGATAGGTATGTAGGTTACATACATTGAAAACACAGAAGTGTTAGATTTTTTTTTCAAAAATAAATAAATTTCTTAAGTTGGTTCTTTCTTATTTGTTCTGTTAATCTAATCTATTACTTATTTTGATATATATTATCTTTTTCAAAAGTGTATCTTGATATGTTTTATCTTCTGTATGTTTGCTATGGGTACCAAACACTTGTTTGAGTGTGAATGTGTGATATTTTTACCACAATAATTTCATTAGAACATGAAAACTGTTTGATTTAAAGCTTTAATATTTTAATCAAAATTGATTGCACACATGATAATTTTACAACATTAAATCTTTGTATCAATGTATTGGCCATCCTGCTTAACTTGATAAAACGTGTCTCGGCGTCGAATCATACGCATTTATCTTACTTCTTTTAAATATGCAACCAGTTCTAAAAGATCTTCAACATACTATTTGATACGACAAATAGATTTCGCGCGTTGCAGGCATATATTGTTTAAGCTTAAAGTTGCGGCCAACAATATTATAAAAACAAAATGAATACTGTCGTAGATCAAATGTTGGCAAACTTAGATTTAGCCAGGTCTTTAAAAATACATTAACAAAATGCTATTTGCATTACTAAGTTCGCAAACGCATTGACACGGGTCTAGTTATATTAGCCCAAGAGCAACTTTGCATGCAATTCACGTATCTGTCTGTCTGTCTGTGTGTGCTTGTTCCTCTGACTCACAGTGACCCGAGGTGCATGTCTTGACAATTGTCCATTGGCAATTCATTTTAATTAGATTAAATTACGTGCTATTTCTGACCGTACATCTGTGTACCACAGTTAGAAACAGATTCTTATCAATTTTATGACTGTACTTACAGGAAGTTTTAAGTTTTGTTGTCAATAATCATATGCATACATCCGGCTCAAGTTTATTTAGTAGTAATCCTGTCAAAAACATAAATGGAAAAGAAGAGCCTAGCCGAGCCGGCAACTTAGTTGCCAATAAAACTGATATCTCGTCGCTAGTATGTTTTACCTAGAACCTGCCTGGACTGTGGATGCATTTTAAAGGTTCCTAAAATTTTACATATTTGCCTGCCAAGCGTACTGAATAGGGCAAAACCCATTAGGAGAGGTCCATGTCCAGCAGACAACTGATATGGCAATTGATTATTCAAAATATATGGCCTGACTAGGAATCTAACTCGTGACGCTCTGTGCCGAAGCAGGAGACTACTGCTGCGCCGGCCTCTTCGATCTTCCATTTATTCAATTATCACAGTTCACTGCGTAAAATTATAATCGGCATCCTTGATGTTGCGTTGTAAAAGGCAAGCAAACACGATTCTACTGTGTGCCGGCCGTCAAAGCAGCCGTAACAGTTTTGTAACGTGAGTGGAAATGCACTTGCTTGCTCGACTGCGTAGGTACCTAAATGTTGCGCCTGCGCTCGACTAAGCACATAGTAACAGCTTTAGCTACAATGTTGTCGATTTTAGCGTACGCTTGTCTTAGCTTATTTTAAGCTAGTGGGAAATAGATAAGAAAATTGCTTTTTATAGGCAGACGTTTGTATCCTGAATAATGATAAGAGTTCGAAAGTTAGGCTATTTCTATGGTCTCGTAAAATAGCGCGCTATTTTTGGAAATATATCTCCTTTTTACAAGGCGTAATGAATGACAGTTACAAAATTCCTATATTCTTTTCACCAGGCATAATGACAGTTACAGAATTCCTGTCTCTTTTCTTATTGGATAGTGAAAAGAATGAATGCGTAAGCGTAAGCGCAGAATCAGCACTAGTAAGCCAGCCTGCTTGAGATACAATGTTACCAGCAATTGACCGCTGACCTTGCTAAGACGAGAGTTGCATTTTACTTTTAAACAGAACTCACAAATGATCCTGCTAATTGAAGTCTTCAGTAAACGCTATTAGTCTGCAAAGCCGTTAGGGGGAGACGCTATGTCCAGCAGTAGACTGTTGTAGCTCTTTATATTATGTATAATGTTAAGGTAGTTATTTATATTCATTCATATTTCATCGGAAGATGATTTCTATTTCATGATAGCATTTCATTTGATTTTTTAATAGATATCTTCGTGGTATTTACAAAAAAAAATGTTTCGACACTGTGATGGTACTATTTCGCACACACGGTGTTCGTTTCCTTCGTCGTCAGTTCATAGTAAGCAGAATATAACATTTGCTTATTTGACGTGTGATGCCGGCTTGGAATAGCATAACCCCATTTCTTTTCCGCGGGTGTCTTAGGTAGAGTTGACAAAAGTCTTAGAGGTTTTCATGTTTTACTTTTTTACGCAATCAGCTGACACATTGCAGTGATACACATCTTTTTGAAATGATCCTCAGATATTTGTGTGGCAGTTTAGTATGTTAGAGATACTTTTCTAGCCTAGTATATTAGATACCTTCAAGAATATTACCTACTAGGTCATGGGGTTCAAATGACAGACCAGTTTAACGCCTACTGATACTGCCGTGTCTATCTGTACTCGTGCCGGACATTTTACAATAAAGGATTATTGTTTCGTATTAGTTCGTCAGAGAAGGAAGCCGTTTGATTCTTAGTACAGGCTGAATTATCTATGCAGCAGAGTCTCAAGATATGAACTTTATAGACGAACTGCGAGTAAACTCTGAATTGCAGTCGAGATGCAGTAATTGCACAGGGTAGTTAGCAGTGACACTATGATCGGCAATTTTTTTTTCTTTTTGTAGTTGACATTACTATTTTGACTGCCTTTAAATAACACAACTAGGGTCTGAAGGAGTAACCACGGTGCGACTACGGAGCACTAGACCAAATCTTATCTCATGTTGTAAATGGATGTCCAATTAGCCGCGTCCACATAGGCTGAGCAGCCTCGGCCGCGGCACAATGCGCGCGGCAGGCGCCGAACCGCGCGGTCTGTGTGGACGTGTTGCGGGCGAGGCAGCCGCATGCTCACGCTCGGGCGAGCGCGCGCGCAACCGAGCCAAACGGTGTCGGCAAAACGATTTGCTCAAAGGCGCCTCAGTCGTTTGCCGCGCGCCGTGTGGACGGCGTATTTTTTGTTGTTTTCCGTGCGCGCTCGATTCGTTTGTTTACCAATATGAACAAAAGTGACTGTCGGCGATTAATAAGTTTATACGCAAGTAATAATTGGGATGCGGGGTGCGAAAGACCCTAATTATACCAATAGGGGGTTGAGAGAGGATTCCTGGCTAAAAATCAGTCAGGAAATGAATATTCCGGTCCCTTATTATAGGATCAGGTAAGAATGTTTTGAGGTTATAAATTTTATAAAGGCGATTTCCGTAACAGAATCTGTTTTTGTACATGTTCTGACCCAATATCTTCAACTTTTTAAATCATTTCTTCGCTTTTTAATATTATATATCAAAATAAAAGCATAAGCTGCCACAGCTGTGCGTACGTACGGCGCCATTTTGTTTAATCTGTCAACTGGCCGAGCAAATTGGCTCGCGTTGTGCGGCCGAGGCTGCCTCGCCCTATCATTTGATCCAAACGAATTGCCTCAGGCGCACATGAGCATTTTGCCGCGCGAGGCGGGCCGCGGGCGAGGCTGCTCAGCCTATGTGGACGCGGCTATTCGCTATTTTCCCGGTGGTATAGTATTGCCGAGTTGCACAAATGCATTCCTGACGCAGACAGCTGGCTGATCTGAAACTCTTATACAGGGATTCATATGAGTAATATGATGTTGATGATGACTGCTTTTGTTGGTAAAAACTATGCTGGGTGAGACAATTTAAACTTTGGACCGTTCCTAAGCCGCACGCATAAGACTTACGTTGGCGGTCCGGGTGTCTAACCGCACGTCAGTATGACTGTATCGTCTCATTTCACCTGAAATAAAACTGCTACTTAGAAGTTCATCTGCAGCCCATTTGTTAGTAACGTGAAGTCGTGCGTGTGCCTGAGCAATTACGAACGAGCTACGTCAAGTGTAAACTGACCGGTAAAAACAACATCGGAATTTATAACAAAGGAATTATGTACATACTCGACCGGTTATGTAATATGCATGTAATGTAATCTTACACCATCGGCCTGTCGTCTCCACGCAATATTGTGACGCGTGGAAAACGGGGTTTCCTAAATGTGGGTTAGAGAAACGCGTCACTAGTTTACAACTCATTCATAAACTAACGTAGCGCCACATTGATGTCACTCAAAAATTGACTCTGAAATTATTAATGTTATTGTTCGTGGTCGTTTTGAACTGTTTTTTAGATATATCCAATAAGTTCTTCCGGTATTTCATAGATCCGGATTTTTTATTCCGATCACATGCTCATATAAAGTAATTAGCGAATAAGAATTAATTAGTTCCAGTTTTCTTGGATGCGGAAGAACCATTAATATGGTATAAATCAGTGGTATGTTTAGTTTATGGAGTGTTCTTTTAAGGTGCGACAAGTTTATTATGAATCGCACTTTAGACATCTTTGCGTCACATGTTTGGCGTATGTGATTTATAAGGTGATCTGTTCATGAATAGTGATTAGTCGAAGATGCTATAAATAAGTATCTAAAAACTTATTCCTATTTAATACGTAAAATTCAAAAATTTATGGTTTCGTTTCTCATTATTTTCAATGCCTCTTTCATATAATTAGGCATTATATGACAGTTGCATAAACTATTATTGTATTTCTGCAGATCGGACGCAACGTGTACCGAGCAACGCCGAGCCCTACCAACACGATCTTCGAGTGCCGTGTACTGTCGAGGCACCATGCGACCCTCTACTACGACAAAGGACATTTCTACCTCGTCGTAAGTACTTGTTTTTACGTATTCCTATGTATTTATAACTCGTAATGCACAAGATAAGTTGGTGTTACTTTGAAGTACAAGTTCACGCACTGGCAATCAAAAGTATCTACACATTGATGTAGGTATGGGGCTCACCAAGTTGTTAGCTGGCGTCGACCTGCCGTAGGAAATACGTCGACGGTAGATCCATTATCGTTTAAGTACCATCGGTTATCTGTACTCTTCGTCAGACATGTCTTTAGTATATATAATTCGGATTAACTACTAAGTCAATATCTAACCCGTAAGACAAGCACTACCCCTTCCGATCCAAGTGTTTATTCAACTTCATACGATACTCCCAAAGAAACAGATACAAACTCCGGTACTCAGAGAAAGAAACGTTATAAATAAATCTCGTTTATAAAACGATACATTCGCGTCTTTAAAAGACAAAGCTGTTCTATTGATCTTTATCGCCGATAAATCTGTCACATTAAAACGTAGTACTGACCATTCAAGATATTTGGCTCGTTAAAAATAGCGCCTACGTCCGAGTATTTTGGAAAACTTACTCCAACAATTCAGCACAGCTATTCTTGTTACTCGGGAAAGGTGTTGATAGGTTTTTGTCGCGTCTGAATATTGTAAAGCCGTGTCTACAATGTCTTTCTTCAAGATTAGACCTAAAATCATACTTGTTCGAATACAATGTAATGTAACGTAGCTTGTCTAAGCTTGGCCTTTGAAAATCAACAACAAAACCTACAGCTGAGTATTTGGTGGGGAGCAAGGGGCTCACCAAGGAAAATAATGTTTAGTTGATCAAACAACCTCCCTCCGTGTGAGAGTTGCTCTGGAAAGGACTTAAAGCTGAATCCTGGACTGGAAAAATTTGCTTTTGCTTCTACTTTCCTTTAATAAAATCAAAATTACGCATAGAATTTTATTTTTTTAGTTGATGTTGTAACTTCAAACACCTTTTTGATCCACGCTGTATCTTGTCCAAACTATGGTGATATGTTTTGACTTATTATGGTTTAAAATGTATTTTATTATTTTGCAAAAATATTATTTGAACACGGGACTTCCATTCAGTTTTTATATTAGACTCTTGTCTCTTTTATAAATATAAGTACATTTAACTTTTGTTCAAAAAACGTTCCACACAACAAATGTTTTCTTTTAGTCATTTATAAAAAGTAGTTTTCTCAATCTTTCCCATCATTAACCATCAACTTCTATGTATGGCATTTGTCCACCTAGAGCTTTAGTAAGTTTTAGTGTCAAGTGATTGGTAATAAGCCGGCGAAAATGCACCGCTGATTGTTTTCGCCATTGGCTCTCTTCCAATTACAGATTTGTTCGAATTTCACACGTTTGCCGGTTAGGTTAGGTTAGACCACACATAAATCATTCATTTGGAACTCTCGATAATTGAAAAGGGATCAACATTAAGTGGTTTTGCACGAATTTCATAAGAAAACTCACGATGATACTGAAATCCGATTGTTATGTATAGTATCTTAAATGTGAGGTACATGTATTAGTTCATTTCTTCTTTCGGCTGTGTTCGCTCATACTCATGCATGAGTAATGCGATTTGTTCAATATAATTTTTTACTAGTAAATGAATATACAAAGTTTGTCAGCAAGCATTGGAACGAGGTATATTAGGTCTAAAACTCGTAGATCGGGTCTAATATTCTATACTGACATCAAAGACTGAAATTGCCGATGTAGCCTATACAGTCGCAAAGCTTAAGAGGGATTGGGCTGGTCATGTCTGCTTTCGGACCAACCAACCTATGTCTGCCGCATGCCTGACGTTCTATGGGCTAAAACCTCATAATTCAAAGTCAAAAACCGACAGACGTCGTCGCGGGAGGCCCAGACGCAGATGGCGAGACGAACTGGACGGATTTCCCAAAGATTGGCATGTGGAGACACAGGATCGCGAACAGTGGAAGAAAGGGAGGTAGGCCTTAGCCCAGCAGTGGAATCCCGACGGCAAGATAAGATAACAAATGAAATCAATTCTTGATTTTAGGAATCGTAACCCACGTCTTTCTTCTCTTGACATAAATAAATAAATATCCTGGAAATTTCACACAGCGCCATCTAGCCCCAAACTAAGCATAGCTTGTACTATGATGGGAACTAAATAGCTGATGTTATTACAAATATACTTTTTTTGTTGTATATAAATACATACAATACATAGAAAACAACCAAACTAAACACAAATATCTGAAAATTTTACTTTACAAATATTTGTGTCTTGTTGGGATCGAACCCACGACCCTCGGCGTAGAAGGCAGGGGTACTATCCGCTTCGCCTTTGGGCCAGTCAATAGTCAGCCGACTGTTAGATTACAGTTTAAAGAATTTCAAAATTCATATCGATTACCATATGCATCATATTGGTATTTTTTGGATTCAGTCCTTTAACAATCGAATCCTTTGCAAAACCTCTACCTAATGCTATGGAACAGAACCTCTAGATCCGGAGTGCGTTCTAAGTAATAGGTAATAGTTGTTTGTTGCACTTATTGATTTATTCCCTCCCCCACTCCCTTTGCTGATTAATATCCTGTTCGTGGAAACTATTTATTTGTTTCAATGCAGCTTTGCATACCTCCTTTCTACTTTGAAAGCAAAGTTAATATTAAATTGCTTTGAATGATTGTGTTAGGTCCTGCTTCATATAACGATCGTGGTTTCTGAGTTCATTAGATTTCTTGAGTATTTGAGTGCCTCGAGTATTTCTTTCAAAAATCTTAAAGAAATAAAAATAACACACAATGTCCGTAAAAAGTTGTTTAGTTATATTATAGTTGAACGGCTTCTAAACACTGTTTGGGTGGAACGGATCTCAAAAATAAGAACATTAAAAAGGTTTTACATGCTCATGTGGTTGAAAGTATTCGTGGGATCTGGCCTTCGTAAAAAATATACCGAACTAGAATCGGAAAACTTCCTAACAAAGCTACAAAATAATTTCTTACCTACCTTGTATCAGATACACAATGTGGAAGTCTGTTTATATGGGCAATGCGATGTGAACAGCTCGCACGCATGTCGCACAAAAACAGGCCTTGTTTCGTTTTAATCAGCAAATCAGTGGTTCCTAAAGTAAACGTAAAACTTACTAGGTCTGCTGAAGTTGAAGAAGTTGTACATTAATGTGCGTGGCGTAACAGGTACCCCAAGAACCAAACCAAAGTCACAGTGTAATAATTTGTAGCAGTGCATTTTACGCCCAACGCTGCTATGAGTAGGCAACAAGCATCTTGAGATGATAACCCGCCGTTTAGAAGTCGCATCGTGCCTAAGTTTATAAGGCTACTAGCTGTAATCCGATTCAAATCTGAAAATGCTGCAGGTCATTCAAAACCGTTTCATGCGCATGGTAAGCAGGTACTTGCGGATAGCCAACCTCCATATCGACTTAGGTCTCCCTTCTATTAAAGCCTGCGTGAAGGAAGCGGCTCGTCGCTTATTCGACAACGCTCCCCATAATAAATAGCCCTTAATTGTTGACGCGTCCAACTACTACCCCCATCCAACCTCGCATCTTAAACGCCGTGCCAGACACGTCCTTTCGGATAATGATGACAATATATATGTAGCCGCTACGGCGCTACTGCAACCATTGCGAGTAGTACACTCCACAAACTCTTCAAGTAATCTCTCCACAAGCTCATTCGTTCCCGATTTTGGAAACTACCGGCATGTACCGTGTAGATTTAGTCCGCTCCGTCCTTCCCAGAACAACTCCTACGCTCCAAGCCCCTTGGGGCATGACTGGGCTGGTTGTTTAAATAACCACACAAACTTCTTCGGGCGATCTTCTAACCCCCTCAAATCAGTCAGGTTTCTGAAATCAATGTCCCGGGGCTAAAATCGAAGAGACCAGTCTTTGAAGTGTTTTAAAAACTACTCGCACTTAATATGAAGACTTATTTAAATTATCAATTTCTACTAACATGTGCTGTATGTATGTACATCAATCTCAGGTCCACCTTGCCCTCGCTTTGAGAATCGCTGCTTCAAATCACTAATTGACAAGAATACCAACACTACAACAGTGAGTACGTGATACGTGAATGACCCTGAGAAACAGACCTGCTATTTCTCGCAGCGTTCTTCGAAAGAAAATCATGTTAAGCGGTCTTGTATTAGCATTTTAATAGACGGTAAATCTCCAGGCCAGATTGCGTTACCCAGATAGCAAATGGAAAAGTTTAATAATTGAAAGCAAGAACTTTCTTGGTTAGTTCGTTGAAGTTTCGCAACAGAAACTCGAGAAGTC
Source organism: Tuta absoluta (assembly GCA_027580185.1). Taxonomy (NCBI): domain Eukaryota; kingdom Metazoa; phylum Arthropoda; class Insecta; order Lepidoptera; family Gelechiidae; genus Tuta; species Tuta absoluta. Next base: position 13,207,025 of record JAQAHW010000010.1, on the reverse strand, counting down.
CTACAAACTATAAAATGTAAAGTTGACTAGAAATACTTGAACTTTTTCTTTCCGTAAGCTAAATTTGTATCTTACGAATAGGAAACCGGTGCTGTGTTACAGGCAACTTGTTATTTAACGAAAAACTATATACTTGGAAATCCATTGAAAGCTGTTCATTCGCTTATTTATGTTCAGGATGTGAGAAATTCATATGGAGCTCACGCACCCGAATATCCCCAAATAGGTATTATAAATTCTAAAGTTATTCTTTCTGTCTGCTATGCTATGAACCGATTTTGATGAAATTTGGCACAAACTTTAATAGATTAGACGATAAGAAAAGACATACATAAAGGCTGCATAGGTGTAGGTGGGTTTAAGCCCGCACTCTACATAAATAGCTACTTTTCTATATGTTGGCGGTCTAAGCAGGTCTTGCCGTGTGATGTCGGCTTAGTATAGCATCATCCCATTTCTTTCCCGTGGGTGTTGTAAGAGGCGACTAAGGGACTTGAGGGTTACAATGTGTATTGCAATTTTAGGCGATGACTGACAACTTGTCACAATGGCGATACACAATTTTTTGAATTACCCTCAAATGTTTGTTAGACGTGGCGTAATTGTCCGTTTAAACGGCAGATTACGCTCCACCTACCCCGCAAGGGATATAGACGTGATATATGTAGGTGTAGGTAGGTCTAAGCAAGAACAAGTGCACATTACCATGGACATAGCTGAGAATAGTGTAAGTCCAAAACGTTCTATTGTTTAGCAGCTATCTCGCAAGCCGACTCAGGTGTAGAGTGACAAAGAGCTCTACACGATATCGCAGCGTAGTGCTATGTTGCGGAACATATTATACGGAAAATACACTCCTTAGGTGTCTAATTGAATGTACATACGATGTCCATTCTTAGTGGAAGAAATATCTTAAATCGTTTAGTCTGGTAAGCTCTGAAAAATTACTCACATTTAACTTCAGTATGTGCGAAACTATTTTAGTATCTGCCTAGATCTTATTTTATGAATGTATATATAAATGTAGCAGGTTTTTGATAAAACCATGATAGAATTTAATCTCAATTTTATCATTATCATAAACCTGTAACGATCTAAGTTTTTGATTAAAATCCTGAATTAGTAAAATTTCGTGTCAAAAACATTAGAGTTTTTAGTTTTATGATATAATAGACTGTTTAAAGACGAACGGCACTGTGTCGACGATGCCAGCCACCGACAGTTTTCAGCGGCAGCTTTCAACGGCTCGAAGACAGCCGTCGACGGGTGTGAGTTGCAGTTGTGACGCTGGCTGCCGATCCATGTCTTTCTCAAAAACTGTATCATGAACCTAAACTAGTTCAGGTTTCTTAACAAAAACCTAGATCGTTTCATGTTTATGATAACATTCAGTTCGAAATTAATTATCTGCCGGTGTTTCCCCAAAAATCTTATCAGAAACCTGCGACATAAACATCAGAATAGAGTTGTGTAATAGAAATCTATACACTCACAAAAAACAGTCAATTCTTAGGAAGGCGGAAAGACACTTGTGATAATTGTCAGACGTTGACTTATACTTTTGTTTTTGTTATTGGTTATACTTATTGATGAATACTGTCGCGTAACAACAACTTCCACTTCTTCGTAATGTGTTGTCGGATCAATGAACGACCCTTTGCACTCTGATGTTAGAGGTTATGACCCGACTTAAAGATCTCTGACATCACCAGTGATAAAGACTTCGCTGTTCTGATGATGTCTATTCGGGAAAATAGTTCACTTTAACTTAAATTAGCACTGTCACTTTCCGTAAAATAAGTTTTCAAAATTATAGGTTATATCTAAGTCCAATTATGGTTAAAAACCACAATGGGTTCTTGGCCATTAATAGTCATTTTAGTCGTCATTATTTTAATCGTCACCTTATTTTGTCATATATCACACATTTTGCGTCAAATGTCTTATAAACATGACAAGACTCAGATATCTCTTATCCTTTTCTAAATCTATTGAAGAAATGTGATAGCGCTAATTTAAGTCAATACATATTTTTCCCCAAATTGCCTTCATTTTTAAGCAGCATAGCCCAGAAAAGTCACGTCCCTCAGCCATGAGGATACGACGAAGAACAAGAAGAAGCAGATGGGAGGAGAGGGTAAGAGATATATAAGTCATGCGATGTCCAATTATCCCGTCTTCGTCCTCAGAGATTTATTCCTTGACCATGTAGTAGCCCTGGCTACGCGCTAACCCAATCGCACAAGCTTCAGAGTTTTTTTTTTTTTTTTTTTTATCTTTTTTACCATCCTACCCTGGCAACCCCAGTTATCGATCCGCCGATCGAATGGTCTGTCAAATTCATTCTTGTCCGTGCGCGCGCGGCGTTCGCACAAGTGTATAGTCTTTATAAAGTGAATTTGTGTACAAAGTGAAAAATTACGAGTTGTGATCTTTAAAAAACTATGTCTAAGCGACCGCTTGAAAAACCAACGGAATCTCGTGAAGAAAGATGGCTGAGAAAGATGAAATGGTACGAAGAAAAGATCGACGCAAAAAGACGAAAAAAGGATGCGCGGGAAAATCGTCATCAAGAACCTCAGGGGCAGCAGTCATTACCAACAGTTTCGCGAGATGTACAGAATGAAGGTACTTAAGCAGATATTTTTGCTCTCAGTATATTTTTTTGTTTCCGTTGCATTCATCGGAAATAATTTGATAATTTTCTTCCATACTTACCTATCCGTTGTATTCTTCGGAATTAGACTTTTACGAACCTGTTGCATTCATCAGGTTATTATACTTTATTCGGATAATTCTGCCGAAATTTTCCTCCAAAAATTATTTTTTATTTAACTACCCACGTTTGCCATAAATTTGACTGAAAGATATTTCTTTCATTACATTTCAGGACACTCCGATTATAACGTGGATGTCTCTGCCAGGCCTAGCGATTCCGAGGTGGAACTACCCAACACGAACGAGGTACCACCAAATTATGAAGAAATACCATTACCACAAGACGAAATTGAAACCACTAGACAGGATATCGCCTATGATGAGGTTAGTGTGATGACCGAAACTACGGCGTGCACGAGCCCTACAAACTCGTTTTACGACGAAACCGACAAAGATGTCGCCGCTGTTGATGATTTCGACCCGGAATTATTGCGTGAGTTGGGTGATGTAGAAACAGACCCGGCAGAATTTGGAGATAATTTGCAACCTGATGTTGCTGCACGGTTCCAAAAAATCCTGCAAGAAGGAATTAAAAAAGAAATCAAAGAAGACCTATTGAAAAAGTACCCTTTTCCCAAAAATGTACCTTTGGCCAAAAGCCCGACTCTAAACCCGGAGATTGGAGCTATGTTACCTGAAACCTGTAAATTGAGGGATAAAAGACTGCTTACCAAACAGGACCAGTTAGGTAAAACACTTTCAGCTTTGGGCAAAGCGTTAACAGGCCTGTTAAAAAAGAATCCTGACATTCCCGAATCAATTCGTACTTTGAATGACGCAGGTATTTTACTGGCGGATTCACATTATGCTGAGACCGATACTCGCCGTTCGGTTATTATACCCTTGATTGACAAGTCTTTAACAGATCCATTTAAGGATAGGAAAAGAGATTCGTTCCTATTTGGTGAGAAACTGGAAGATTTGGTGAAAGATTCTCGAGGCATTAAAAAGACTGGCCAATTAATTCAACCTTCCACGTCTTCTAATACTAATTTAAATGGAAGAGGCCCATCGTCTCGAGGAACGCGACCGCAGCGCGGCAGCCACGCGTACCAGAACCGAGCCGGAAGGGCGAGAGCCGCGACAACGGCCCAGCCATACACGTACCCGAACCGTCGGCGAGCTGCAGCTCCACCGCCGCCGCCGCCACCGCCAGCCCCGCGCCGCTATCAGGCACCGATGCCTCCACCGCCGGCCCGTCGTCCGCCACCTCCGTCACAGCGACCAGCGAATCATCAATAATAGCGTCCCAACCTCAGGTACAAGCAGGACGTTTAAAGTATTTTTATAAAGAATGGAAGAATATTACTAATGACAGCTTTATATTAGAAACAGTATCAGGCTATAAGATTCCTTTTATGACGGAGCCGAATCAAAACTTTAAAGATTATCCAAGACGTTCTTTCACACCAGATGAGCTGTTAAACGTTAAAGTTGAAATTGCCCATTTGTTAGAAATAAAAGCAATTAGGCGCTGTAAACCAGTAGCCGGCCAGTTCGTCTCTGATATTTTTTTAATTCCAAAAAATGATAATTCAAATAGATTTATTTTGAACTTGAAAAAATTAAACAAATATGTTTACACTGAACATTTTAAAATGGAGGACGTGAGAACGGCTACGAAACTTATGTCTCGTAATTGCTATATGATAAATATAGATTTAAAGGAAGCGTATTTCTTACTTCCAATACATGAAAGCCACACTAAATTTTTACGATTTTATTTTGAAGGTCATCTTTTTGAGTTTGTTGCTCTCCCTTTCGGTTTAAGCTCGGCTCCGTACATATTCACAAAGATTTTACAGCCTGTAGTGACTCAATTACGGTCTGAGGGTCTGGTTTCGGTTAGGTATTTAGATGATATTCTGTGCATAGGTCATTCCGCGGCAGATTGCCTGAATAATGCCAATGCTACTATACGGTCTTTGACGGCATTAGGTTTTATAATTAACTACGAAAAAAGTAATTTGGTCCCCCAAACAACTTGTAAATTCCTTGGTTTTTTATTAAACTCAGAAAGTATGACTTTGCAATTACCAGACACAAAGAGACAAAAAATTATGCTGCAATTAATATCTATACGCCAACAATCTCGAATTCGTATTCGCGATTTTGCTCGATTCCTAGGCTCTCTTACGGCTTCATGTCCAGCTATAGCATATGGATGGCTCCATACCAAGTCCCTCGAAAGGGCTAAATACTTGGGGTTGCTTAAACATAAGGATAATTATGATGCCTACATGGGAGTTCCAGATAGTTTGGATGATGATCTCGTTTGGTGGGAGAACAACATTTTGACTGCTACCAACCCAATAGAAAAACAAAATTTTGATTTTGAAATTTTTACGGATGCATCTTTAACGGGTTGGGGAGCTGCCTGTGGCAATGAAAAGACTGGTGGCCACTGGAGTGGCACTGAACGATCTCACCATATAAATTATCTGGAACTACTTGCAGTATATTTTGGCCTTATGTCTTTTGTAAGTAACGAACGTAATTGCAACATTCTTTTGCGTGTGGATAACACGACAGCCATTTCTTATATAAACAGAATGGGTGGGGTACAATACCCTCATTTGAATCAAGTTACAAAAAGAATTTGGGATTGGTGTGAGGAGAGAAAAATATTCATTTTCGCTTCGTACATCCGTTCTAAACTCAATACTGAAGCCGACAGTGAGTCTAGGAAGATGAACGTTGACACGGAGTGGGAACTAGGGTCACGAGAATTTAGAAAGATTGTTCGTTATCTAGGTGAACCAAATATCGATTTATTCGCGTCTCGAATAAACACGAAATGTACTTTGTACATATCTTGGAAAAGAGATCCATTTGCATACAATATTGACGCGTTTACCATTGACTGGTCTCAGTTCTATATCTACGCTTTTCCACCATTCGCGTTAATTTTAAAAACCCTCAATAAAATCGTTTCCGACAAAGCAACTGGCATCGTAGTTGTCCCGCAGTGGCCATATCAGGCCTGGTATCCGTATTACATGTCCTTGTGTATAAAACAGATTTTGATATTTCCTCCTAGTCAATATCTTCTATCCTCTCCTTTCAGGTCAACACACCCGCTACACCGGCATCTTTCCCTGGTGGCGTGTGTGTTATCCGGGAGGGATTTCGGAAACAACATGTCCCGGACAATTCGTTAGAGGTTATGCTATCTTCTATATCAAAAAATACGATTTCCCAATACTCGTCGAGTTTAAAACAATGGTGGCAGTTTTGTTTTCGGAATGGGGTCGATATGTATAATTTTAACACGTCATCTTTGCTAGAGTTTTTATCTGATTGTTTTAAAAATGGGTCTTCGTATGGTACACTAAATAATCATCGCTCCGCGATTTCTTTAATATCAATTAATAATATATCGGATGATTTGACTCTTAAACGATTTTTCAAAGGCATATTTAGGATAAAACCAACATTCCCACGATATGATTTTACCTGGGACCCTTGTCCTGTTTTAAATTATTTAGAAAATCTTGATAATGATTTATTAAACTTAGAGCAATTGTCAAAAAAATTGGTTATGCTATTAGCACTCGCAACGGGACAGAGGACACAGACCTTATCACTTATTAAAATATCAAATATTAAAACATTTAACGATCGTATCATTATAAAAATAACTAATCTGATTAAAACTTCAGCGGTCGGTAAAGCTCAACCTGTGTTGAATTTACCCTTCTTTCGTCCTCGTCCCGGTGTTTGTCCAGCGTCCACATTACAAAAATATATTTTAGTAACATCTTCCTTACGTCAAAACTCTGAGGATAGTCTTTTACTTACGTTTAAGAAGCCTCATAGACCAGCAACGGCTCAAAGTATTGGACGCTGGATAAAGCAGCTACTTAGCGAAAGTGGCGTCGACACTTCCATATTTACGGCCCACAGCACGCGACACGCGTCGACTTCTGCTGCGTCGCGAGCTGGGCTAAGTGTCGACGTTATTCGTAAGACAGCTGGTTGGTCGGCTCAATCAGCTGTCTTCGCTAACTTCTATAATCGACCTTTATTGGATCCTGAAGTTAATTTACTTGATGCTCTTAATTTGAGCAATGATTAAGATGTGTCTTTTTTTTTGTTGTTTAGAATAAAAAATTTACACATGAGTATCAGTTCATGAATCTAATGTGTTTAATTCCAAGAGAAACCTTTTGTTTACTTTAATATAAAAGCAACATAGAGCATGATGCTCTGAACATCTACATGGTCAAGGAATAAATCTCTGAGGACGAAGACGGGATAATTAGATGATCAAACGAACTTACCTGAAGTGAAGTTCGATCTTAATTATCCTGTCTTCGCCGAAGAGATTTAGGAACCCACCCTTCCCTAAAGTTCACCAGACTTGAACTTCCTTTCCCCCTAACATATGTTGCTAGTTTTTTTGTGCTACTCTTCTTTGCACTCTAAACAGAATGAATTTGACAGACCATTCGATCGGCGGATCGATAACTGGGGTTGCCAGGGTAGGATGGTAAAAAAGATAAAAAAAAAAATAAAAAAAAACTCTGAAGCTTGTGCGATTGGGTTAGCGCGTAGCCAGGGCTACTACATGGTCAAGGAATAAATCTCTTCGGCGAAGACAGGATAATTAAGATCGAACTTCACTTCAGGTAAGTTCGTTTGATCATCTAATAATTTAACGCAAAGGGCGACGATTAAAATAATGGCGAAATGCCCTTTGACATTTTAAACATGACTTCGATATCTCCTATCCTTTTCCAAACCAGCTTTGACAGCTTCATGTGTCCTCCGAAGCATTTCGAAGTAATTTTCATTTTTATTAGACTAGCTACTGGCTAGTGATTCAGCCTTGTCTTTCGTTGGTTCAGTGTCCCACCAAATCCAAAAGCACTAACCTAACCTTACCTGTGTATACCCCGTGCGAATTGAAACCTGCATAACGAGACTCAAACCACTAAGCACACCAAAGGTGCAGATCTAATACAACTCTAATAACATGAAAGAAGCTCCCACAATACTATTGTTTCGGCATTCGGCAACCTTGGGCGAGTGGCGAGTGGCACTCACCGGCTGTAATAGGCCCACTCTCGCTGACGCCCACCGCTGATTTCACGAGAACCTCTTGTGTTTATGCTAATTCGGCTTAAACTGTGCCTCTAGTGGTACACGAGGGTATTTTGTTTGTTAATATAATGAATTAACAAGATCACTTGAACTTGACTTCTTTGAAAATGTTGTTTTTAAAATAATAATTTTCTACTTGTTGACTATCGAGAGGGCACACCACTTCGTATTTGTTTTTATCTTTCCCGCGGTTTATTGTTTGCAAATTATTTGAAAGGAAACCTCAAGATACGTGCGCACGTATTATTGTGTGCATCGTCATAACTTTGTATTATTTCCTATACTTGATTGTTCACGTTGCTGCACTAGGGTTCCCAACCATACTGTTTTGGGCAGTATTATACTGTTTTTACGTCTAATATACTGTTTACTGCTCAACTACAAAACAGTATTAGAAAATACTGTTTTCACGCGATGACTGTGCTGTCTAAAAAAATCGATATTTCTGATCGAAAACCAAAGAAAAACAAGATCTAAATAATATTCTTCGTAAATCGATACATTAATAGTAACAAGTAGTTATTACACGAGACTAAATATCGCATACTGTCAGGCATACATTGCTGGCGATCTAAAGAAGATTGTATTATAGTACCCAAGACAACAAGCAATGTATGCCTGACCGTACACGATATTCAGTCTTGTGAAATAAGACGCGCTAACGCGTTTTCGAGAATTGAAAAACTTAAATAAAATTATTAGTTATTTACTCTCTGTTCCCGCCACTTCAGCATTTGCCGAAAGAGTGTTTTCTGTTAAAAATGCGAAGTGGCGGGACGATAGAAATAAGGCCTCATTAAACCTAATAAAAATTTATTATTAATATATTTCAACTATACTTTCAAATGTAGCGAGGCCTACCCTATATTTGATATTAATAAAAAGTGCAAAATCGGCACAAAAATATGTGTTCAATAATAAAAAATTTAAAACTTGAAATATACTGCTCATTTTTTCAAAATACTGTTCATTTTCTTGCTCCAACCCTGATTATACTGTATTGTTAGTAAAAAAAGTTGGCAACCCTATGCTGCACCTCGATTCACGGTATGTACAGCTATCTACAAAAGAATATTCAGCTATTCTTAAAAAAACGTTTTTGCATATTAACTGCTTCTACTGGCATAAAAGATTGAATTAGCGCCCGCCAATTCTTAATTTGTGCTACTGGCTATAATAATGTATTATAGCAGAAGGACAGAAGTGCTCTTGCTCATCAAATTGCTCTACTTTACCGATACATAGTTTACGATTGTTTGTCTAGACTATCGTCTGTATGGAGTGAAATTTTACTAGTGACCGATACTGAAACCAGAGAACGGGCGGGCGATCGGAACGGGAGATAAAGAACAACTTTCCGAAACAAACACATGTCGAAATAATACAAAAATATTTTGAGTTTCCAGATCAACTCAAATCAGCTTATCAGCAATGATAGGTAATTTTTTTCATATTTCGACCTATGTTCCTTAAGAAAAGTGGTGGACCTGCGTTTTCGCTATCGTTCATTAGTAAAATTTTACCCCATATTCTTCCAGTTTGTCACGCTCATCTAAGCAATTGCAACGCTTCGCTTGCCTATATTCGATTGTTTACGACCACTTTACGTAACAGTTAAGAATCTAAGCTGTGTGGGTATATGTATTCACACGGCTATACGTGGTCGCATACGAACACGTATCTTGTAAATCTCGTTACGTTGCTACTAATTTCTTCTTTTGTTAAAGTACTGTTAATTACTGTTCGGGTCGCAGCATGGGAACTCAGTTTTACTGTTCACTACATTTAAGGGCAGTTGAAAAGCCTATTATAGTTAGTGAAACTGTTTTTTGTGCAGTACGAAAAACACAGTTTAATAACTTCCCAAATCTTTTCTTTCCCAGCCACAACGAAAACACAAATTGTTTAAAAACTGTGAAAACCTCATCATATAACTCTTTACTATAACCATTTTGACCTACATGCGCCTGAAACTGGATGAAGTATGGGGGAAAGAGAAGAATGGAAGAAAAGAAAGGAGGCCTCTGCGTGAATCTGCATATCATTCTGACTTAGGGTTGTGGTTTCTGAACAAGTATTATTACTGAGCTGGTATTACGCGAATGTCGTACAACAATAGTCAGGACAGGTAATTAACTAAACGCATTAACATAGTGACCTAAATGACTTGTCTTTTGGTTTTCTTACCTTGCCGATGTTTCCTGCCAATATTTTTTACACTATTGTCGTGCATAAAATCAGGTAAACCTCCTAATGCTACTATTAGATCTTTAAGGACAAAGAAATATATTAGTAGGTTAGTAGTTTTCTTGGTGTTCTGTACTACTAAGCAGCAAATTTGCCATTTAGGGGATTTAAAAACGCTGGTTCACTAAGGAAAACCCAGTAAAGGTTGATACCGTACAGGTGCTGCTAATAGTACAAAAAGTTTGATCTCAAATGCTTCTCAGTCGTGAGGTGATTGTGATGTTAATTGATACGTCACTGGCTCGGAAGATCCGGAATACATCATTCTACGTATAGCCGATATTTTATATTTAGCCAGCTTTTGCCTTGGAGTCTGCAAAATATTTTCTTATAGAATTCTTAACTATTAAATTCACATACACATATCATGCCTTTTCCCTTGCGGGGTATCCTTCCAAGAGAAAAAAAGAGGAAAGAAATCCGCAGCTGTCGTTAGTATCCTAAGACGACGACGTTCTCTGTCTGCATAGACCATGCTCTTGAGATATCAAACGACACTTTAGAAGAGGATAGTACTGTAGCTTTTTTCTATCTTATCAAGATAGTGTCATGTATAGCTATGAATTGGATTACGAAATTTCTCGCAGAATTGAGGTATTTATCTCACGGCATGGGTGTGTAACTGATAATATAATTGTACAGATCGAATGCTCAATTCGTTGTTTATGTTGTGAATTAATTACAGAGAGTCGATTTGCTGCGATTTCGTAAGTCAGATTTGCGCAGTTAATTCATTTAACTAATGGTTTGATTTCGACATTGTTTTAGTATTTAGATTTTCGCCGTAGTGATTGCACTTGCATAGATTAAGAACTTAGAGGGTTAAGTTAAGCGTTGTTATCTTAAAGATAATAAACAATGCAATAAGGATTAGTATGTCGATAAATCGCATTCTTTCGTAGAATATCACAATAATAAAATGTCACTAACTAATGTAACATTCTTAAACGTGCCCACCCATTGTTCTGTTTATCAAACACCGATCGCATTCGTCATCCACTGACGTTTCTATTTGTTTGTTTGTTTGCAGGACAACCAAAGCAGCAACGGCACGTTCATCAACAACAACCGGTGCTCGATATCGAAGGAGCAGGAGCCGCACGAGGTGTACTCCGGCGACGTGGTGCAGTTCGGCATACCCGTCGTCGAGAATGCCGCCAACTCGGAAAAGGTAGAGGTGAATGACTCTTGCCTACTATTTGATCGTAATGATACTCCATGAAGCAAGCTCGTTGTTTCACGTTAAAATAAATTGGAGAGGGCTCCACCGACAAACCAGCAATGCGAGCTCGAAACTGCGGTACCTACTTACTACTTATAATAAGTGAGAAGAATTGAGAGAGAAGGGCGGCGACTTGCTCCAAAGATGCGCCCAGTGATCGGTTGCTACCCACAGGATTGCTCTGCTACTTCGAAGTGCAGCTGGCTTCGCTCCTTATCCGGGATGCCCTGGGGCACGCGCCCAGTTGCTCATTTAGTAAACATTGAACTACTACGAAATACACTCAATATTCAAACGAACTTTTAACCAAAAGTATGGTATGTGTTTTGCTTTAATCACACAGTTATTTACGACCCCTACTCTACAGCTAACTTTTTGCATACAACCAATTCAATAAGAAAAGGAATGTTATCTATCAAATGCAATAATAAACCATGAGTCAGTATCGCGTGTGATTGGCGAGCGAGCTTAGATTGTCACGTTCAAGGGTCACAATCGCGACTCGCAGTCCCAATACTGGACAGTGCCAGATTAAGGTCACTTGAAGAATCATTCCCCTCGGGACCTTTATGCCAATTATAGTTCATGTCGTACGAAGTCATCCCGTCATCGCCGAAACTAAAATAGATTATAAAAAACAGACTGATTCTGAATCTTCGAAATGTATCCCAACGATTCCAACACTATATCTTACCTTACGCAAATAAATCTATTTCCATAACTTTTTATTTTAATTATTATTTTATACCTCATTATAAATATATATAGTACCTGTTAAAATGGTCCTTGTTTATGGCTTTCTATTCACTTCGTTTAGGTCACTATGCGAACTGAGCAAGGCTCTTTATGTAAGTCATTTAAAATTATCTAAAAGTACCTTTGACTAAAGAACAATGCATAATCAATTCACGAGTCAGTAAATCAGACATTAGACGCAGATAATCAGAGCTGCAGAGTACAGTCGTGACACGCAGCGTGAATCATGTTCAGATGTGGCATTAGATATGCTTGGGACACGCCAGATCTGACTATGAGGTGCCAATCAGGAGTTTAGTCGTAGCACGTTTACTACGGCGCCTGAGTCTTATCAGCTGGTGTGGACGTGGGTGATCTAGCTTGCAATATCCTCAAACCACTAGTCGTGAGAAAACTGGTTACTTACAATAAAAGGACGCAGTTTTATTAGTGAAATTTATGTTCTGTTGATTCTATTGATCTTAGAGAAAGGATAACAGGCACTCGACTATCACCCCTTCTTCTTTTGTCTAAAGTAGAGATAGTCTTGGTTTTTTACACGAGTGCCCAACCAAAAAAAGGAGTGTAATGTTTTAAGCGTTCATGTATGTATATATGTGCGATTATTTAAATGGTGCAAGTCGTTAACCACTGAACAGATCAAATGGGAATTGTGTCGGAAGAATCCTTACATTATCCCGAGTGTCATAGAGTTTTGTTTTTTTGATATAGTTTTATTTTTTTGCTATTGACCGGACTCCAGCAACTAGATGAAGACAAACAAACAGGCCTTTTTGTCCATGTCCTTTGACGACAGACAGACAGAGAATCCTCTTGGATATTCACAGGATCAATTATTTAAAGCGAAACTAACTTAGCTAAACTAAGCTTTAAATGAGCTAACTCTTATAGACGTAGACGTGCTTAGCAAGTTAGGTATACATACATGTACTTGCGATATTGATTATGTATTGTCTAGGCATTTAACAGTTGTTTATGTGTCTTGGTTTCTATGAATCAGAATATTGTTCGGTGTTGTGGTAAAGACAATACGGCTTATCAGAATATGTGAACTGGATCTCAAATTGGTGCAAAGTTAAGTGTAAATGAAGATTTCTTATTTTTTTTTATAACGCGTTAAACCGTCTCGGTCCCATTTAATGTATTGAATAACGAGTACGTCAGAGGCCCGGTAGGTAGTTTTAAATGCTTTACGCCAAGGCTCATCGGGTTGTTCGTGTAGTCGATGTCACACACAAATTTATTTGCCAATTATCTATGACTAGCGGCCCACCCAGCGGTTTCACCCGCTGCTAACCGTTTTCCCGCGGGAATCAGACATTTTAATATAGGTAGCCTATTTTCATTGAGAATTACGTAGGATTCTAATGGTAAAAGATTTTTTTAAATCGGTCCAGTAGTTTCGGAGTCTATTCAATTCAAACAAACAATCAAATCTTTCCTCTTTATAATACTAGTGTAGATATAGAATACTGCTTTTTGTCTGTGTGGTCAAATCAAGATATAAATCAAGTGTTTTTAATTTTGCAGAATACCTTTCCCCCCGTGGTGGCGCTTCTCAAGCTGTTCCACCCCGATGGAAAGGAGGCCAAGCTGTCGTTCAACCCCACCATGACCACGCCGCTGCACCTCAAGGAACTCTACCAACTCAACAACTATGTTCAGGTATTTTATTTGCAAACATTGGTTATTTAAATTTTTCAATGCATTTTAAACAACTTGAATATTCCGATAACAGAATGCCAATAAAAAAGTCTTCCCGTGGCTTTTGCATTGAAACTGTTATGTATTCCGTACAATGCTTTGTTTGGATCGATATTATTTTATAATTATCAGCTATGATATATAGGAAATGAAGAGTACGATATCGTGAGTTATTGTGCTTATTTATCGGTTTAATGCCTTGAACAACAATTAAAGTCACTAGAATTCTCGAGAAGGGCTTATGATTTATGTAAATTTATGAGACGCAGAAAGCTGAAAGTTTTCTTAGATATAGTGCCTAAAATGGTAAAACTAATATAAATATATTAGTTCGTACCTAGTTACTTTATTTCCATATTAAACACTTTGTTGTAGTAGCATTAGCATTTCCATATTAATAGCTAAATGTTTAATTCATTGTACTGATTTCCAAGCATAAGGCATGGCAGGCTGTAACAAGACCGTATAGTAATTTAGGCTTAGGACAAATCATTTACTTTAAGAATTTTTAATTGATTTGGTAATTTTACGTCATTTCAAACTGTCTAACCTAGTACCTACCTATCCTAGAATGGAAAAATATGATGTTTAGATAATTGGGCGAATTGGCATAAAATTTACGACCTTACCGGACTTTTTTACAATTTGTTCATTCGATCCTACTTTATTTTTTGTATGGAGTAATCCTAATAAAACTGCTAAGCAGTAAACGGGTCTAACTTTATCCTTACTCACCTACTTAAAAACGTAGAATCTACTGGACATAAGTAGAATCTACTCTCTATAGACACCTTCTAAAGATTATCTGATTTTCCCATTTACAGGAAGCAATACAACGCGAGGCATCACTAGAAAACCGTCTACGCACCCTTCGGGAATGCGTCGACCGTACCAGAACGGAGGCGCGAGCATCGTGGGAACTATTCGTCGGCGAGCAGAGACTTTTGATGCGTGTGCACACTTTAGAGACGATGCATTCTATGGGCAAGACGCCGGACGCGCAACAAATAGGACTGCTGCTTGAGGACAAGAGGAACTATCAGGTATGACGACTCTTTGCAGGAAACATGCACCGTAGCCCTTTTAAGCTGCATCGTGGGAACTATTCGTCGGCGAGCAGACTTTTGATGCGCGTGCACACTTTACAGACGAAACATTCTATAGGCAAGACGCCGGACGCGCAGCAGATAGGTCTGCTGCTTGAGGACAAGAGGAACTATCAGGTATGACGACTCTTTGCAGGAAACATGCACCGTAGCCCTTTTAAGATGCATCGTGGGAACTATTCGTCGGCGAGCAGACTTTTGATGCGCGTGCACACTTTACAGATGAAACATTCTATAGGCAAGACGCCGGACGCGCAGCAGATAGGTCTGCTGCTTGAGGACAAGAGGAACTATCAGGTATGACGACTCTTTGCAGGAAACATGCACCGTAGCCCTTTTAAGATGCATCGTGGAAACTATTCGTCGGCGAGCAAAGACTTCTCATGCGCGTGCATACGTTACAAGAGGAAATATCAGGTATGTAAGCATGAGTCTATCAAAGAATGTATAATGTTCGCCCGGCAAGAAAATCAAATGTCCTCATCTGAGCGCAAAGAATTAAACAAGTAAATAGCTAAGTACTGTCATTGTGAGGGCCATGCTAGTACCCTCTGAGGATTCTGAGTGAGCTTGCTCCTTCGTCTTCTCTTGTCTCAGCTATATCTGGACCAGACTAAAGTCGTATTCGATATTACTCTCATTACCGCTTCCTTGAACAAAAATTTGGGCACATATTAACTTAATGGGCTTAACATTTTGATAGTCTGTGAAAGGTTCAATACTAAGACTTAGTTTACTATGTGGTCCTCTCCTTACACGGTCATCTAAAGCTACGGTCGTTCGGTCGCTTTTTAATAATCTATATTGTTTTTTGTGAATTTGATAATGCAATAAAAACTTGAAACTTGAAACTTATTCGGTTTACAGGAAGTGGCACAAGAAAGCCTTCGCGCAGCGCACGAACAACGATTGGCCCTCGAAGAGACATTGGAACGACGAAACCGCGAGGCGGCCGCGCTCCACCAGCACAACTGCGCCCTCCGACTCGCCGCCAACAATGCGCTCGCCGAGCTACAGAAGTTGGCAGCGCGGTGCGAGCGCAAAATGTGCGCGGCGCGACTCGCCATAGCCGCCGCAGAGGAGCGGGAGTTGAACGTGCGCAACCAACTGCCTCTCGCTGTAAGATTAACATCATGTCATCATAATTCCTAACTATTATGCGTGTAGTAGTTTTGCCTGCTCGATTTTTAAATTAAACTATAACCTGAATTTGGGCCGGCGATAACCAGCGTCGATTGACGCAAGCCGCAGCAAAACGAATGAAAATTGTATCGGGAGTTCGAGACCGTCCGACTGTATCACATGTAATGAAAGCATACCTCTAGTATAAAATAGTCGCTTCCCGTGTCCCAGTGGTGTCCCATATAGGTGTTGTATGCTTATATCTTCAAAAGTACGCAACGGTTTTTGTAAAGATAGAGTGATTCAAGAAAAAGGTTTATATGTATAATTTATGCCGGGAAAAGGTCACATTCTACAGGAATACGGGTCAAACCTTTTGGCGGGCCGCAAGTAGCAATTACGTAATATCTGTAAATTTCAAAGATATTATAAAAATAAAGTAGATATTTTTCTGATAGCGGTAAAAGCCGTTGCCGTTGCCGTTTGCTTAGTCAGCCAATATCAACATTTGGAATTGATACAGTGCTTTTTCTATTTTCAAAACTGCGCTAATCAAACAGCGCTAGTTTCGCGTCGGCCATAAAAAGTTGCATAGAAACTTTCATCCTTTATAATCCCGTAAGTTGATATTTTTGTTCCGTAACATTTATTTTACTCATTCCAGTATTCAGTACAAAACGGCGAGGCGAAGATGTTGATAGTGAGCACCGACAGCAACAAGGTGTTGGAGGCGAAGCGCGGCGGGAGCTTGGAGGACGCCGTGCGAGCGCTGCCGGACTACATCAAGCTGCTGCTGCCGCAAACCGTGCTCAACAAGGTACCTAACTCACACACACACACACACACACACACACACACATATATATATCACACAAAAACGGGCATTTATGCCACGTCTGACACATAATTTTACTGACACATAGTTTCTAAAACTAGAAATACTATAATACAATTGCTATAAAATTGTGAATTTATAAATTATTTATTTTTTACACTATTTTATTATATTTTATACTTACACTACATTTTATTTTCATTGTATGTAGGTACTGAATTAATTTACAATTGACGTGTAATGCATTACCAATAAAAAATGTCTATGTCTAATTGAGGGTTATTCGGAAAATTGTGTATCGCCATAGTGACAGGTTGTGGCATACCCGGGTACCCGAGAAAAAGAGATAGAGATAGTAAACAAAGAAAAGAGTGAGAAAGGTTTAAGTAATATTGTTTACTTAACTAAACAGTTAACAGTGTTTTTTGATATGAAGGTACCCTTAAAAAAAAAAGTATTTTATGTTTGTGTATTTATGTACATTTTTAACGAATAGACTACGAGACTGATTTCAAAAATTATTTTACCTTTACGAAGTAACGTTATGGTTTTGTCAGGCTACTTTTTACCACTAGAAAATATTTTATTTTCACGTAAAAACGGGAATGCTACTTTTTGTAGCCGCATGTTCATCTTTCAGCGGTCCTAATAAATGTTGATTTTTAGATTTTTGTGTCTTAACTCCCTCTTTTTCCAAACACAAATTTCCGTGTATCCGAGTATTAAAAAAATACCCGATACCCGGGTATCCAAATTTGTCGGGAATTCAAAAACCCTAGTACCTACACATTACACAAATTTGATAAAATACTTTTGAAGGAAAGACTACTCTACTATGCTGTATTACGAAATTTACAAATGAACTGTTGTTACATTTCAGGTGGGCATTAAAATGATCTCCGCGGAAGGCAAGTCATCGAAGGAATTCGACACGATATTGAAGAAGAATAACATTTATAATTTAGAAGCCAGAGGTGAGTACTTTTACATTCGAATATGAAATGCAATATGGCGCAATGAAAACGTGTGCTTAGTGACCTGAGGTCATTGGGTAGGCAGAAAGAATACAAGGTATAAGGGACAGCCCTCCGAATACAGGGTGCATTGAGACCATGAAACTGAACAACTTCCCGTAAGAAAATATTTCAGGAACTTAAAAAAACATTGAATTCCATGGTAAATGCAGTCGGCTGATCGTGATTTTATGGAAGGTCGATTCCTTTTTTTCGTTCCCTGACTTATCTCTCTCTCTTTTCGTGTCGGACACCGAATCGTCCAACGATCCGATGAACCCTGGTTTCAGAGTTTTTAAACCGACTACTACCACTAGTAGCCCTCTGCCATGGTTGTGTAACGACCGCCGTCTAAGTAACCCGACCTATTGTTTCTTGGGGAAAGTTGTTCAGTTTCATGGTCTGCATGCACCCTATCAATATTCGGAGGGCTTTCCTTTACACCCCGTATAGTCGTCGTAATCCAATAGTTGACGCGTGATGTTCCGAAGCGTATTATATTATAAGAAAAGGTCCCCTTGCAAAGGTCACCTCATTGGTTTCCTATTCTTTGGCCGTATTTAATTTAATTTTCATTTTAGATCGTTGCTATTTTGTAAATTTTGCATGTAATCCTAGTTACGTGAATACCAAAACTCCTTGCTTGACTTACCTATATTTTGTCGTTTACAGAGAAGCAGGCTAGCGAGGAGGGTAGCGCGCACAGCAGCGGTGAGGAAAAGGCGAGTGAGACCGTCGTGCCCTGCACTGACGACGAGAAACAAGCCAGGCTCAACCACGGTCAGTACCCACCAAGCCAACTAGACTAACAGAGTAGCAGCGGGGAAGAAAAGGCGAGTGAGACCGTCGTGCCCTGCACTGACGACGAGAAACAAGCCAGGCTCAACCACGGTCAGTACCCACCAAGCCAACTAGACTAACAGAGTAGCAGCGGTGAGGAAAAGGCGAGTGAGACCGTCGTGCCCTGCACTGACGACGAGAAACAAGCCAGGCTCAACCACGGTCAGTACCCACCAAGCCAACTAGACTAACAGAGTAGCAGCGGGGAAGAAAAGGCGAGTGAGACCGTCGTGCCCTGCACTGACGACGAGAAACAAGCCAGGCTCAACCACGGTCAGTACCCACCAAGCCAACTAGACTAACAGAGTAGCAGCGGTGAGGAAAAGGCGAGTGAGACCGTCGTGCCCTGCACTGACGACGAGAAACAAGCCAGGCTCAACCACGGTCAGTACCCACCAAGCCAACTAGACTAACAGAGTAGCAGCGGGGAAGAAAAGGCGAGTGAGACCGTCGTGCCCTGCACTGACGACGAGAAACAAGCCAGGCTCAACCACGGTCAGTACCCACCAAGCCAACTAGACTAACAGAGTAGCAGCGGTGAGGAAAAGGCGAGTGAGACCGTCGTGCCCTGCACTGACGACGAGAAACAAGCCAGGCTCAACCACGGTCAGTACCCACCAAGCCAACTAGACTAACAGAGTAGCAGCGGGGAAGAAAAGGCGAGTGAGACCGTCGTGCCCTGCACTGACGACGAGAAACAAGCCAGGCTCAACCACGGTCAGTACCCACCAAGCCAACTAGACTAACAGAGTAGCAGCGGTGAGGAAAAGGCGAGTGAGACCGTCGTGCCCTGCACTGACGACGAGAAACAAGCCAGGCTCAACCACGGTCAGTACCCACCAAGCCAACTAGACTAACAGAGTAGCAGCGGGGAAGAAAAGGCGAGTGAGACCGTCGTGCCCTGCACTGACGACGAGAAACAAGCCAGGCTCAACCACGGTCAGTACCCACCAAGCCAACTAGACTAACAGAGTAGCAGCGGGGAAGAAAAGGCGAGTGAGACCGTCGTGCCCTGCACTGACGACGAGAAACAAGCCAGGCTCAACCACGGTCAGTACCCACCAAGCCAACTAGACTAACAGACTAGCAGCGGTGAGGAAAAGGCGAGTGAGACCGTCGTGCCCTGCACTGACGACGAGAAACAAGCCAGGCTCAACCACGGTCAGTACCCACCAAGCCAACTAGACTAACAGAGTAGCAGCGGGGAAGAAAAGGCGAGTGAGACCGTCGTGCCCTGCACTGACGACGAGAAACAAGCCAGGCTCAACCACGGTCAGTACCCACCAAGCCAACTAGACTAACAGAGTAGCAGCGGTGAGGAAAAAGCGAGTGAGACCGTCGTGCCCTGCACTGACGAGGAACCAAAACCTAAACATCTTTAGGTGTTATAAATCGCCCGTTTAGGTTAATACTGAAAGGTCTCATTTATATGGTTGGAGGTTCCTTAGGACGCCAGGCTTGTGACTACCCTCACACCGGAATTACGCTAGTACTATCAATTATACTTTGCCGGAGTCCAGTGTTAAATCATTAATCGTCGTGTTTGGTTTGTAACTTCGCTCGATCTGCGTTAGCCTCCACTGAAATCGAGAACAAATTCATTATAAAAAATACTGTTAGATAACGCAAGCAATTGAATTAGATAGCAAGGTATTTAGCTTCTTCCGCACTTATGATGGCTAGTAATGCAGCTAATTGAATGCACCACGCGTACGTACCGCAAGTTAATGCAAATGCACAAGCGATGCACTTTACTCGCACTACTTCCACCGAGCACTGACTGAGTCACTCAGTCAGTGCTCGGAACTCGACTGTCAAACATCTCCTGATGATGCTCCGTGGAGGGGCGAAACACGTGTAGAGTGTAAAACGGTGGAAGTAGTGCGAGTAAAGTGCATCGCTTGTGCATTTGCATTAACTTGCGGTACGTACGCGTGGTGCATTCAATTAGCTGCATTACTAGCCATCATAAGTGCGGAAGAAGCTAAATACCTTGCTATCTAATTCAATCAAGATGGACTTCCGCAAAGTAACGCCTGATACAATTACTTAACGCAAGCAATGTTTGAAATGTTATATTCACAGGAAATTACTGTTTGTTGGTTATAGATTCATGCCCTAATCGAATTTTACTACATCCAGGGGTTAAGTTCTTTATTAATTTAGTTCATTCACGTTTTAGTTAAACCGTGTGATGCCGGCTTAGAATAGCGTCACCCAATTTCTTACCCGCGGGTGTTATGTTATACGACTTAAGGTCTCGAGGGCTCGAGGGTTTCATATGTTTTTCAGTTATAGGCGTTAGGCTGACAACGTGTTTCTGTAGTGATACTCGATTTTTCTGAAACGGCCTCTAATATTTGTCAGACGTCACGATAGCGACCGTATTTTACGGCCGTTAACGCTCTGCCGACCGCGCAAGGGATAAAGGCGTGATATGTGTGTGTATGTCAAGAGTTTTTATCTTTTTAAAGATGTTCATGTTTTAGTTCTCAAACCGGCCACTACCGAGAACCTGTGCATAACTTGATTGCATGCTTACGTAATTTCAGAATCGGAGAATGAGTCGTCGAGCCCGCTGGACGGCGAGCTGCGAGCCGACAACAACGCCAACTCCACCTACAGCGACCACGATACCAGGGAAGACTCGCCGGTAACCATTTCTTTATGTTATTATTATTTTTTTTTTTAATGATGGGTTTGCTCTTGACTCTAGTCTAGGTCATAGGACAGAGACAGAGTCTAAAATGGAGCGAGCTCACCCAGAAGAAGCCTGTTCACTCTTACTTTGAAGAGATAAGGGTTGTATGCGTTTGGAAACACAGACGCAGGTAGTGAGTTCCACTCTTTAGCAGTGCGCATTATAAATTATGACTGGAAGCGCTTAGTCCGAATTGGTGGAATGGCAACTAGGTACGGATGGTATCCGGCGGTGCGTCTGGATGTCCGATGGTATAAGGGAGCTGGTGGAACAAGGTCGTGAAGCTCTTGAGCACACTCTCCGAAGTACAATCTGTAAAAAAACCGACAAGCAGGAAACCTTGCGGCGATGTGCCAGGCTATGTAGGTTGGTGTCCACCAGTTTTATGTCGCCTATGAGCCTCTTGGCCCTGCGTTCCACTGAGTCAAGAAATACCATTAAATTCATGAATAGTACCGTGTGATCCCGACTTAGAATAGCATCACCCTATTTCTTTCCCGTGGGAGTTGTATGAGGCGACGAATGGACTCGAGGGTGTGTATAGCAATTTTAGGCGAAGGGCTGACAACCGGTCCCTATGGCGATACACAATTTTCCGAATGACCCTCAAACGTTTGTCGGGCGTGGCGTAAATGTTCGTTTTATTTATTTATTTATTTATTAAACTTTATTGCACAGAAAGTACAAAGGGCGGGCCTAATGCCACGCGGCATTCTCTACCGGCCAACCAAAAGATAAACAGAAAGAGCAAAAGCGGGTGCCCATTCACAAAAAAAAAAAAAAATATAATCGTACTTAAATTTCGCACTAAACTACAATACATAAGAAGGAATAAACTAAAATACTATACTTAATAATTTAACATGAAAAATAAAAATACATAAAATAAATACATGCATACATAAATAAATAAAATATACCAACGACAAGCTAACAGAAATGAGATAGGATGAACGCCATCTAACATTCTAAAATGTTTGACATTTACTTAGTTTGACTTGACAGTACTCTGAGAACATGTATATAAGTGATCTTTGGTCCTCTGTATGATCAGGAAAAACAAATACCCACACGTAACAATAAAAAAAAAATATAAAAGAAGTGTTGACAGTGTTAATTATTAAGACGTCGATTGAAGTGGTTATATACCAGCCTCTTGAAAGCACCCCGATCACCAGCTTTCCTGATATCAACAGGCAAAGAATCCCAAAGTCGGACTGACGCTACAGTGAACGAATTATTGTAAAAAGCTGTTTTACAAACGCGTGAGGCAAGTTCGAGGGTGTTTGAGGAGCGAGTAACTCGAGAATCATCGTCGCAGAGATAACGGAAACAGGACTTCTGGTAGTCAGGGGCAAATTTGTCATACAGAACCGTGTATAAGGTGGTCAGAACCCGAAGATGTCTCCGCTGGCGGATGGGAAGCCAGCCTAACTGCTTGCGAAAGCTGTTTTATGCTGCCGTTTACGCTCTGCCTACCCCGCAAGGGATAAAGGCGTGATATATTATGTAAATTCATGAATAATAGCTGGGAATTGATAGCTTGAAGACTTGCCGGATGGCTGTGCCGATAGTCGTAGGTTCGATCCCCACACGATACAAATATTTGTCAGTGTTTTCTATTATCCAGTGTATTTTCACAATACAAATTTATGTTATCTATCTAGCTTCCATTGTGCAAGTTTTGCTTAGTTTGGGGCTAGATGGCGCTGTGTGAATTGTCCAGGATATTTATTATCATTTAAATTTACTTTTATCTGTAATGCTATTTGTTTGCAGAAGTAATCTCTTGTTACGCGCGTACTACACTGGTCGAACTCAGTTTCTAATTCGGCATGTATTGCTCGTTGTTCTCAGATTGGTTTAGACATTGATTGTCCGTAAGAAAGATGGTTCCCTGCTTTGGCTCGGCATATATCACACCTATATCCCTTACGGAAACAGAGCATAGACGGCCGTAAATAGACATTTACGCCACGCCCGACAAATATTTGAGGGTCATTCAGAAAATTGTGTATTGCAAAAGTGACAGGTTATCAACCCATCACCTAAAATAGCAATACATACACACATGTATGTAATCCTTAACCTTAGTCGCCGTACGAAACCCACAGGAAAGAAATGGGGTGATGCTATTTTGAGCCGGCATCACACTGCTACACGACTACGTCAAATGCCTACTAGTTGCCTAGAATGCGGTTTTATTAAAGTCTCTTCGGGTCGTTCGTTGATTCGGTGTCCCACACGATATGAATGATTCATTATATTATAATATAGGTGAAAAATAAAACAAGACATATATTAATGAATGTTTATTACAACTCCAGAGCAAAGGCGGCGTCGAATACGCGAACGTCCTCCGCGTGATGAGCGGGCTCAACGACGAGATCAGGACGCTCCGCGAGCGCCTGCAAGCGCTCGGCGGCGAGAACGAGCAGCTGCGCGGCGTGCGCGACGAGCTGCTGGCGTGCGTGGCGGACGCGCGCGACCACCCGCCGCCTGCGGACCACGACGCGCACCACCTCAACGCCAAGATACAAGACCTGCAGGTGAGGGAATATATCAGTTTTTGGGCTCAACGACGAGATCAGGACGCTCCGCGAGCGCCTGCAAGCGCTCGGCGGCGAGAACGAGCAGCTGCGCGGCGTGCGCGACGAGCTGCTGGCGTGCGTGGCGGACGCGCGCGACCACCCGCCGCCTGCGGACCACGACGCGCACCACCTCAACGCCAAGATACAAGACCTGCAGGTGAGGGAATATATCAGTTTTTGGGCTCAACGACGAGATCAGGACGCTCCGCGAGCGCCTGCAAGCGCTCGGCGGCGAGAACGAGCAGCTGCGCGGCGTGCGCGACGAGCTGCTGGCGTGCGTGGCGGACGCGCGCGACCACCCGCCGCCTGCGGACCACGACGCGCACCACCTCAACGCCAAGATACAAGACCTGCAGGTGAGAGAATGGCCACAATTCGGGATGTACATTCTCCTTACTTGCCTTAAATTAGTGCTGTCATTTTCCGTTAAATAGGTTTAGAAAAGGATAGGAAATATTTTAGTCGTGTCATGTCTTATAATTTCATGCAAAATACGTGTTATTTGTCAAAATAAGGCGACAATCAAAACAATGGCGACTAAATTGAATTGACTAGGAAAGGCAAAAAAACCCTTGACGTTTTTAAAAATGACAGGACTTAGATATCTTCTAGCCTTTTCTAAACCTATTTGACGGAAAGTGACAGCACTAATTTAAGGCAAGTAAGGAAAATTTAAATCCCGAATTGACCTCAATATTAGCTTAAAAATCAAAATTGTATACCTAACACACACGGGAAGTGTTTTAAAATTTGGTATTCAAAAATGAAAATAAGAAATTGAAAAAATGACAGCACTGTGAGTGCTAAAATCATAGATAATCATGTGTGTATGTGTATCATTCAAGGTCGACCTTTTGTAGCAGATTTATGCTCCGTTTATTTAAGGATGTCCAATAATGTAAACAAACTTTGTATGTAAATGACAGCTCGCAACTGTCAGTTACATACAAAGTTTGTTTACATTATTGGTCATCCTTAAATAAAACGAGCATACAAGGATATGCATGCAACGATTTGTTAAACAGTATTTAAAGCGTTGCAAACATTTCCTTGTCCTTCCTTTCTTAATTGTTAAAGAGAAAATATTTTATTTTTATTTATACATTTTACCTTTCGACGAGCGGCCTGACGCCGGAATAATAAAACGACCTTTCAAAAGATGGAAATATTTCAAGGGCTAAAGTAGTATGTGTAAAGACAAAACAGCGTTTTCAGGGTATCGCATAAAGCACGATCTCCCGTTTTCGCCATCCAGTAACTACCAGCCGCCTTCTTTAGAATATCGGTCCATCTAGCCGGAGAGCGTCCAACGCTACGCTTACCGAGGCATGGCCTCTCGAGAAGAAAAATGTAGACTACCCATATAAAATTTTATCAGGCGGCTGACTCAACTTACAGGTCCAAATAATCAAAATATTTCAACCTATTTTCATGGGAACAAAAAATTGGTTTCATGCATTTGTTTAATTCACCACAATACTTCAGATTTTGAGTCACATTTTATTTTAAGCTTCTTAATTTTGTTATTTATCTATCTTTATTTATCATACTGATAAATGTTTCATACTATTCGTTTCTCTAACAGGCGCAACTCGCCCGCTCGAGCGTGACTGAAGAGGCCAACATGGCTGAAATCCAGCGGCTCGCGTCAAGCGCGGCGGAAATGCAAGCGGAGCTGACGTTCCGCCCGACGCGCGCCGACATCGACGACTTGTCCAACGTCGTCGGAGAACTGCGCAAGGAAATACTCGCCAAGGAACAAACGATTCAGCGCCTGCAGGATGCCTTCAACCGCGATATACGTACTGTGGACTGCGCAGTGGAGACTTCCAGCTCGCTTGAGGACCTCCATAAATTGACCGAGACGAAAGAGGTTCGTATTATCTTACTGTTAGTTTGTGTTCGTGCATTCGACAATTTGTCTAATGACAATAGACAAAAACAATAGATTTAGCGTCTTCAGGATGCCTTCAACCGCGATATACGTACTGTGGACTGCGCGGTGGAGACTTCCAGCTCGCTTGAGGACCTCCATAAATTGACCGAGACGAAAGAGGTTCGTATTATCTTACTGTTAGTTTGTGTTCGTGCATTCGACAATTTGTCCTATGTTACCGGCCAACTGCGCAGGGAAATACTCGCCAAGGAACAAACGATCCAGCGCCTGCAGGATGCCTTCAACCGCGATATACGTACTGTGGACTGCGCGGTGGAGACTTCCAGCTCGCTTGAGGACCTCCATAAATTGACCGAGACGAAAGAGGTTCGTATTATCGTACTGTTAGTTTGTGTTCGTGCATTCGACAATTTGTCTAATGACAATAGACAAAAACAATAGATTTAGCGCCTGCAGGATGCCTTCAACCGCGATATACGTACTGTGGACTGCGCGGTGGAGACTTCCAGCTCGCTTGAGGACCTCCATAAATTGACCGAGACGAAAGAGGTTCGTATTATCGTACTGTTAGTTTGTGTTCGTGCATTCGACAATTTGTCTAATGACAATAGACAAAAACAATAGATTTAGCGTCTTCAGGATGCCTTCAACCGCGATATACGTACTGTGGACTGCGCGGTGGAGACTTCCAGCTCGCTTGAGGACCTCCATAAATTGACCGAGACGAAAGAGGTTCGTATTATCGTACTGTTAGTTTGTGTTCGTGCATTCGACAATTTGTCTAATGACAATAGACAAAAACAATAGATTTAGCGTCTTCAGGATGCCTTCAACCGCGATATACGTACTGTGGACTGCGCGGTGGAGACTTCCAGCTCGCTTGAGGACCTCCATAAATTGACCGAGACGAAAGAGGTTCGTATTATCGTACTGTTAGTTTGTGTTCGTGCATTCGACAATTTGTCTAATGACAATAGACAAAAACAATAGATTTAGCGTCTTCAGGATGCCTTCAACCGCGATATACGTACTGTGGACTGCGCGGTGGAGACTTCCAGCTCGCTTGAGGACCTACATAAATTGACCGAGACGAAAGAGGTTCGTATTATCTTACTGTTAGTTTGTGTTCGTGCATTCGACAATTTGTCCTATGTTACCGGCCAACTGCGCAGGGAAATACTCGCCAAGGAACAAACGATCCAGCGCCTGCAGGATGCCTTCAACCGCGATATACGTACTGTGGACTGCGCGGTGGAGACTTCCAGCTCGCTTGAGGACCTCCATAAATTGACCGAGACGAAAGAGGTTCGTATTATCGTACTGTTAGTTTGTGTTCGTGCATTCGACAATTTGTCTAATGACAATAGACAAAAACAATAGATTTAGCGCCTGCAGGATGCCTTCAACCGCGATATACGTACTGTGGACTGCGCGGTGGAGACTTCCAGCTCGCTTGAGGACCTCCATAAATTGACCGAGACGAAAGAGGTTCGTATTATCGTACTGTTAGTTTGTGTTCGTGCATTCGACAATTTGTCTAATGACAATAGACAAAAACAATAGATTTAGCGTCTTCAGGATGCCTTCAACCGCGATATACGTACTGTGGACTGCGCGGTGGAGACTTCCAGCTCGCTTGAGGACCTCCATAAATTGACCGAGACGAAAGAGGTTCGTATTTTACTGTTAGTTTGTGAGTTCGTGTTATCGACAATTTGTCCTATGTTGTCGGCGAACTGTGCAGGGAAATACTTGCCAAAGAACAATAGATTTAGCGTCTTCAGGATGCCTTCAACCGCGATATACGTACTGTGGACTGCGCGGTGGAGACTTCCAGCTCGCTTGAGGACCTCCATAAATTGACCGAGACGAAAGAGGTTCGTATTTTACTGTTAGTTTGTGAGTTCGTGCTATCGACAATTTGTCCTATGTTACCGGCGAACTGCGCAGGGAAATGCTTGCCAAAGAACAATAGATTTAGCGTCTTCAGGATGCCTTCAACCGCGATATACGTACTGTGGACTGCGCGGTGGAAACATCCAGCTCGCTTGAGGACCTCCATAAATTGACCGAGACGAAAGAGGTTCGTATTTTACTGTTAGTTTGTGAGTTCGTGCTATCGACAATTTGTCCTATGTTGTCGGTGAACTGCGCAGGTAAATACTTGCTAAAGAACAATAGATTTAGCGTCTGCAGAATGCCATAAACTGTGATATAAGTACTTACTGTGGATTGTGCGATAGAGACTCCAGCTCTCTTTAGGATATGCACAAGTTGTCAGAGACAAAAAAAGTTTGTATTACTTATTGTTACTCTTGCCTTTACTCTTGAATTCATGCTGTTTTCCGATGGTTTATGCAGTCATACCCGTAGTTGGTGTTATTTTTCTGATACTTCTTTTTCAGTTCTTACGTGCTATGTTAGTTTGTGGTTTATCTTACTGTAAGTTCGGGCTATCTAGCTTTGTTTACACTTTCCTTAGTGATGAGTGCAAGTAAGAAAAAACAACTTATAAGAATCAAGCGACAAGTGATAAGTTGATGTCCAATAGTGGCAGTGCTTAGTTCAGTTCATAGATTTCCGAGTAAATATAAAATGGACGAGTAACTGCGCTTCGCCTACAGTTTCATGAGGGAAGTTATAAATATTGTTTTAGAGTAAATCGCAGAAGACGTAGCTCAAGAGAGGACTAGACTACAACAAAATTATCAATGCGATCGGATTGCAAGAAGAACAACTCGTGGAGCAAGTTATTAGCTGCCATTTTGACACGAATATCACATTTTTATTTTTTATTAATATGGCAACAAAGCTTTTTCTACCAAATGTTCCTGTATAAATTATATTTCGTTTACCGTACATTGCACAATCTAAGAGAAAAAAGTATTAGACATCCAAATGCTATCTTGCTGTGCCGTGGCAGAGCTGCTTTTTTGTACTTGTCACACTCGCTTACGTACTTAATACTTAGCTCTTGTCACGCGCATTTGCCATTCCCGCTTGTCACTTATCAAAGTTTAAGGCGCACTTGGGCTTACCGTCAGCTTTTTCTACCTTAAGACAGTTTATGCCATCTGTCTATCAGTTAGCGCTGTCCTATCAGTTCGTGCTATCTGACCATCAGTTAGCGCTATCTGTCTTATCAGCTCAGGCTATCCTCTATCAACTATCGTTATGTTTCCATCAGCTAGCGCTATATTCCCATCAGTTCGTGTTATCTGACCATCAGTTAGCGCTATCTGTCTTATCAGCTCAGGCTATCTTACTATCAACTATCGTTATGTTTCCATCAGCTAGCGCTATATTCCCATCAGTTCGTGTTATCTTACCATCAGTTAGCGCTATCTGTCTTATCAGCTCAGGCTATCTTACTATCAACTATCGTTATGTTTCCATCAGCTAGCGCTATATTCCCATCAGTTCGTGTTATCTTACCATCAGTTAGCGCTATCTGTCTTATCAGCTCAGGCTATCTTACTATCAACTATCGTTTTGTTTCCATCAGCTAGCGCTATATTCCCATCAGTTCGTGCTATCTTACCATCAGTTAGCGCTATCTGTCTTATCAGCTCAGGCTATCTTACTATCAACAAGCGTTATGTTTCCATCAGCTAGCGCTATATTACCATCAGTTCGTGCTATCTGACCATCAGTTAGCGCTATCTGTCTTATCAGCTCAGGCTATCTTACTATCAACTATCGTTTTGTTTCCATCAGCTAGCGCTATATTACCATCAGTTCGTGCTATCTGACCATCAGTTAGCGCTATCTGTCTAATCAGCTCAGGCTATCTTACTATCAACTATCGTTATGTTTCCATCAGCTAGCGCTATATTCCCATCAGTTCGTGCTATCTGACCATCTGTTAGCGCTATCTGTCTTATCAGCTCGGGCTATCTTACTATCAACTATCGTTATGTTTCCATCAGCTAGCGCTATATTCCCATCAGTTCGTGCTATCTGACCATCAGTTAGCGCTATCTGTCTTATCAGCTCAGGCTATCTTACTATCAACTATCGTTATGTTTCCATCAGCTAGCGCTATATTCCCATCAGTTCGTGTTATCTTACCATCAGTTAGCGCTATCTGTCTTATCAGCTCAGGCTATCTTACTATCAACTATCGTTATGTTTCCATCAGCTAGCGCTATATTCCCATCAGTTCGTGCTATCTTACCATCAGTTAGCGCTATCTGTCTTATCAGCTCAGGCTATCTTACTATCAACTATCGTTATGTTTCCATCAGCTAGCGCTGTATTCCCATCAGTTCGTGCTATCTTACCATCAGTTAGCGCTATCTGTTTTATCAGTTAGTACTATTTCATCATCAGTTAACGCTATCTGTCTCATCAGTTCGTGCCACCTGACCATCAATAAGCGCTATGTTACCATCAGCTCCGAATATCTTACCTTCAATCAGCGCGATCTGTTTTATCAGTTTCGACTATTTTATCATCAGTTAAGGCTATCTGTCTTATCAGTTCGTGCCATCCTACCATCAATTACCGCTATGATACAATCAGTTAGCGCTATTTTACCATCAGTTCGGGCTATCTTACCGTCAGTTAGCACTATGTTACCATCAGTTAGCGCTAGCTTACCATCAGTTCCGGCAATCTTACCATCAGTTGGCGCTATCTGTCTTATTTCGGGCTATCTTGCCACCGGTTATCGTTATCTTTTGTCTGTTAGGTCTATCTTGCGACAGTTCTAGCTATCTTACCGTCAGGTCGTGTTATTTCACTGACAGTTGGTTTCGTTCTACATTACCGACATATGGTGCAGCCTAATAAATATTTCATATTTTCTAGTCTTTCTTATTATTGCACTAACGAATTAAATCTTACCATAATTTCCTTTACCCCCAGGTCGTGGAAGACCTCGACACGGGCAAGATCTCGGCAGAAATCGACGAGATGTTCCGCCTAGACTTCGACGAGGACGAGGAAACAGATTCCGCCGCCACTGAGATCAACAACGACGTCACCACCGCCGACGACACCTTCGTCAAACTCGACGACACGTCGCGACTGCAAGTCGTCATGGCCAACGGATCGCTACACGCTCTAGAAGAGGAATTAGTCAGAGCTAAAGAACGCTGGGCGGAAGTCGCCGAAGAAAGGGCTCGATTGGCAGCGCAACTAGCGATGCTACAAAATAAACCCCCCGCCCTTACGCCTATTCATATCGTCGCCCTTACAATGCCGGTAGTGGCCGCAGCCCTATACTACCTCCTGCTCCCATACATCTCCTGATTGACGGCCACCTGGGACCCTCCCGGGTACACGTAACCCACGTGTCTCTCGAGTCGAAACCTTTCGGACTCTCAAATTCTTCGCTCATTTTTTTAATATCTTTATAAAACGACTTTTTTCGACTTCGATTTGATAAATGATAAATTTCGAGTGTGCGTGCGTTCACGTCCCTTGCCCTACGTAGACGTATCGATCAATACTCAAGACGATATCAATGTTGAGTTCGTTTCAGAAATGACATTTTTAGTACAAAGATAGCTGTCGAATAAAGTATCGCTCTGTCTTGAGTTGGACTTATAAATACGGAGTTTATTCGAGTATATTTCAACCTTTCCGTTCGCCGTCCAACGCGAATATTTATCGAAGTAGTCCCTACGAATGGATCCTATAATTCTTAGACCACGCAGCGTACCTTATATTAATAAAATATACAAAAATTATAATCACACTTGTGTGTATCATAGAGTATTTTACACATTTAAGTAACAAAAACTTCCATATTTTATGAACGATATAGAAACGTCGTGAAATGTAGATGAAGGAGGGATATTTCCTATGATTCTTTCGTAATGAACATAGATAGAATAGAATACGAAATACCCTTATAAAAGTTATACCTACAAGATGTTTTATGTTGTATAACGTCTGCTATGAAACTGCCTTATTAGACTCTTGCGTGGTCTAAGGATTGTCTGGTCTGTGCATCTACAAAATAGTTTAATTTAGCGTTAGTGCGTCGGGCGCGGCGGATCGGCGAGCGCAGGGCGGGACGCGTGACGTCACGCGGTGAGTATCGGAAGTGCCATGTAAGCGAGTGGCGCGTTGTTATAGCCTGTATATATCCCTAGTATTGTTCTGTAAAAAGTGTCAGTATCGTATTTGATAGAATATAAAAAATTGATTGTTGAATATCTGCCATAATAAATAAACTTGTACATTGTATATCTTAAGGCCTAACGACTGTCCTATAAGTTATAAAATTATTGTTGTGCGAGGTCTTTCGGAATTTCCCTTGTTACTAGATAAAGATAACCTTCATAGTGTGTTCATCGATTATATAATTGATTATAAATAAATATATTTTAAAGCGTGAGCGTCATGGTCAGATGGGTCGATATACAAAGTGATGCAAAGTAAATAGGTAATACCGGCTTGACGTGCTATACGGTGACAGGTGGGTCAAGCCGTCCTGGTCAGTGCCTACATTTGGTAAGTCGACCAGCCTAGCCATGAGCCCGCACGCAATACTCATTGCTCGTATAGGGTTGTTTCGTTGGGACGCAACAGAGCTACCTGCAAGTCGCAAGTCGCATCGCTTTCGAGATCTGCACGTAACATATCAGCAGAATTGGCCGTTACACACTTTCGAATTGTTATTTGCATTTTCTAGTCTTTAGAATTGACGTAGTAGTCTTTGTTTCACGAAGTTTCGAGTAATTTACAATTTTAGAGCTTGTATTCCGTGTATAACGGTGGTTTAGCTGACCCTCGTCTCTTTGGACGCATTTATAATATGCCCAGTAATTTGGTTGAGGCATCATTTGAGTTTTCATTTATCATGCATGGAGGTTTGCCATTTTGGTGTTAATTAGTGCCAGTTTTGTTTTTAGTTATTTCAAGTTTTTAGTTATTTCAAGAGAAGGATTAATTTTAGGTTTGGATGCGGTATTATTGTTTGTCGGCGTTTCGTTTCGTTTCGCCCGAGATAGCTTAGCTCTGTGATGTAAAGGCCAATAGATAATTTTGTAACAAACTTGTATAACTAACAATTAATTATATCTTTAGATTATTGTAACTTTACCACGTTGAAAGCCACTGTCGAAATATTTATTATTAAATTGTTGCACTGATTTTTGTTATGTTCGATGTTTTATTTGTGTTTAAACCACCTTATTGTAAATAGATCGTATCTTATACTAGTTCTCTTAATTTAGTTTCTTGCTGTCGAAGACTTTTATGTTGTATTTTATGATTAAAATTAAAATTGCATTCAATGTGGATGTACTGATAAATTTATTGCAAATAATAATATTGATTTGTTTAAACAATGATATTTTCTTTTTCTACATTTGGCCCATAAACATAGGAAAACAAACTTATTTTGCTATCATTGATATGACACATTAACAATAGGTTCACGAAAGTAAAGAAATGTCTACGTAAAACACAAACAAATGAAGAACCAAATAACCAAGAAAGAAACATAACTAAAGAGTTGCTTTTGTTAGAGCGAGAGCACGCACTCTTGCGCAGTGTCGTCGTCAGCGTGACGCAGGCGCCGCGCCGCGCGGCAGCAATGGCGGCGGCTGAGTAAGCGCCGCGTCATCGCAACGCTCACCAAGCTACACGTACGACATGCTACTATTTTTGAACACCTACGAAAGCCATTTTTATGATGACTCTCAATGCATATATTTAAACGCTGAAATATACCGATTATGCCACTCTGTGAGGATACAATCATGTTATAAACTGGAGAAACATAGTCCAGAACATAGATATACCCTGTACAAAGTGACTCGATTGGACAAGACATGTTTGTATAGAAAAGCCATTTAGCAATATGACCTAAACCTTTTGGAAGGTTCCTTAGTTTTATGGACTGGACCATGATATAATCCTTGAAAGCTCAACTACAACAGAAAGACTTATTCGGTGGACTGTAACTATTTTATATTGCACAAATATCACACAAAACGCTTGATGATCAAGAAGAAAAAGGAAAGGATATAATAATAATAAAAAAGTTGAAACTTTGTTTGTGTACGACTTGTACAAAATCTCAGTGTAATTGAGGTCTCTCGGCACTGATGAATCTCAGCGTGTCTGTTTAGTCTTTGACTTACAAAACAGTACTTTGTCATTTCATTATCATTTTCATAATTATTAGTTTATTACACATTTAATTATAGCTTCAAACGATTATAAAGGTTATCACACGAGAACCTTAACGCTAAATGCTGCTGATGATGTCAGATTGGAGAACTTGTAGATATTAATAACTAGATATTATGATGTATGTAACTAATTCTTCACATGAAAAAAGATATACTTACATAGGAATCAGACAATATAATTACATATAGGTACAGATACACTGATAATATGCATGCGAGCACTGAAGTACACAAAGACAGCGAAAATCAGTTGTACTCGTACATAATAGGTAAGTCAATTATTGTATTTACTATCATATTGCTTATACTATAGATTGTTTTAACCATACTTCTCATTTCAGATTGCTTACTGACTTTAAATTTGAAGATTATGTAATACTAGCGGCCCGCCCAGCGGTTTCACCCGCTGCTAACTGATTTCCCACGGGAAACAGACCTTCTCCCTACATAAATCATACATGAAAGCCTTCCTCTTGAATCACTATCTTTTAAAAAAAACTTCATCCAGATCCGTTACGTGGTTTTGGAGAGATATAAGCATACAAACAAACAAACAGACAGGGACAGACGTGGGAAGCATGTATTATGGAACTAAAATATTATATTTTCTCCGTTTTCGTGATAGCAGGGATCGTTTTAGGTTAAGGTATAGGGTTAAGCTACCGGTATAATAACGGTACCGGTATAAATTTTAAAGGTAGTCGGAAAAAGGTTATAATATAGGTTATGGTACCGGTAAAATAATTCGGTACCGCTATTTTATACCGGTAGCGTTATACTTTTATTTAACCTTTATTTAACCGAAATAATTTCGGTATCGAAAACTACAGTGCGCGCGATGTATTTAGCGACGTTGCCAGATCGCACAGCGCGCGTGGCGCCTCTGTCTGTGTATATAAAAATAAAGAAAAAAGAATTTCCAAATGTTTGGTTGCTGGATGCTCCTCAGTCATCAAGGTAAGACAATTATTCTTGTAAATCAAGTGAACTTGTGAAGATAAAACCAATCCCACTTATAAAATAAATGTGATAAATGTGAGATTCAGTCACAGTTTCACACAAAACGAGTACAGATCGGTACCTACGAGTTTTGCTGATGATGATTTAATTTTTAATTCTTACTTACCTCATAATGATTAGGTAGGTAGGTAACAAATGTGTTAGTATTAATACATTGTCATTTAAGTCGGTAGATACCTACCTACCTACCTAGATATTTCGTGTTTACCTGACACGTATTAGGTAGGTAGGTAACAAATGTGTTAGTATGCAAAAATTGACGAAATACCTACCTACCTAGATATTTCGTGTTAACCTGACAGTTATTAGGTAGGTATAGGTAACAAATGTGTTAGTATGCATAAATTGACAAAATATCTAGGTAGGTCTAGGTAGGTAGACCTACCTACCTAGATATTTCGTGCATACCTGACAGTTATAAGGTAGGTAGGTAACAAATTTACCTCTACTAGCATGCATAAATTGACGAAATATCTAGGTAAGTAGATACCCACCTTCCTACCTAGATATTTAGTGTTTACCTGACAGTTATTAGGTAGGTAACAAATGTGTATGTATAAATGGTTATTTTTGTAGATAGGTAGGTATCAAATGTACTAGTATGCATAACTTGTCGAAACATCTAGGTAGGTAGATACCTACCTACCTAGATATTTCGTGTTTAACTGACAGTTATTAGGTAGGTAACAAATGTGTATGTATAAATAGTAATTTTTGTAGCTAGGTATCTAGATATTTCTTTTTACCTAATAATGATAAGGTAAGTAGGTAGGCAATAGACATGTTTGATGGCACCGCTGCTAATAGTATGGTCCCCTCCAAACTAGATGATATTTTTTCATCTGACACCCGGGTAAATGGCTATGTTTGGTGTTGTTGGATTCGTCATGATACCCTGGTTTAGAT
Organism: Tuta absoluta; assembly: GCA_027580185.1. Lineage (NCBI taxonomy): Eukaryota > Metazoa > Arthropoda > Insecta > Lepidoptera > Gelechiidae > Tuta > Tuta absoluta. Next base: position 13,171,088 of record JAQAHW010000010.1, on the reverse strand, counting down.
CATGGAATCGTCAAGAATTCGTGTGGTGGACAGGGTAGGGAGGGGGCATTAAAGATGGCGGAATAGGACTTTTGATTTTACCCTGTAATATTAAAACTACTGGACCGATTTCTTTGATAATAGTCTTGTTTGAACTAGTATTACATTTTCTACAAATATTTTCTACAAGGGTTGCCGTGCAATGTAGCAAAATAGAAAAAAAACAAGCTTTTCTACGCATTACTCAAAAACCATGAGGTTCTCGTTTACGTAATGTATCCAAGCCAAAAAAATACCTATCCATAAACGTAACAACCAATACTCTAGAGTAAAAATGACTGAGCTACAAGCGATTAACTGAACAGGATTCAATTCAATTCAATCGACTTGATTGTGATTGGATTGCAAGTCCTGCGCTTTCACTGCTATGCAGATAACTTGAATTTTTGTTTAGACTACTACTAAATACGTATTCTACGTATTTACTTGGATCTTTAGTATTTATATGCATAATAAATGCATATAATCAAATCACGCTTATTTTCCCTTGTGGGGTCGTCAACATAATACGTAACGCAATGTAGGCGGAGAGAGAGGGTCTGACCAGGCGCCAATAGGTACATTGGGATGGCATCCTGTGGGTCGACCCGTGTACGCTCTTTTTGCCCCTCGATCCTCTCCCATCTCTCTACATCTGGTTGGGCAAAAAAACTTCCACAAGACTTTTTGCTCATTTGCTCAGCGACTAAAAATTTTCAGAAGGTCGATGCTTTGCTTGTGACAACCGCCACTATGATGCCGACTTAGAATAGGATCGCCCCATTACTAACCGTAGGTTTCGTAAAAAGCAACTGACAAGTGGTGTCGGTTGCGAGACTGTCGCTATCGGTGACGGTGGCAGTGCGACCCAACCGTCGGGCAACGACGGTAGTAAACAGTCACGCAAAGCCGGTGATTTGGTTGACGATGGTCGTGGGTCGTCACCGACCACTGTCGCGATATGTCACGGGCAAAGTGTAGCTCGTCTGCAAAAAGCCTAAATTAGTAGTAGGATTTATTTTTGCACTAAATCAATTATTACACTCATTAACGAACAAACTTATCGACGTTCCTTACGTATACTAAGCTAACTGAAAAATCGTCACTTTACAGTAGAGCCAAAAAACCGTAACAATTTTTTTCATAAAGTACTATAGTTTTATTATGCACTCACAGTGCTATATTGTTTTTATAAATGAAAATAAGAAATAAAAAAAAATTAAGCGCCCGCCGGGACTTAAACCCGGGACCGTATGGTACCGTCCCACTGCTCTGCCAACTGAGCTACCGGCGCCTCGACTGACACTTCCCAACTTTCAATCTCTTTGTACTCGTCTCGAAGCGGCATCTAGTATAAGTTATTGTAACGAATACAAATTTTAAACTAGCAAAAGCATGTCTTGAATTTACAAAACATGAGATTATTCAATCTTATGTTCTCGTCGATTTCACTTGTACCTGGGTATGGTGGGACTGAGGTTGTATTTACAGCTACATCACAAAAAGATTTTTCTCTTGTTGTTTTTGATTGGGCATCATCATAGTCTTCAGATTCAGGTGACCAACGTTGACCATATTGAAAGAACTCTTTTTCTGACTTGTTGGGTGAACCCGGTGAATAGCAGTATGTTGAATGGTCGGTGTCATCATCATGGACAGTAGTCCTTGAATTTTTTGGGGGAACTGCATTTGAGTCCTCTGTCTCTGTGAATACAGGTTCTGACTGGTTTTCTAAGTAAATATACTTTCCTGCATTACTTTCTGATTTAGGTACAGCAAATTCTAAAAAAAAAAAACATGCTGTCATTACCAGTAAAGGGTCGTGTGATGCCGGCTTAGAATAGCATTACCCCATTTCTTTCCCGTGGGAGTCGTAAGAGGCAACTAAGAGACTCGAGGGTGTGTATTTCAATATTAGGCGATGGGCTGACAACCTGTCACTATGGAATGACACAATTTTTCGAATGAACCTCAAATACTTGTCAGACGTGGCGTATATTGCCGTTTTTTGCGGCCGTCTACGCTCTGCCTACCTCGCAAGGGATAATAGGCGTGGTATGAGTGTGTGTGTGTGAGTTCCAGTAAATTTTTTGTACGAGATCTTCTACTTTTCGTGTGGAGCACCGAGTCGACGAACAACCCGATGAACCCTGATGTCAAGGGTTTTTTGTACGAGATAAGTATGTTATTATGATATTGCGCGATCAGTTCATAATTATGTTATGTATAAGTAAACCCTTTTTAATGTTATAATACACGTAAATTACGTAAAACACACCAATAACAACAATGTCACATCACCACACAATGCATAATGCGAGCGAACGAGCTCAACATATCATTTTAAAAAAAGCAAGTGAGGATCTACACTTCGTCGGTCACTGTACATGTCAGTAAATAGGGCCCTGTACGTACACGCCGCGCCGCCGCCGCGCGGCGCAAAGGTTGGACGTGCCTTATGCACGTCCAACCTTTGCGCCGAAATGCCGAAATCATTTTTCGTTGTAGTTTGAGCTTTGTAGATCTCATTCTAGGTATAAATAAAAACACTGAAAGGTTTCACGAAGTTAACAACTGGGTACTCAATCATAAAAGAAAAACATCAAAAAATACTTACTATCCATAATTCTAGACTTCTTTCGTCAGCAACTGACAGTTCTCTAACACTAACACCACAAATCAAGGACACGGCGCGCAACTATATTTTTCTAGAATGATCGTAACGGAGCGCAGCACAGCCCAGCCAAGCGAGATAACTGAACTGAGGCAGTTGATGAAATATCATACCTATTACAACGCACGCACGGCGCGGCAACGCAGCACGGGCTATGGTGGCGGAATCGTCGGAGATGTACTCGCAAAACCTTTTTAATAGAGGTTTAGGTACCTTTAAAAATATCGGTACCGTTAAAGATGCGGTAACGAAATATTTCGGTACCGAATCGTAATGATATCGTTATATTTCGGTATGACGTCATACCGTTTACCGTTTCAACCGAAAAAATTCCGGTTATACAATCCCTGCGTGATAGTATAAATGCTAAACTACTGAAGCTAGAGAGATAAAACTTGGACATGAAGTTTTTTCTGTAATAAAGCAACTATTATAGATAAAATTTCGGATTTTTTTAATCCCCCAAGGGATGAAAAGGGGATTCAAAGTTTGTATGAAAGTTCGTTGTCTTACGTGTGATCCGTTTCAAAATAAGTGATTAGACTTGTGACTTAGAAAAATTAAACACGTGTTTTAGCATGTTTGAAATTTCAACCCTTAATAAGGTCAAAAGGGGGTTAAGTTTGTATGAAAGATCGTTTTTTTAAATGATTGTGATCTGTTTCAAAATTTGTGATAAGACTAATAATTTAAAATAATTAAACACGTGTTTCAGCATTTTTGAAATTTTAACCCTGAAGTGGGTGAAAAGGGGGTTAAAAGTTTGTATGAAAGTTTTTTATTTTAAATCTGATCTGTTTCAAAATTTCTGATTAGACTCGTAACTTAAAATAATTAAATACGTGTTTCAGCATTTTTGAAATTTTAATCCTTAAACGTGTGAAAAGGGGGTCAAAAGTTTACTACCAGTTGAGCTACCCGTTTTCCCATGGGAATGTGACAATTTCCCGGAATAAATTATACTTATAAACCTTCCTCTCAAGTTACTCTATCTAATAAAAAAAAACCGCATCAAAATCCGTTAAGTAATTCTTGAGATATAAGGAGACACCAAACGGGAAGCGACTTTATTTTATACTATGTAGTGATTTGTTGGCTCAACCAGCTTTATGAAAAGTCACGTGATGTCAAAAGAGAGGAGAGGGCCCCACAAAACCACATCCGATTTTCAGGAAACAGTTTCAGGTAATCACAATCATTGTATAAACTGAAAGCGGGCAACATTCTTAGCTATAAATTTCTGCAATTTTTTGCATGATAGTGTATTTATTTGCGCCTATTATGGTGAACAAATGTGCACCTAAACTATGTACCCCTCTTTTAATTACATCTTTAAAAAATATGACACAGTTCTTTTCACCTAGCTACATGTACAACATGCTCTGAGCATGGGAATGTTTTAGAGAGAAAGCATTTGAACAACCACAATGAAGCCATAACATAATATATGAGTAACTCGCCGCAGTTAGACTAAGCGCGCACTAAAACACAACTAAAAGCTCGTAAAATGGTTGTTCGTAGGATCTGAAACATTACCTTGCCCTTGAATTGAGGTTTGTAATTACAAAATAAGGATAAATAATTCAGGATATTTGAAGATATCTGCTGCAGCCGGTCTGCCGAGACTGGTAATCGTTGAATAGACGTATAAGCGATACAAACGGACGAAGATCCCACCGACCAGCTCAGTATCGGCCGAACTGGGAAGTTCGTCCGGGCGTAGCACTTGATACTTTCTTCTTTCTTCAATAAGCTCACGGGCGTAGCACTTGATACTTTCTTCTTTCTTCAATAAGCTCACGGGCGTAGCACTTGATACTTTCTTCTTTCTTCAATAAGCTCACGGGCGTAGCACTTGATACTTTCTTCTTTCTTCAATAAGCTCACGGGCGTAGCAATTGATACTTTCTTCTTTCTTCAATAAGCTCACGGGCGTAGCACTTGATACTTTCTTCTTTCTTCAATAAGCTCACGGGCGTAGCAATTGATACTTTCTTCTTTCTTCAATAAGCTCACGGGCGTAGCAATTGATACTTTCTTCTTTCTTCAATAAGCTCACGGGCGTAGCACTTGATACTTTCTTCTTTCTTCAATAAGCTCACGGGCGTAGCACTTGATACTTTCTTCTTTCTTCAGTAAGGTCAGGGGCAAAGCACCTGATATTATTTCTTTCTTCATTAAACTCGCGTTGAATGGTCTATTAATTTGTGATATCTTCAATATCCAGATGTGACATTCTTGACTTTCTTTTTTCTTCACGTGGATTGTAGTCCAGCCATACGCCAGAACTATGGAAGCAATCTACCTCTACATACGATTTATATTCAGATTCATTGATGACAATGATGGTTCCTAATAATATTTTATTCGATTTTGCAAGAATGTAATAATCTTTCAACAGTCAAAACAATCTGTTTATTAAAGTCAGATAAATCTCGCAGATTCCGTGAAAGAATAAAAGTTAGCATTTAAAATACTAGCTGGGGCCCGGCGTTTTCGTACGCGGGTCATGATTTCGATATAACAATTTCCCGTGGGATTGATAGATTTTCCTGCGGTAAAAAGAAGCCTATGTCTTTTCTTAGGTTCCTGTATATTCTTATGCCAAATTGTATCAAAATCTTTTCCGTGGTGTAGGTGTGAAAACGTAACAGAGACAGAGTTACTTTCGAATTTATAATATTAGTATAGATAATTGCGTTCTCTGTTCTATGTTGCAATCTGCTAATGAGGCATTTTTTAAAGATAAAAAAGTTACGCTTCTCTACGCCAAAAGGTGGCGTTAAATATCTGGGGGTTTCTAAATAGTGGCGCAAGGTAATAAAATTAACTCTAGTATAAGTAAACTAGTATTTCCATGAACCTTGCTGGCGTTCCTTTTTGGACCCAGTCCTTATTCATTTCTTGCGATATCAAAAATAATCAAAATACGCTGAAATAAGCGCCACTAGCACCGCAAGCATTATTTCCAAATCTTCAATGAAAATAAAAGCTTCTAAGTAAATGGTAAAGGACGTTCATTGGGTAGTTGGCCGACTCGGTGTAACACACGAAAAAAATTAGAATCTAACTCCCCAGCAAATATGCCCGCACCCAGCCCAGAAATGATCTACTCTACAGATGACTTTCGTACTATTTCCTATTTAAAACAGCTGTCAAAAAAGGCCTCGTTGAGAAACTACTATGTACTAGATATCTTCCCTGACGGCTGAACATTATTAACAATAGTTGCCATGCATAGATAAGCCACTAGACAGGTTGCCATGCGCGCGCGGTCACACGCTTCGACCCAGCTCTACAACAATTTACAGAGATATGAACTCTAATTATGCACGGATTAATAAATCCTCAACTAGGTCTCACATCAATTTAACTAGTGGCTTGAAAAACTACCGGGTTGCACGAAAGCAAGACATGCTTTCGTTATTACATCACAAAGTATTAGAAGAAAATATCACACTAGTAGTGTCATGCTCGTATGAAATTACTAAAACGATCGATATTTTTCAAATACGACTAAAGAATGTAGAGTCAGTATTAGGATTTAATACTATACATTAGTCAATAAATTTCTGTACCTTCGTCACTCCGTCACACCATTTTCGCAAATAGCATGCAAAATAAATATAAGTAGACAAGCACTTAAAGTAGTAGGTTTTGCGGTATATGATATGAATAAACATTTTGCTAAAATTGAGACTTTAAATTAACTAAAGCGGGGAAGCTTCAGCAAGATGAAGTGAGTTGAAATTGAAAATTCAAATAAATAAATAAACAGAAGATTCACCTGTAAACAGTGGATGCTAATGAATGTTATCTTGAGCGCGGGAGTGAAATAATCGCGCTGCCTCCATCGACCTTCGGCAGCCGGGGCGGCGAGGCGGCGGCGGTGAAGAGCGGCGCGGCGCCGGCGTCGGCGGCGGCGGCGAAGTGAACGAACTCACCTTGACAAATGCACCATTTGGCATTGTTCGCGGGAAAACCGGCGGCCTTGCGCGCGCGCCCGACCAATCACGGCCTTTCGCGCCACAGCCTGCGCCCGTTTTGGCGGGAACCACTCGGCGCGGACCGCGTCAGCGAACGATTTCAGCGTCACAGTCACAGACAACCTTTCGATGCTCTAGCCTTCTAATGCGGTCGTGCGCTCATGCTTATAAGGAAAAAGGAGCATACTGATTCATTCAGTGATGACTTGATGAGAAGTCTCGTCTTGTTCCGCCGGCGACTGATTGAATTACGGGTAAATAACGTTCATTTGAAGTTTTCATCGAACAATTGCTCTATTAATTATGTGGAAAAAAGCGGTCTGCTGTTGTAACACGCATAGATAATAGTAATTTGGTCACGGCTGAGTGGGCGAAGCGCACAAACTAATGGAATGAATATTAAGTAAGTATAGCGTCTGCACTTTGATCAGTTCTGGGAAAAAAGCCTCTAGTTAGTTTGCATTATTGATTGCAACATGCCTGGCTGAAATATTACAAGTATAAGTCGACATGAATAAATAGGGGACGGACGGGCAAGACGGATAAGCTAAGTTTAAGCAAAAAAAAAACATAAGTATAATCAATTTTTTAAATCAGTCTCATGTTTATTAGCAACATAAATTATTAAAGTTATGATTAAAGTAACAAAATAAGAAACATTTTACCGTTAAGTAACAAATTAAGCGGTTTTAAAAAAAAATGTCAATTATCCGTTTTGCCCACCCTGGGTGGGCAAAACGAATACCGTAGTCGGGCAAAACGGAGTATGGCATCTACAGAACATTAGTCAAAACAATCTTCACAGAAGAAGGATCCAAACCCCGTATAAGAAGAGCAGGACTCATGTGTCCACTCTTGGCATGAAGAGCACTGGATCCAGTCTTCAGTTGGAGGGTGGACATATAACTCCTTACAGAACGTGCACCGTACATGAATTCGCAACAAGCACTCATAGCAAAAGATAAAGTTGTGTTGTAAGATTGAAACTGTGCGTAGCTATTCAATGTGTATTAACAATTAATAAAATCTGTTGGAAAAAACTGAAATAAATTATTCATGAGGACCATCAAATTGTTGGAATACTAGCATGATATAATTTTTACAATTACCATAGTAGAATATACACACGCTAAAACCAAAATACTGTCATTTTTTATTCTTCTCGGAGATGTTTGGGACTGCCTACGCAAAGTCTACGCCAGACTCCCTATTTTGCTACGGCGTAGCAGAATTCGTAGCTACTTTGACACGTATGATTTATATTCTTACCAAAAGTTTTGTTGGCGTAAATATACAAGGAAAAACTAATGTAAAAAAACTGAGACATTATATACCTAGTGGTTTCGATACCCGCATCCCATAAAAGTAATTTTCCGAATCATTAATAACGACTGTTGCAAAACACCTTCACATTTGCAAAATGTAGGGTCATCGTACATTTCCACGGTTATATGCGGCACCATATAATTTAATTTCGCAGTCTTATTATGCAGTTTCTTATTTTATGTGGTATTTTTTACTGAATATGCATTAATCAGAGCCGATCCTTTCTGACAGGGGTCTGTCCTAATACGGGTACGGGTTCAAGTTTTTAGGACTGACTTCAATGCAATATAATATCTGAATAAAGCTTCAAGCGATAATTTTAATATTTGAAATGATTGTTTTTATAATTTGAATTAAGATCCCGGTGCCTTTGACTCTATGTAGTACATACCTTCTTAGTTGCAGAATACCTAGGTCCAAAAATAAATAGATAGATATATTGAACTGATTTGTTTCTTTCTATTCAATTGAATTTATTTGGATATGAGTTTTTTATAGAAATTTTTTATTTTGCCTAGTGATGCCGGCTTAGAAAAGCATCACCCCATTTCTTTCCCGTGGGAGTCGTATGAGGCGACTAAGGGACTCGAGGGTGTGTATTGCAATTGTAGGTGATGGACTGACAACCTGTCACTATGGTGATACACAGTTTTCCGTATGACCCTCAAATATATGTCAGACGTGGCAGTAATGTCCGTTTTTGCGGCCGTTTACGCTCTGCCTACCCCGCAAGGAATAATAGGAGCGATATATGTTTGTTTTGTTTTTTATTGAAGCGTTTCAAATATTTGAACAGTATTTAAAACGTCGTGAGATTATTTGTAAATTGTAGCTATAATTCCATTCCTGTCTGTAGTGGGCGGATGCAGGATACATATGAATTATAAAAATAACAATTTGAGCCTGCACTGATTAGGGTCCGAATAAATGCAATCACCTCCGAATATGGAAAACGGTTGTCTTATATGGTCAGGAAGGGATCAATTCCGAATTCCATTATCCTTAGTTAGCTATTTATGGGTAACTACGTGTGATGATTTGTTTTTTGTGCCTTTTTTATTTTATGTATCTTTTTCTACTACCAATGAACATGCCTATTATTAATGCAGTGATATCTTTAAATGAAAATGTACATTCCTTCTGACTATAAAGTTCATTCTTTGTTAATGCAATATTTTATAAACCCCCTAACAAAGCCGCCGCGAATGATACGGCCTCGCCCGTCGCAGTGACTCACGCTGTTATTCCGTCACAGCCTGCTATCGACGAAAACTTTAATACTTTGTGATAGATACATTATGCCAACATCTAACCTATTTGAATATGATTTCTTAGATATAAGTAAAGACTTTGTATAGGTATGTGACCTGTTCTTCTCGTAAATTATATTTTGTGTACAAATAGGCAGGTTTGTAAGCATTTAATTTTAGCAAAAGATTCAAATTATTGAGAAATAGAGTTTACGCATCTTGTATGTTATAAAACGACTGACCGCTTATGACGGTGCACTTACTGCACTGAAACGTAGAGGATAGATAAGCCTCTGCTAATGAACAACAAGAGCAGTCGTTTAATAACATACGAGACTCAGTTATCTTGTTTTCACACGTAAACCTTTAGATGATTCAAAACAACAAAGAGAATCACCTTCGCTACAATTTCCTCCAATTAATTGCCGCTACAATGTAGGACTGAGTTTAATATGACATTGGAGGAGCACAGATTATCATTCCGCAACCAACATTTATATTGCTGTACCTATTCTAAAGCGCGGGCGCAGCACGCAGAGCGCAGGCGTGAGTCAGGGGTCGTTCACCTCGCAATACCTAGCCACTAGCCGCCATTGCTTCGCGCCACTTTTTTGTAACATCTTCATAAAAATGCAGATCCAGGATTGTTTTCTGGGGGGAGGAGACGGAAAGGGTTGAGGGTCATAATGTGGTGGTCATAATAGTCACTGATAAATGGACCACGTTGTGCAGTAACCAGCCATCTTTAAAAAAGTGACAGTAACACAGCCATATTTATTCCAAACAATACGTTTCTTTTGCAATAACAGCAATTTCAATGTCTTGTTTTGTTACCGACATAATTATGTAATG